>CM037092.1:50969483-52169483 GCA_020916435.1 Oxytropis ochrocephala | reverse complement strand
CTCCACACTTCAGTGGCTACAAGTCGACACCAATACCTCGGTTCACTCACCCTTACCCTTCGTCTCCCACACTTGATCACTTACGCTTATGCAAAAACCCTTCGCTCCAAATGGCGCCTTAGGTACCTAACCTTCATCTTACTTCGTTTCCTTTGATTTTCCTACTTTGATCAACTTAAGCTACAACTACTACATCTATTCTCTTGAAATTTGTTCAACACACATCAAGATACTCAACGAAGGTTCCCTCAGCTCCCCTTTCTCTCCTAGGTCTCTCATATGACCAACTCACCAACACACATCACAACTTCACCAAAGTGAAGCAAACACAACAACAATCACACAACAAACAGCACAAACAGCTCAAACATCATTCTAGAGTCTAACTCACACATAACACTCATCATATACTCTATTTTAGATGAAAGAGAGCCCCCTTACCTCAATATGTTGAAGACTAAGTACCCTTTCTGTCAAAGCTTCAAGATCCCCCAATAATCAGCTCCTCTTCCTTGAATTTGAGCTCTCCACACCAAGACTTCATCTTCTTCTCTCTAAAAGCCTTCGAACCTCTCTCTTTCTCACTCTTACTTTACTCTTTGACTTTTCTTAGATTTTTGTTGTAATGGAATCCTCTCCTTCGACACCTTCACTTAAGGCATGCATAATGGGCCTCTTAATGGATCATGGGCCGCTAATCTCACCTCCTCCATTACTTGCACTACTCCCTCTTTTAATTAAATTACCACTTACTTTTTACTAACCACCACTCCTCATTTAAATCAAATACCTCCTAAATACTATAAAACTCTAAATTAATCCTTTGACTTAACAAAATGTTGTAAGCCTTAAATAACTCAACTAAATAAATAATTGAATTATTTTTGGGGCGTTACACGTAACACAACACAGAACGCAACACAGCTCAGAATTTGGTGTAACGCCCAAATAATTTAATTAATTATTTAATTAAATTATTTTGGTATTATATTAGTGTAGTTATATTAAAATAATAATATGGCGTTTCGTTGAATTAGGGGGTGGTGCTTAGCAATTAAATAAGTAGTAAAAGAGGCCCATGACCCAATAGCGCATGATATAAGCACTAGGGTTAGAGCCAATTGCTCATTTAGAGAGCAAAAGAGAAAAAGAGAGAAAAGAAAGAGGAGACGTGAGGAGAGAAGAGGAAGAAGCGGCGCAAGGAGGAGAGAAGGAAGTGAGGCGCACAAAAGGAGGAGGAAGAAGGCTAGGGTTTGCAATCTTCCAAGGCTAGGATTTGTGATCATCTAAGGCTAAGGTAAGGGTAGGGTTCTATCTCTATAATAGGGTGTAGGATGAGTTTTATGTGGGAGATTAGGACCTTTGATGTTTCTTGACTTTGATTGGCGCCTATGTGATTTTTGATAAAATGTATTGGGTAGCATGTACAAATTATTTGATGATTGATGATTATGCCCTATGTTGGCGCCACCTAGGCGCCGTTTTCATGTTGTTGTATTTGTTGTGTTTCTTTGTAATTGCATGTTCTTTCATATTCGCTATGTTGTTGTATTTGTTGTATTCTTTGTAATTGCATGTTGTTGTATTTCTTTGTGTTCTTTGTAATTCTTTGTGTTCTTTGTAATTGCATGTTATTTGTAATTCTGTGTTCTTTGTAATTCTTTGTATTCTTTTGTAATTGTTGTATTCTTTGTGTTCTTTGTATTTCTTTGTGTTCTTTGTATTTCTTTGTATTCTTGTAATTGTTGTGTTGCGTTAGTGCCGCCACTTTGGCGCTTGATTTGTGTCTTTGTTTGGCGCCTGTCTTTCTTGTGTTGCCTTGAGCGCCATTTCTTGTTGTTTTGGGGCGCCCATGTGGTACATCCCATAGTTGTGGTGTGTTTTAGTGTCGGTAGTGGTGAGTGCTTTGTTGAATGATAGACTAACTCATAGGTGTTGGTGGGTTGGGTGTTTTTGGTGTGTTTTGGTGCTTTTGGTGTGGTGGGAATGCCTGACTAGTGATATGGCTATTTCGTAATTAAGGTGGCCAGATTACATGACCAATTGATGATGTGTAAGTTGTCGTCGTTGGTGTGGTTGTATAAATCGTGGTTGTTGTTGTTGTTGATTGGTGTTTGGTGCATGGTTCGTGGTGTCACATGCATGTCATGCCTCCGATGATGGTGTGGGCTTCAGCCTAGAGCTATAGGTGATGATATTGATGCTCAAAATAAAATTGGTGATGAACGGTACCGCTTGCATATACCCGTTGGTGTGGGTTGCATCTCATTCATTCTCGCATGTCATAGTGATGTCCCCTTGGTGGTTGTATGTTGATGATTCCATGTATTAACGATGTTCCTTGGTAGTTATAATTTGGTGTTTTCCTTGGTTGTGTATGTTGATCTTTGTTATTACGCAGCGGTAGTTAGTTGTAACTCCAGCATATTGCCCATCGTCATGAGGATATTATATTGGTTGATCTCACCCATTCTGTTTGAATGTTACCCCTATGTTGGTAACATGCAGGTGATAGTGAGTGAAGGCTTGTCTACCTTCGCCAGTTGAGTCAGTGTCGTTGCTCTGATCCGTAGCACTCAGGGGGGGAATCGAACACTACTTTATTTAGTTTGGTTTAATTACTTAATTGTTGGATTTTATTTGTTGAGGTTATGATTTCATTATATTCCATTTGTGTGGTGATAGAACTACTATTACTTAGACTAGAACATGGTGTTTTGAGGGTTCGTCCCATTCATGACGTGCTATGTATTACGCTAAACCTTATTTTGGTTAATTTATTTATTACCGACTCTTGAATTGTTTTATCGGTGTGAATGTAGCATCCTCGAGGTGTAGTAGAAAAGGTTTTTGAAAACTCTGATTTTCGTCTTTAATTTACCGGGTAGCAAAAAGGGGTGTTACATTAGTGGTATCAGAGCAGTTCGGTCTATCCGGCCAAGTCGTCCAGTCGTAGTGTCTCTTAAGAATAATAGTATTGTTAGATTAGTCTAATTGTCGTTTATGCTGCAGTGTTAAGTTGAAATGGCTGGAAGGAACGACGCCGCTATTGTTCTTTGCCTTGGCACTATAAGCGCAGTCGTAGAGAATCGCGAGGAGATGGTGGAAATGCTGGGTCTCGTAGCCTGGCGACCTTTCAGAGGGAGAATCCGCCTACCTTTAAGGGCATGTATAATCCCGATGGTGCTTTAGCTTGGTTGAAAGAGATGGAGAGAATCTTCCGTGTGATGAACTTCACTCTAGCGCAGAAGGTTCGATATGGTACACATATGCTGGCTGTAACGACCCAAAAATAATTCAAATATTTATTTAGTTGGGCTATTTAAGGCTTAAAACATTTTGTTAATTCAAAGGATTAATTTGAAGTTTTATTGTATTTAGGAGGTGTTTGAGTGATGGGGAGGTGTGAATAGAAGCCCATGATAGTAGGCCCATATCCATGAATAGGCCCATGTTCATGTATTAGGTTTAGGATTCTAGGGGTGAGAGCTCATTCTCATCCAAAACAAAGAAAGAGTAAAGTAAAAGAGAGAGAGAGAGAGAGAGAGAGGCGATGAAGAGGGGAGAGGTCGCGCTAGGAGAGAAGAAGAGGAGATCGCAAGAGAGAAGGAAATGGCGCGCAAGGAAGGAGAGAAGAAGGGTGTTGCGTAGTGGGAGAGAAAGAAAGAAAGAAAAATAGAGAGCTAGAGTGAGAGAGAGAGCGCGCGACGGTTCAAGGGAGTAAGAGGAAGAGTTCGCGTGAAAGGCTTCAAGGGAAGGAGCTTGGTGGTGATTCTTGTTGATTGCTAGGAGTCTTGCTTGGTTTCTTCAATTTTCTAAGGTTAGGGGGATCTCTTTCGTTCATAATAGACTATATGATGAGTGTTATATGTGGATTAGGTTCTAGGATAATTGATTGATTGATTGTTGTGTTGTTTTCATGGTTGATGTTATGTTGAACTCAATTGATGAGTCTATGTTGTTTGATGTTGAAGAGAACATGATATAAACTATGTATGCAAGGTGTTTAATGTATTGTCTAAATGGAATTGAGTATGAAAATATGTTGGTTGCAAGGTGTTTCATAAAATGCCTAAGTGAAATGGTAATGAAACTGGTGTTAAGGTGTTGTGCCACTATGTGGCTATTTGGGTGAGACACGGCTAGGCGCCACTGCCCATGCCGTGGTGTGTTGTGTGTCGTGTCTTGGGGTGTGTTATGTGCCGTGTCTTGGGCGTGTTGTGCGCTGTGTCTTTGGCATGTTGTGTGCCTTGTTGGTGTGTGGGTGTGTTGCGTGTTGCGTATGGTGTCTCGGGTGTGGGCGCCAAATTGGCTAGCCGGTGTATTGGTGTGAGTGACTGTGTGGTGTGGTGTGCGCGTTGTGCCGAGGCGTGTGGTGTGGTGTGCGCGTTGTGCCGAGGCGTGTGGTGTGGTGTGCGCATTGTGCCGAGGTGTGTGGTGTGGTGTGCGCGCTGTGCCGTGACGTGTGGTGTGGTGTGCGCGTTGTGCCAAGGCGTGTGGTGTGGTGTGCGCGTTGTGCCGAGGCGTGTGGTGTGGTGTGCGCGATGTGCCGTGGCGTGTGGTGTGGTGTGCGCGTTATGCTTGGCGTGTGGTGTGCGCGTTGGGTGCCTTGGTGTGTGGCTGAGTCACGGTGTGGGGCGCTAAGTGTGGCAAGCCCTTGTGCCGTGTGTGTCTCGGTGTGGGGCGCCAAATGTGGCGTTCCCCTTGCGCCTGGTTGGTGTGTGTGTGTGTGTGCGTGCCACATAGTGTAACCGAGGTGAGTGAGGTGAGGTGACATAGTGTAACCGAGGTGAGTGAGGTGAGGTGACATAGTGTAACCGAGGTGAGTGAGGTGAGGTGACATAGTGTAACCGAGGTGAGTGAGGTGAAGTGACATAGTGTGACCGAGGTGAGTGAGGTGAAGTGACATAGTGTAATCCGAGGTGAGTGAAGTGAGGTGAGGTAGGGTCACCGAGATAGTGTAATCCGAGGTGAGTGAGGTAAGGTGAGGTAGGGTAACCGAGGTAGTGTTACCGAGGTGATTGAGGTGAAGTGAGGTAGCGTAACCGAGGTGAAGTGAGATAGTGTAACCGAGGTGAAGTGAGGTAGTGTAGCTGAGGTGAAGTGAGGTAGTGTAACCGAGGTGAAGTGAGGTAGTGTAGCTGAGGTGAAGTGAGGTAGTGTAACCGAGGTGAAGTGTATATGTGCCGAGGTGCTCTGTGTATGTGTGGAGGTGCTCTGTGTGTGTGCTGAGGTGTTCTGTGTGTGTGCCGAGGTGCTTGGTGTGTGTGCCGAAGTGCTGGGCACCAAATTTGGCAGCCCTTTGGGTGCGGTGTGCCGTGGTTATTGGCGCAGGGCTGGGCGCCTTGCCTGTGCCCTTGCTGCCGGTGTGGTGTGCAGTTGGCACCACACTACTAGGCGCCAAATGCCTGCTGTGTTGCTTAGTTGTGTTCTTTGTCTTGGCGCGATCTTTGCATTCTTGGCGCCGTCTTTTTCGGCGTTGTCAAAGTGTCTAAGTGCAGTTTTGCTTATTTTGATTGTTCCGTGTCGGTGACTTCAAATAGTTTATTTAATTGGTGTTGGTGTAACTGGTGGATTAATTGCTAGCCTTAGAGCTATAATTGGAGGTGTGTTAAGTGGTGATGTTTCTAATGGGAAATTAATTATTGGTGAGCAGAAGGTTTCGGCCTTATTGGTGATGTGCCCTCAAGGCTTATTTTGGTGATGGGTCTATGACCTCTTTTTGGTGATGGTGAGTTAATTAATAGCAATGGTGAGTCTATTAATTATTGGTGATTATGGTTATTTGCTCAATATGGTGAATATGGTGTGTTATGGTGCATTGTTCATGGCGTCACATAAACCATGTGCATTTATTGGTGAGCAGAAGGCTTCGGCCTTATTGGTGACTGCCCTCAAGACTTATTTTGGTGATGGATCCACATGCATATGCCCGTGGAGTTTGGGTTGCATTTCATGCATTATTCATACATTCAGTGGTGTTTCTTGGAGATTGTAAATTTAACGATGTATATTGATATGGTTGTGAATTGGTGCTTCTAGTTGCCTTCCTAGTATAATGCTTATCCTATATGGTATTATTTATGTAAAGAGACTCACCCTCTTCGCTTTTATGTTGCTCTTCATGCGGCGTAACGTGCACGGTGTGTTAGCAAGTGAAGGTTGTCCTCATACCTTCTTCTAGTCGGTTGTGTGCGGCTCGATCGTAGTACCTGGAGAGGCGTCTTAGTTTACTTGTCATTTTTACTTGATGTTATTAAACTGTTATTTGGTGATGTATTGAAAGAGTTCAAAGACTTGTTGCTATTCCGCTGTGATGGTGATTATATTCATGTTGATGTGAACTAAACAGGTGATTTGTGGGCTCGTCCCTTTGACTGTGATGCTATGTATCGTACTGTTATTTGTTGGATTTTGCCATTGATGTTTGTCTGGTTTTAAATGGAGTAAATGTAGCACTCTCTCGTGGTTATTTTCGAAAACTCTGATTTTATCAATTAAATCTTATCTTAATCTTATACAAATGAGAGTTGTCCATCTAGCTTTGACACATCATCATTTAGAAAAGTCACATCATCATTTAGAAAAGCCACGCAATAGGGCTGTAAAATAGGTGGGCGCCATGTCATTTTATGATATAATCTAACGGTTGATAAAATAAACCATCCCATGAAAAACAGATCCAACGTCAGAAGTAAATGCTACCTCCGTCACCAAGTCAGCGCACCAGTGGAAGTTGAAGGAAAATCAACGGCAGACAATGCGCTACCTTCCATCGCAACGATCTGGACGGCTATAATTCTATTAAATTCCGGCTGGAATTACCTTGGTGTGTTAAATGGAATTGATTGAAAAAACTGTCGTGAGTAGTTGTCCAGATCACACATTAAATGAGATCCGTTTCTCCATTACACATTCAACGGCAACCAAAGCATGGATTCAATCGTTGACGATCTCAACGACTATAAATCAATTAGATTGCGGCTGGGATTATATTTGGATGGTTGTGTTTTCACTCCTTGATTTTAAATTATCACACATTGATGCCATATTGAATAAGAATGTACAGTTTTATTGCCTAGAAAAAGGTATTATCAGGTAATTGCAATGTTAGCATTTTTCTTCCAATTCTATTTTATCCTAATGCAATACTTAATCCTAATTTCTACATATTTTGTGTTGTGATTGTGTTCTGATTTGCTTCTAATTTTTTCAAAACTCTTTCTTGCTTTTCTATTTCTAGGTTCTAGGTTTTAGGTTTTCTAGTTTTCAGTTTTTATTCCAAATAGGAATTTATTCAGTTTAGGTTGGTATTATCTAGAATTGTTGTTGTACTTTTGATTTCTAAATTAGCTCGATTTGTTCAAAATTATGAAAAAATTTGTTGTGTTTTGATTTTTCTTTTGATTGCAAATTGATGTTATATAGATTTGTCGATGGGAGAAATAGATAGATTCATAGATGCGAGAAAATGAAGAACTACGAGCAAGGGGATTGGTAACGACATGATCGAAAGCAATATATATTTCACAAAATGTGATCTTTGATTTTTGCTTTGTGTTTGTAATTTTCTATTTTTTTATTCTTATTTTGATTTTTTTACTCAATCAAAGTGAGTTGCTAAAAGTATCACCATGGCAGGCTGAGGATGTTGCTGCAACTTGATCGTCGGAAATCGCATCTTCATGGCAGATACAACAAAGGTATGGTTTTTCGTTCTTTTATTATTTCTCGGTCCATCTTTTTCACTAATTGAATCCTGTTTTGTTGATATGTACAAATGACATTGTAAAAACCGTTGAGTTAGAGCCAACTAAAAACACCATGTTCCCCTTTCTCTACATAAGCCTTTAATGTTTAGTGATATTGATGGCAAAGGAAAAGAAAATTAGTTTTATTGCTACCCTTATCTGAAAAAAGAGACTTTGGTTTTTTGGGTTGATTCATAAATCATGATCCAGGTGGATATGTTTCAATTTCTTATGCATGTTAAATGATGTGGAGAGCAAAGCAATACTAAGCAAGTAAATTGGCTCAATGCAGTAAGTACCTTTTACCTATAGTATCCTGACTTATATTAATCCTTTATTGAAGCATGTAATTTATTCAATCCTAATAAACCAATTTTTGAGTATAGTTTCGTGTTTGTTAACTAGCATTGGTTTTTGATCGTACCTTGATCACCAAGTGTGTTGTTTGCTACTCCTTCGTCCGGTCGCTGCTGTTGGTGTGAGGACCGGTCTTCAGAGCACCTCGGGTGGTACCTGCAAAGACACTCCGACGCTCTAGTCAGAGGTGTGCTAACGGGCAGGGTATCACAGGGTAGGAATTGCGTACCTGACGATGTGGACTGAGGTGGTATTTATACCACTGGGGCGACCTGACCGTTGCGAGAAATGCGGCCGGTCGCCGAGAATTGCGGACCAAGGCGCGGTCTTGGGCGATTAGCGATTGGGGGCGGCCCATTCGCGATCGCACCTCCGTGTCCTTGCTAATACGCCCCAGAACAGTTGCCCCCCAAGCCTAGGTCGCTTGGGAGCGGGCTGAGGCTTGAATCTATGCTCGTGGTGGGAAGATGTTTCTGTACTTTTGGCCGGACTTGGTCGGTCCTGTCTTTGAAGTCGTCCGATCGCCTTGCGTGGCGCTTGGGCCGGCCACGCCATTAATGCGCAATGATTGCACCGATTTTGCGTGTCTCGAGGTGCCTTTTGGTGTTCCCCCATGCAACGGGTGGGAGGCGGCGCGGTGACCATAGCGTTTAAATGCGGTGGGCCCTCCTATAAATAGGGCCTTCGGTCAGCACGTCTTCAACACCTGAAAAGCATTCCTCTGCTGCCGATCGAGCTGTCTGCAAGCGCCCTGAAAGTTTTTGTTCGAACATCTTCAGTCCGCTCCTTTCTTCTCTGGCATTCCAAGTAAGCCGCTCTTCTCGGCTTTTCTCTTTGATTTTTGTTTGCTTTCCTAGTTAGTTTCACGCCTCGTGAAATGGGAGGCGTCCGGTCGGGGGACGGCCACGTCGCCCCCTTTTCTCGAGCGCGCTGGCTCGGTCGACCTGACGCCATGTCTTTCATAGGTGGATCTGGCCAGAACGAAGCAGACCGCTCGTCTATCTGGTGCCCCCCATCAGAGCCTCGCGCTAATGGCGACGCGCCTTCTCAAGATATGGAACGGACGAGAGTCTTCGTCCTGAGGCGGGTCGCCCGCCACTCTCAAGTTGAAGAAAGAACTTCCCCCACGGGATCTTCCTCAGAGCGTTCCTCCAGCTCGAGCGAAAGCGTCTCTCTATCGACTTCCACGGAGTCGACCCAGTCCAAGGATCCGCCGGCGCCCGACACCACTGCACCGGGCGGCGAAGGGAGCGACGACCAGCTGATCGACGTGGTGGGCGACGACGACATGGGCGATGTTACCCAGCCTTCTACGGGTCTTTTTGCTGACTTTATAAACTTGGAAGATGACCCTCCTGGGCCCGAGCCCATGCAAGTGGAAGATCGGGCGGCTGATGGAGGCAATCCCGAATCACCTGAAGCCGGGGATGGTGTCGCACTGGCCGGTGAAAGAATGGGTGAACCGGCCGAACCAAATGAAGTCGCGGTCGAGCGGGTGGAGGATGAAGCCGGCCGCCGGAGGTTATAGGCGTGAATGACATCTCGTGGGTGTATGCGAGAAGATGAGGGCTTTCAAAAGCTTTGTCCTCGGAGGCCCCATGTATTGACGATTTGAACGCCCTCTTCACCAAGCCGGGGTGGAAGGTGAAAGGCGTGCTGGAAGATGAAAACATTGCGACCGTTCCATCCACGTTGAAGTTTACCATGCACCGGGTGGTGTTTGAGAAGATGGGGATCGTCCCCCCCTTTACAGACTTCCAGCAGGACGTTCTCAGATATCTGAACGTTGCCCCCTCGCAGATCCATCCGAACGGCTGGGGCTTTATGAAGACGTTCGAACATTTGTGCGGCCGGTTGGGTAGGCGAACGTATCGACCGTGCTCTTTCTTGCCTTGTTCGAATTGGTATGCGCAGGGAGTACTGGGACCAACATGGCTCGCAAGGAGCAGGTGTCTTTTAAGAACCAGAAGTCATTTGCCCGCAAGTTTTTCAGAGCTTACTCGGACTCTCTGCCGGGCGGTTGGAAGAACCAGTACTTTTGGGTCGTTCCCGATGCAAAGGCCGCTGAAGATATCGCAGAGTTTCTCTCGGACGGTACTGCAGGGAGCTCCTTCTTCCCCATATCGTGGCGGGCGGCTCACTTCTCAGTGAAGCCGGGCGATTACACGTTCGCTGTGTCGACTCTTGATGAAGAGGATTCAGTAACCTTGGGGATGATAACAGAGTTGTCCGCCTTGCTGCCGCAGAACCCTGAAGGGGATATCCCATGCCGGCCGTTCTGTTTGTATGAAGGGGATAAATTGGTATCTGAGCTCGGTCGGTATCGTTTGTTACCTGCTTGTTCCCTTTTACTCACCGGGCGACTGACCTCTCTTTGTTTTTCTTTTTGCAGCTAAAGCTCTAAAGATGTCTACCTCCGATTGGCAGGCACTTGAGAAGCTCGTCACGCGGCGCCCGAAGAGGCCGCTCACGGTTCCCAAAGAACGCCACCAAACACCAGTCCTCAATCGGAATGTTGGGGGCGGTCACCAAGATAGGAGCGCCGGTGGTGGCTCTCGTGGCCAGGACGGTCGCACCCCTTCTAAGCGCCCGAGGGAGGAGGAAGAGAAGGTGGACTCCCCTGTTTACGAACTTGAGGATTTTGATGGCCTTTCGGTGGCGCTCTTTAAAAAGGATCCCTGGATTTACGTGGCGACCGCTTAAATCGCCAACAAAACTTTGAAGGACATAAAGAGGAGCCAAGCACGTGAGTCAGTTGTCTTTGTAACCTTATCGATCAAATATTTGACATTAAATGCATTAACTTAGTTTTCCATTTCAGTCTTGAGGTCGAGCGGGATGCGGCCGAGAAGAAGGTCAAAGAGCTTGAGTCGGCCGGTCGAGGCTTAAGGAATTTGGAGCACGAGATTGCCGCTCTGGAGCAAACCCAAGATCAAGGTGGCGGCCGTGAAAAGGATAAGAAGCGGTTGGCCGACGACAAGGTCAAGCGGGGGCGAGGAACAAAGAACTTCTTGATTTGGTGAAGACCACGAAAAGCCGAGGTCGCCCGCTTTGGAGACCAAAGCGGCGCTGCTCAGAGAAGCTTCTTTGAAGTGGCCTCTGTTGCAAAGGGGCGGCCATTTACGATATGATAGCCGTTAGGGCATTGATATGATAGCCGTTTGTGCGGCGCACCATGTTGTCGAGGTGATGAGATCATCTTGCCCGTTCGGATGGACGATGATGGCAAAGTGACTCGCAAGCGGGCGTGGTCCTCCTCGTGCTAAAAAGTGATTAATGTTCTGTTTTGCCCGCTGCGAAGCGGTTTACTATTTTGTAATTTGGCACTTGTAATTTTGTTGTTCTTGTACTCCGCCTTGAGCGGTTCAACATTTAGGCGCGGCTTTATGCGGGCATTTCGCCTTGTAACGAATTCCGCTTGTGTTTAACTTCTTTGTCTTCGCACTTTCTTAAGTTACGAAATGCAGGCCGATCGTTGGCCGCTACTTTGGGCCTTTCGAAGGCACACGCTTTAGGCCGATCGTTGGCCGCTATTTTGGGCCTTTAGGCACGCGCTTTTATTTAATTATTGGAATTTGGGGCCATTCGATGGCTCTCGTTGTAGGTCGCTCGGCGGCCTACGATCGCTAGAGGGTTTACTTAACCCTCGGGCCATTTCGATGGCACTCGTTGTAGGTCGCTCGGCGGCCTACGATCGCTAGTGGGTTTATTAAACCCCGCCCGGTCGATGGCACTCGTTGTAGGTCGCCGCGGCCACGATCGCTAAATGGGTTTATTAAACCCTTGGCCAATTCGATGGCACTCATTATAGACCGCTCTGGATCTTCGTTCGTTCGGACCCCCTTTGGGGATCATGCGGTCGCTCCGTTAATTGAGAGCGAACGACCATTCCGTAATTTAGAAACGCAATATATTAAAGAACGGGCCTCAGTAAAAAACGATGGGGAAAAGAGCGCCCGCTTATTGTTTATTTCAAACGATCGACCGATTACAAAAGTGTGAACTAAATATAATCTCGCTTCAATTTATCACTATTCCATGTCAGGGGATAATCGCCCCTTCCATGGTTTCTAATTAAATACGCCCCTCGGCGGTCTTATTAATGACACGCGATGCGGGCCTTCCCAATTTGGGGCCAACTTCCGCTGGCGTGCATTCTTGTTGCCGAGCGTCCGCCCGTCGAGAACCGGTGTCCGATCGGAAAAGTCCTCTTTTGTACAGGCGTTGTATCCGCGGCGACCCTTTGCTTGATCGGTGCCTCCTCGAGGATGCTTGGTGCGCAACTCTTCAACCAAGTCTAGTTCTTCTTTTATAGCCCGCCGTTATCGGCCATTTGTCGTGAGTTGGGCCGTTCTCGATTCAGCTCGTTCATCTCTATAGGAATAACGGCGTCCATTCCATAGACCCGATTTGAAAAAGCGACTCCCGGCCGATGAATGGGGTCGCCCTATATGCCCAAAGGGCGATTGCACTCTTCTTCGACCCAGTCGCTTTAGCCCGGCAAGTCTTCTCTTTAATCCTCGTAGAATGACTCGTTGGCCGCTTCCGCTTGCCCGCTTAAATGCAGGGGTACTCGACCGAAGTGAAACATTTGCTTTTTACCCTAGGCCGGCCAACATATCTCTCGAACTTCCTATCTCGCAAATTGGGTGCGTTGTCCGTTATGAGCTGCTGCGGAACTCCGAACCGGGCTAAGACGTTCCGGCCAAAAAACTTGCTGATCTTTGCCGAAGTTATTGTTGCCAGAGGCTCGGCCTCTATCCACTTCGTGAAGTAGTCCACTGCCACAATCAGGAATTTGAACTGGCCCGGCGCCTGCGGGAACGGACCGAGCAGATCCATCCCCCACCAGGCGAACGGCCATGGTGAGGTGAGGGTTTGCAATTCTGATGAGGGGGCGACGTGAACATCAGCGTGTACTTGGCACCTCTTGCATTTCTGTACTAGCTTTTTGGAGTCCTCATCCATGGTCGGCCAGTAGTAACCAGCCCTGAGTGCTTTCTTTGCAATGGACCGTCCGCCCTGATGGCTGCCACATATCCCCTCATGTATGTCCCTCAGGACATGGTCGGCTTCGACCGACGATAAGCACCGGAGGAGTGGGCACGAGAATCCTCTTCTATACAACTTCCCCTCGATCACAGAATACTTGGTGGATCGTAACCTCAATGTCTTAGCCTTCTTTGGGTGGTGGCTCTTCACCGAGCGTGATGTAACGTAGGATGGGGGCGATCCAATCATCTTCTGCTTCGATGGTCAGGACGGCCACTGGTTGAATAGCCTTGGTGGATACGCTCGGCCGGGTGAGGGTTTCTTGAATTAAGCTTCTGTGATTGCCCGGTGTCTTGGTACTGGCTAATTTTGCCAGGATGTCAGCCCGGACGTTTTCGGTCCTCGGCACGTGTTTCACTTCCGCCCGTTCGAATTGGCGGAGAGATCTCTAACTCGGCGGTAGTTCTTCAACACTTCGTCTTTCGCATCATATAACTCCCCGAATCGGGAGGCGACCGGCAAGGAGTGCGAGTGTAGTTCTACCCGGTCAACATTGAATTCTTTTGCGGTGTGCGCAAACGGCTATGCATGCCTCGTATTTGACAGTTATTGGAGGTGTGAAACGCAAATGTTAGGGACACTTCCACGCGCAAGTCCTTACGAATTCTCTAATATGAGGCCCGCCTTTGCGCTTTCTTTGTTGGAAGAGCCGCCCACATGCAAGGTCCATATCGTCTCGCGCCGTCTGTGTTGGGGTCATCTCTCGCAATAAAGTCGGCCGAAGACTTGGGCCTTAGCGGCCGATCTTGACTCGAACTTTATGCCAAACTCACTAAGTTCCACCGCCCATTTGATCATCCGTCCCGCCGGTCCGCCGATGGAGGAGGACTGTCTTATGGGTTGGTCCGTTCTTACCACGACACGGTGGGCCACAGTATGGTCTCAGCGCGCGGCGGCCACCGGCAGGTGCAAGTGCTAGCTTTTCGATCTTACGGTATCTCGATTCGGTCCTTGCGATGATACTTTGATGATGAAGTAGATCGGATTTGGCTTTAAGTTGTCCTCTCGACTGGGGCGGCACTCAATACTTCTTCGTAATTGCAGTACAAGTGCTGTGGTTTCCGGGTTTGGCTTCGTCATAATGGGCGGGTTGGTCAAAGCATCCTTCAATTGTTCTAGTGCGTTCGCCGCACCGGATCTGGCCCACTCGAACTCTACCTCTTTCTTCAAAAGTTTGAATAGGGAGCGACTTGCATGCAGATTTGGGTATGAATCTTGAAAGAGCGCGATCATACCATTCGGATCGTTGGATTTTTTTTTGTAGCGGGCGGCCTCATGTCTGCGATCGCCTACATTTGTGCAGGTTAGCCTCTATCCCCTTTCGGTCGAGATAAAACCCTAAGAATTTTCCGGCCCTAACTCCAAAGGTGCACTTTTCTCAGGTTAAGCCTAAAGAGAATTTTCCTCGCTTCTTTAAAGGTTTCTCTTAGGTCGGCGCGCATGATCTTGGTCGTTCTCGCTCTTGATGATCATATCATCAAGGTAAACCTCACTACTCGACCGATCCGATCCTTGAAGATCTTGTTCATCATCCGCATTGGTATGTTGCCCCGGCGTTCTTGAGCCGAACGGCATGACCTTGTCTCGAAGTTGCCACGATCGATCATGAAGGCGATTTTTGTGGCGGTCGGGCGGGTACATCGTAATCTGGTTGTACCGAATAGGCATCCGGAAGGATAGCAATTTGTAGCCCGATGCCCCATCGACCCGACTTGTCAATGCTCGCGACCGGAAGGCATCCGGGCATGCCTTGTTCAAGTCTGTGTAGTCGGCGCTTTGCGCGCCACTTGCCGCTTTTTCTTCTTGACTAGCACCACATTTGTGACCAGTGTCGTGTATTTTATTTCTTCAATAAACCCGCCTTGACTAGGTCGTCAACGGCACGGGCCGCCGCTTGGGATTTCTCTAGGTTTTGGGTTCGCCTTCTTTGGGCGGCCGGCCCGACACTCTCATCTATCGCGAGTGGTGGCACGCAACCTCCGTTGGGATGGGCATGTCGGATGCTTGCCATGCGAACAAGTCGCATACTCCTTAAGGCAAAGCTATTAGATCTGCTTTCGACCGCTTTCGGTAGCCCGCGTCCGAAGTTTGGCCGTCTTCTCTGGGTCGTCCCCTCACCGGGCGTCAACTAGCTCTCCATGTGGCTCGGGCCTTTTCCGGGTCTATTTTTAGCTCGCGGGCTAATTCATCGTCGTCGTCCTCCTGCAGGTCGCTATCGAGGGTCATCTGGGGCGTCTAAGTCCGCGAGGTTGACTTGGTGCCTTTTCTCCAAAGCTGCTCGTGGGAGTCAGATCTCTGTCTTGCTCGTTGCGAGATGTCTTGATACAAATAGTGGCTTTTCTTGGCGCGTCTAGGTCACTAACTAACTTCGTCACCACTTGATCGTCCTTCTTTGTGAAATTTCATCTTCGTGTGGATGTGGAGGCTACTGACCCCTAACTTTCCTGTGGTCGGACGGCCTATAATGCAATCGATAGCGAGGATTTGATGGGTAGGACTAGGAATGTGGCCTTCACCGTCCGATATTTTGTGCTCGTTCTCGAGTCATCCCGAAGGTGACCAAGAGATCGATCGTTCTAAAGGGTAGGTGATCGCCCGTTGAACCTGTTAGGGGTGTTGGATCGATGCGGGAATGATCTCACTCCGGCCGGCGTTGATCTTGTCGATCGGATCTGCAAATATGATGTCGGCCGAGCGCCTTGAGTCGACTGAGTCGGCGTGCCGGTATTGGCCCACGCTCGCCGATTACCAACGGGGCATAGTGTTGGCCCTTCCGTCCAAAGCAAATCTTCATCTCCAAGGAAATGGGCGGCTTTTTTGGCCGGCCGCTCTGTAGATGTAGACCCAACCATCATCAACTCGTTCCATTTTCTTTTTATAGCTTTCTTGAATCCCTTTTTCTAAGGGGTTTCTCCTTGGATCACCATGGCCACTCTCCGGCCGTTGGACATCGGGACGTCCTCTTGGGAGGTGTCCTTGTCCGCTATATCCTCTATGGTTTCTGCGCAGTAATTTCTTTGCCTTTTGATTGGGGCTTTTTCCCTCCGGCTTTCTCTTCAGGTCGGCCGGTGCCATCAGCTCGGACGTACTGCTTCAGCTTTCCCTTTTGGATGAGATCCTCGATGTCATCTTTTAGGGCCATGCAGTCGTTGGTATCGTGTCCCTTGCTTCTATGGTACCGGCAATATTTTTTGGTAGCCCGTGCGCCCTTCTTGAGTACCAATGGATCGGGCCTCTTCACGTCGACAAATTCGTTGTTCTGACACTCGGACAATATTTGGGCTATGGGAGCATTGAGCCTCGTCCGATGCTCAACTTCGGGCCTGCACTGCGCTTGTTGTCCCGCCGTTGTCTTGATTTTCGGCCTCTTCTTTGCCGTCTTTCTATCGCGCGTGGCGCCTTTCTCGCGGCAAGGGTTTCCTCGTAATGCATGTGGGCGTTGGCTCTTCGGAGGAGCGTGCTAAGATCGTCTATGTGGTTCAAAGTGAACTCTTCAACAAGTCGTGGTCGTGGGATGCCTCTCTTGAGGTATTCGGTTTATCCCATGTCGCCGGTCGTGCACTTGATCGGCTTCATTGTTAAAACGCTCTATATAGCGTCTTAATGATTCGTTGTCCCCCTGGGTGATGGTGTCCAGGTGCTCTTCATGGCGGTATTGGCACCGGTTGGCGGTGTAATTTGCCAAAAAGATTCTGATCAGCCCTTCCCACGAGGAAATGGTGTTCGGCCGTAGCGACCCCCACCATTCTAGAGCTCGTCCGTCAAGTGACTGTGGGAACAGCCGGCACTTCATGGTGGAATCTAACTCTCGGTAGCTACAGTAATTGTTGAAGTATCTGATGTGTTTATCAGGATCACCTCGCCCATCAAACTTGTTGAGGTTGGGCGGCTTTCTCAGGTCCCTGGGGATACGGTAGCGTCTGATCTCCCTAGTGAAAGGGCCTTGGCCGCCGGTCGCGAAGTCGTCCGGCCCGAACGTCTGCATCGTGAGATATGCTTCGCCGGTCGGTATTCCATGGAACCCACCGCCGGTATGGTGCCCGTGTGTGGGGGGCCCTTGGAACGAGCGGCCTCTGTTTCTGGTGGGTTGATGTCTCCTTGGTCGTCGTGAGACATCTCTGATTTCACCGTTCCGATATTCGTTCAACTCGTCGTAGGGGTCCCACGATCGGCTCCTAGAGCGCCTGGAGTCGGAGGATTCGTACGAAGAATATCTCGTGGGCGAACGGTCCGACTCGGGCTGGTAGGGTGAATCTGAATAGTCATAATTATGTGAGGGGGAACGGCGATCGCGCTGGCGTTCTGCGGCGGTCGGCGTCTGCGCGCCGAATCCTTCGAGCAGGGATCGGATCGGCAGGTACTCCTACATAGCGGGACGATCCTTCTGGGGCTTTCGGCCCTACGTGAAGGGCGAGTTCGAGCGAAGGATGCCCCATGTCTCGCTTCTTGTGGGCGGGCATGGACCCTCTCGAGCCGAGTTATGAGATTTTCGATCGGCAATGATCCGATTTTTGGTTTCAAGTAGCTGGAGAACGGCCTGGGTGACGTGTTCCGGCAGTTGCTCCATGATCCCGGCCTCGGCCAGTTCGCTCGGGATTCGTTGATGCTCTGGTTCCGAGGTGGCTCCTGGCCCGCCCTGGACTGAGGGTTCCGGGCGGGGGTTGTCATGAGATTCATTGATTGTTAGAGGAACGCCCTCCGGTGTCTGCTGCGGACGAGCGTCAGGACCGGCAGGGTCGTTCTGGGTGGAAGCCCGCGTAACGATTTTCTTCGGGCCCATCTTTGAAGTGGGAAAGCGCTCGATCTCCCACTGTGGTCGCCAAATGATCGTACCTTGATCACCAAGTGTGTTGTTTGCTACTCCTTCGTCCGGTCATTCTTTGTTGGTGTGAGGACCGGTCTTGAGCACCTCGGGTGGTACGCAAAGACACTCCGACGCCTAGTCGAGGGTGCTAACAGGCGTGGTATCACGGGGTAGGAAGTGCGCACTGACGATGTGGACCGAGGTGGTATTTATACCACCGGGCGACCGACCGTTGCGAGAAATGCGGCGGTCGCCGAGAATTGCGGACAAGGCGCGGTCTTGGGCCGATTAGCGATTGGGCGGCCCATTCTTCGATCGCACCTCCGTGTCCTTGCTAATACGCCCCAGAACAGTTTTATTCTCCATTCGTGAGTATAAATGGTATGTTCTTACAAGTTATTATTATATTATATTGTGAATGTTTTTTTCCATTTCACTTCATATTATTCCTAATATAGTTCTCCTTTTGGAGCCAGGATTCATTTTCTTGCAATTGGAATGGCGTTCTGTGTGACAAGCACGGTCATAGAGTGACTAGCTTGAATCTTCCAGGCTTTGGATTCTCAGGTTTAAGTCCTTATATTGGTAACATGTCCTTTCTAAGGTCCCTCTAATCGCTTAATAATCAGCTTAATCAAATTGGCATGAAGAGGATTTGAGAGTTTTAACTTTTAAATATGAGTTCTAACAGATTAGAAGGAATACTTCCTTTAAACTTGACCTACTTAATTTAGCTACAAATTAAGTTGATTTGTCTTCAAATAAGATTGTTAGCAGAATTCCTAAACTAATTAGCAGTTTGAAAAAACTACATCTTTTGAAAATGGGAAGGAATAATCACTATGGTTAAATATCAGTAGCTTCTAGGAATTTCATCATCATTAATAAATTTGTACTTCAATATTTGTTATTACCTGTTGTGTATTGCTGTTGTAACTACTCTAATCATTTGTTGAAGATCTGATTACTTATGTTTTCTTGCATCCTCTCTTGGAATTGTAACTTTATTCTTTAAGCATGAATTTGCAAGGATGTGATCCATGTGCTAATGACTGAAAAGAGCTTTTGAGCATAAAGGAGCAAAAGATGGAATTCATCAACTTCAAGTTGTTGTTTGAAACAGAAACTTCATAATACGAGGAAGTAAAATATCTTCATGTACATAGGTGTGATGATGAATTACCTTGGTTTTATAATTGAGGTTCACTTTTGGATCTGATTTTTATTTCAGGCTTATAAAAATATTTTGATAAAGAAGTCAAAGCTTTGTAGGCTAGCTTTGATAGAGAACCCAACAAAATGTTGAATGAGCAAAAGCAATCAATGGTGAGACTTTAGCTTTGGGTGCCTACATGTTATACTTTTTTGCGTTGATGCATTACTTTGGCTTCATTTTCATTACGTTTACAAGCCTTCGTAAATCATGTGTGGTATCCATTAACATTACTGACAAGTATTTTCATTTTTGGATGAAGATAAATACATACATTGCTATGAAAAAACAGTAAGTGAAAATGTCATATTAATTAGTAGTTGATCTTAGCCTTCATAGTAGTATTATGTGCTTTCAATTTCTTTAAGATGTCTTGGTCTTGCATGAGTTAAATTATGGTCTTGCATTGTGCTTTCTTCAATCCATCAATCCATATAACTTTGAAGGTTCCTCCATCTTTCCATGCCCTTCGAAGCAAAAATTTTCAGCATCAATATTGTTTTGAATCATTGTTGCTTACCTACTCTCCTTCTCATGTTTCTCAATGTTTGTCATCATCAAGATGTTCTCTGAGATGTATAGAATTAGAAACTATATTTGAATTTGTTGTGTCCAAATATGGTTCTTCATCAATCCTTGGGTTATTGAGGCTTTTGATTTTAATGGGTCTTTTGTTGTCTACAAGGTCTTCACACCATTTATGAATCAATATGGAAAGCCAATGTCATACCATCATTTGGATTAAAAACATTTACATCAACTGTGTGGGTCACTCTTATCTAATTGTCACATCCAAATTCAATCCTTTTTTCTTCTAATTTTTGGGTTGTGTTTCTATGAGAATACTACTATTGATTCATTTTTTAGTAATGCTTAGAGATAAGCTATTTTTGCAATTTATTATATTTGAAGTCTGAGCTGCTATTAGATCAGTTTCTGTTTGGAATTTGCTGTAGAGGATTTATGTGTAGTGTTTATGAAAATTTGATAATATATGTGTTGTTGATTGTTGTATAAATTGTTGGATTTGATAGTTTACAGGAAAGTGAAGTTGAATTCTACAGAAAATTGATGCTATTGAATAAGGACATTTCCTCATTGCCCTTAGTTTTTCAAGGGGACGGTTTTATTTTAATTGAATCACACATTTTAAGTTAAAATAATATGTGTGGGATCACACTTCTATTTTTTAATATGCCACACAATGCATGAGTTTATTTGAAGAAACACACAATACCTTAAATATACAGCTTCTGTTTTTTTTAATTCATAAAAAAAATTGTCAATTTTTAAGTTACAAATGAATGTCAACCCGTGCTGGCACGGGTGAATCATACTAGTAGTAGTTAATTAGAAGGGATGTTACATTAGTGGTATCAGAGCAGTTCGGTCTGTCCGACCAAGTTGTCGAGTCTGTTAACCCTCGAGTCTTGGTACTCGTTCTAAATTATATTTATGTTGCTGTTATTACTGTTACCTTTGTTGGTTTTGTTCTTTCATTAACATGCCTTGTAATTTATTTGATGGATAGCGATTGAAAGTTATATTGATTTATTGGGATATGTATGATTACAAGAATTTTTAACGACGTCGAGAAGAGTGGGAGTCGTGACGACGCCTTCGCACTCTAGACTGCGTTAAAGAGTCTTTTGGTGCGGTATGTGTAAATTTGAAAGGAAGTAGTTTTTGTGACCTTAACTAATTGGTTGCGTGAGTAGGAGGGACTGATCACCCCAATGACTCATCCCCAATGAAAGAGGTGACAATAACTCGTGGATGTTATTAATTTTGGATATATGTACTAATTTTAATTTGATTAATTAAGCGGTGTGTTCATACTTGACTTCATTTCAATTATTACATTTATATATATTAGTGTTCTCAATATGCACTGTTGTGAACCTATTTGATTTTGGAATGGTTTGTGGTACACGTGTAGAATTTTTGAAAACATATTGTATACTATATATCACTTATGGTAGTAAGTTCAAGTTAACGAAAGGGAAAGTTTTACAAATTCGTTTTGAATCTTCTGGGTGAGGTAGCAATATTAAATAAGAGCATTGGATAAGTGTACTGACTATCCATGGTGTTTGTTTCTTTTATTAAGAACGTCTAAAGTAAATCATAATTTAAAATTGTTTTGTGTCATACCCCAATTTTGTCCGGTTTAGGTCAAAACCCTAATTTCCCACAAAAAATAAATAACTTGAAGAGTGAGGAGCATTATGCATTGCATTTTGGGTCCTAGAAGTCATTCCAAGGTTTTTGAAATCATTTTTAGGGTTGGATTGCACTTTTTGGGCAAATTAGGGTTTTAGGGTCAAAGAAGGGCGTTTTGGTCATTTCACAGCAAAAACGGTTTTCCATCGCAAATCACTAGACCATTGGTCAAGAGAATTATTTGAGGAAGAATGTGTTTAATTATAATTTATTTTTTTGCGCATGAATATTAATTATTTGCATAAAAACTCAAATTTAAGGAAATGGTAAAATGGGAATTTCCTTCAAGGTGAGGTGTCAAATCAATTTTGGGAATGGTGATATCATGGAATTTTGGGCCCAATCATTGATTCCTAGGATATGGCCCAAAATGGCATGATTTTTATGGGAATTATCTAGAAAAGAATAATCAAGAAAAAGAAAGGATAATTAGAAAGGTAGTGGGAGACAAATAGTACAATGACAACTTGCAAAATGCCAACCCATTTCACTCACCCATGGCTGCGAATTTCAGCCCCATTTCCCCTCATATTGTGCTTTCTAAATGTCCTCAATCCATGTGATGATGAATCTTAGCCCTCCATTCAAAATTAAAATCCAATCCTAGAGCACCTCTCAAGAACAATGACCGAAATGACCCCTTTGCTTGGTGCCTAAGTTCAATTATTTATTTCCATTTTATTTTCAGCTGAATATTAATTCCCTTTTATTGCTTGATTACCATTTTAACCCTAGCCCTTCACCAATTCTATAAATACCCTCTCATTTTCACTCATCACACCTTTTTTTTTTTGCTCATTCTCTCCTACACTAAACCTAGCACACAACTCTCTCCTCTCCTTCCCTCTCCTTGGCCAAACACCCCCTCTCCTCCTCCTCCATCTATCTTTTTGTTTTCCTTCACCCAAACCCTACCATTTCACCTAAAATCCATTCCTCTTTCACATACTTCCTCCATTTCTCACCCAAAATTCAAGCATCATCATCTAGTGGTTTGGATCATCAAATTTGCGTGAGGTTCTTCTTGGGGTTCCTTGAAGATTTGTTGATTTGCTCTAGTTTCTTTCTTCAATCTTACTTCCTAGCTTGGAGATAAGGTAAAATCTCTAAAACCCTTGCATCATCCTCAACATTTTTGCATTAAAACCCACTTTTCTTCATCATATTTTTGCATATCATCATCACTTTTCTATAATGTAGTTTGTTGTTGTTGGTGAGAGGAGCCTTAAACATTTTGACAAACACCTTGGGAGGTTTGGGTGTTTAAGGTGCCTCTCACCCTTAAATAAATGGATCTATGTTGCTTTCTGTTAATTTTTTGTGTTTCGTTATGAAATGTGGACCTATGTTTCCTTTGGTTCACATACTTATGATTAAAATATTTTCAAGTTGATTTTATTGTTGTTCTTTGCTTGATGATGTTTAATATTGTTGTTAGTATTTCATTTTTTGTGTTAAATGTTATCTTTGTTATTGATTGATGATCTAGCAATATGATTCCCACTAGTGCCTAGTGCACCTTGATCTAAGTGGTGAAGATTGGTAGAAAGGACTCAATTTTGTTTATGTGCTCTTATATTACTTTAGTTATTGTTAGTTGTTGATGATAGGCAAGTTGATTCTCACTAGTGCCTAGTGCACTTTTCTCAAAGTGAGAGGATTGCTCTATGGGATTCAACCTAGTTTTTGTGTTTATTTAATTCTTGTATTTTAACTATGCTTATTGTTAGTTGTTGATGATAGGCAAGTTGATTCTCACTAATGCCTAGTGCATTTTGGTTAGAGTGAGAGGATTGCTCTATGTGATTCAACTTTGGTTATGTGTTCCTTAATTCTTGTATTTTAACTATGCTTATTGTTAATTCTTGATGATAGGCAAGTTGATTCTCACTTGTGCCTAGGGCACTTTGATTCAAGTGAGAAGATTGCTCTATGTGATTCAACTTTGTTTAGTGTTTATTTACTTATTCTTATATTCTAGTTTGATCATTGTTTATTGTTGATGATAAATCACATGACTCCCACTTATGCCTAGTGCATCATGTTCTAAGTGGTGAAGATGGTTTTACATGATTCAACCTTCCCCTTTTAATTTCTTAATGAATAAAAGATGAGATAGTTAGGTTTTTGGTTTAGGGTTCGTGGGGTATTGCAGGGGATAGGTTACCCAAAACCTTGATGCTCCCTCCTCTTTGATTGTGTTATTAGCCTTTGGGCACTTGTTCATATTGTTGATTGCAAAGGATAGGCTTACCCTAGTCTTGATGTAATTCCTTTTGTTCATGTTATTGAGAAATCATTGCCCACATGTTCATTAGTTTAACTAAGATCATTCTATGCCTATGATCAATTGTTTACTCGTTTTTGATGCTACTTAAATTGTCTTGATTTAATTGTGTGTCATTTCCTCCATGTGTATGACCTCCTAATGAAGACGTAAGCCTACATGCTTGTTGTAGCATAGAGTCATTAGGGTAAATGCACTCCTTCTCACACACGCACAATTGTTTTGAGAACTTTATCTTGCATCTTTAACAATTAAATCTCTTGATTACATTGGCATGCTTAATCTTAGTTTATGATCAACATGTTCTTGATTGCTTGATTAGTTGAATATGTTTGAACTTCGTTCATTCATTTTGCATTTGGTTATGGACTTGGAGTTGATTGAAGTGTTCTACTTGTTTTCCAAAATCTTTTTCCAAATCAAACTCTTTTCTAAATTAGTTTTCAAACCAAAATCAAATGCTTTTCCAATAAAAAAACCCTAAGGAATTTTCTTAAATAAATCATTAGTCATCACTCGAAGCCTTTGCTTGTTTGATCGCTAATGAGAAGTTATTAGTGGTAGTCACTCGAAGCCTCTGCTTGTTTGACTATTATGAAAGCTCCCACACCTTAATCAAACACAAACTAATTCAAATTTCAAAAATAACATGAGCTACTATGAGTGATAATTATCACTGATGCCCGCCCTTTTTTCAAAACAATTTCAAAAAAAAAGAATAATACAATGTTGTCACTTGTAATCACTCGAAGCCTTTGCTTGACTGGTTACCGGTTTCAACTCTCTTTTCTTTCAAGTTAGTAATGAACGCCACTCGAAGCCCTTGCTTGTTTGGTATTCGTGAACACTTGAGTCTTATTTCAAAAGCTCCAAAAAATTAAATAAGATAAAACACAAAAATATTTTCAAAACCAAAAGGTTAGAACTACGTAGCTTTGATCCCTCATCTCAGTGAGGGTACGTAGGACCGGGTTCATGTCCCGTCAAGCACACCTTTCAAAAAAACCATAAAAAGCAAGAACTACGTAGCTTTGATCCCTCATCCCACTGAGGGTACGTAGGACCGGGTTCATGTCCCGTCAATCACACTTTCAAAAAATCACAAACCCAAGAACTACGTAGCTTTGATTCCTGATCACAGTGGGAATACGTAGGACCGGGTTCATGTCCCGTCAAGAACACTTTCAAAAAATCACAAAAAACCAAGAACTACGTAGCTTTGATCCCTCATCCCAGTGAGGGTACGTAGGACCGGGTTCATGTCCCGTCAAGCACCCTTTTAAAAAATCTTTGTTTTGTTCCGCTTTTCAAAGATACCAAAAATATTCTTTTTCCCCCGTTTTTAATAAAACAATTTCTCAAATGAAATAAAAAGAAAAGAAAAGAAAAGAAGTAGAACAAAAATCATTTCAAATCAACTTTTCCTAAACCACACATTAAGTTAATGGTTCCCTTTTGGTAGAAAGGACGTGTGGGGTGCTAATACCTTCCCCATGCGTAACCGACCCCCGAACCTACATCTCTGAGTTTTCAAAAGACCATCCGCTTTTCCAAAAAAGGTTTTTTCAATGTTTTCCTAAATAAATATTGGTGGCGGCTCTACTATTTTTCACGTTGTCAAACTAGAAGTCCAAACCGGATTTTTCGGAGCGCAACATTTTGTACTGGTGTTCATAACTGTACTCTATGGTATGTTGTGTGTCATTAGTTGTTTTAGTAGATTCACATGTTCTCCTTAATTTTCCTGAAAAATACTTGATTTGGAAGTTACGTATAATACCCAAGTGAAATAACTTGAATTTACTTTATCTTATATGACTTGGATTATAACAAGTGCATGTAGTTTAATTAATGTTGCGAACTTCCCTTGGTGAGTTAAAAATGATTCCACCGTAAATGTAATTTGTCTATGAATGCATGATTCCTATTTCATCCTAATAAGGACTTGTTTTCCTATGTGCTCTATCATTATATCTTTTATCAGTATACTATGCTAGGTCACCCAATTCTAGAACGGTTGAAATTGGAAAGTACTACTAATTCTGTTATCAATTTCTAGATTCTGTTTGTCTTATAAATGATTATGTATTCTTCCACGTGTGGTCCTTGAAGATAGAGAATTAATTAAATCTTGTTTCAAATCTTGTGCCTTTATTGAGTCTTGGGTAGCCTTTTGTGCTTAGATGGAAGGTTGGTCGTTATGTGGCATAAAAGATTGAATCAATACCTTAAGTCGAGACTCATAGGAAAATAGTAAAACCATACATTATAAGAACTTTTAGAAACGTTGTCTTTATGAAACTCGATGTGGGATAATTAGTAATAGATTCGACTAGATAAACTGTCTGAAACAAGATAAGGGGGATTAGAATTTTGAGCTTGGGAAGGATCCTTAGGAGTTGGAATTTAATTGAGTAAAACCATAATAATCACCGTTGGGAGTATAGTATCCTAATATTGGGTTGATGGTGTTTGATGTAGTCAAGTAAAAACTTTGGTAACCTACAGATTAGAATATTTCCTTAGGAGTGAGAATGTAGAGAAGTGTGTGTGGTTTGTTGCTTAGTATACAATAGAACATTGATGACCGTTAGAAGTGACAAGAAGATTTGATATTGCTTTCGTGGGTTTGACGTAAAATTTCGAGGACGAAAATATTCTAAGTGGGGGAGAGTTGTAATGCCCCAAAAATAATTCAAATATTTATTTAGTTGGGCTATTTAAGGCTTACAACATTTTGTTAAGTCAAAGGATTAATTTGGAGTTTTATTGTATTTAGGAGGTGTTTGAGTGATGGGGGAGGTGTGAATAGAAGCCCATGATAGTAGGCCCATATCCATGAATTAGGCCCATGTTCATGTATTAGGTTTAGGAGTCTAGGCCCATGTTCATGTGTGCAGAAGTGCTGGGCGCCAAATTTGGCGACCACTTTGGGGCGCGGTGTCTGTAGTGGTTATTGGGCGTGGTCGGGCGCCTTGCACGGGCCCTTCTTTGCCGGTGTGGTGTGCGGTGGCGCCACACCGCTAGGCGCCAAATGCCCTGTTGTGTTGCTTAGTTGTGTTCTTTGTTTTTGGCGCGATCTTTTGCCGATTCATTGGCGTAGTCTTTCGCTCGACGTTGTCCGAAGTGTTTAAGTGCAGTTTTGCTTATTTTGATTGTTCCGTGTCGGTGACTTAAAATAGTCTATTTAATTGGTGTTGGTGTAACAGGTGGATTAATTGCTAGCCTTAGAGCTATAATTGGAGGTGTGTTAAGTGGTGATGTTTCTAATGGGAAATTAATTATTGGTGAGCAGAAGGCTTCGGCCTTATTGGTGATGTGCCCTCGAGGCTTATTTTGGTGATGGTGAGTTAATTAATAGCAATGGTGAGTCTATTAATTATTGGTGATTATGTTTATTTGCTCAATATGGTGAATATGGTGTGTTATGGTGCATTGTTCATGGCGTCACATAAACCATGTGCATTTATTGGTGAGCAGAAGGCTTCGGCCTTATTGGTGACTGCCCTCAAGACTTATTTTGGTGATGGATCCACATGCATATGCCCGTGGAGTTTGGGTTGCATTTCATGCATTATTCATACATTCAGTGGTGTTTCTTGGAGATTGTAAATTTAACGATGTATATTGATATGGTTGTGAATTGGTGCTTCTAGTTGCCTTCCCTAGTATAATGCTTATCCTATATGCTATTATTTATGTAAAGAGACTCACCCTACTGCTTTTATGTTGCTCTTCATGTCGGCAACGTGCAGGTGTTAGCAAGTGAAGGTTGTCCTCATACCTTCTTTCTAGTCGGTTGTGTGCGGCTTTGATACGTAGTGCACCGGGGAGGCGTCTTAGTTTACTTGTCATTTTTACTTGATGTTATTAAACTGTTATTTGGTGATGTATTGAAAGAGTTCAAAGACTTGTTGCTATTCATTTGTGATGGTGATTATATTCATGTTGATGTGAACTAAACAGGTGATTTGTGGGCTCGTCCCTTTGACTGTGATGCTATGTATCGTACTGTTATTTGTTGGATTTTGCCATTGATGTTTGTCTGGTTTTAAATGGAGTAAATGTAGCACTCTCTCGTGGTTATTTTGAAAACTACGATTTTATCAATTAAATAGTAGTTAATTAGAAAGGGTTGTTACACGCGCGAGAGGAGGTCGACGATCGGTGGTTAGAAGCTAGGCGAGAGGTTGGAAAGCGCAAATGAGGAGATCAGTTGGGCTGTATTCAGAAGAGAGTTTAAGAGGAAGTACTATCCAGAGGATGTCCGGGGAAAGAAAGAGATCGAGTTTGTTGAGCTGAAACAAGGGAATATGTTTGTGACCGAGTATGCTGCTTAGTTCACAGAATTAGCAAAGTTTTATCCGCATTACAGCGAGGCTACTGCGGAGTTCTCCAAGTGCATTAAATTTGAGAATGGGTTGCGGCCGGAGATTAAGAAGGCGATTGGTTATCAGAGGATTCGTGTGCAATCCTAGGAAATGATCAGTTTGAAAGGTTTTTAGAAAATAGTGTGCAATCCTATGGATGAAATTTTAATGATGAAAAGGAGAAAAAGAAGCCTTATTTCTTGAAAAATAACCAAAATTATTTTTACTTCAACACCTCAAAACTGAGTTTGTGAAAAGAACCTTGATATTTAAAGATCAATCTAATGCAAGGGGAATTTTTGGTGAGCTTAGGTCAAAACAAATTTTTATTAAAAAGTTGGAATAGCTTAAAGAATTAAGTTTGGGGGTGTTTTATGAAAATTAAGGCTGAATTTGAAAAGTTCAAAGAGTAAACAATGCACACAAGGTTACAAAAATGTTGTATCACAAAAAATCAAAGTGTAAAGCCATATTGACCTGAATCAATTAAGTTGTACCTGTGCCAAAGTGCGAAAAGTAATGAATCAGGGGGTCAGTGAGGAGGGAAATATGAGCTATCAAAGAGAAATAGAAAAATGAAGCTTACATCGGTGGAGGAGCACAATGCAATCAGATCAAGAAAAGAAAAATGCAAAAAAATCAATGCAAAAACACTTCAAAGAAGTGATGCATCCGCACCAAAAGAACCACAAAATAGAAAATAGTGCATTGACTCAATATGTAACACCCCCTTCTACCATAATCGCTATTTAATTAATTTTGAAAATCGAGTGCATAAAAACTTTTAGTGCGACCACACCGAGGTGCCACATTTAAACACCAAAATCAAAACTCCAAAAATATTAATCAAAATGAACTTCAGTATATGATACATAGCACCAAATAACATTCGGGAATAAGTATTACAGCAGTGGAAAATAATAACTTAACGTAATAGTTCAAAATATAAAGGAAATAACAAGCTAAACATCCCCCCCGGTGCTACGTATCAGAGCCGACTCAACCATACTAGAAGAAGGATCTCTAGTCACCTTCAATCACCGTCACCTGCAGGTTGCCGACATGAGAAGCAACACGCACGCGCAGATGAGGTGAGTCTCTATACATAGGCAATAACAGATAAAACAAGAAACACAGTAGAATAGGCACACCAAAGATACAGTCAATTCAAATACACCATTAATACAGTTACTCCAGAAATTACGTTTACACCAGAAATACAGTTACACCAGGAATACAGTCACACTAGTCAAATACACCATTAGTTTATGAACGCCCAATCAGTCACCAGAAAAATGAATGTAATGCATGAGATGCAACCCAATACTCCACGGGCATATGCATGTGGATCCATCACCAAATTAGCCTTGAGGGCATTCACCAATAATTTAAGAGGCCGAGGCCTATTCACCAAAATATGCATATGATAATGCGACACCATGACTATGCACCAGAAACACCAATTCACCAAAATAATGCAATAGCATGCTCACCAATAGCCTTGTGGGCTCACCAACACCAAAGAAAGGTCATAGACCCCAATTCACCAATAATACACCACACCATAAATAGTAATCCTATAGAGACCAAAAGATCACTAAGACTAATTCTACACCAAAGGACTAAAACCACTCCAAGGACTAAAGTCAACACCAGGGACTAAACCCACACCTAGGGACCAATTCACCTTCTAAGGACCAATTTGACACCTCCAGGACCAATTCGACACCTAGGGACTAATCTGACACCATAGGGATTAATTTAACACCTAGGGACTAGTTTGACACCTCAAGGACCATTCTGACACCTAGGGACTATTTTGGCACCATAAGGATTAATTTAACACCTAGGGACTAGTTTGGACCCCACACCTAGACACAGGCGCCACTAGGCACACTTGGGGCAGCCAAATGGCGCCCCTGCACAACACACCAGCACCACAGGCGCCAAATCAGCGCATGGGGGCGTGCAATGGCGCCAAAGATCGCGACACACACACACCGCACACCTGGCGCCACACCAGCGCGGGCGCTTTACATGGCGCCAGGCACGCAGACACGCATACGGGCGCACGACTAGCGCCCTGGGGCAGCCAAATGGCGCCCCCCTACACAACACTCCACACACCACTTGCACACACAGCGCGCGCTTTTTCACGCACTTGGCGCCCGCAGCGCGTATTCACGCCCCACCTGCACTGCTCTCACCACACGCACACACACAGCACACAGCGCCAAATTCCCTGCAAATTGGCGCCCCCTCCCCTGCACACCTCCCAAACCGAAACAAACAGCAACCCAGGCGCCAAATCCCCTGCACATTGGCGCCCCTAACACTATTCACTGCACACCTAATTCAATTTCTCAACAACAACCTACACACTCCAACCAAACTCTAATTCAAGCACCAATATTTCTCCTATCACCCACCATCAATTCCTTTATTTTACCATATTAAATTGACTACCAATCACCTTTATGTAATTAACAATTATCAATATCTTCAACACCCAATCAAGAACAACATTCACATGTAAAACACCACACCATACAATCTTGTAAAACATTATCATGTTCATTCAAACAAGTCATCAAACACCTAGCCATCACTTTAATCCTACCTATTATTCTTCATTAAAATCATGTTATAACACCTTAATATCAACAATCAATGCAATAACATTTCAATCTCCATACAACAATTAATATAATCACATATAAAATCAAACAATCACCCAATCACTCAATTACTTCATGAATCAATTTAAACAACTACTCCTAACACCTAATCCCTATGATTTCATGGTTTATAGATTATTAACTATGAAAGAGAGCCCCCATACCTTGTTAATTGAAGAAGATGACCACACCCTAAGCAATTCTCCCAAAATCATCAACACTCCAAGCCTTGTTTCCCCTCCAAAGCTTCACGCCAAAACCCCTCTTTTCCTTAGCCCAGCCGTCGCGCCTCCTCACTCTTCTCTCCTTTCTAATTTTTGATATTTTGTGTCTAATGAGGGTTTCTCCTAAGACCCTAAGGTTTTATTAATTGGGTTTGGGCCACTTAACTCCAATGGGCCCTAAATGCACACCCCTAATTACTTTCTCATATCCTCCCTATTTAACTAAAATATTCCCCATTTATTTACTACACCCCACTCCTTAGTTAAATTAATTACCTTATTATTATTTTAATAGGGTCAACTAAAATATCACTTAATTAAATTAGTTAAATAATCACTTAATTAATTTTGGGGCGTTACACAATATCTTTGAAAAATTCAACCAAGCCCTTTGTTGTACTTAAAACTCCCAATACTTGAAGATTTTGTTAGTTTAGTCTTTCTTTTGAAAAATATTTTGGTATGACCAAAGTAAACTAATCTTTTAAGAATCTAGGAGGAAGTTTTCACTTAGTCTTGGAACCAATCTCAACTCAGTGGGATCACACACACACACATAAAAGAGTTTGAATAACTTTGGTGGTATTTGAAAGAAATAAAGGCATGAGAAAGATTGCTGAAAAATGAAGTTCATAGGGAGCTCCTCATGAAAATCCAAATATCAAGTTGATCTGTCTTCTAGAAGTTTAGTATAGTAGTTTGTCTTTATCATTACTTGAGGACAATTAAGCAATGGTTTAAGTTTGGGGTTGTAATAACTCTATTTTATATAGAGTTATTCATATGTTTAAACTTGAGTGTTTAACATGGTTATAGTTGTTAGTAGGCCATTTTGGATATATTGTGGTATGTTTGATGAGTTTGTTCAATGCAGTCTACAGATGCTCCTGCATCAATGCTCCTGCATCAATGCTCCTGCATTAATCCTGCACTACAAATGCCACTGCACTGGATTTATACAATGCTCCTGCATTGCATCTGCATTACTCAGAGATTGAAGCCATCCAGTTGCACATCCACTTGCACATCCACTTGCATTGCTGACCTCATGCTTGGTCTCCAAAAGCAAGAGCACTTTATATTTCGGCGCCTACAATTCTCACATAGCTTTGAGGAGTCATTCACCTAGGGACACATACTCAACTCTCATTGGACCTCCCTACACACTTGATTGGATGTCTTAACTTGTGAAACAACTTCTGAATATTAACCATGGTTACACCTCTAGTTAGAAGCACCTCTCATGAAGACTATAAAAGGACCTCACTTCTTCACTTGGAGATATATCACAATCCATAAGTTAGATCAAAATTTCAATAGCCATAGTTAGTTTCTATTTTGTAAGAAAAAAAGGAAGTTATTGACAAATCCTCCTTACTTCAATTTAGTAGTTTTTACCAAGTGCAGAGTAGTGATGCAACTGCATTGCTAGGAGAATTCATGCAAAGAGCTGCAACTCTTGTAATATCTATCTTGTTGTATCTATTTTGTGATTTCAATTATATAAACATGTTCTATTCAGTTTATATTTGCCTTGCAATGTCTATGTTGAGCTAAATCTCTCTTAGTTGAAATGTTCTAACCATTTAATGAGCTTTTAAGTAAGTTTGATGCATGTATGTAATGTGTGCACTTTAGCTCTTGCTTGATAATACTTTCAACACTTATTTTGAGATTGATCACTTAGAATAAGTAGATTTGTAAAAGCAGACATGGTTTACAATTAAGAACTCAAGAACTAATATGGGTGAGTGTTTTACATAAAGGAAACTTTGTGAAAACCGTGCTAAGTCCTAGACATAGGATAGTGTAGTCCATAGGGTGATACTGTGGGTACTTTAAAAGACAAGAGTAAACTTATTTAGCAAACCTAGACATAGGAAGCTTGTAATGAAACTCTGAAGAAAGTGACTGAAAGGTACATAACTAATGCAACAGCTTTCAGTGCAACTGCATCACATACTGCATTAAACACTTAAAGGTGATTTACTTGGGGAAGACATTCCAACTAGCTTTTCTCGTTAGCATTACAAATACTTTCACTTTGTTTTATACTAACTTGATTATGATAGCACCATCTCCACTATAATTGTTATTTGGTTACCTTACACTAAATTGCATAGTATTAAGTTTCAAAGAAGTTCATCAATCTCTTTGGGTTCGACCTCTCTAATCACTATATTACTTGTTTAGGATTATTCGTCTACTGACTTAGGCATCAGAGTGTCTACAGGTACCCCCCACCCGACGTGGGAAGAACACTAACTCGGAGCAGCCGAGCTCAATCATCAACGCCGACAACAATCTTCAAGGTTCGAGAAGCAAGTTCCTTCAAGCTCCTCAGATAAGGTAACATTTGAATTCCAGGACCGAACATGATTAATAAAATAAATAATATTCTGTGATTTTTTTTTTATAAAAAAATGTATTTATCATTAATTTAAAATATGTAAAATTAGATTTCGTAAAAAGTTGAACGAATACAAGACTTGTTGGAAACTTTTTATAAATAGTTGATTGTATACTTCAGTTTGACAATATGTTGGTAATTCGAAGTTGAACTGGGGAAGGCGCAATTAGATGGCCCTGAAGCCAAAAGGGTTGAAAGACTTTTTTAGTTTTTCTAACGTGCAATTAGTAATGGATCTTGTCTATTTTATATTTATTGTGTTGTTCTCCTTAAGTGGCCCGGTGGCCCATAGTTTCTGATCCATTATATCCTAAGAACCCTAAGTATTTAAGTTGTGATCTTTCTCTTCAAAAACAATGAAAACTTGATGCTGTTTTTATGTTATTTCTTCTGTCGCAAACCCTAGATCAAGTTATTGGAAGTAGTGTACTCTATCACAATACTATCAAGGGTTTCCGCCGTTTCCACAAAATTGTAATGTTTTATGTATCTTTCTTTGTTTTTTTTATATCGAATCTGTAGAGTGTAGCAAGAATTCCCTATCACTGTTAATTTATTAGTTGTTTATATAAATGATTGTAAAAATATATATACATACATGATTGAACTGATTAGAGGATAGGTTACAAATTGGTACATGAAAAGTTGCATCTTTTGTCATTTATTTAATATTTTTTTCTGGTTCACTTCACCTATTTAATCGATCTTGTTTTGTTGTCGCAGATCCATGAAAGAGGCAACAATATTCAGTTTATTAACTATCATTACTGGGTTGATCAAAAGGAAATCATCTATTTTGTCATGTATTCCAACGCGTTCTCTTTTGTGCTTTCCTCTACTATTAATTTTGATATCACTCTTTTACAACCGTGATTCCCTTGATTAAATAAAGGTAAGACACCACAAATAACATGGAGTTTATTTTAAAACTTTCAATGACTTGATATTACTCGTTCTGCTTTTTTTTTTTAATTTGTTCTATTGTTTTATTTGTGGAAGTGTTTGTCTGAAATCACTCACTTATAAGCTGCATAAAGGATGTTTTGTTCTGTTGTTTTATTTGCGGAAGTGTTTGGGTTAAATGTTGTGAAAGGATAAAAGTTGGGGTTTTATCAAATGAAATAATTAAAAGTTGTTATTAGCTACAACTTTTGTTGAAAATACCTCATTTTTATCCCCTTTCTTGCCCTTCCAGTATATTAATAACACTTCGACATAAACCTTTCTCTCATTCTCCAAAACCAATAAGGTCAAATTTTGTTGTTTAATTGGTTTGTGAAGCTTTTTGTTTTTTATTAGGAGGGGTAGGGAAAGTGAATGAGTGTTTTTAATCAATAAAGTGTAATGGAAAAGGTTGAATGGAAAGAGATGAAATGCATTTTAAAAGAATGAACAGAGTGACATAGAACAGGATGGAATCCATTCCATTCCATAGTCTTCTATTTTTCTTCCTCTCGTATTTAACCCTTTAACCAAGTCATTTCCCTTAATTTTCACACCATATGGATTATAGAATCGTATGCCTAACAAGCGTTCAACTCAACCAAGTTAATGTACGGAATCCTATTATTTTTATTTTCTTCATGTTTATCGTAGATATATTTATATTTTGGTTAAATAAACATATCCTTTGAGTGTGCCATAGCACTACAAAGAAAACTTTAATTTTGGTGTTTGTCAAATTGGTGTTGTTCCAAAAGATTGCGTTGTTTGTTTCAAGTTCGAATGATTTTAGTCATGTTTTTACAATGTTTTTCTTTTTCACAGGTCATAATGGCAAATCAACATATGAAGTACACGTTGATATTTTCTTGGACAGAGAAAGATGGAGGCCATGTTAACAAGATGTCTAAAAGACAAGTAAGATACATAAGTTTTATATGCTAATTTATCAATTAAATATCTTCAATTACTGAATTTTTCCCAAGAGATAATTGTGGTGTTGGGTAAGGTATGAAAGAGTTATGATTCCTCTAAGGTCATAGCTTTTTAATGGCCTTTACTATTGGCTAGGATCTAGTCACCTAAATATATTCTAGACGAGGGTGATTAGCGGTTCTAGTGAGAACGCATGTGAGATGCGTAGCGTTTTTAAAGAAACGCTGGGTAAGGCTCACGCGTTCTACGCGATGGGCAGCGTTTTTTTTAAAAACGCTGGTTATAGGGCGCCTTTTTTAAACAAATCTGGCGTAGTGTTGTTTTCTGGGAGTGATTTTTTCATTGTGGTCTTTTATGTAGTGTCTAGATGAGTTTGTCCCTCTTGGGTCTCAAGGTCAGGAGCATAAGGGTTTGGTATTTTTATAAGAAAATATATTTAGTTTATAGTATAAAAAGGTAGGTTAACCCATATGCAAACAAATATTTAATTGACAAATTAACTTATAGAAAAAAGTGCATCCCACTCCTCTTTCAACACAAACCAACTCAAAGAGTCGAACTTGATCATATAAAAAAATGATTCATGTAAAAAATATCTCCCTTATATATTATCATATTTCTAACGACCATGATGACGAAAATAACTTAGTATCAGCAGTCAAGCTCAAAATATGACTTCCCTTGACTCCTAGAAAACACGCATGATGACGAAAATCTAAAAAACCATAAAAAAACTTATAACTACAGAAAACCTAACCATCCATAAGTAAATTAGGAAGTAAAAACTAAATTCGCATACATTTACATTTTGTGGAAAACATAAACATGGTCTACTCCTACAAATAAGTAATGTGTCAACTATGAAGAAATTGCATCTGTGTATACGAATTCTTGCAAGAAGTGGCCTCTTGTCGAATCACAAAACCTTTAAAGGAACAACAAATAATAAGACATGTTTGTAGATAACTTCAACCAAAGGGTGTGAAAGAGATAAAGAATGGCAAGACTCAAGAAAGATAGAGCAAAACCATAAAGATAGGATAGTTTTCCATAGCTTATACAACCCCCACCTAGGATTTTAAACCTAATAACCTAGCAAAACCAACTAATCCAGGTGCCTTTGAATTGACGTGACTCTGATTAATGATTACTATAGAGTATCGAAATTAGTTAGAAACATTTAGTGTATTCAAATTTCATTTCCCTGTGCTATATGTAAGCTTATTTGATAGTAAGCTAAAGAATTATCTTCCTTTAAAACTCCTTTGTCCTCAATGCTTGAACTGCTTGGGAAATGGAAAATGATTTGTCTTCTCAGGGAAGTTGCGCGAAATCATATTAATTGAAATTGATGGATGCACTTGCACTCACTTGAAAATAAAGATCTCCACCTATCTTGACTCTCAGAAGTTTAAAATATTGTAACTATTGATACTTAAATAAAGATGAAACTCTTCGTTTAGTTACATAACATACACTCTTTCTTCTACTTTATCCCTAAATTATATAAATATAATTTTGGCCTCCATCTTCCTTCATAAAACTAGGATATGTCAGACTTCTTCAAGATGTTCTTTTCCAATCCAATCCACTCCAACACTCTGAATTTCAACATGAGAAATACACCCAATGTCGCGATTATAAGAACTTTTGTGAAGTACTTTGTTCCAATTTTTATATCCTAACTAAGGATATGAGAGTCATTTATCCCTGTGTGCAGATTCTCCTGAAGCTCATCATCCTAATATACTGCACCAAAAGTGTTTGCAGATAAAAAGAAGATCAGAAAATACCAATAGCATGTTTGATTACGCTTTTAAGACATATTTTTTAAATTAATAACATAAAAGTGTTTCTAAAAGTCTAATTAAAGATATCTTAACTATGTCGTAGGAATGGGATGAAATGAAACACTAATTAACAGACGTGAAAGTCAAATTAGTGTCATAACCATGCAAGAAATGGAAAATAGCGATAAAAATCAGGCTCAGTCAACCTACAACTACAAGTGTTTCATGATGTCACATTGTTCAATGTGGTCCAACGTGTGGGAAAGCATACAGAGCAAGAACCAATTGCTTGCGGGATTTGCATGTAAGGCTGCAATCAAAGAGAAATAAAATACACAATGAATAGTTTGGTGGAGAAGATTCATCTATTGAACTCCTCTATTTAATAGTTTTAGGTATAGAGAGGAGTTATAGGGATATTTGTGGTTGTGGGATAGGATATATACACATCACTTAGAAAGTTAACACATGATTTTCTAATTAACAATAAAGAGTGGAAGATGGTGTATTTGTTTCTTTAATTAATAAGATGTTGTATAAGTTGTTCTCTCTATTAGAAAACTTATATATGCGACTTGAAACATTCGTTTTGATAAATACCAACTAATTTGACTTTCTTTTAGATTATATGTCACACAAGAAAACATAAGCTAGAAGCCCTACTACCTTGGTAAACAATTATCAGATCTAGAATGTCACAAAAAAACACCCAACGCTTGCACCATAATACAATTTTCAACTAGTAAAAAACGCGGTGACAATTTTTGGTCATGTAATCAAACTAATATTCATATATGCTAAACGAATCAAAATGGAATACCAGAAAATATATAATTTTTGTTAGGAAAAATATACTATTAATTGTCCATATTCAAAACAACAAATTTTAATTAAATATTATTTTGTCAACAAAAAACAAAAATATGAATAAGGATATGTGAGCGTGCAAACATTCACACATAGTGAATATCTTGGTTGATATGATTCATTTATCTACCTACTATATATTTGTGTGTGTGTGTGTGTGTAATTTGTGGATAAATATATGTTAGACTTGTCAAGGAAGAAAAATACATAACATCACATATATATGTGAAGAATCACTTACTACGCAGATAAGATACTCATTTGATGATTCTCTTATTTGATTTGAAAATGGTATAAAAATCAATGTTGAAGGAGGTGTTTGCAAATGGAAGATGAATTGTGTGGATGGAAGAAAAAAAATTGATAGGAAAACAGCTATACATTCCCTTAACTAGTATAAAATGAACATAAATCATGGACAACCTTTGATGAGAAATATCTTCTCAAAAAGTGTATTTATATACCCATTTGATGACTCAAACATGTCATCATCCATATCCTAGTATTATTTAAGATTATGTAAATATGATCATATTTATTATAATGTTGAATAATTCAATTTTTTATTTATTAAATCATGTATTTATATAGTTGTCAAGCATCATTAATGAATGAACTATTTTTATTTAATATACTATAGTATGAAATGTTGTATTCAATTTTAATATTATTATTAAGTAAATTCAAAATTAAAAAAATGGTTAGTGTTTAAAATGACCATTCCTTAGATGAAGAGTCGCCGTCAAGAAAATCTTTCTAGAGTGAATGTACCGAGAATAGTTTTCTAGACTGCAACTCATTTAAGGATTGACAATTTTTAATTCTACCCATTTCTTTAATTTTGAATTTAATTAATAATAATATTAAAATTAAATACAATATTTATTGAGTATTGTATAATAAATAAAAATGATACATTCATTAATGATGTTTGACAACCATATAAATACAGTAGTTTAATAATTAAAAAGATTTGAATTGTTCAACATTATAATAAATATGCTCCTATTTACATAATCGTAAATATACTAGGATATGGATGATGACGTGTTTGAGTCATTATATGGGTGTATAAATATACTTCTTGAAAATATATTTCTCATCAAACGTTACTCATGATTTATGTTAATTTTGTACTAGTTGAGAACATGTATGGCATTTATATTTTCTATAATTTTTTTTTCTTCCTTTTACACTATTCATCTACCATTTGCAAAGACCTCTTTCAACATTCATTTTAATACACTATTCAAATTAAATCAGTGAATCACCAAATGACTATCTTATTTGCAGAGTAAGTGATTCTTCACATATATCTGATATTATGTATTTTATTCTTTGATATGCCTAACTTATATATGTTCACAAATTGTGTGTGTGTGTTGTGTATTTTCATCTTTCATATGCCTAACTTATTTTCATAACATGGACAAGTAGTATTTTTTTCTGACAAAAATAATAATTTTTCTGGAGTTCCATTTTTATGCACTTAGTATTTATTATTGTTAGTCTGATTATTTGACCAAACAATGCTACTGTATCCTATCCTACACTCTTAAAAAATTCCTATAACTGCTCTGGATGCCAAAAAGACAAATGAATATTCTCAACCAAACTATTCACTGTGTATTAAGATTTTATTTTTCTTTGATTGCGCATCCTTGAATGCAAATCCAATAACCAATTGGTTGTTTCTCTATATCCTCTGCCACACCGTGGAACAGGCACGGATCTATTCACATCTAATTGGGGGCATTTGCCCCCACTTAAAAAATTAATTTGGTTAAAAATATATATAACAAATTTATTTTGCCCCCATAAAAAATTAAGGATTGACCCCATAAGATCATTTTTAAAAATTAAATGTAGAACTTTACAAGAGATAAATAAAAATGTGAATAAGTTGGTACTAATTTTATCTTTTTAGCTATGTAATTGTAGAAATTTAGGTATTTTAGAATTTCTTTTTGAAAGGAAGTTATGTATTTTGATTAAATTTACGATATTTTTTATAGACTATTTTTTTGCCCCCACGGATAAAAATTTCTGGATCCGTCACTGCCGTGGACCAGTATTAAACACTGTGACATCATGCAACACTTGTAGTAGGAGGTTGACTGAGCCTGATGTATATCTCTATTGTTCCATTCTTGGATGGTGATGATTCTAATTTGACTTTTCACATCTATTAGGTAGTGTTCTCTTTCATCGCATTCCGACGTCTTAGTTAAGATATCGTTGTTGTCAACATTGTTTTCCTAGTCGTGGGATCGGTTTAAGGTTTGAACAATTTCGATTCCCCTATTCTTTAAGCAATTGCATCGAAGAAGAAACTTTGTTCCTCAACTATGTGTTCCGTAACTCCTCAGAAGAGTTTCAGGATTTGTGTGAGAGGGAAGTGTGGAATGGATTATCTAAGGTGTAAAAACATAAAGGAAAGTACTAAAGATAAAAGTAAAGACTTTGCGAAAAATATAGTAGATTTGGCTAATTACATGTGTACGGTTCTACTATATATATATATATATGAGCCGTCGTTGCCACTATCCGAGCCTATAATTGCTACCGTTGGATCAACTGAGATCAATGTCTATGATCATCCCTGGCTCCTAGAAATTCGGAGTCATTTCTCCACGACCTCACTAGCATAGGTTGGTGGGGTAAAACCCATTTGCTCCTATTTCCACAGTGCTCTGACATTCATTGACCTAAACCGATTCAACATTGTGTCCACATGGATTGAATATTTGCGCTGCAAGCAAGATGTGCAGAATATTTTTGATATCTTGAGCAGAATGAAACAACCCCTAGAATATTTTTGATATCTTGAGCAGAATGAAATAACCCCTAGTTCCATATATAAACCTAGCAGCTCTTACTCAAAAATGAACACTAAATTCTCAAATTCTTATCCACTATTACTCCTTTAGTTTTTACATGCAAAAGAAGGATACACTACAAGAAAATTGACATATAGTGACGGCAAAAATCCGTGGGTAAAGGGTTAAAAACCGTAGGTATAGCACCAAAAACCTATACCAACGGACGGTTCTTTCCGTGGTCTTTATTTGGCTATACCCACGGAAAAGTGGCGTCACTATAGCCTATAGTGATTGTTTTTCTTACCGTTGGACAAAACCTTAGAGCTATACCCACGGTTACTTTTCTAATGGTATAGGTTTTAAAAACACTATTAATTTTGCTATATACATAACTGATTCTCCATCAGTATAGGTTTTAGTGACACCTCATAATTTCTATACCCACCATTTTCATTTTGTTGCTAAAGGACTTAATAAAAATTTAATGTTGTTATTAACGCTTATGATAATTTAATATTTTCTCTCAAAATATTAACTAATTAAAATATAAATATAAATATAAAATAAATAAATATACTTATGAAACAATAAAACTCCAATCATATTGAAAATTAACATCAAGTCTTACAAGCATGTCAAGTTATAAAATGGTTTAAAATGTCAATATAAAAATACCATATTGACATTAAAAAAATCGTAAAGAAGTCTACAATAATGCAAAAGACACAAAAATAAATCAAATTGCATACACTTAATTTCTAAGCTTAGTCTAACAATACAAAATCAGCTTCTATTCTTCATTAGTGTCTCTTGCAACTGGAAGAGCCAAGAAGGAAGTTGCTTCCCACTTTATCATTGGGTAAAGAACCAAAAATAAAAATATCAAACAATCGGCCTTCAAAATATAATTAACCCAAGCATTCATGTGGGCTGCAAGCCATTCCACAACAGAATTTCTCAGAATCTAAACTTGTTCATAGGCTACACCAGAATTGTAAATGCTTACTAATTTTTGAACTTCTTCCAGTTTAATTATTAACATAGTGAAACGCATTAGAAACCCATACGTACCTTTCTCAAAGTAAAGCAAGCTAAAAGTAGGATAGAGAACCAGAAGTGTAGGATAATAGAACTTACATGAAAGACAAATTCTTTTGATAGCATTTGACGGTGCTGCTGCTTCTTCTTCTTCCATCCTTTTCCCTTAAAAATATCAAGTTGACTGGATTTTTACCACTTCCTATTCAATTTCATGTACCACATAAGCATTAAAAACAATCAACTTGACCACAATAGAAAAGACATACCTTTATGTAGAGTTCAGAATTTCATAATAAAATACATATAAGTCCAAAATCAACCCCAATCTGACGGGATGCGTGGAGGTAACAGGTAATCTATCATGCATGCAAATTTAGCAGGATTGTATTACTCTAATTGAATGCTTTTGTAGATATTGGTAAGAAAAGAATTTATATGTTTGCAATCCTCTTCCTGATGGCTGTCTCCTTATTGTAGATATTGATACTAGAGAACCCCATTCTCCTACAACCAAGTTCCTGTTTCTCCCTTATTATCAACTGAACTTTAAGCATTCAGAAAACCCAGCTCACAAGTTTAGAGTAAATATTAAAATACATTTTTACCACAATCATGCAAAAAAGATATATTAAATTAAATCTAGTCACAAAGATCTCAACTATGGAGGAATAAGGAAGGTGCAATACATCAACAGTTAAAGCAGGCCATATAAACTCAAACAACTCCCCATCCTCCCATGTATTTTATAGCCTTGCAGAAAAAAAATTGAGATGTTTAAAATCTCATGAACAACTCTTTCAAATTCTTGAATTTCACAAGGACAGTACACTTATTTTTCCTATGATATCTTTTCCAGGTAGATCTTTGAAGTACTGACGACAAATGCAATTCAATTGAAGTATTTTTTGTTCCTCTGTTAATAATACTAGTCTAGATGTTATCAAGCTTATCTCTCCCTTAAACTATAGATTTAAAATGTCGAATGTTGTTTTTGTAGATGGATCAATTACCTCAAGTCTGATGTAAAGAGGCAATTTTACAGAAGAGGGGGAGGGAACCGTAATAACTGTTTAATTTAATATATCTTTTTTGCATAGTTGACCATAGTAACTGTAACTGTATATACTCTGTAACTGTATTTAATTTAATATATCTTTTTGCATGGTTCCGAGAGAACAATTACAATGCATGATTGTGGTCATTATTGTATATACTCTGCACTTTCAATTGAGGTCATTATTGGCATGAAGCTTAAATTCGTTGACCACCGCTAACCATTTTATTAAAGCTTTAGTAGTTTATAATGTGATTTTTTACTATTGGATGCAGGTTAGAGGGGCTTGCACACAAGGCTCTTCAATGGTTTCACTATTGCTTTTACATATGCTGTCATGTAAGTTAAACAGTAAACTGATTGCCTAGAAGTTGATATTGCTATATAATTATGATAAGAAATCTATTAGCCTATCACTAAATGCATGACATAGATATATGTAATAAAATTCATGCCTATAAGGAGTGACTGGAATATGACCATTTTCATAGGTTAACCAGAATTAAGAAGCTTATGAATTAGTCATTCAAGGCCATGGAGACATGGTTATTTTAGTTCTTCCGCTTTTCCCTCTTGATTGAAGTTTGTATCACTTGATCAACATCTTTTGGACTGTGTATTTCATATTAATGTGTGTATTTCAATAGAAATGTTAATATATGTCATATTAGTTATATATTATCTGATATTTTTTCAACAATAATATTATTATGAAGTAATAAATGATGCAATTTACTTTGGAAAAAAAAATAAATTTAGCGGCGGTTTCAGACCGACACTAATGTTTATAAGGAATTGCAGCGGTTCTAACCGCCATTAAGTAGCACATAAAATTGAAAACATCAAGGGGAATACTGGCGGTTGCTAACCGCCGCTAAGTCGACTAGTGGCACCATATTTGCTGGCGGCTTTGCAACTGACGGAAATCATATTAGTGGTGGTTCAAACCGCCACTAAATCTCAAATCTGTTGTAGTGTTGACTCGGTAGGAATGCCGTGAACAAAATTTGTCAACCTTTTTTTGATTACCCATAGAATGCAACCCCCTATTAAGATATTTCTAATGGTTGAGACAATCTCAATGATCCGGCCTTTTTCTTAGTCTTCAAAAAAACTAAGCACTTAAGCTTATATATTGAGACATACTTTCTCACTTTCAATGAACAATAACTTTTTCTTAGATATGCATACATATGAGCGAAGCTTGAATGTACTGTTAACTACTCTTATGAACTTATGTATGAATTATTTCCCTAAGATCTTCAACTTTAGGAATACATAATGTATAATGAAAGAGTAAGGTTCCATCATTAGTAATGGTCAAACAAGGGAGAAGATTTCTAGATTATAACTCCTCGTGTAAGGATTGTCCATTTCTAATTTTGTTTGTTAGATCAAGCTTATCTCCACGTGACTCAAGACTAATCCACCATTTCCATTAGAGAAATTTATGTTCAGATTCCATTAACAACTTATTTATCACATATTCAGCTCCATCTGCTCAAATAGGTAGTTAAAGCTCGCGGTTTCACAAAAGACCTCAAACTGAGATCCATGAAGCATAGGTAGTTCGGTTGCTATGACTTTAGTTGTTTAAAAGCATAGGCAATTACTTGACTATTCAGAGTTAAGAGACATCCTAAACCTTCTTAGGTACAGTTTAAAATAGACCAAAAGTTAATTATACTTTTAAATCCAATAAACTATTCTCACAATGTTTATCCCAAAAAACGTTGCCTCTTTCGAGTCAATCTGGTTAAATATAAAACCAACTTAGAAGAGTCCTTGATTAATCTACAACATAAATCTTAACCCCAATGACTGGGGTTCTCAAGCACACCAGCTTGTGAATTCACTTGCCTTTAGATTTTGCATAAAGTTGTTTATCTCTTATGATACTCAGAAAAATTCTAAGATGCTCATGTCGTTCCTCAGCACTCTTAGAATATATCTGAATGTCATCAATGAAAAACACTGCAAGTTGATCGAAACATGGCCTAAAGGTTCATCTTCATTTTTAATCTGAACTTGATGATAGATGAACCTCAATAAACCCTAGAGAGAACCGAGACTCCTCTAAGTTGATTTAAAAGATTGTCTGGTCGATGGCTTTATTTAACTGACAATAGTCAAAGAACGTTTGAATTGGCACTTCTCTCTTCTTTTCAAGAAGAATCAATGTACTCGTGAATAACACACTCCGACAAATAAACCATTTCTTAATCAGTTTTCCAATTTGTTCCCGAAACAGAAATCGACTTCGTTCCCAAAATTAATTCAATTTGAAACTCTACTTCTGGTTCTGGGTCAACCTGTCTCAGAAACTACTTCAAAAATTTGCGACGATATTGGGATTGACTAGCTTTCTTGCTAGAAAAACGTAATCTTGAGATTTTGGTTTTGGCTGGTTAATATATTATTATTAGGATCACAACACTCGTCATTAATCATGATCTGACTCTTACTTAGAAAGTAATTCATATGCCTTGTAGCTTCCAATCTAAGGGAAATCTCTCGTGAGTATAGCCTTAGCATAAATCTTGTTCCCTCAATGATTTTTATATCATGTATTCCGTTCTCTACTAATATGCAGCCTTAATACAATTTTTAGTAAAACGTTAGGTTCAACACTTGTGAACTAAGGGTTTAAGATCTTCATTTTTACCTCTCTTTATTCTCGAGATAAACTCCTGCAGACGATCATTGGTTCACAAGTGTTGAACCTAACGTTTTACTAGTGTAACAGAGGAAATAGAAGCTAGGGTTGCACTGAAGAACCGTTAGCTTCAAAGCTCAACACCAGGCGCTGCAATGGAAAGAATACGGCGCGTTGGAGGAAGAGCAGAGGAATTCTAGGGTTTCAGAGGAGAGAGAGGTAAGAGATAATTGATGATTGAAATATTGATTGCTTTATTTCATTCAATGATTGGCATTAAATAGCCTAGGGTTGCTGTCAAGGATCTGCCAGCTGCTAAAAAGCTGTAGGATCGTACAATGACAGCCCACAATTCGTACCAACAATTGGAATATGCTAAATACTAGGTAGATATGCGAATCCTAGGTAAATAAGCCTATGGCAGCATGCCATTTCATTACAACAATAAAAACTAGTGGAAATAGTAAATGCAATCAATTTAACTGTAACTTAGCAGCTGAGAAAAGGAATATTCTGTCACAATACCCCCTCCTCGAAAACACCCTTGTCCTCAAGGGTTGAAAGTAGGAAACCTCTTGAGAAGATCATGATAGAACTCCCAAGTAGCTTGAGCTGGAGAACAATCCTTCCACTTAACCAAAACCTTAGTAGCTGCAATACTTCCCCTCTTAACCATCTTCCTCCCCAGAATGGCTTCAGGCACCAGATCAGCTGTGTTAGAGAGAGGAATAGCAGGAAGATCCACCACAGTAGCTTGTGCAGGATTTGGACACAACTTCAACTGTGAGACATGAAAAATAGGATGTATACCAGCAGTAGGAGGTAGGTCTAACTGATACGCAGTGGCACCCATGCGATCAATTACTCTGAAAGGACCAAAATACTTTGGTAGGAGTTTCTGGTGGTGGTGTGGTTTGAGTGTATTCTGTCTGTATGGTTGCTGTTTCAGATACACAAAGTTTCCAATCTCAAAAACTCGATCAGACCTCTTCCTATTAGCTTGTTGTTGCATTCTATTCTGAGCTCTTTCCAAGTGAAACTTCAGAACTTTCAGCATGTCTTCTCTAGCAGCCAAACTTCTATCAATAGTTGCAATAGATGATTCCCCAGGCAAATAGGGGAGGTGTATAGGTGGTGGTTGGCCATAGACAATTTCATATGGAGTGAACCTAGCAGCACTGTGATAACTAGTATTATACCACCATTCAGCCAAGGAGACCCATTTTGACCACTGGACTGGCCTCTCTGAACACATGCATCTTAGATAGGTTTCTAAGCATTTGTTAACAATTTCACTTTGGCCATCAGTTTGGGGGTGGAAGGCTGTAGATTTCTGTAGTACTACACCATGGAGTTTAAAGAATTCAGACCAAAATTCACTGACAAAGATAGGGTCACGATCACTGGTAATAGTAGATGGCATACCATGAAGCTTAAAAATGTGATCCATGAACAACTGAGCTAAATCCATAGCAGTATAAGGGTGGGAGAGAGGAATAAAATGAGCGTACTTGCTCAATCGGTCCACCACTACCCAAATAACCTGTTTACCAAAGGAATTGGGTAACCCTTCAATAAAGTCCATGCTAATATCTTCCCAAATTTTGTTGGGAATTGGAAGAGGTTGTATTAATCCTGGACTAGCAGAATTGTCATATTTGTTCTGCTGACAGATATGGCAGTTTCTGATATAACTCTGAACATCTTTGTGCATGCCTTTCCAATAAAAAAGTGATCTAATACGTGCCACAGTAGCATCCCTTCCTGAGTGGCCACCTATGGCAGAATCATGCAGCCACTTAAGTATCTCAATTTTGATATTCGGATCAGACCCTATCACCAACTTCCCATGTCTTCTCAATTCACCCCGAAGCCAAGTAAATTTAGGGTGGGAGGTAGGTGAAGCTGTAAGCTCAGAGATAAGCTTCTGTAAATGACTGTCAGTACTCCAAGACTGCTTGATCGTGTCCAAGAGACCCCCAGAAACTGTGTTGACAGTGAGAGCCAGAAGTTCAGCTCCATTTCTTCTAGAAAGAGCATCAGCAGCTCTGTTAGTTGATCCTTCCTTATAGTGTATTTCAAAATCAAAGCCCATTAGTTTGGCAACCCAAACTTGTTGGAAAGGTGTATTCAAATGCTGTTCTAGGATATGCTTGATGCTCTTTTGATCAGTCTTGATCACAAAAGGAGCATGAGAAAGGTAGGCACCCCACTTCTGAACTGCATAGACAATTGCAAGTAATTCTCTTTCATAAACAGACAGTGCTTGTAGCTTTGGTCCCAAGGATTTACTAATATAAGCAATAGGGTGGTTGTCTTGCATTAAAACAGCCCCTATGCCCTTTCCAGAAGCATCTGCTTCAATTACAAATGTCTTAGAGAAATCAGGTAATTGGAGGACAGGAGCATTGCTAAGAGCATGTTGCAATGTTTGAAAGGCTTTAGTTGAAGTATCTGTCCAAACAAAAGAATCTTTCTTGAGGAGATCAGTCAAAGGTTTTGCAATCTTTCCAAAATCTTTTATGAAGCGCCTGTAGTAACCAGCCAGGCCAAGAAAACCTCTCAATTGCTTGATAGTAGTAGGAATAGGCCAAGAAGAAATAGCCTGAATTTTAGAAGGATCGGTGGAGACACCATCAGCAGTGATAAAGTGACCTAGATATTCCACTCTAGGTGTAGCAAAAACACATTTAGGTTTGTTAAGAAAGAGGACATTGTCTCTGAGTGTTTGGAAAGCTAGGGAGAGATGGAGAACATGATCAGAGAAATTTTTGCTATAAATAAGAATATCATCAAAAAACACAATGATGAATTTCCTAAGAAAGGGACCAAAGACATGGTTCATCAAAGATTGGAAAGTGGCAGGTGCGTTTGTCAAGCCAAAAGGCATGACAAGGTACTCAAAATGGCCAGAATGTGTCTTGAAGGCTGTTTTGTACTCCCCTCCAAGTGCCATTCTCACTTGGTGATAACCTGACCGTAGGTCAAGTTTAGAAAATAGTAGCTCCACCAAGTTCATCCATAAGATCTTCTATGAGAGGAATAGGAAACCTATCTTTCACAGTGTTGCTATTGAGTCTGCGGTAGTCCACACATAGTCTCCACGAGCCATTCTTCTTTTTCACCAAAAGCAGTTGGTGAGGCATAAAGGCTATTCTTTGTGTGCGATTATGCCTGTTGTTGCATCAACTCGAGACCATTTTATCCACCATATCTTTCTGCAAAATAGAGTATCTGTATGGCCGCAAATTGAATGGAATGGCACCCTCCTTAAGAGGTATCTTATGATCAAAGCCAGGCCTTGAAGGAGGCATGGCAGTAGGTTCCTCAAAAATATCAGAAAAGTTAGTCAATAAATCAGAAATAGCTTCGGGTATAGGCTGTGTTACCTCATCAACATGCATGAGATTGCAACTAGGTAAAAAGAAATGTGGAACAGCATCCTCCAAGCTCATAAAACACATCTCAGCTCCCTCTTGAACAGCTCTGGCAAAGGATTTGTTGTTGACCAGTTTCACTTGTGGGGTTTTGGCACCTCTCAACACAAATTTCTTGCCATCAATGTAGAATTCCATTTGTAACTTGTCAAAATCCCACAAGATAGGACCTAAAGATCTTAACCACTGAACACCAAGTATCAAATCATAGGAGCCAAGTGGAAGCACTACTACATCAGCAGTAAATGTAGTTTGTTGGAAAGTCCATGTAAAGCCCTTGCAAATGTAGCAAGTGACCAGTTTATGACCACCTCCACCTGTGATTGGCATTGGCTTAACCGTTTCCAATTTGCAACCAAGTTGTCTAGCTACTTCAAGATCAAGGAAGTTGTGAGTACTTCCACTATCAAGCAGAGCTTGTATCATTTTCTTCTTATGTAGACCACACACTCTCATGGTATGATAGTTGGAACCACCTGTGAGAGCTTGTAGGGACAGTAAGGGAGTATTTGGGTCAGGGTTGGGTATTTCAGGCTCGGGAGGGGTAGGTTCAGGCTGTGTTTCAGGTTGTGATTCCTCTTCATCGTCACTAAGCTCCAGTACAAACATTTGAGAACGCTTGTGCTTCATTTGATGACCTGGAGTGAAGGGTTCATCACAGAACATACAGAGGCCTTTGGCTCTTCTGTCTGCTTGCTCTGCAGCAGAGTAAAGTCTAGGGGTTTTGGGCATTAGAGGAGGTAGGTTACTGTTTGAGGGTATGTTAAGTGGTTGAGTAGAAGAGCCAGGGACAGTGGGTGGTCTAGTGGGTGGAGTGAAAGGTTTTTGGAATCTGGTTGGTGGTTTAGGAGGTTTACTAGCTTCATAAAGTTTGGCTAAGTGAGAGGCTTGAGCTATAGAAGTAGGGTTAAACATTCGCACATGCATTTGTGTGGAATGGTCTAAGCCGGCAAGAAATATGCTCAGTGAGTGTTCGGGTATAAGGTTTACTTGGGTGAGTGCTAGCTCAAACTGGTCTACATAGTCCTGTAACTTAGTTCCTTGTTTTAATTGAACTAAATCAGCAAGAGGGTCATCATAAATATCACCAAAAGGATTGCAGACATCAATTATGTATTGGTTCCAAGTAGGGTAAATATCAAATTTTTGCCTCATATAATTTAAATGCCATTGCAAAGCTAAGCCCTCAAAATGAATAGAAGCAAGTTTTACTCTATTTTCAGGTGGAGTTTCATCCAAAGAAAAAAATTGAGTGCATTTATAAAGCCACTCCTTAACATTTTTGCCATCAAACTTTGGAAATTCTACCTTAGATATACGTGTGGACAAGTGATTCTGATTTCTGTTGTTGTTGTTGTTGTTGTTGCCAGCATCACCACCAGGGCCAGTTCCATTCCTGTTGTTATTTTGCTGCAACAGTGCTCTGAGTTCTTGCATACTTGCATTCATTTGTGTATTCAATGCATCTATTCTGCCATTTACTTCTTGTTGACCTTCATCAATCTTTCTTTCTAGGTCAGCAATGGTCTGAGAACGTGTGGAAGTCATGTTGGCCGAGGAGAGACAGCTCTAGATACCAACTGTAACAGAGGAAATAGAAGCTAGGGTTGCACTGAAGAACCGTTAGCTTCAAAGCTCAACACCAGGCGCTGCAATGGAAAGAATACGGCGCGTTGGAGGAAGAGCAGAGGAATTCTAGGGTTTCAGAGGAGAGAGAGGTAAGAGATAATTGATGATTGAAATATGGATTGCTTTATTTCATTCAATGATTGGCATTAAATAGCCTAGGGTTGCTGTCAAGGATCTGCCAGCTGCTAAAAAGCTGTAGGATCGTACAATGACAGCCCACAATTCGTACCAACAATTGGAATATGCTATATACTAGGTAGATATGCGAATCCTAGGTAAATAAGCCTATGGCAGCATGCCATTTCATTACAACAGTAAAAACTAGTGGAAATAGTAAATGCAATCAATTTAACTGTAACTTAGCAGCTGAGAAAAGGAATATTCTGAGAAAAGGATCTTCATTTTTACCTCTCTTTATTCTCGAGATAAACTCCTGCAGACGATCATTGGTTCACAAGTGTTGAACCTAACGTTTTACTAGTGTTGAACCATGCATCGCGTTTCATACAAAGAACATATATGTTTTTTTTACATAATGTCAAATCACAATTGGAAGTTGTGCAAGACAATATGAATCATACATTAAAACCATTTCAACATTCATCTTCATCTTTTTCATTCTCCATTTTTCTCACACAAAATCCCAAACCTAGAATCACAAAATAAGAAAATCTCAAATCTGATTCTCCAATCTCACAAAATCCACAATCTGGAATTACAAAACCTTAAAATTAACCCTACAATCCCAGACCATGAAATTGTCCTCTCTAATTCTCCATTCTCAAACACAAAGTCTCTATCTGGGTATTTAAAACCCCAAATCCTCTATCATTCTCCTTTTTGCTCATGCCAGATTTTCGCTTCAATTTGGAGTAAAAATGTATATTGAAATTTTGTAATACCCATATCTGTTTGGACATGAATAAAAAATGTAAATTGATTAAATCAACAAAACTTTAGGGATTCTGATTTGAGAATTGTTCTGGGCATCTTGTGAAGAAGACGAATATGATGAGTTTCTTGTTAGGGGTTCTGATTTTTTATAAAGAACTAAATTTCTTACATGACAGTGGTTTTAATGAACCAAATTTTTGAAAGACAAAAGAAACGTATGTTCCATAGTTGATAGATCAGCAACGTTAACGCCATGTAGCACTGTTTGGTGTAACAAAAGGGTAACAGTGAATACGTTATAAAACTTAAAGGATTTAATTGGTGTAATTTTGGTATAATTTAAAGGGTCAACTTGTTACAAAAAAATAACTTAAAGGAACCATGGTGTAATTTTGCCATGTCAATAATATCTCATTCAGTAATTTACTGACTTCTGTCTTAATAGTTATTCTAAAATCTCTCGTACCACCTTTCTTCATCTTTCTTCTCACTCTCCATCTTTATTTCCCAATTTTCTTGCTATATACTTTATATTCTCTTTTACACGTTTTGGTATCACCATTATGTTACCTATACAATATATCCTCTTTCTAATCATGTTGTTTATATCTGATTCAATATTCAAAAGCTATTTTTATGGCTTGCTTTCTTTTTCTCGAACTCATACCTTCTTCCTCCTTTCCATCTTGGAAACATCAATTTCCCCCTTTTTCTCGAACTCATACCTTCTTCCTCCTTTTTAGAAACGCTGAGTATTGCTTTAATTTTTTTTTTGCCCGCTCGTTTTCTCTCTTATTTTCATTTCCCTTCGCGCTTCTCTTCTCCTCTCTCTCTCTCTGCGTACGTTGTTCTGCCTCTCTCTCAGCAAAAACCCACACCCACACACAAAGAGCTCTCCCTCACTCTCAGCGAATCCTCAACCCAGAAATTAAAAACCCCAAACCCAGAAAAACCCCAAACCCAGAAAAACCCCAAACCCACAAACCCCCAAACCCTTGGTCTTCTCATCCCTCACTCTTCTCATCCGTTGGTCCTTTCCCTGAAGAACCGTGAATCCTCTCAATCCCTCACTCTCGTGAATCCTCTCCAGCACCCTTGGTCTTCTCATTGCTTGTCTTCATCTTCTCTCAAAGGTTAGTTCTCTATTTTGTTTTTTGGTTTTTAGGTTTTTTGATAGGTTGGAGAGGAAATATGTTGAATGTGTAAAAAAAATATTTGATAGGAGAGGAATATGTTGAATGTAGTTGTATGTGTTTGATATGTTTAAAATTAGTTGAATGTGTTAAAAAATATTATGCAAATTGTTTGTTAGGTTTTGGGTGTTTTTTTTGTCGGAGCTTCGCGATCGGTTCGAGTTTGTCCTGGTTCGAGAGTTCGTTGTAGTTCGAGTTCACAGCTGGTTGGATATTTGTCAGTGTTGCTTCCACTTGTTCAGGTACTTTTTTTGTTTTTTGTTTATTTTATATGAAGAATTAATGACTATATAGAAGACATCAAAGTCTTTGATTTGTTTAGTTGAAACTACTAGCTAGTTGATCGAATGTCTTAGCTTCAATAAAATTGTAAATTCTCTTATCCGAATTTATTATAGATATTGGGACATTATGGATAGAAAGTGGATGTCCGCGATCGTCCTGTCCAAGGAATATAGAGATGGAGTGGATTATTTTGTGAAGCTGCGATGTTCAACGTTTAGGAGATCTAGTAATATGATATGTCCTTTATTTACGTTGTTGCTATGTAAAATCGATTAATGCGAGATGAGTTGACAGGACATTTAAAGGGTAATGGAATTGATCAAACTTACACTTGTTGGACAATGCATGGTGAGGAAAGAGTTGAATCTTGAATATGGGTAATAGTCTTGAGAGAGATGCACCGGGTTGACAAGAAATACCTACGTTTGTTGGGGACGAATTTGAAGAGATGGCAAAGGCTTTTGAAGACGATCTTAATGACCGTCCTCAAATGTTTGAGAAGTTGATAACGGATGCAGAGACGCCGTTGTATGAGGTTGTCTTGAATTCACAAAATTATTGGGTGTGATAAAGTTGTATAACTTGAAAACTTGCCACGGATAGACGGATAAGAGCTTTCTTGAATTACTCACACTATTGAAAGAAATGTTGCGAAGGATAATGTGCTCCCCTTCTCGGACGTATGATGCAAAACAAATGTTAGGGTCCATTGGCTTGAACTATGAGAAGATACACGCTTGTCCCAATGATTGCATTCTATTTCGGAATGAACATGCATTTTTAAAGTCGTGTCCTAAATGTAATGCATCGCGGTATAAAAAGAAAGATTCTCGCCGAGAAAAGGTGTTGTGGTATTTTCCCATAATTCCTCGATTTAGGCGTATGTACCGTAGTTGAGAAGATGCAAAACACTTGACATGGCATGAGGATGAAAGGATTAAAGATGACATGTTACGACACCCGCGGATTCTCCGCAATGGAAAAAATTTGATATTGATTATCCCGATTTGGGTTGGATCCAAGAAACCTACGACTTGCATTGTCTGCGCCGATGGTTTTAATCCGCACGGTATTGAGTAGCTCCCACAATACATGGCCCGTGATATTGGCGATTTATAACTTACCTCCATGGCTTTGCATGAAACGCAAATATATGATGTTGTCTTTGTTAATTTACAGGCCCAAGCAACCGGAAATGATATTGATGTATACTTGGCTCCTTTAATTGAAGACTTGAAGCTAATGTGGGAGAATGGAGTAGAGGTGTATGATGGGTTCAGAGAAGAAAGTTTCAACTTGAGGGCTATGATTTTTGGCACAATTAATGACTTTCCAAAGATACGGCAATCTATGCAGTGCGAGACGAAAGGTCGGTGTGCATGCCCTATATGTGAAGATAACACCAATTGGATGTGGTTGGAACATGGTAGGAAGAATATCTACCACGGTCATCGTAGATTTTTGCCATCTACTCATCAAGATCGATTGTTGAAAAGGCATTCAATGGGAATACAGAAACCCGTAAAGCTCCACGGCTTTGTGGGTGAACAAGCTGTTTGAAAAGGTGAAAGATTTGAACATTAAATTTGGGAAGCCTTTTGCGGGAGAGGTTGCCAAGCGGGGTGGAAGAAAAAGTCGATTTTCTTTGACTTGCCATCTTGGAAGTCATTATATGTAAGACACTTCATTGATGTGATGCATGTTGAAAAAATGTCTTTGAAAGTGTCATTGGTATCTTACTCAATATGCCGGGAAAGACTAAAGATACCATCAACTCGAGGTTGGACTTGCTTAGTATGGGGTTGAGACCCGAGGTGGGTCCGATAAAGAAGGGTACACGTACATATCTACCTCTGGCGCTCATACTCTATCTAAAAGGAGGAGAAGACAGTGTTTTGTAAGTTTCTTCATGGAGTAAAAGTTCCGGAGGGTATTCTTCAAATGCTACAAACCTTGTATCCATGAAAGACCTCAAGTTAAAGTCTTTAAAGTCCCATGATTGTCATGTTCTAATGGAGAATTTGCTCCCCATTGGTATACGATCCATTTTGCCTAAGAAAGTGCGCCAGACGCTAACCAAACTTTGTTACTTCTTTAAGGCGATTTGTAGTAGAGTGATTGACCCTAGAAAGTTGCCATCATTGCAAAGAGAAATTACTGTCACTTTGTGTGAGCTTGAGATGTATTTCCCACCTTCATTTTTTGACATAATGATTCATCTAACAGTTCATTTGATTAGAGAGACACAATTGTGTGGCCCATGTTACATGAGATGGATGTATCCGTTTGAGCGTTACATGAAGATATTAAAAGGATACGTGAAAAACCGATCACGACCCGAGGGTTGTATTGTTGAGCGCTACATAGTTGAAGAAGCTGTTGAGTTCTGCACCGCCTATCTATCTAGTCATTAATATTCTGCGGGACTTCCAAGGTCTCGTAACTTAGGAAGCATTAGTAAAGGGATGTCAGGATATAAAATAGTTATGGTGTCAAGGGAAGAACTACATCAAGCACACTTATATGTTTTGCACAATGATAGTGAGGTTGATTCATATGTTGCCAAGCACATGGACATACTTAAGAGTGATTACCCATATAAGAGTGAAGTTTGGTTAACAAAGGAACACAATCGGAGTTTCATAGTGTGGTTAAGAGACCACATTGATTTCGAGTTTGCTATGAATCCTACTTCGATTTCAAAAAGATTGAGATGGTTAGCAAAATGTCCAAATATGCATGTTTTCTCTTACACCAGCTATCTAATTCGCGATTTACACGTTCTATACAAAAACCCATGATGATCGAGTAAAATGCAAAATAGTGGGGTGACTCTTGTTGCTCAAGCTATGCATACATCAAGTGCCAAAGACAGTAAATCCGTATACGCGAATATGTCATACTTCGGGTCATTGAACAAATATGGGAGTTGGATTACACCATGTTTCGTGAGTCCGTGTTCCAATGTAAGTGGGTTGACAATAATAATGGTTTCTGATTGATGAGTCGGGGTTCATGCGGGTGAATTTCAAGAAGTTGGGATATAATTGATTTATTGTATATATATATATATATATATATATATATATATATATATATATATAACATCAAATAATGTCTTTATTATTTTGTGGTTTATAATTGATTTAGGACAACAATGAGTGTGAGTGTGAATTGTATATCTCAAACCCACATGAAATGGTTGCAATTGGCTTCACATGTAACGCAATTGGGTCCCTTGATGCACAATTTACCCCTACCTCCAAATCATGTTAGAGTCGAGTTGCGGTACCAATTAGGAGGATGCACCATTGCACATTCCGATTGTGATGATTGATATCTTGCGGTGTCCAAGTGATTGGTACCTTTGTGGCATGGCCATCGGACCTTGTCGTTGTAAGTGACAATATATTTGTAACTAACTAATTATACTTTTTGTCATATAATTTGTGCTAACTAAGTAATTATTTTTGTTTATACATAGATGCGCCAAAATGAAAAATCTAAGAAAGTGTCTACCGGCAAGAAAAGGTCTCCTTTGAAAAGTGTTGGCAAGGAAATATCTATTGGCAAGAAAGTGTCTTGATCCACCCCTTCTACAAAAGTGTCTCAGTCCACCCCTTATGTAGAAGTTTCACAGCCTGCCTCTCCTCCAAAAGTGACTGATCAGCCCTCCTCTTCTCGCCAAGTGACTCATCCTTCCCCTTCTCCAATTGTGTCTCAGCCCGCCTCTTCCTCTTCCATTAGTGAAGCTTATATGAATATTGGTCAGGCCGACGCGTACGAGAAATACATGATGAAAGACAAATTGCTTATCATAAATTTTGATGAAGAAATTTTTGGAGCTAGCGGTCCTCATATAGTCGGACGTGAGGATATCCGTGATGTATGTGATTCGAATGAGGCAACCGGTATTGTTATGAATATATATGTCAGGTACTATGTAATTTATTATTTGACATTGTCGATTTAATTTTATTATATCGTTAATTTAATTTATATATATATATATTTATATATCTAAATGTAGGTACTTGTACGAGGACATTGTGGTCCCTTCCGAACAGACACATAGATATTTGTTCTTGTGTCCGGAAAGTACAACCTTTCATCAAGTGAATCCCAGTCTGGCAAATTATCAATCACTTGTGGAACAAAACCAGGCTGCTGTTCAAACTTATGTCAAGGAGCGCTTCAATGAAGCTCAAAATAGAAGTGATGATGTCTTACTTCTAGCACCGGTTTATCTAGGGTAAGAATTTTTACTCATTAATTCTTATATAACATGCATTTTTTTAATAGTAGTCAATTACTTATTCGTAAATTTATTTTGTAGGAGACATTGGGTTTTGTTTGCAATTAATCCTAACAAAAAAACCGTGTATTACCTTGACTCACTTCAAAATCATTACAAAAACCACATGGAGTTTGTGGACCTTTTTAACAGGTGTGTTTATTTTGTGTCATTCTGCATATTTCTTACTTTTACTTATATATGTATATATTGTTATTAATATAGTTATATGACATTCTATTCAAAGACTTTAAGGACATATTGGAGAGTGGATAAATTAACGGTCAAATGGTTAGCAATAATTGTAAGTTTCTAACTTATACATTACATTATTTTGTCAAAAAGCGTATTCAACTCAATTTAACAATTAACTAATCTTATGTTTTGTAGTGTCCTAAACAATTCAATAACATTGATTGTAGGTATTACGTCATGAAATATATGAAGGATATTATTACCCAAAAGAAAACGACTATCCCCGTCGGTATCTACTTATAATATATTTTTATATGATTTCGATTTAATAGTGGTTCTTTCCAATATTTAACCATTTCAATTCTAATTTTATTTATTTATATAATTTCAGTATTTTAGCGATTGTCAAAGCCAGACATACTCTGTTAAGCGATTCTTTGAGCTTAGGGGAGAATGGTGCGATTATGTCTCCGTTTTTTTAAAGTTTCATTTGGAACATATAAGTTAGCTAGCTAGTTTTTGGTTCATAATATTGTAACTTGCAATTGATAGCTTGTTTTGGATACATATGAATTATATAATGAAACTTCTTAGCTATTTTGTTTTGGTTCCTCTTATGTAATTTGTTTGTGTTATATGTAATTTGGTTCCTCTTAGCAATTTGATTACATTATGTATTGGATTGGATTGGGCATGCAGGTAACTTGTAAATATAAAAAGGAAAACACACAAAACAGAAAAAAATAAAAAATAAAAAATTAGGTAATATTCAGCGCTTTTAATGAAGCGCTGGGTATTTAGTAACACACATAGGCAATATTCAGCGCTTTTAATGAAGCGCTGGGTATTTAGTAACACAAATAGGTAATATTCAGCGCTTTTAATGAAGCGCTGGGTATTTAGGAACACAAATAGGCAATATTCAGCGCTTTTAATGAAGCGCTGCGTATATGGGGCAATATTCAGCGCTTTTTAAAAAGCGCTGCGTATCTGGGAGGACGCTTGGGCAATATTCAGCGCTTTTTAAAAAGCGCTGCGTATTTGGGAGGACGTGTTTGGTAATGGGTAGCGCTTTTAGAGAGCGCTGCCCATGGATAAAAAAAAACGATGCCCATCTACTAGATCTGTTGTAGTGATCGGCCTATTGGGATTTACACAGGTTGTTGAGTTCAGCAATGTTTTAAGCCCCCACATCAGAGTCGGATCATACACATGGCAAGTCAGATCAAATTTATTGACACGAAGTTTGATTTTTTGAGGTGTCAGACGAGCATGGCTGCCTAGTTCTTTGGGCCAGTCATTAATGTGCCTTAATGGGGTAACGTAGTTCAAATACGACCCTTTGGAGCCTAATTGGGCCATATAACTATGGGGTTCTTTCATTTGGTCAGGGTAATTATTTGAAATTGCTCTAAAATCAACATTGACTCTTCGCTCATCCCACATTGATGCGCGATGACCATCGTTGATGTTCAATCATAGATTCTAGCTCCTCAGGCGTCCGTCTGACGTCCGAGTTCAATCGAGTTCACTCGTCAACAATCCCAAGTATGTTTTGTTCTTTACTTTGTCCTTTTATTTTTTTCTGTGGTGAGGGTCTGCCTTTTCCTGTCTCTAGTGTGATCTCAAAGAGGGTATCGATGTGATGTGAGTTCAAACTCATTGAACTCGACCTTTATGGGTGTTTCTTTGACTCGACGTCCCCTTTTTTTGTAGGGAAATCTGGCTAAGACGAGGAAGACTGCTAGGGTTCCGCCACCATGTCTCAGAAAACCTATGCTAGAGATGTCCAACGATGGGCACACTAATCCTACTGATAGGGATGGATCTACCTCGAGGTCAACTAGATTCGCCAACCCAAGGGAGACACATGACTCCAAGGCCATTGTTTTGATAGAGAGGGGTACGGAAAGTGTCGACAGCGAAGTGGCAGAAGTCGGCGATGTTCTTGGCAACGCTCATGAGGAGATGCAGAGGGATGTTAATCTGGTAGACCCGTATGGATAGGTATCTGGGGAGAGGATGTGATATGGTATTCCTCGGAAGACTTGAAATTTTTTATTCTGTCATTCTAGACAAGATGATGATTTGTGCCCATTTCTTCGAGTTCCAGAAGCGGGTGTTGCATTATCTTAAACTTGCTCCGCCCCAACTCCATCTCACTCGATAACGCTTTATCAAGGAGTTCGAGATCGTGATGGGTGCTTTCGTGAGGCCCTGTAAGCTGAAAGTGCTCTTCACCATCTTCGAAGAGGTAAGGCAACCAGAATAAGGGTGCAACAAGACCCGACAGGGACTTGTCACTCTACGAGGATGTTGGAAGTACAAACTGTTTAGGCCCTTCACCGATTCCGTGAAAGAGTTCAAAGTCTGCTATATGTAAGTTGCTCCTTTGAACACGATCGTGACCGAGCATGTGGCTACCTGGAATAAGAACAATGAAATCAAGTGCTACAAGTTGTAAGATCGAAAGAGTTTGCACGTACTTACGTACTTCAGGCTTGGGTGCCGAAGTTCACCACAAAGGTCTAGAAGATTGATACATCGAGCCTGATTTAGTCTAAATCTAGCACCGTACTATGGGCCGCGTTGGGTAGAGTTTGCCTTTGCTTTCACCAAATTTATCTTGGTGTTGTCGCTTATTTGTTGTTGATCTCTCTCTGTTTCTTTTGCGGAAAAAATGACTCTGTCGAACTGCGAATTTGCCGCCTTCATCGCTCTAGAAGGCAAAGAGGAGGAGGTTCAAATTCTTGACCCTCAGAATTCCAAGGCATTAGTATCCTTTGTTGGGTCTAGTCCTTCTTCTAGCTCAACCACTGCGGGTCATATTTAGGAGAAAATGGCGACCATTCAAGAAAAGCATAAAGAACAAAAAGTTGAATGATTACAAGTCTAAACTAAAGTTTCGTCATTCAATAATTATAGCCCCAATTATCCTATAGATCCACCAACTAATTGCAGTACGGTTGCTGATCAATTAATTGATATGAATATGCAAAGGATAACTAATCTTAAGAATGTGATTAAATTAAGGCTTAAATATGTTTTTCGTCTCTGTAAATGTAGCTGTTTTTCAATTAAGTCTTTGCAAACTAACTTTTTTTCTAAATATACTTTTTTGTTTGTGAAATGTTACAAAAAAATCTGATGTGTCTAACGGAGTGCTAAGGTGTTATTTTTTTCTTATTTCTGATTATTTTAAAGATGAGTTGGCCTGCCGAGTTGGCCTACCACATAGGATTTTTTTTAGTTCTAATTTTTTAAATACGTCCCTTCCCTGTTCTCTCGCCACTGTTTTCTCTCTTGCCACTACTCTCTCTCTCTCTGTGCGATTGGCATCCACATTTCTTCAACTCATCTTCTTCTCAATATGGCGCACACACACTCCTCTTATTCATTCTTTCTCTGCTCCTTCACTTCACTCTCTATTCTCATTTTCTTTCACAAACAATCAATCTTTTTCATTTCATTATTCATTCATCAAATGAGAGAAACATCCCGCGCCCATCCTTCATTCACGAGAATCATCAATTCAACATTCATCAAGAAAAAAGAAAAAAATCAGAAAAACCAAAAACAACACCATCAATTCATCATTCATTCATAAAATTCGCCACAAACACTCCCCTATCCATCAAGAACAACAGCCCACCCCTCGGCTTGGGATTATATCACTAAACCAGGGCTTTAGTAACAGTCACTAAATTGATGGTAGTCGTAGGATGATTAATATTTTACTCAAATTCTATCTAAAGGTTGTTATCAACGGGGGGTATTTTTGTACTATCTTATATTCATTACAATATTTAATTAAATAAATAAAACCAATTAAATCATTATTCTTATATTTAAGGCATTCAATTCCAATTAGTGTTCCTTTTTTTTCCGGGAATTAAACCATGATTCCCTTTTTTTACGGCAATTTAAGTTCATTTTTTACGGCAATTAAAACATGATTCAATTCCACGATCGTTTTAGGTGAGAATATAAAAAATGGATCCCATCTTTCTTGGCTCTTTTTTTACGGCAATTAAACCATGATTCAATTAAACATTGATTCAACTTATTGCCTTGTAAACTTTTCGTCTTAATTTCCATTGATATCTTTTCCTCAAGGCTTGTCAAAAAAGAACTTAGAGAGGACCAAAAAATTTAACATTTTCTTGACTCTATTTGATATTGTTATTGGCGAAATTTAGTTGACCTAAAAATTTGATATAGTTTGGTGGTTTGTGACTACGTAAGAAAAAGTGTTTTATGTACTTTCTAATCAACTTATCGCCATGTAAACATTTCGTCTTAATTTCATTGATATCGTTTTTTTTGAATTTGTTGGAAGTATCAAACCACACTATACGGAGTTGATGTCTAGTGACCCTATATATATATATATATATATATATATATATATATATATATATATATATATATATATATATATTTCTAACCACACCATAGCTAAATAAGCAATAACAAGTATAGTAAAGTCGTGGAAAAGTGGTCCAATATAAAAACACATATCCATTAGTTTGTTGCAACAACCTTACTAAATAGACTATTTCCTATGCCTTTTCACAGTAGGCTTTTGTGCACATCCATCTCTCAAAATATCATTTTCCAACTTTGCGCAGAAGATGTTTGCCTCATCCTGGATAGCTCTCTGCAGTAAGTTGGACGGGTGGTTCATGATTCCACAACATAGATATACCCGGTTTATCATAGTGGCGAGCTTTCTTTCGCTTCTTCCATATTTTTCCCATGTTGTGCACGTCTCAAGTTCATTTTCCTTGCCATTCCAATTTTTGGTTCACACCACACAAAGTATTCCCATTGATATGGGCAATGCTTGTTAACCATTGATATAGGTTCTTATGAATAATACAAGACACAATATCGACCTAAGCTGGAAAACAACAAAAACAAACGAAGAAAAAAAAATACAAGTCACAATATGAATAATGAAATAATGAATACTAAAATACAAGTCACAATATAGGTTCTTATGCAACAAAGAAGAAAAAAGTAAACCAAAAAGAAAAGACTAAGAAATCAATAAATAGTTTGACACCGGGTCATTCAATTGCCATTCTATTATAAACAAATCATCTTCCAAGCCACCAAAAATTGGCCTTGCAATATACTACTAAAGTCCAGAGTGTTGTTAATGATTGACTATATAAATCAAGAAATAGTTTGACTATCACTAATCGTGTGACTTTACTAGTAGTAATTGCAAGGCCAATTTTTATGTATCAGACAGTCAGTTATATGTAATAATGGTTACTTATAGACTAGCCAAAGTATGAAACAATATTGGTTAAAAATAGATTAGCCAAAACATAGAACAGGATTGGTTAATCGTGGACTAGCCAAAAATATAGAACATGATTTGTTACTCATAGACTAGCCAATATATAGAAAAGGATTGGTTACTCATGCACTAGCCAAAATATGGAACGCTATTGGTTACTCAAAGTCTAACCAAAATATGGAACGGGATTAGTTAATGATATATAATATTAAGCTGAAAACTCTGAACAATTCACCATTCAAGAATGTAACATAGAAATCTAATGAAATAATCAAGGCAAGATCATAACTTAATATGTTAATTTGTTTGGTGTGTAAATCAAAAGCAGAATATAAAAAAATTAATCAAACGATGTGTAATATTTACCCGTTAACGTGTAATGTTTTCCTGTAAGAAATCAAAAGTAATGAAAATAGACTAACCACATATAACGTTTACCCGTTAACACACAAAAGATTAGATAAAAAATTATAAAAATTAGAATATTAATTTATAAAAATAAAGATGTTTTCCCGTCTAATATTTTATCAAAATTAAATAGAAGAAAAAAAATAGAGATATTTAATATTGTGTGTTTTGATTAAAAAGATTTTAAAAAGTTTTAAAAAATAGATATGTGAAGAGATAGAAAATTGAGAAAGATAAGAGTGAGAGAGGAAAGAGAAAATTGAGTTTTAAATGTGAGATTAAAAAAGATAAGAGATGATGTGAGAAAGTGAGACTCACAAAAAATAAAAAGTTAAATAGAAAAGTTGGGAATGACATATTTGTCCTTAAAAAGTGAGTTTTGGAAAAGGATAGATTGGTAATTTTGGTAGTGAGTGTTTTAATAATAGTTAGTAGTTGATTGATAGTTGATTAGCAAAAAGAAAAGACTAAAAAATTAAAGGGTTGAGAAAGTAAACTTTAATGACCTACAATCTACTTCAGCGCAATGGGTATTGATGCAACTCGTTAGTTTTCGATTTGATTCTGTCAGGAGGGGTTTCGTCTTCTCTGATTCGTCTTCCTTCGCGTCTTCTTCTTGGAGTCTTCTCTGATTCGTCTTCTTCCTAATTTTCGAATTGATTCTTCGAGTCTTCTTCGCGTCTTCTTCTGCGTTTCGTCTTCCTTTCTGGGTTCTTCTGCGTCTTCCTTTCTAGGTTCTTCTGCGTTTATTCTTCCTTTCTGGGTTTTCTGCGTTTTGAAAATTAGGGTAGCCGTATTTGGGATTATTTTATCGGTTACTCCTTTGCCTATTTTTGGGGCATTAATTTTGCACGTTTTTATTATTCATCAACACCATAACTAATGCCTAATAACCAGGAACTCATAAAAAGACTGATATTAAAATAGTCTAATTTTATTAATTTGTCTTTTACATATTTACCCCTTTAGTGACTATCACTAAAGGGGTCCTTTAGTGACATAAACTAGTCTCCTGGCACAAAGTGAAGGATTCTGGTGCGGTTGTCACCGGAGAAAGGTTTTCCGTTCACAAAATTTGTTGATAGCTAATGTAGTAGATGGTGTGGGGATTTCAAGTCTATAATTAGTTTTCGGATTGGAGGTCTAGGTATTTCGAAATATAGGAGAAATATTACGATTTGGAGGTTTTTCGATCAACATATTCTGAGTCCATTTTGCTGAAAAAAAAAACGAATATTACAGAGGAGAAGGAGGTGAACATGGTGGTGCTTTTGAAATCACATTACTTAGAAATTAAGAGGAGAATGTGAGGATTAAGAATATGTTATTATTTTGGCCAAATGTGGCCGGATAGAGACGTTGCGCGGGTAAGAAGTTAGGTGGCGGCCATGGGAGGGAGGATGAAGATTCTCTCCATTTCTATGGTCTTGGGAGAAGAGAGAGAGGAAGAAGAGTTAGTATCCACCTCAAATGCCAACTCACCTTTAAAAAAATTAAAAATTTACAAAAAAAACACATCAGCAATCTGTTAGCCACAACAGTTTTTTTGTAACAGATCACTAACAGAAGGGTATTTTTTTATACAAAGTTATTTTGTAGGGATTGATTTAAAAAAAAAAATTAGGGACTTATTGAAAAACAACTATATTTGCAACGACGAAAAACATATTTAAGCCTTAAATTAATAGGATAATATCAATTAAAATAAAAACATGAATTTAAATATGAAATTAGAACATAAAAAGGTCTCTAAACTTGCAAGATCTACCTAATAACTTAGAAGAGGATTTAGCTATCCATAGATATCAAGAACAATGCAACAAAATTAGGAGTTGTTCGGTCTTGGAATTCGGCAATTACCTCGTTCGAGGAGCTTGAGGGGATCCGCTTGTAGTCGGTGCTTGTAGATAGTACTCGGCAGCTCAGAGTTAGACTTCTTCCCACGTCAGGTGGGGGGTACCTGCAGACACTCTGATGCCTAAGTCAGTAGAGGAGCAAGGCGGAATGCGCAAGAATGGAAAGCGTACCTGGAATTGGAGGGGTGCAACTATTTATATAGACGAAGCAGCTCAGCCATGTCCGTCGGCTCGTTCTGGTTGATCCTGGCCGTCAGTAGCTTCTACCCGAGTACGGTGTGTGGTCCATGCCGTGGTGTTTTTGAGCCGTACTTATGAAGGGCAAATGGGCCTGGCCCAGTCGTCCAATGGGGCTCTTTAGCCCAAGCCGGAATAGTGGCCCCCCAAGTCGAGGTCGGGCGAGGGACTAGTTACTAGGTTGGCCTCGGCTTTTTGAGCCAGTCTGGTGCTTTGATTGCCACGTTGTGTCAACGGTCAGATTTTGTGGGAACCGAAGTGTTGCGTAATTATTATGGCACGATTTTCAAAGGTCGTTGATTGGACGGCTGAGTTTAAAGTGTCATTTTGGTTCCCGAGGCCTGGATGGGTATAAGAAGGGCAGAAAAATTCAGTTCACTTTTTCCAAGCGCAAAACTTAATCTTCCCTTCGATCGTTTTTGTGTGATCTCCGGCCACAGTCTGAAATTAAGCTTGCTCGAATCGCACAGTGATCCTCCTTCAACCGAGTTCATCGTTTTAAGCATTTTTCCAGAAATCATGTCTGACCCTTCTTCTGAGTTTGTTCGAGAGGATGACCGAGATCATGCTTCACCTGGAGTGGAATCACCTCAAGAATCTGCAGTTGATCTCGATCGTCAGGATGTGGCGGGGGATGGTTCTGGGAAAGCCGGTGCTGCTGCCGTCGGGGTCCCGGAGGACGACAGGGGTTCTTATGACTGGGTATCTTCGAAGATAATGGAGACCCGAGCCCGGCTAGTTAGGAAGAAACCCTTACCGTACTACCTTAAGTTCATCGAGGCCCCCGAGGAGCAAAATTGGAGGCTCGAGGGAGCGGAGGACCTGCCGATTTGCGTTGCATTCCCAAAAAATCATGTCGGCTTCTTCTTCCATGGGCGGACCTTAGAGCTGATGGGGATTCGGATTCCTCTGACCGAGTTCCAACAAGCGGTGTTGAGTCATCTCTGTCTTGCGCCGAGTCAGCTGGCCCCTAATGGTTGGGGGTATGCTCGGACATTCGAACTCATAATGAAGTATCTGGGTCAGGAGCCTTTTTTCCGAGTTTTCTTTGCCCTGATCAGGACGACTCGTCTCCCCGAGAAGGACGACAACAACGATGGGCATGCCCACATCGGACTTCGCTTCCCGGCTAAAGAATCTCATATCATTCTGGTGAACGATTCCAAAAAGGGCTTCAAGGCGGAGTTTGTAACGCCCCAAAAATAATTCAAGTATTTATTTAATTAAGTGGTATATTGGTTGGTTATATTAAAATAATGATAGGGTATTTGATGTAAATGAGGAGTGGTGGTTAGTAAAAAGTGAGTGATAATTTAATTAAAAGAGGGAGTAGTGCAAGTAATGGAGGAGGTGTGAATAGAGGCCCATGATAGTTAGGCCGATATCAATGATATAAGTTAGGTGTCGATGGTGAGAGAGTTCATTCCAACCAAAATCAAAGAAAAGTCAAAGAGTAAAGTGAGTAGAGAGAGAGAGAGAGAGGTGTGACAGCTTAAGGAAGAAGAAGAGGAGCTTGCTTGTTGGTGGATCTTGGAGTCTTGGTGGAGAGAGTACTTGTTCTTCAATCTATTGAGGTAAGGGGGCTCTCTTTCACCTATAATAGAGTATATGATGAGGGTTATGTGTGGGTTAGACTCTAGGATGATTGTTGTATTGATTGTGTTGTTGATTGTGTGATTGTGTTGTGGTTGAGTCAATTTGGTGAAATTGTGATGTGTGTGTATGTGTTGTAGATGGTTGGTCATATGAAAGACCTAGAAAAGAAAATGGGTTTGGGGAACCCTAGGCGCAAGGGCACCATTTTTGGTGTTGTCACCTTCGCTGTTACTTTGATGTGCGTTGGGTAAATTTCGAAGGAATATGAGTTGTAGTAATTGTGGTTTAAGTTTGATCATAGTATGAGAATCAAAGAAAAGAGGGAAGATGAGGGTTAGGCGTCTAGGGCGCCATTCGAAGTGAAGTATTACTGTTTGCCGAGAAGGGTAGGTGCGTTGTAGGGTGTGTGCGTCGAAGGATATGTGTGTCGACGCATGTGTGTGCCGAGAAGAGTGGGTGTGTTGAAGTGTAGGTGTGTGCTACGAAGTGTCGCAGTGTTGTTGTAGTATATGTATATCAAAGCTAGTGCAACCGAGGTGAGTGATGGTTAAGTGAGGAAGTGTGGCGAGGTGAGTGATGGTGAAGTGAAGGAGTGTAACCGAGGTGAGTGATAGTGCAGTGTATCTAAGTCGAAGTGAAGCTGTCGAGGTGTAGTGTATCTAAGTCGAAGTGAAGCTGTCGAGGTGTATTGTATCTAAGTCCAAGTGAAGCTGTCGAGGTGTAGTGTATCTAAGTCGAAGTGAAGCTGTCGAGGTGTAATGTATCTAAGTCGAAGTGAAGTTGTCGAGGTGTAGTGTATCTAAGTCGAAGTGAAGCTGTCGAGGTGTAATGTATCTAAGTCGAAGTGAAGCTATCGAGGTGTAGTGTATCTAAGTCGAAGTGAAGTTGTCGAGGTGTAATGTATCTAAGTCGAAGTGAAGCTGTCGAGGTGTAGTGTATCTAAGTCGAAGTGAAGCTGTCGAGGTGTAATGTATCTAAGTCGAAGTGAAGCTGTCGAGGTGTAATGTATCTAAGTCGAAGTGAAGCTGTCGAGGAGTAGTGTATCTAAGTCGAAGTGTAGTGGTCGAGGTGTAGTGTATATAAGCCGAAGTGTAGTTGTCGAGGTATAGTGTATATATACCGAGGTGTATGTGTTGAGGTGTAGATGTATCGAAGTGTAAGTGTCGACGTGTAGTGGGTAGAAGTATATGGAAGTCAACGTGTAGATGTGTCGAGGTTTATGTGTTGAGGTGTAGATGTATCAGAGTGTAAGTGTCGTCGTGTAGACGTGACGAAGTGTAAGTGTATGGGAGTCGACGTGTAGTTGCCGAAGTGTAGAGTATGTATACCGAAGTGTAGTTGCCGAAGTGAGGTGTATGTATGTCGAAGCTAGTGTTGTCAAGGTGTATGAGTACCGAAGTGTAGTGTTGTAGTGTTGTAGTGGTGACGAAGTGTAGGTGTCGACGTGTAGGTGTCGAAGTGTGGATGTGAAGAAGTGTGGTGAGATGAAGGGTAGTGTAGGTGTGCCGAGGTGCAGTGTGGTGTGCCAAAGTGCAGTGTGGTGTGACGAAGGGTAGTGTATGTGTGCCGAGGAGTGCGGTGTGAGTGCCGAGAGTCTTTGTTTTGATGCCGATATAGCGCGAGAGTTGCCGCCAGCGCAAATTTGGGTGTTGTTGGGTGCCGAGTACGTCTAAGTTACTGAATGGAAAAGTCAGTTTAGTCCTTAGGTGACGTTTGGTCCTTAGGTGACGTTTGGTCCTTGTAGTGACAGTATAGTCCACTACTTTTGGTGTCGATGTGTCCGATGAGTTTGAGGTTAGCCATAGAGCTATTGATTTTGGTGTCTATGAGTCCGGTGTGTTTGATGTTAGCCATAGCGCTAGTGATCGATGAGTTTGATGTTAGCCATAGAGCTAGTGACCGATGTGTTTGATGTTAGCCATAGCGCTAGTGGTCGATGTGTTGATGTTAGCCATAACGCTAGTGAATGATGAGTTTGATGTTAGCCATAGAGCTAGTGACCGATGTGTTTGATAATAGCCATAGCGCTAGTGATCAATGAGTTTGATGTTAGCCATAGAGCTAGTGACCGATGTGTTTGATGTTAGCCATAGCGCTAGTGGTCGATGTGTTGATGTTAGCCATAGAGCTATTGATGATGTCTAGGTGAATTAGACGATGGTGTAATGACGGTGTAATGACGGTGTAACAACGGTGTATTAATGACGGAGGTAAATCCACTGACGGTGTTATTTCATACCTGGTATGATTGTTTGTGGTTGATGCATTGTTCATGGAGTCTCATGCCTCATATGCATCAAAATGACGGATATTGGTTGCTTCGGCCTGCATATCACCAGTGACGGATATTGGGGTCTTCGGCCTGCATATCACCAGGCTTCAGCCTGCATATCACCAGTGACGAATATTGGGGGCTTTGGCCTGCATATCACCAGCGACGGAGACAGGCTTCGGCCTCGATATTGTTGACTTCGGTCTTCATATCATTAATGACGGAGAGCGCGGCCATCGTTTGGTATCAAGCAGCCCTGAAGAAGGTCGAGAATAAAAATCTCTAGAGTGAAGATGACCTGGAGGATCAGGCGTTTAAAGTGGAAAGTGTCTGGAATGAGCTCATCCCTTCGCTCCAAGAGGAGAACTCGACCAGTATTGTCGAACTTAACTCTCTTGCAAAGGCCGAAGAGGATATCGACGTCGCTGAAGCTCAAGCAGTGGCCTTTCAGTCGGAAGCGGATCAGTGCGACCTGCTAGAGGATTAGCTCAAGCTTGTGAGGGAGGAGGTCAAGAAGATCCGAAGTCAAATAGACGCCGGTCGGAGCGTCGTGGAGGAGAAGGAATCCGAGGAGGCTCTCTTGGCCCTGGAGTCTGCTGGGGCTGCTCGTCTTGGGTTCGAGCACTATAAAGACTAGATCCGAGTTGTTCATCCTGATCTGCCCTTCCAGAATTTGGACCTCGGGAATGAAGTTTATGATGGTAGAATTGTGAAACCACGGGACGGGGCCTCGCTGGAAGGTGCCGAGATCGTGTTTTCACTCTTGATGTCAGGAAGTGAAGGGGACGATCGAGCAGAGACCGACTCTTTGGATGACTCTCAGTCGGGCTCCCGAGAATAGTTGTAATCTATGTAAAGATCCCAAGCATAATGAATATATTTTGTTTTTCATTTTAATTTGGCTTTCCCTTTTTTGTCACCAAGTTACATTTTTTCTTTTTGGGCATCTTTGTTTTCTGCGCCGATGTCGGGTCGTAAGAGGCCCTTACAGCGATTTTAATGAGAGAGCGAATTATAGTTGCAACAAATGAAACATAGCCAAAGTAATCAAAATATAAATCAGCAAGTTACCTCGGTATTTCTTCCACGGCGACGACGGACACTCGCCGGACTCTCTGATGGAACACAGTTCTGACATCAAAGAGATCTTTGTACTGGGATCACTGTGGATCCGGGCCTTCACTTCTTTACGGGATCGCTGTGGATCTGGGCATTCACTTTGACCGAAGCCGTAGGACTTCTTCCCCCGCCTTTTAGTGGAGATGAGTACCTCGGACACCAAAAGGGGAGGCACATACGCACGCGGTGAAAGAGGGGGCGAAACCGCGAGGGTTTCTTCCCTCGCCGTCTGGTGGGGGTGCGTACCTCGGACACCAGAGTGGAAGGCACAATCACACGAGGTGAAAGAAAGAGCCGCAGAGGACCTGAGCCGTTGTGGGCCTCGCCAGCGCCCCATGACGGAGTGTAAGAGCTCGGGGCTCTCTTTATGACGACCTCGCCTCATCCCGTCATCCATCGAGTGGCCAGCCCGGTGTCGAAATCGGGGAGAGGGGCGTTGAGTCAGGTTTGAAGTAAGACTATTGAGAGGGCCATGTGTGATTTAGGGGCCAGTGTGAGCTTAATGTCATTATCCCTTTGTGAGGGTTGGGTCTAGGAGAGTTTAAACCCACCAAAATGACTTTACAGTCGGCTGACCGCTCCATTAAATATTCGGCTGGGATTCTTGAGGATGTTCCTATTAAAGTAGGAGAGATTTTTATACCAACTGAATTTGTTGTAATGGAAATGGAGGAAGACTCATAAGTTCCAATACTTTTGGGGAGGCCTTTCCTTGCCACTGCAGGAGCTATAATCGATGTCAAACAAGGTAAGTTGGCATTCAATGTTGGTGATGAAAAGGTAGAATTTGATTTATTTAAATCTATGATACAACCTTCTGTTGAGAACTCTTATTGCAGGATTGATTTGTTAGAGTCAAACAAAGCCCACTTTGATAATCCATTAGAGTTGTGCTTGGTTGGTGTACTCTCGAGTGATGATGAGGGTATGGCATCTGAGTATTGTTGTGTGAAAACAATATGTGTAAGTATACACAGTCGCAACAAGTAATAAAGAGTAAGTAGAGATCGTTCCCACGAGGATTGTTGAGTTATTTTCTATATTTAATTCGTAAGCAAGCTAGTGAGTAAAAGCAAGTAAAATAACAAGTTGTAGAACCCAATTTAATCATAAACAATAATAAAAGTAAAGGATGGTAGGAAATTGAAGATGGGAACAAGTTGGAATGTCTTTCACTATGCAACTTCTAAATAATGGTTTAACATTAAATCTGATACTGTAGCATCTGGGTGATGTAGCATCAGTATGTGCCTATCAGTTAGTTTTCTAAAGGGCTTCATTAAAAGCACTTATGTCTAAGCTCTAATTAAGTTCACCTTGGCTAACACCCACAGTTCACCCTATGAATTTTGTTCTCCTATGTCTAGGTTTAAACAAGAATTATTAAAGTGTCCTTTACTAATTACTATTCATATTAATCCTTGAAGTAAGTTTACAAACTCTTTCAATATTCATAAACAAGTATTTATTTTAGTTGATCATTCCTAAAACAAATTTGGAAATATTAACACACAATGATTAAAGATACTAAACATCAACTTCACATTAAAACATTAGAAAGTCATTACATAGTTAATAGCACTCCAACCACAAAAGGTTTAACTCATGGTGAGCAACAAATACATGAAGAAAAGCATAGATGCTAGATCTAGTTCCATACTACTGAAATTACAAAAGAGATGAAGTGAAATTAGAGGAATATACTGTTTAAGCTCCAAATGCCATAGCAAAAGAAGAAGAATCAGCCCCAAATTCGCACTATGCTCCAAGAATGACGACAATTTGCACTCTCATTCCCACCACGACGGTCTGAGAATTTCATTTTTAGTGAATAAACATGGTGAAAAACGAAAATGGCAACAAGAGAGCTATGTTTAGCTTTCCCCTACTCAGACCAGCCTACTCAAGGAAGAGATTCAGCTGTCTTAAATAGTGGTAGGGTTGTGGGAACCAATAGAAACCCTAAAAGCATAATTTCTTCTCTTCTAGTGTGCCCAAAAGGACACGTGTCCTTCATAAAAGGAATAAACACACAAAATAGGTGGTCCCGGCCTGGCGCGACAATGACGCGCGCTGAAATTAGCGCAGAGCCCCTTTTCACACTTTCTCTCTCATTTAGTGTAGGAATCCGAACTGGTGCTATAGCACCTGAAAACTGCACCACACTAAAACACATATCTATCTAATCTATCTATCTAATATCTATTTATACAAACAAACTACCTACAAAATTCCCACTTTAGATCTCTTATTAACAAGACACATATTCATTTTAGGGATAAAAATGTCATTACCCTCTCTTTCTTTTTCTTTTTACATTCTCTTTCTTCCTTTTTTCTCTTTCTTCCTTTTTTCTCTTTCTTCTTACACTCTCTTTCTTCCTTTTCACTTTTCTCCTACACTCTATTTCTTCATTTTTTTTTTCTTTTTTCTTTACTTTTATTTTTCCATAAAAAATTCTTCTCATTCTCTTCACTTTAGTTTTTTTTAACTAAATTTCTAAATTTATACAAACACTATTCTACTTAAATTACTCTACTAAAATTATCTTCTCCTTTCTCTCTAAAATCTGTTTACACTCTTATTGATAATCTACTATCACCTCTTATTAATAATCTATACTATCTATATTTTACTATCTACTAATATATTAAAATAATTAATTAAAACTACGGGATAACAACAATGATAAATAAAAAACACGAGAACAAAGGATTATTATTTGTCATTGATAATTAAAATTTTTGAATTTCTGATTATTATTTAAATTAATACAAGAAGATTTAAAGACTATTTAAACTACTGATTAATATTTATATTGATAATCTACTATCTCTCTTTTACTATCTACTATAATATACTATTCAACTAAAATAATCAATCGAAACTACGAGATAACTACACTGATATATAAAAAACACGGGATAACTACAATGATATATATAAACCTACTATCTAAAAACACGAGAAGGCTTAGTGGCTATTTAAACGACTAATTAATATTAAACAAATATTTCTTATTAATAATTTACTATCTAACTTTTACCAACTACTATAATCTAATAATCAATTAAAATAATCAATTGAAACTACAAGATAACTTCACTGATATATAAAAAATACGGAATAACTGCAGTGACATAAAAAAAAATACGGTAATAATTTTTGTCATTGATAATTATAATTTTTGAAGACTACTATAAACCTACTATCTAAAAACAAAGACTTAATGACTACTTAAACTGATTTATACCTAAAAAAGACAAACAATTGTCACTGTTATATAAAAAACACGGGATAAATATTTCTTATTGATCATGTTCTATCGATATTTTACTATCTACTATTATCTACTAATCAACTAAAATAATTAAGTGAAATTACGTGATAACTGCAATGATAAATAAAAAACACGGGATAACTGCACTAATATATAAAAAAAACAAATGATAATATTTGTCATTGATAATTAAAATTTTGAAGACTACAATAAACCTACTATGTAAAAAAAGAAGATTTACTGACTATTTAAACTACTGATCAATATTTAAAATAAATATTTTTTATTGATAATCTACTATCTCTCTTTTACTATCTACTATAATATACTAATCAACTAAAATAATCAATTGAAACTACGAGATAACTGCACTAATATATAAAAAAAACACGGGATAACAGCAGTGATATATAAAAGTATGAGATTAATATTTGTCATTGATAACTATAATTTTTGAAGTTTATTATAAACCTACTATCTAAACAAACAAGAAAGCTTAATGACTATTTAAACTGATTAATACCTAAAAAAGACAAATAATTGTCACTGATATATAAAAAATACGGGATAATTATTTCTTATTGATCATCTACTATCTATCAATTAACCAATTTAATCTATGAGATAACTACACTGATACATAAAAAACACAAGATAGTTGCACTGATATATAGAAAAATACATGGATAACTGCAATGATATATATAAAAACATGGGATAGCTGCACTGATATATAAAAACACGGGATAACAATACAGATATATAAAAATATTGCTTTGATATATAAAAAACACCGGATAAATGCACAATTGTTTTTAAATAATACTTTTACATTTTTAGATTTTAATATTTATCTATTTTTTATTTGAAACTCCTTTTTTATCTACTTTAAATTTGTTTTTATTTTCACGGGATATTGTTCAGACTACTTAAATACTATCTAAGTTCATTCATAAAAAGAACATGACAGCACTAAGGTCTACTGTAGCGACCGAAAAATCCGGGAAAGGATTCTTCGAAAGGTTCATAGGAAGCCGCCACCAAATTTTAGTTTAAGGGCAAATTCGGAAAATCCCTTTTAGTTTTAAGATAAGGCTGAGTTTAGGGTTCGGGAGTCGTTATGTGTGGGGAAGGTATTAGCACCCCACGACATCCTTGGTCTAATTAATTAGGATTTATTAATAATTACCCTTTTATTTATAGAGGAAAAGACTTATTTAAATTTTTAGTTTTTAGTGCTTGACAAGAGTGGACTCTTGCTCCTACGTACCTCGGATGCAATGGAGGAATCAAAGCTACGTAGTTCTTTACGAAAAGGTTTTTGGTTGGTGTTTTTAGTGTAGGGTCCTAGGACTCTTTGGCTATCTGACTCATCGATCTAAGGCGTTGACTAACCCGATTGTACAACCGACATAGTCCCCTACTTTTTGAAAATGATTTTTTGAGTTTTTGAGAAAAATTGGATTGATGTGAGGTGGGTTGGTTTTAGAATAGGTATTCTAGAACTCCTGAACTGTACAGCTCATTAGTTCTAGAACGCTGACTAACTAACCGGTTGTACAACCGACTTAGTCCCCTATTTTTAGGAAAAATGATTTATTTATTTACTTATAAGTTTTTAGGATTCTTTGGTGCATGACTCATTGGTCTAGGATGATGACTAACTTGGTTGTACAACCGACTTAGTCTTTATTTTTGGGAGAAATGATTTATTTATATTTTTATAAATTTTTAGGATTCTTGAAATGCATGTACTCATTGGTCCTAGGATGATGATGACTAGCTAGGTTGTACAACCGACTTAGTCTTTTATTTGATTTTTAAAGAAATAAACTAATTTGTACATAAAAAAGACAAAAGCGATAATTAATAAAGACTAGGCTAAAAAAATATAATAAATAAACAAATAAATAACTATATACATAAATAAATATGAATAGATATATACATAAACAAATAAATAAATAAATAGACTATATTATAAATAAATGATAAATAAATATGTACATAAAAGTAAACAAAATAAATATAAAACTAACTTTGGACTCGACGAGTGCCGAACCGGACTAAGCAAACCGGACTCCTATCCGGTCCATTTTGACTCCAAGACCGCAAGAACCGCTTTGAGAATCGGAAAGTCGACTCAAAACGCCCAAATGATCAAAGACAGGCTTTTAGTGAAATGGGCGCTATCGCTTTGACCCAAAAGATCACTTAACCCGCCAATGATCTCCTCCTAATCTTCACCTCTCAACCCCTTTTATATCCAATTGCTAGGAGCTCTTGTTTCTTGTGAGCAATGTGGGACTAAAACAAGGTAGAGAAAGCAATTCCCCCTTTAAAACAATTTTCGTTTTTCTCAAAACTGTCACCGTAAATTTGCGATTCCGGATTCGTTAACCGTTGGATCGTCTTTCTTTTTGACAGCAGGTTCGTGACACATATATCTCCGCTTTCACCGTTCGGATCGTCGAAACGAGGTCCGAGGAGAGAGAAATTGCCTTCGCAATAACTGCAGTTTTTGTCCGTTTTTCTCAAACCTCTCATCGTAAAAGTGCGATTCGGAATCGTTAACCGTCGGATCGTCTTCATTTTTTACAGCGGGTTCGTGGGAAATATGTCTTCACTTTCACCGTTCAGATCGTAAAAACGAGGTCCAAGGAGAGAGAAATTTCCTTGAATAGTAGCTAAAAACTAACACCCGAAAATACATAAAAAAACTACTATTTTTGTAATTTTCAAAAAAATCCAAAATAAAATGATTGAAAAAGTCCAAAATAAAATGGTTGAAAAAGTCCAAATTAAAAACTATTAAAAGAACTCGGACAAAATTGGGGTATATAATTTGCCCCTCTTTATTTATATTTTACTAGAAAAGGTGAAGTGTATTCAAATTTTCGTAGTGAAAATAGAAATAAAGATAGAATAGACGTCAATTTTGTCCATTTAAGAGGAAGCGAAGGGTTTGAGAGATAAGAGGAGTGGTTAATACTTGGCGCATTAAGCGAGAGTTGAATGAAGGGTCAACAAGGACACGAAGGAGCACTAAGGCTCACGAAGGACCACTCGAGTGCGAAAAGGCGCCTAGGCCTTAATTGAAGGACCATCGTGGGTGCGAAGGAGCGCAACTAGCTACGGTACTAGTTAAGCGATGCGAGGGGGCCTTTATATTCGGCGGCCATGATGGGTCAAGATCAGGTCTAGAATCGATATGTTGACCATGAAGGACGTCCATCGTGCCTTAGCCGACACAACTAGTGCGAAGGACCACTCGGGGTGCGAAGGTCCGCGGGCTCGACTCGACGTTGCGACTGGGCCACTTAGGCACGAAGGAGCGTAGTGCTCGAAGGACCACTCGGGGTCCGAGGGATCAACTTGGTGATCTCGTGCTATGATATGAGATTAACGCTTAAAGCGGCGATATTAGAGGAACAAAGCGTGGGAATGACACTTATCGTGTTTATCCGAGCATACCTAACAATGCATCTTCCGAGGAGGAAAAGCTTTCTTCATTTGGCAATGCAATTAATGGTGCACGCAGACGTGCGATGATTGGTATCTGGTGGAATGATTTTTTCCTTTTTTGTTTTTGCTTTTTGCTTATTACGTACTAAATGCATGAAATGCAATTGTGAATATGATGCAAATGAAATGATTGAATGCAAATGCTATGGTTCATGGTGCGATGATATGAAATGATTGATTGGGTGTAGAAACATTTTTTTGTGATGATGAGATGTGAGGCTTTGGATACGAGAGGCGGAGATGAATATTGATCATTCTTTGGAAAAGTTAGTTTTGATTCAAACTTCGGCAATCTCAAGGTCGTTATCTCTGATTAATCGACACGAAAAGGTACTTGACTGTATTTGCAAGCTCGTTCATTTTTCTCTTCCATTATGATGCCCCATGATGACCGAAGTTTATGTCCACAAAGTTACCTAAGTGGATCTTTAGCATCATATGATCAACTTGTGTTTTCTCTCCCTAAAGCATTGTTTTGTGAAGATGTATAGTAGTGCGAATATAGATGAATGAGTCGGTTAACTTGGGGTTCTAAAGACCTAGGGTGTGGACATTTGTGGCACATGAAGGGGTGAATGGTGGTGGTCTTTGTCAAGGTCATGAAAGGTAGGTTTTCCCAAGCCAAGAAATGCAGGATCGCCCTGATTTAGATTTGCCCCCTGTCTAGTGGTGACAAGCTAGGGGTGTAGAAGATCTTTGAATTGGGAATGCATTGGCTTTGGAATGAGAGGCGAAAGCAAGAGATTTTATCTCGACCCATAGAGGATGGTGTTGCCCCATTTATGGTAAGGACAAAATTGACCCAACCAGAGTAGCATCGCGAAAAGGGTATATTTGGGATCTTTGGGTTGAGAAATTGCCCCGATATGGTTTTGCGGGCGTGAATATATGAGAGATGAGATGGGTGTAGGTGAATTTCCCCAATTGTAGGTGGAGTGAAGAATGACGGGATTGCCCACTTGGAATGGTGTTTGAATGGTTGCCTTTAGTGAGATTGGGAAAGGTGACGGAGTTAGGGTTATGGGTTTTGGAGTTTGTGCGGTATGGCTATAGGTCGGGTGTGGTATGGGATGGACACTGCACAAATTTCCCCAAGTTCAAATGGAATAGATGGTGAAAGGGATGCCCCACTTTAGGATCTAGGTGATGATCCTAGTATAAACTTTTGGTTATCTTTAGAATGACTCTCGGACTACAATAGTCTTGAGTTTGCTATGATGAAAACTACACTTGGTGATCACTAGACCTTGTCTTAGTATAATCAGTAACTTGAATGAATCTTGTGGTACAAGCCTTTTGATTTTTCTTTTCTTTTTTTTTTTTGAGATATATTTTTTTGAGCAAACATATTATAAATAAATAAACTTACTTGTCCTAAAATTAAAACTTTGAGAAAACAAAAGCAATCATCAATGATCGAAACGAACTCAAGAGGGTTGTAATGTGGCGGTGGTTAATGATTTATGAAGGAAGGGATAATTGGGCTCAAAGAGGTGTTTGATGATGATGGGACAAATGATTTGGTGATGTAACTTGGCTAATGGGTGATGATTTATGAAGGAAATGGTTTTTAGGCTCAAAGGAGTGTTTGAGATTTTATTGAGTAATTGATGTGCCTCATGGTTGGATGAACTTGTTTAGAATTGTAATGTAGCCAAGGGTTTATGGAGGATAGGATGTTGAGGCCAAAGGAATGGTTTGAGGATTGATGAGACAAATGATTTTATTCAAGCAGGTGTAGTTTGGCTAATGGTTAATGGCTTATGAAAGAAGGGTTTATTAGGCTCAAAGGAGTGTTTGAGGGTCTATTGAGACAAGAATCTCCTACATGTCTCGTGGTAGAATGGATCCATTTAGATGGATTGGGAAGTGTTTGAGGGTTTATTTTGGACAAGGATCTCTTATGCGTTTAATTGTACGAAATATCACTCACGATTCTTACTACTTTTACTTTTTTTTCGAATTTTTCTTTTCAATCCTCTCTTTTTTTCACTTTTTTTGTGAATTTTCTTTCTCTTTCTTTTGAAGTGAGTGAGTGATAAAAGTGATGCACCATTTTTGATGCGGAATCGATCCTTGTCTAGGGTTTGGGATTTTTGGCTTAAGGTGGGTAGCGAAGGATTTTTGAGGATATGGAATGATGGTCCAAACTTCATTTCAAATCGTGATTGCTCGGTTTCTCAAAAATTAACTCAAGGACAATAATTTACTTATTTTTATATATTTGCTCTTTTTTTCTTTATTATTTTTTATGCCTAATTTTTGCTTAGGGTTTGCTCTTACGAGTTTTCAACCTACTTGGGCCTTTTTGAATTTTTTTTTTTTTGTAAAGGACTTGCACCAAAGGAATACAACGTTGACAAGGTATTTTTAGAGATCACAAATTTGCCCCCTGTATGGAAGGCCTAAAGCGTTATTTCATTAGTGAGAACAAACCAAAAAGTCGACTAGGTAGGGAGTATGTACTTTAGGGTGGTCGGGGTGGGATTAGACTTGGGACGGGGATGATGATTAAGCGACTCAAACAAGAATGAAGACACACGTCACACACAAGTTACTACGCGAATGCTTCGTAAAGAGTTAACAACAGTTTTAACATGAATGAAATTTTGATGGACTATTTTGGTCATTCATCATGGGGTGGATGAGATGCAACACTTTGTTGAAAAAAATGTGAACGAGCTGCTAATTTGAAAAATTGAGTGCCTTGAAACGCCTTGAGCTTGCAACTAAGTATGGATAAACTTTTTCAAAAAGAATGATTTACCTCACAAGAATATCTCACCTCTCATCACAATCTTTCTCTAAAATTATGTTTTTTTTTTTGTTTTGTTTTTATAATGCATGATGTAAGTATGCAAATGAATGAATGCGCATGAAATGAGAATGCGAACGAATGAATGAATGTATGTGAAATGCGAATGTAATGTATGTGTATGAAATGATAATGTATGATTTTATTTGTCGCGTCGGGGAATTATAAGTTTACATTTGAAGAGTAAAGTACAAAGTTTAACTTTGACTTTAGCATGCATGACTTCTCTCCAAAATAAAACTTTTAATTCTCAGGCGGTCATAAAAATGTACGCAACATAAGATGTTTATCTTGTTGTTTTTTGTTATGCAAAGAAAAAGAAAAATGCACGTGGTATATTTTCTAAAAATGTAGTAAATAATGATTTTGATTTTTGAATTTTTGATTTTTTTAATTTTTTTTGGATAAAAGACGGTATGCATTAATGTTCGTTTGAATGCAAGGGTATAAAGCTCCTTTGTGACCCTAGAAGGGTACCCTATGGAGTGAGTCTAAGGTTTCTTTTATAGTGAGCCTCACAAGGGTAGTTTTAAAGAATCCTACACTTGGTCCCTAGAGCCAAGGACCCCAGTCAAGAATACTGACCCCAACAATAGGCAAGCTATTAGAAGGGATAGCATCCTTAAAAGGAATCAAACTCTAGGTGAGATTTTCATGACCACCCAACGAGACGCACGTCGTCCATGAGCCATCACTACGCAATCTCGTTCTAACTTAGGTTTCCACTCGAGTCCGGGTAGAGGACTTTTCTCACATGTGTGTGATGTGTAGAGGTGTAGTGTGTGTAGGAGCAGTTTAAAAACAACCCAAAAGCTGCAAACAGACAAACAAACATATATACAAATATCATCCTCTATCCTAGGGTTCATAAATCACAAAAAATAAATAAATAAATAAAGGAAGGGTAAAAATTAAATTAATCCTAAATAAATAGACTAGGTTTTGACTCTCTAAAAAGTTAAGTCCCTAGTGAAGTCGCCAGCTGTAGCGACCGAAAAATCCGGGAAAGGATTCTTCGAAAGGTTCATAGGAAGCCGCCACCAAATTTTAGTTTAAGGGCAAATTCGGAAAACCCCTTTTAGTTTTAAGATAAGGCTGAGTTTAGGGTTCGGGAGTCGTTATGTGTGGGGAAGGTATTAGCACCCCACGACATCCTTGGTCTAATTAATTAGGATTTATTAATAATTACCCTTTTATTTATAGAGGAAAAGACTTATTTAAATTTTTAGTTTTTAGTGCTTGACAAGAGTGGACTCTTGCTCCTACGCACCTCCGGATGCAATGGAGGAATCAAAGCTACGTAGTTCTTCCCGAAAAGGTTTGTTGGTTGGTGTTTTTTAGTGTAGGGTCCTAGGACTCTTTGAACTGCATGTACCATCTGGGTCTAAGACGTTGACTAACCCGATTGTACAACCGACATAGTCCCCTACTTTTTGAAAATGATTTTTGAGTTTTTGAGAAAAATTGGATTGATGTGAGGTGGGTTGGTTTTAGAATAGGTATTCTAGAACTCCCGAACTGCATGACTCATTAGTTCTAGAACATTGACTAACCGGTTGTACAACCGACTTAGTCCCCTATTTTTAGGAAAAGTGATTTATTTATTTACTTATAAGTTTTTAGGATTCTTGAATCAGATGTGACTCATTGGTCCTAGGATGATGACTAACCCGGTTGTACAACCGACTTAGTCTTTTATTTTTGGGAGAAATGATTTATTTATATTTTTATAAATTTTTAGGATTCTTGAACTATGCATGTACTCATTGGTCCTAGGATGATGACTAGCCTTGGTTGTACAACCGACTTAGTCTTTTATTTGATTTTTAAAGAAATAAACTAATTTGTACATAAAAAAGACAAAAAGCGATAATTAATAAAGACTAGGCTAAAAAAAATATAATAAATAAACAAATAAATAACTATATACATAAATAAATATGAATAGATATATACATAAACAAATAAATAAATAAATAGACTATATTATAAATAAATGATAAATAAATATGTACATAAAAGTAAACAAAATAAATATAAAACTAACCTGGACTCGACGAGTGCCGAACCGGACTAAGCAAACCGGACTCCTATCTGGTCCATTTTGACTCCAAGACCGCAAGAACCGCTTTGAGAATCGGAAAGTCGACTCAAAACGTCCAAATGATCAAAGACAGGCTTTTAGTGAAATGGGCCGCTATCGCTTTGACCCAAAAGATCACTTAACCCGCCAATGATCTCCTCCCTAATCTTCACCTCTCAACCCCTTTTATATCCAATTGCTAGGGAGCTCTTGTTTCTTGTGAGCAATGTGGGACTAAAACAAGGTAGAGAAAGCAATTCCCCTTTAAAACAATTTTCGTTTTTCTCAAACCTGTCACCGTAAATTTGCGATTCCGGATTCGTTAACCGTTGGATCGTCTTTCTTTTTTGACAGCAGGTTCGTGACACATATATCTCCGCTTTCACCGTTCGGATCGTCGAAACGAGGTCTGAGGAGAGAGAAATTGCCTTCGCAATAACTGCAGTTTTTTGTCCGTTTTTCTCAAACCTCTCATCGTAAAAGTGCGATTCCGGAATCGTTAACCGTCGGATCGTCTTCATTTTTTTACAGCGGGTTCGTGGGAAATATGTCTTCACTTTCACCGTTCAGATCGTAAAAACGAGGTCCAAGGAGAGAGAAATTTCCTTCGAATAGTAGCTAAAAACTAACACCCGAAAATACGCAAAAAAACTACTATTTTTTGTAATTTTCAAAAAAAGTCCAAAATAAAATGATTGAAAAAAGTCCAAAATAAAATGGTTGAAAAAGTCCAAATTAAAAACTATTAAAAAGAACTCGGACAAAATTGGGGTATAACATCTACCAACATCTAACTTAGCATCAGATCATTTTTAGCTCACTAAGCTCCTACCTAAGCCTAGAGTGAAAGTGTGGAAGCAGTTAGCTACTCAGTCAATCATTCAAGCACAGTTTAATCACTCACACACACATTATCATCGTTAAGCTTGGCCCATCTAGAACACTTTTTTTTTCTGTTTTTTTTTAAAACATACAACTTGACATGCCTACTAAAACAACTTAACAATAATAAAACATAAAGACCCTCCCCCAACCTAAAACCATGCAGTGACCCCACTGCAACATGCATCAACTAAGGGGAGGACATGACACAACAATGCAAAACAACAACAACAAGATAACACCAACACAAACTACAATGCTGCAAGGTGCTAGAACAGGTGCTACAACACCTTGCAGTTATTCAAATTTCAGCAACAATAAACAAAAACAAAATATTTAACAAGAAAACATAAACAAGAGAGGTTTAGTTAGAAATAACCCCAGACTTCAGCCTAGAGCTTGATCGAACAAGTTCTTCTTTCTTTGATCTATTTTGATAGGTCTTTGGTTTCTTCTTTAGAGGCTCCTTGACATCATCCTTGGTGCTACCCTCAAGTGATGCAGCGTTAACCTTTTGAAAAATAACTTATTGTGTTGAATCTTTGGCCAATGGAGTCTCCGGTATAGGAGGAGGAACCTAATCATCTGGTAAAATAGAGTCTGGTTTCTCAACAATAGAATCAGATACCCTTGGCCTCTTTTTGTCATCCAATTTGTTTCATACAACTTTCTTTGTTGTTGGAGCAGATGCTGCAGCTTTGCCTTCTGACACTGATGCTATAGCACTACCTGTGACAGCATCCACACTCTGCATTAAAGTTTTCAATGGCCTTGGTGTTTCCTCTATGGAAGGTAAAATTGTGGAGTGGATTGTTTTGGAGATAGGAAAGGTGTAGGGATACAGATTAATGATTTGGTTTGAGGTGGATGAAGGGTAAGTAATGAAGGTGTAGAACTATGAGAAGTGAGCTTTTGTGATGGAGAAGGTGTTTTGGGTGGAGGGGATGGTTTGGGAAAACAAAGTTTAAATGAGCAACAAGAGAAAACACATTGCCAATTAACAGAGGTGACTGCTAAATATGTCACATTGACATTTGAAACTCCATTTTAAATTGTTGACCATGCTCTCAATGCTTCAGCAACAGGTGCTGCAGCACCAAAATTCTGCATAATTGACAACACAAACCACAGGACCACTTATTCATACCTGAAAAAGTAAAAACAAAAACACACAACACACAATTAGTTCTAAAAATTTGGGTTCCCGCCCAGTAGCGCTTAATTTATAGTCTTTAGCTGGACTTGGCTTTCAAAACCCAAGTTAGGGTGGATAAAGGACAAGAAGAAAATGTCATCCTTCCGCTTTCTCCTTTTTGTTAGAAATCCCATGTATTTGGCATAGAGAAGCAAGTGTTTCCATGCTCCAACCAATAAGCATTTCGGATAGGAATTCCCCCTCTCTTGAAAAAATTGAAGCTCATTTTGCGGAGGACTGTTTTCTTCACTTACCAAGGGCTGAACCTTAATTGTAAAATGATTCTTATCATACCTCAACCTTGGTTTTTCTTCCTTATCACTATTTTTGAAATTTTCTTGTTCTACAACTACACAATCTTTTTGTTCCACTACTTCCAAATGACCACATTCAAGTTCACACTCTACACTCATTTGTTCCTTTTGCTAAGCCATATATTCAATACAACTTTCTACTTTTAGATGCTCCATAATAGTCCTAATATGAGCCTCTATATTCTTACATGAAGCTTCAAAGTTGTCATGATAACTCTCTTCTTTTAGATCAATCACTTCTTCAATACAACTCTCCTCTTTTAAATTGTAATGTTTTGCTTGAGGACAAGCAAGGATTTAAGCACGGGGGAGTTTGATAAGTCCAAATTTAGAGTATTTTTAGTGTTTAAATTGAATAAAGAATTGTGGGAATTTACTTATTTTATTGAGCTATTTTACTACAAGATGTTAGTTTTTATTTTCAGGGATTACATTGAAGAAAGGAAGGAATTTTGCATGAAAAAGGGTCAAAGATCAAAAGAGAATTCAAAAGGGTGCAAAGCAAGGAAGAATGGTGCAAAACAAGGAGAAAAATAGTTCCAGCAGAGCTGCGAAACTTAGCATGACCTTTGCTGAACTTAGCATGACCTATGCCAAGCTAAAATGTCAAGGAATTTCAACCAGCAGAGCTGCGAAACATAGCACGATCTGTGTTGAACTTAGCACGACCCATGCAACCCTTAAATGTTCCAGAAATTTAAGTTTTTCACATGGCACGACCCATGCCATTTTAGCACGACCCGTGCAAGTTGTTCAGAATTCATAAACAGTTTCAAAACTCTTCCATTTCCTCTCTTAATGGTGTTAATGGCTAGTTATGCGAATTGAACTCATTCTCCACTGATCTTAGGCTATAAATAGGACCTCAATTCAGTTGTAATCTAACCTTTTCATACTTGTAACAACACTCCAAAAGTTTAATCTTTCTTGCAATTCTCTTAAGCTTTTACTCTTTTATTTTCATGTTCTTTACTTTCTTACAATTTTAGTTTCTGTTCTTTATATTTCAGTTCTTTATCGCTTTGTTTATATTCTTGTCATTTACATTATGTTATTTATTTTTATGTCATTTACTTTTATGCTATTCTCTTCTACTCCCTTGTCTACTATGATAATGTGTGAGTAGACCTCTTTAGTCTTGGGATTGTGGGAAACAATGCAATGATGGGTCCCTAAACAATTCCAAGACTAAACTCTATCTTATTAGAACTTGATTTTTAATCTAGCCTCATCATACTTATTTCATAAATCAAATATCAAACAAAGTACCAAGAGGTGAAGTTTGATATTGGAAAAAATGAGGTTCGATAGGCATATCAAAGCATGAGAATAGCTTTGATCGTCTTGGGACAATAAGGTTGTGCTTAATGGGTCTCTGCAATGATCAACCATGAGAATAGGTTTGATCATTGTTTCGAGACACATTCTTGTATTCCGAGAGGAAACTTGAATTGCACCAAAAGAATACCTAGTCCTTAAAATCAATTTCAATATAAGATAGATGATAGTTAAGGGATTGTTAAATTTCCGTCATTGTGATTTGTCCCATAATCCTAAGGCGCCCTATAAAATTCTGAATTTAAAATCAACAAACATTCCTTCTTCTAAGATCATTCCTTTCAGCTAATCAACATCAAAAATTAGATTGGTAATCACACTTTACTCCCTGTGGACTGATACTCTTTTTATTACGCTATAGACCGTTCACTTGCGGGCATATCAGTGACCAGTGTGGGATTGTCTTAGGCAAAAGTCATTTCGACGACAAAGTTGGCAAGTACCTGGAATTTTAGTTCTATCCGAGATTCAAATTGATACCAAACTTAGACAATTCAATTGCCCACTTGATGATTCTTCCAGCCAAGTAGGGTCCTTGGAGGGTTTGTCGGATGGGCTAGTTTGTCCTGCCCACTACCTGATGAGCCACAAAGTAGGGTCTCAACCTCCTTGCAGCCACCACCAAGGCTAACACCATTTACTCAATCTTATGGTATCGGCCCTCAATCTTATTGCTGACGAAGTATATTTGGTGTTCTCCTTGGTCTGTTTCTCGAACCAGCATGGCACTAACAGTTTCACCGGACACAGTCAGATATAAGTTGAGAATCTTGCCTTCTACCAGTCGAGTTAGTATATAGGTGGTTCTGATAACATTATTTTCAACTGGTTGAGGTCCTGCTCGAACTCAGGGGTCCATTCGAACTCGACTCCCTCTCTCAGAAGTTTGAAGAAGGGTAATGATCTACTTGCTGCCTTCAACACGAACCGAGAGAGGGCCGTTATCATGCCTGTCAACTTTTGAATTGCCTTTTTGTGGTTGAAGGCTTCATTCCGTTCACGGATTAACACTTATCCGTTTGTAACATCCCAGACCACTTTTTAGGATTGTCGATTGTGCCAAAAAACAAATATGAATCTTTTCAGCATGTGTTGTCCTCACTTGCATGCTATCCGATAAAATTCCCAAAAGTTCATCTATCCCAAAACTGCTCCAAGTTAAGCATGCTTAACTACGGAGTTCGTATATTTCAGGGCTCCCAAAATGAAGATGCATCTTGTTGGTATAGGTAGCCTAATTGAATTATTTTCAGCCTTCCTTTAACTGTACAGTTCCATACCTGCACAACCTCAAGATCTCTCTCATTCTGGTGTGTATTTGATACATTCATGCACCTGTCGCATTGAAGCTGTCAAGAACCACTCTTTGACGTGCCAAATTTTTGGGCATCGACGATCATTCCCCGCCCTTGTCAGCCACAATTGTCATAGAGAGTGTGGCTAGGTTTTTGGTTCTGCATTTTCAGGTTTAAGAAAGAAGAAGACTGCTCCGGGACAGGCCAGGATTCGTCGGTGGCGCGTTTGGGCCCTGTTGTCCGCATGGACTGGAGCTTTTCATTTAGTGCATGGTGCTTTTAGTAGGCAAGAGGGGGTGTACGCAAGAAAACAACCACAAATAAGTAACAACAATGTATTGCCAATATATTGGAAAACAATTGTTTAATATCATTTCAACATATTTTGATAATTTAACTACACATGAATAAATAAAATTGTTTTAAATAATAAATATTACTAAAATATATAATTACTAAGGCAAAAGAAGCACAATATATCACCAAAATTAATATTATATTCATGCATAAACAAAAATGCCCTAATACAAAAATCAGGGTGTTACAAGTGAAGCCTACATTTCCATAATAAATGTACATGAAGGGAGCCCATCAAGCTGCGTCGAAGATGAAATGAGTGTTAAAAAGGCAAAACTTATTCTGTCCTACAATGATTAGGGATTGTTTGACTTTTGCGAATGATTGTGAACAATGTCAGAAACATGCACATATCCAACATGTCCAAGCAGATGAGTTTCATTCTTTCATAAAGTTATGTCCATTTCGTTGTTGGGCTTTAGACTCAATAGGTTAAATTAACCCTACCTCTTCTAAATGGCACCAATATATTTTAGTGGCCATAGATTATTTTTCGAAGCGGGTGGAGACTGTGCCTCTTAAGAAGGTAGATCAAATTGATGTAATTAACTTCATCGAGGATAATAACATTTGTAAATTTGGGATTCCTCAAACACTGTCTACTGAAAGAAGAACAGTTTTCATTGGAGGGAGAATGTGAAAGTACGTTGAATCTCGAAACATAGAGTTAGTGACATCCACGCCTTACTATGCTCAAGCAAATGGTCAGGTTGAAGCTATTAATAAAATCATGATTGATTTAGTATGTCATTACACTAGACAAAAGCCTAAGAGTTGGCATGATACTCGTACTCAGGTACTCTGGGCCTGTTCCTAAAGGAGAAATCGGTATTGGACCTTTTAAGTTAGTCTACGGCCAAGATCTTGTGTTTCCTGTAGATATTAATCTACAATCATTGAGAATTCAAAAGTAGAATAATTTGCTTGTAGAAGACTTTTGGAACCTCTTGTTCGACCAACTTAATGATTTAGATGAGGAGAGGCTTACAACATTAGACAATATTATTAGACAAAACGAAAGCATAAGTCGCCTTTACAACAAGAGGGTTAAAAAGAAAAACATTCAAGTTAGAGATTTGGTTTAGAAAACAATTTTGCCTATGGACACTAAGTCTCGAATCCTAGGGAAGTGGTATCCAAATTGGGATGGAGCATTCATTGTTGAAAAAACATTTTCGAATAATGTTTACCTAGTTCAAGAAGTTGAAGGTAATGGAAAGACATTATCAATTAACATGCAATACTTAGAGAAATATTAACCAAGTCTTCATTAGTTAAAAAAAATGGGAGTGATTGTTCAAAAGTGCTATTACAATAGTGGGATAAAATTTGCCAAAAATAAGATAACAATCACAAAAATATAAAAGGGTGGATTCTCTCAGAAATATTGATATGTCTTTGCCTACTCTTCGAAGGAAGATTTCACGTTGTTGATTTCACTATTGACGTTGCTAAGCTCCATAATGTCTTCTACTAGTAGCTTGGCCTCTTTAGTGGTTGCTTCTTTTGCTGGCTTTAAGCTTATACTCTTGTTGGGAAATCATGCAATCCAAAAGATCCCTTTATTTCTTGTATTGTTGCAGTGTGGTGAAGTGTGCTGTAGCTCTACTATGTGTTCTCTATTGTGGTTTGTCGAGTGCCCCATTGCTCTTGTTACAAAAAAAAAGATTTGTGAATAATATCTTTAAGCTTTAAAGACATATTTTATCACTTTAGTGTCACTGTGTAATTTTTGAGCTTCAAGTCTTCAAAGACACTTGTTGTATTTTGTCTTTATTGTGTTGTAAGTTGTAACTTTTGTAACATGTGTGTGAGAATGTTCTCTTACAAATTATAATTAAAATTTTGTACTTTATTTTTAACAAATTATCGATGAATTTGTATTATTTTTTTAGAAAGAAATGAATCTATCTTTAATTTTATTATGAGTTGATGGATTTGAAGTAATTTTTGGATATATAAGAAATATACTAAATTTAACAAAGTATTTTGTTTAAAAACATAAAAGGCTTTGTTCCTAACTATTTTCCTAGAGTAGGATATAGCAAGAACACAAAAATGAGTAAACTGGAAGAACCCAGAAAATGTTCGTCCTTTGATTAGCCTCTGAGGGCAATATATATAGTACAATGGTGATTATTAGTAATTATTACATATTATGGCCGTTGTGGCCGTTACAAAACACAAGGAGCAGTTACAGGAATCTCATTAATACTTGTCTGCAGTTATGGATTGGCCGAACCGAACATATAGGTGGTCGAACCGAACATTGTAGGTGGCCGAACATATAGGCCGAACCGATGACCGGATGATTGTACGTAGGAGCCGACCATCCGAGGAATGTTGGCCGACAGCAAGAAAGCTCTTGCTGCATTCTTCTTCCTTTGAGTGTAGTGTGTCTGGTCGAGCCTTCTAGAGACCGGTCAGTCCGGTTGTGAACATAGTCCTTCGAGCGGCGAGCACGAAGTGTGAAGTCATTCTAAATATTAAGATAGGCTCGGATGTGTTTGAGCAATTATGTTTTTTTTTTCAAATCCTTCAAGTATTGCACTAGTCCTTCGCGTGTCAAGTCCTTCGGCTATCGAGTCCTTTAGTTCCATGATTGGTAGTCCCTCATGTGCTGTTGTTACTTTATAGTTTGTGATTGACGACATGTTTCTATCTGCTTGACTTTTTGGCTTTGATCTCATCGTCTCAGTTTCTTCCTTATAGTCCTTTTAGAGTTAAGTCTACAAAAAATAGTTAGAAATTAACAAAACACGAGATGATATATTTCACCAGTCCTTCATGTGTTTGTTTTGAATCGTCTTTCGAGTATTTGTTTTGAACCATCCTGGGGTCGTTTTGCGTGTCCTCACTAGACAGCCAAATTGGTTTGCCTATTTTGGGTCGGGTGATTCATTTGCAGGCTTTTCTGAGCGCTAAGCACGATCGATTGGAAACTTTCTTTTGATGTTTTTTCTTGTTTGATTGCTTTCCCTGTAAAACCTTAAATATGTATACAAAATTAGTTTTTCTTCCGCACGATTTTCATCGTCGGGTTTTGCTTCCTCCCTTTGATATTGTAAAGGGAGGGTTACGTGAAAGATCGCCCGGATTTGTGCCGCGGGATGCTTGCGCATATACAGCGGTCTTGTTGTTTGTTCCTCTTTGTGTTAAATGCGTTGATTTCACGAGCAAGTGCAATCCCACGAGTGAGCTCATGGTCCGCACATTACCATGCAAAGAGGGGTTCTTCTCATGACTCCGTGGATCACTTTTCAGCGAGCACACCTCATAGTAAAGCGAAGTGCCCCCAGGGGATACATGAACTTGTCAGTCCAGATCACGCCTGGCAGGTCCTTTTGTCTTCGGTGGCCGGGGTCAACATCGAGCCAACTACTCGGTCCTTGCCGTTTCTGGACTTGTTTTTCCGGTGCATTCACGCATTTGTAATCATCGATTCTCTTTATTCAATAAACAACAATACATTTGGGAAGCTATAATGCCCCCTACAAAGATACATTTATTGAGATTAGAGAATCAGTTATTCTTCTTCTGCATTGTTGGGAAGGCCGAAGGTTTTGTCTTCTTCAGCTGTATTGAAACTGAAGGTTGGTGGCATTCACGCGTTTCATCATTTGTTGATCGGTTTTCTTTCTTTTTCCTCAACCTATGTGGTCGGTTTCTTCATTTTTGCTCGACCTATGTGGTCGGGTTCTCCATTTTTGCTCAGTCGTTATGACCAGCTTATATATATATATATATATATATATATATATATATATTTAACCCTTGACTGAAGTTGCTTAGAGATCTAAGAGAAAAGCTTTGCCGTGGTCATGTAAAAGAATGTACTCCCTACATAACCATCATTATGCGACTTCTTTTTGAGTGACATGTCTTGTCGAGATTTCTTAACTCTGACATGTTAGATGATTGATGTCATTAACTTTCCAATGATTTGTAGCTTTGCCGCTACCTTTTCTCCCATTCTGACCTTGTAACAGCTAGCTATTTTATTGTTGTATGTTCTTTCAAGTAGCTACTGAATGCTTGTCCACCAGGCTCTAAGTGCTCACACGCATCCCTTGACCTTTGAAACTATTGCTATGGGCGAAGTCAACAATGGCGGGAAGCTCTCAAAACCTGTGACTCAAGGTGTTTCTGGATGTTTATTTTGTTAACTTCTTAACTTCAAAAAGTATGTTTGAAGGATGCATTTCTTTGGAGAGTACTTCCTTGAGCAGATTCGCCGTTTCTTCCTCGTGCTTGTTCTGAATTTGTTTTTACTTCTGACATAGCCTTCAATGGTTGTACAGTTGTTTGTTCATGGGGGAAACTCCCCTTTACATTTCTATTTCATTGACTTTGATCTCTTCCTTCTATGTCGTCTTTTGCGAATTACATGGATCCTGCAAGTAGTGTAGTCACTAGTAAACAGAAGTGAATGTATCTATATATATATAAACTAGCTGATGCGGATGATTTCAACATATCTTCAAGTAGTTTCCAATTACTAGATGCAATCGCAAGGAATATTTGCAATTTACGACATAAGACGAAGCTTAAGACATAACCGCAGACTTTTCTTGTATAACCACAGCAAATTGGTGCGAACCTCAGCATGATAGTAAGCAATTTTGTATTCGAGTTCCTATATCAATATATGTAAATTTCTTGGACTTGTTTTTAAACAAAACTTCATGTGTGTGATGCATGATGACATTCCATAGTACTAAAACTACATGCTCTCTTGCTATCAGTATTTGAAAATTGCATAACGCCATGTTTGTATTATGCGATTATGAAATTTAATTTCACAAGAGTAGGGTAAGTTTAGAATTTTTTAAATATAATGGAGGAAGAACTAGGACTTCCCTGTTCGGGTCGCACTGTTGGTTTCGTCATGGTCGCATGCTGTGCTCGGTGAGTAACGAGGGTAAGTTTTGGCAGCATGAATTTGGTGAGCGAGGCTGGCAGCAGTGCTCAGTCTTCCCTTGATTTTTGGTTGGCCGATGGTCTTCTTGATTCTTCACGTCATTATGGAGCTCTGACTGTTGGAATGCTAACGAGTTGTTTCACAAGTAAAGCTTCTATTATATCGGATGTAGCAACATTTTTCCAATCATCAAGTGGTGCAATTCGACAATTTCCATTGGTGCATTGTCATATACGGTAGTCACGTCCAGATTGGGGAACGATGCCGGCGGAGACTTGGATTCAGTAACTTAATTTGGCAAATCTTCAACTTAAAGTTTAGTAATGACGAGCCTTCATTAATTTCTTTTCTTCAATCCATTGTACCTTTGAAAGAGGCATTCCTTCGGAAAGCACCTCATTTTCTTACCCTCTTCATTGGACCCAATCTGGGTTTATTTTTACTTCCGCCATAGCTTTCTCTATGGTTGATAGCCGCAAGTGTACGGTTCTATCGAGTAGTAAAAATGTATCGATCCACAGGGAGTTTAAGTGATTACCAATCTAATTTTCAGTTTTAATTAGCTGAAAGGGAATGATTTGACAATAGTTGATTGTTTGATTTAAAATTTATAATTAAAAGCATCTTAGGATTGTGGTTTCATCACAATGATAGAATGAACTCACAACCCCTCATCCATTCCCTATTTTATATAAAATTGTATTTCTAAGGATGAGACATTCAATGGTAACTCAAGTTTCCTTTCAGAATACAAGAGTGTGTCTTGAACCAATAATCAAAACCTATTCTCATGGTTGATTATTGCCAAGACCCCTTAAGTACAAGTCTCTTTATCCCAAGGGTCCCAAAACTATTCTCATGTTTTGTTTCCCTTTTTTAATCCCATAGTTCTAATATCAAAACTTCTCCTTTCGGTACTTCGTTTGATATTTGGAATAAAACTTTAAAATCAATGAGATTAAATTAGAATATAATTTTAACAAAATAGAGTTTAGACTTGGGATTGTTTATGGGCCTATCATTGGATTAGTCCCACAATCCCAAGACTAAAAGGAGTCTACTCACTCATGATCATAGTAGACAAAAACTTAGAAAAAGAAGAAGGAGACATAAAAGATAAATAACAAGAAGATAAATGACGGAAATGTAAATTTATGGAATTGTAAATGACAGAATGTAAAGTGCGTAAAATAAAGGTCTTTGGAAAATAAGGACAGAAAGTAAAGTTGCAAGAATGTAAAGTGCAAGAATTATAAAGAACAAGAACTTAAAATGAAGAAAGTAAATTGCATAAAATCTTAGAAATAAACTTTGAGTAGTGTTTGCAATAGCCTAAGGGTCCCTAAGCACTTTCAATTTCGTGCTTTATATAGCCAAAGAGAAGAGACAAGTCACTTGCACAATTTACAAGCCATTAAAGAGCAAACTGTAACATCTTTGGAATCTGATGCAGTGGCACGGGTCGTGCCAAATCCAGCACGGGTCGTGCGACTATTAGGTTGGCTTTCAGCGCATTTAATCAAAAGGGTTCAGCACGGGTCGTTCCAAATCCAGCACGGGTCGTGCAACCATCGGGTAGAAACAACTTTGCTTGCCTTTTCTTATTTTTTTCAGCTCTTTGTTTCTCTTTTTGACTTGAAACTTTGTTTTTGCTCTTTTTAAGCTTAAATCCTTCATTTTCCTCAAAGATAGACCTGAAATTAAAACAAACACTATGTAGTAAAATAGCTCAAAAATAGAACTAAATTGCTATACTAACTATATGAAAATGAACAATAAAAAGACACTTAATTTGAGACTTATCAAACTCCCCCATGCTTGAGTCTTTGCTTGTCCTCAAGCAAGAGCAATTAAAACCGGCAGCACAAATTAATAAAAGTATTGAAAAAGAGTTCAACAACAAAGATAGTCTAATGAGGGACCAAAAACAGAAACATATGACAGACATAAAATAGTATCACAAGTTGGTTGCCCAATTAGAGTCTTATGACCTGAAAAGTACAACTCTGTGAACATGGTCACTCGCTCACAATCTCTCTGAGTGTTTTAGTGACTTGGGAAATATTGCGCTCAAGTTTCAACAAATGCTCATTGCCATAGGTTTGTAAGTTGACCAACATCTCTATTAAAAAGTTCACAAGCATGCAAAAGATGGGGTTTCATTTGGTTGTAATGGGGCCTTGGGGTATTAGTGTTAGGTAGGGAATAAGAAAGAAGGAAAAAATAGAAACAAAGGGCTAAAAAATAAAATCAATGAAAGCAACCTTTGAAATCAAAATAGAGCTTCTATAAATTTTTGCACTGTTTTGTCCAAAACTCTAAACTTGCTTCCATTTCCATTCTTCTTTATTTCTTTCATTTAAGCCCACTCTTTTTTTTATTGATTTGTATCTTGGAAATTTTTGAGTGGACTCATTCCTTGTGATTTCCCTTGATTTTTCCCTTTTCTTCCTTTTTGCTTTTTTTTTTCACATTTTTTTTCTTTGATTCTTTGGAGGAAAAGAGTAGTACAATCAGCTTATGTCCGTGAGATAGATGATATGAAATGTAGGACAAAAACCGCAATTTCAATAGTTGCTCTAATCTGATTCCAAGGTTACCAAAAACAAAAATTTATTTCTGGGTGCCAAAGGAATAAAAATAATATAGGCTCAAAAGGGGAACTAGTGGGAAATATTTATCAAACACTAACTCGGGGCTGTAAAGAAATTCCTAAATCCCCACATTCTTTCAGATTTGTAAATCATTTTTCGCTTCAAAATGGTCAACAAACAAATTCTAGAATGATGCAACTTGAGAAACAATACACTCAGCAAAGAAAAAGGGGTACAAATATATAATTTCAGTAACATCCCCTTGAGAAGGCTCTATATCTCACAGTTTAGAAGCTGGTTCACACAGTACAAATCAGGCATAGATGCTAATTCTCAGCTTCCAATCATGATAACCTCACAGTTATATTCAGCACAAGTCTATCATACAAGTCAGTTTTATGATCCCAGAAAAGACTAAACTCTATTTGTTCATTTTTCTTCATTTACAATTACTAAAAGTGCTGCAACATTACATTTAAGCTCACAAAACAGCTAAACCAACAGAAACATGGGAGAGTTGTGATCCTGACTGTAACACCCCCTTATCTAATCAATTCGATCTACTAAATTAAAATCAGAGTTTCAAAATTCCACTCAAAGGAGGCTACATTTGATGATTTAAAAGGAAAACAGAAATTCAATTAAGTTCAAACAAGCATGACAAAGATTATACTAAACATGTAATCATGCGCATCACATCGGCAAAAGGGTCTAAGCCCATAACATAAGGCACCTCGGCCAGTAAGACATCAAGTCATAATACATAGTAAAAAGTTACAACAAAATGTGATAGTTTTAGTTCAAAAGACTATCTAACAGAAAGTACACAAGGTCGGCATAAGAAGCACTAAAATCTACTCCGGCCAACCCGTGTTGTTACGACCAGAGCAGCAGATACAACCGACTTGAGCTAGGCACAACTATCACTCATGTGTACCTGCAAGTTGCCGACATGAGAAGCAACATAAAAGCAGCTAGGGTGAGTCTCTTAACACAAGTAATATAATGTGAAGGAGATTAAGGTTAGAGATAGCACTAAAGCACCTCGGTTCAGCTAATACAACCACTCACCGATAGTTCAAATAACCACAACAATTATCAATCAGCTCAAAAACACATTAAATTATGAAATGTATGCATGTATGCAACCCAACAACAGGGCATTATGCAATGAGGTACCTCCACCGTCGTTATTTAGCCTATCGGCTCTCCGTCGTTATTTACTCCGTCGTTATTTGATATGGAGACCAAAGTCCTACCACATCGAGGCCGAAACCTCCTCCGTCGTAATATGCACATGAACATGTGACTTCATGACAAATGCAATCACACACCAATCAAACATAACGCATGTGAATGCTTACACCGCCGCTCACCGTCGTTTCTTCGCTGCTCTACTCTCGTCGTTCTACTCCGCCGCTCACACCGACGTCCACACCATCTAGACATCATCACAAAGTGCTAAGGTCGACCCTACTACACCGGTAGAGAATCACCCCAGGACCTACAACCGACTCTCTCAATCACCTCGGCACTCCATGGTGGACTAATTGTCACACCGAGGACCGCAACGACACTTAGGGACCAAAATGTCACCTAAGGACCAAAATGGACTCTATCGCTCCCTTACTTATGCACATTTGGTGCTAAAATAGCACTCATGTGGCGCCCCACAATGTGCTAGGCAACATTGGCGCTTAACATCACCTCGGCACACTATGTGTGTCCTCGGCTAACTACTCCAACTCGGTATCCTACATCACCTCGGCACCTAGCTCACTTTGGCACCTCGGCATGTTACACTCAAACCCTCACTTGGTGACATACTCACAATTACGCGCTCCTTACACTAAAATCGTCTAACTCATGGGGATTCACTTCTCGGCATTCCCCGGTTCGGTTCACCTACACTTAGGCTTTAGGGCGTTTCACCTCTGACGCTACCTCTACCGAGGACTTGGTTCACTCCTCTACACCTCGGTAACCTTAAGGCGAAACACCTACACTTCGGTTTATGCGTCCCTACCCTCGCTAATGGTGTTTAGACACATACTCTCCCTCAACTCGGTTTCTCTCACTCTAAGCTGAAGGGTACTCGTATTACGCGCGTAATAAAGGCGCTTAACTCCCATTTTACTTCTTTTACTCTGTTTCTTTACTTAAACCCAACATGCAACCCATTTCAAAGATACCACACTCATGCACACTCGGATACTCACTCCATCGTCTCCGATCCTCTCCCTAACTCTACATGCAAACTCATTTTCTTCACACTACACCGATTCACACTCTGATGCCTCACCATGCAATGCTCCCTTCGTACCACACAGAACAGAGAGTGTTACACTCCTCTCTCTTTCCCAACCGATCCACCATCGTACTTCACCACAAATCACAGCAAGAGCAAAAACACAGCAAAACATGTTATGAACAACACATAAAACACACATGCAAGGTGATCAGAACCACTCACACCAAAATACTACCAAAACACAAAACATTACAAGGATTAAAAGAGCCCCCTAACCTGATCACAACCGTAGACACACCCTCTTCACTAGCACTTCTAGGAATCCTTCAAGATTCAGCTCACTCTTCCCTTTTTCTCTTGGTTCTCCCTTCGGTTCTCTTCCTTCTCTCTAAGTCTCACTTCTCTCTACTTTCTTATTTTGGCAACTTTGACTATTTTTGGAACAATGTAAATGGTCTCCTACGAAGGCACCATTTAACATGTCCTAAGGGACTTAAATGAGGCCTTGGCCTTATTAGGCCGTGGGCTTCTTCTACCCACACCCTTTCCTAACTTAGACATTTTCCTAAAATGCCACACATGCTTAACGTTCACTTAATGAATTACTTGACTTAAAAGTAAAATGTTGCAAACCCTTAATAACTCAACTAAGTTTATTAATTGAATTATTTTGGGGTGTTACAACCCTCCCCTACTTAGGAGATTACGTCCTCGGAATCTTACCTCAATCAAACAGCTCGGAATAGGCTTCCTTCATCTTGCTCTCTAGCTCCCAAGTAGCATGCTCACCACAGCCTCCTACCCAAACCACCTTCACTAACTTGATTTCTTTTCCCCTAAGGGTCTTTACTTCTCGGTCTTCAATTCGATTGGGAATTTCTCCCCAAAGTGAGGTCGTCTCTCACTTGCACATCATCCATTTGAATGACATGGGACGGGTCAGAACATACTTCCTCAGTTGAGATACATGGAACACATCGTGCAAATTTGATGATTGGGTGGCAATGCAATTCGACGCCACCTTCCCAACTCTCTCCAAGATTTGATAGGGTCCAATGAAACGAGGTGATAGTTTCTTGGACCTCAGAGCTCGTCCAACTCCAGTCACAGGGGTGACTCTAAGGAATACATGGTCGCCGGCTTGAAATTCTAAGTCTTTCCTCCTTTTGTCATGGTAACTCTTCTGTCTGCTTTGTGACGCCTCATCATCTCTCTCTCGATCATCTTAACCTTCTCGGTTGTCTCTAACCAACTCGGGCCTAACACAACCCTCTCTCCTGCTTCATGCCAACATAGTGGAGTCCTACACCTACGGCCATACAATGCTTCAAACGGTGCCATTCCAATACTTGAATGATGATCATTGTTGTAAGTGAATTCTATCAATGGTAGATACTAATCCCACGCACCTCCTCGCTCAAGCACACAAGCTCTCAATAAGTCTTCTAAGGATTGGATAGTCCTCTCGGATTTACCATCGATCACCGAGGATGGTATGCCGAGCTCAAACGCAACTTGGAACCCAACGCCCCTTGCAAACTCTTCCAAAATTCTGAAGTAAACCTTGGATCTCTGTCTGATACAATACTCAAAGTGATTCCATGAAGCTTCACAATGACATTGATATAAATTTCTGCTAACCTCGGCACTGGGTATGTGATGTTAATAGGAATAAAGTGTGATGACTTTGTCAGCCTATCAACAATCACCCAAATGGTGTCAAACCCTCTTGTTGTCCTCGGCAACCCGGTTACAAAGTCCATGGAAATGCTGTCCCACTTCCATTCAGGAATATGCAACGGTTGCATCAACCCTGCCGGCTTCTGGTGCTCCACCTTTGACTTTATGGAGGTTTTGTGGTGTGGGTAGTGGGTATTTCGAATTTTGGGTATTTTGGGGAAAGTTGGGATTTTGGTGAACATCAATGAGTTTAATGATTGGGTTTTGTTGTATTGGTTATGGGTAAATGATTTTGGGTCATTTTGATGAAGGTTTGGATGATTTTGATGAAGGTTTGGAGGTTTGGTTATGGTGGGTTGGTGAAAGGTTGAAGAAGAAGAAGTGAAGAAGAAAAGAAGGGTGTGGCCGGGCGAGCGAGAGAGTTCGGGTTGGGGTTTTGGAGGAAGTTTGGGGCGTTGTTTGGTAAATGGGTCCGCACGACCGGCCGGTATTCGACTTGCGGTCGTGCAACCATCCGTACTACACTCAAATATGCGATCACAGCAGCGGCACATGGCACGACTGGTGCCATTTATTCGCACGGGTCGTGCAAGCATTGGGTACTACACATCTTGTTTTTACGCTAATTAGCGCAGGCCACGTACGGACCGTGCAGGTATGCGCAAGGGTCGTGCCAACATCGGGTACCCTTTTTTTTTTTTTTGAAAGTAAAATAAAATAAAATGTACCTGCAAAACAAAAGAAATGAAAAATGTCAACCGTGGGTTGCCTCCCACGCAGCGCTCTTTTAACGTCACTAGCTTGACGGTTAAAAGGACCTTTTTGCTCAAATTGGATTATGAAGGACCAAAGCGGTTCCCTTCTCAATATTTTCACCCACATTATAAATCTTTAGCCTTTGGCCATTGACCTTGAATGGTCCGGTCTTTTCACTCCAAATTTCAACTGCACCAAAGGGGAATACCCTAAGGATTTTAAAAGGACCGGACCATCTTGATCTTAACTTTCCTGGAAACAATTTTAATCTTGAGTTGAAGAGCAACACAGGATCACCTGCTTTAAATTCTCTGCGGATGATACGCTTATCATGCCATTTTTTTGTTCTTTCTTTATAAATCCTAGCATTCTCATAAGCGTCCATCCTTAGTTCTTCCAACTCATTCAGTTGAAGTTTCCTTTTATCTTCTGCAAGACTCATGTCTAAGTTGAGAGTTTTGATTGCCCAATAAGCTTTGTGTGCTCCACTCAATCAGGAAGATGACAAGACTTCCCATAAATCAGTTTAAAAGGAGTCATTCCGATGGGAGTCTTGTATGTTGTCCGGTAAGCCCAGAGAGCATCATCAAGCTTGACTGACCAATCTTTTCTAGAGGTAGAAACAGTTTTTTTCTAAAATTGACTTGATTTCTCTATTTGACACCTCAACTTGGCCACTAGTCTGGGGGTAATACGGTGTTGCAACTTTATGTCTGACCCCAAATTTTTGTAAGACTTTCTCAAATTGTTTTGAAATGAAATGGGATCCTCCATCACTTATGACCACTCTTGGGACCCCAAATCTTAGAAAAATTATTTTTTTGAAAAGCTTTATAACTACTTGTGCATCGTTTGTTGGAGAGGCAATGGCTTCGATCCATTTAGACACATAGTCAACCGCAACAAGGATATATTGATTTCCAAAAGAAGACGGAAATGGTCCCATAAAATCAACTCCCCAGACGTCGAAAATTTCAACTTCCAAAATGTTGTTTAGCGGGATTTCGTTTCTTTTGGAAATGCTACCAGTGCGTTGACACTGGTCACATTGAGAGACAAAACGATGCACATCTTTAAAAAGAGATGGCCACCAATAACCAGAATGAAGAATTTTGAAAGCAGTTTTCTGAGAACTGGCGTGGCCACCATAAGATGAAGAATGACAAAACCCTAAAATGTTACTTACCTCGTCCTCCGGATGCACCTTTCGAAAATACCATCCGACCTCTCTTTGAAGAGATAAGATAATGGTCATCCCAAGAGTAGTGCTTAATATCATGGAAGAATTTCTTCTTCACTGGTAGTTCAAATCGGAGGCAAAGACACACCACCGCAAGGTAGTTCACAAAGTCCAGATACCAAGGTGCTTCACTTGCACCAAAGAGAATAGCTGATCATCCGGAAAGGAATCATCAAGTGGCAGCTTATTCTCGTTATTCTCTTGCAACCTTGACAAGTGATCAGCCACAACATTTTCAGTGCCTTTTTTATCTCTTATCTCCAGGTCAAATTCTTGGAGGAGCAAAACCCATCGGATCAACCTCGGCTTGGCATCTTTTTTATTCAACAAATATTTTATTGCCGAGTGATCAGAATAGATGATGATTTTGGACCCCACCAAGTATTGCCTGAATTTATCAACGGCATAGACTACCGCCAATAATTCTTTTTTCATTGTGGCATAATTAACTTGTGCCTGCATCCAAGGTTCTACTAGCATAGTAGATAGCATGCATTTTTTTATCCTTCCTTTGACCAAGAACCGCCCTCATCGCATAGTCACTTGCATCACACATTATTTCGAATGGAAGATTCCAATCCGGTGGTTGCATAATCGGGGCAGTGGTCAAAGCCTTTTTCAACCTGCAGAATGCTTCTAGACAAAGATCATCAAAAACAAAAGCTGCATCCTTAAGGAGCAAGCTTGTCAATGGTTTAGTTATCTTGGAAAAATCTTTTATAAAACGGCGGTAAAAACCCGCATGACCCAAGAAACTTCTTACCTCTTTGACCGAGGTAGGAGGTGACATTTTTTCAATGATTTCAATTTTTGCTTTGTCGACCTCAATACCTCGCTCGTAAAACCAAGTGTCCTAGAACAATTCCTCTCTCACCATAAAGTGACACTTCTCCCAATTTAAAACAAGATTCACTTTCTCACACCTCTCAAGAACTTTTTCCAAAGTTAGCGAGACAGCTTATCAAAACTTGACCCATGAGCGCAAAAAATCGCCCATAAAAACTTCCATGATATTTTCAACAAAATCAAAAAAGATGGACATCATACAACGTTGAAAAGTAGTAGGAGCATTGCAAAGACCAAAAGGCATCCTTCTATAGGCATAAGTGCCATAAGGACATGTGAAAGTTGCTTTTTCTTGGTCGCTAGGATGAATAGGAATTTGAAAAAATCCAGAATACCCATCCAAATAGCAAAAATGCGAATGCTTAGCTAGCCTTTCTAACATTTGATCTATGAAGGGGAGGGGAAAGTGATCTTTACGGGTTGCTTTATTAAGCTTCTTATAATCGATACACATTCTCCACCCCGTAACTGTCCTAGTTGCAATGGATTCATTTTTTTCATTTTTGACAACTGTTAGGCCTCCCTTCTTAGGAACTACTTGAACCGGACTAACCCATTTGCTATCAGAAATTGGGTATATTACCCCAGCATCAAGGAGTTTGAGAACTTCTTTTTAACAACTTCTTTCATATTAGGATTTAATCTCCTTTGATGCTCAATGGAGGGTTTATAGTCCTCTTCAAGTAGTATCCTATGCATACAAATTGAGGGATTGATTCCCTTGATATCCTCAATTGTATACCCTATAGCTTTAGGATATTTCTTGAGAATATCAAGTAATTTATTTGTTTCCACCTCATTTAAATTTGCATTGACAATTACAGGAAAAGTAGAGTCTAAGCCAAGAAATTCATACCTTAGAGATGATGGAAGAGGCTTTAGCTCCACCTTTGGAGCTCCTTCTGGAAAAAGGTCAGAATTTTCCTCAACCAAGTCTTCAATGCCCAAGTCTTTTATGGGAGGATTTTCATCCAACAATTTGGCATAAACTTGGGCTTCTCCAGCTAACTCTATACCTGCATTGTTTGCTAAACATACTTCCAAACCATCGCATGAAGATGATGCTAAAGAGCATTCTTTCACACAATGGTCAACAATATCAATCATACAACAAGAGTCCTGAATGGAAGGACTCTTCATTAGATTAGCAAACTCAAACTCTATCTTTTCTTCACCTACATTGAATGCCAACTTACCATGCTTGACATCAATTATGGCACCTGCAGTGGCGAGGAAAGGTCTCCCCAAAAGAATTGGAACTTGGGAGTCTTCCTCAATCTCCATCACAACAAAATCTGCCGGAATAAAAATTTCTCCTACTTTAATAGGAATATCCTCAAGAATCCCAACCGGATGTTTAGTGGAACGGTCAGCCAATTGTAAGGTCATATTGGTAGGTTTCAACTCTCCTATGCCTAACCTCTCACAAAGGGATAATGGCATCAAGCTCGCACTGGCCCCTAGGTCACACATAGCCCTCTCAATAGTTTCACTTCCAATGACACAAGGGATGGAAAAGCTGCCAGGATCTTTAAGCTTTGGAGGCAGTTTATTTTGAATAATAGCACTACATTCTTCAGTTAGAGCTACTGTCTCATTGTCATCTATCTTTCTTTTCTTAGATAAAATTTCTTTCAAAAACTTTGCATAAGATGGCATTTGAGAGACAGAGCATCCAGTAAAAGGAATGTTAATGTAGAGCTTTTTAACAAATCAACAAACTTTTTAAACTGATCATCCAGCTTTGATTTGGCAAACCTTTGTGGGAATGGAATTTTAGGCTTGTATGGTGGTGGTGGAACATAGGGTGTTTCTTTTTCTTTTTCTATCTCAACCTCAACCCTCTCATTTTGTAGTTCCTCCTCACTCACATATTTCTCATTAGTCCCCTTTGGTTCCTCTAATTTTTTTCCACTCCTAAGGGAAATAGCATTTAATTGGGCTTTAGGATTTGGTTCTGGCTGCCCTGGAAATATTCCAGAGGTTTTAGAGGATGAAGCAACTTGTTGAGCTACTTGAGAAATTTGAGTTTCCAACATTTTGTTGTGAGTAGAGATAGAGTCCACTTTTGATATCAATTTTATGAGAGTGTCATTCAAAAATCCATTTTGGGTTTTAAACTCTTCATTTTGCTTTGTTTGTGTTATCACAAAATTTTCTAATAATGTTTCCAAATTGGATTTTTGAGGAGTGATTGCCTTTTGATTTTAGAAATTTTGGAAACCAGGGGGTGTCCTATTTGCTTGCTGAAAGGGGGTGTTGGATGGAGGATTTTTATAGGAAAAATTTGGATGATTCCTCCATCCGGGGTTATAAGTATTAGAAAAAGGATCCTCTTTTTGATCAAAATTTGCTTGTTCAGCAGCATTAAGATTTGCCCCAAGTTGGCATTCTACCCCAGTGTGACCAACAACCCCACAAATTTCACAAGGAGTGCAGAAGAAGTAGAAGATGGTGAGACAAAGACTCGACATTTAATTTTTCAAATTTTTGAAACAATAAGATCCACCTTAGAAGTTAAATGGTCAAGAGCAGAAACTTCATACTTACCTGGCTCTTTCTTTGATGGAACTGGAGCAGTGACAGCTCTCTCACTTGTCCATTGGTAGTGATTTTGAGCCATGTATTTAATCAGAGCATAAGCTTCTTCAATATTCTTGTTCATTAAAGCTCCACCTGCAGCTGCATCAACAGTCATTTTTGTGGTATACAACAGACCATTATAAAAAGTGTGGATGATCAACCATTTCTCTAGTCCATGATGGGGGCAAAGCCTTAGCATTTCTTTGAAACGCTCCCATGCATCATAAAGAGACTCCCCGTCATTTTGAGTGAATCGTGTAATTTGATTCCTCAGTTGAGCAGTTTTGCTTGGGGGAAAGAATTTAGCAAGGAATGCTTGCTTTAGTTGATCCCAAGTTGTGACAGACTCATTAGGTAATGAGTGAAACAAGCTCTGGCTCTATCCCTTAATGAAAAAGGGAAAAGTTTTAGCCTTATAGCTTCAGGAGTCACTCCATTCAATTTCAGAGTGCCACAATATTCAAGAAAAATTGAGAGATGAAGATTTGGGTCATCAATAGCAGAACCTGAAAATTGGTTTTGTTGGACCATGAAAGTAAAGACGGTTATTGCGCAATTCTCTTCTTCTTCTATGAAAGTATCTCTCAATCTCAGGAATTGGTTGAACAATTTCCCCAAGACTATGTGTCCTTCGCATTCAAGAAAAAGAGAATTCAGAGAGTTTTTTTTTTTTTTAAAAAAAAGAAAACAAAATTTCAGTCTAACCGGTACCAAAAAGTTGATTAATATCACTAACTCCCCGGCAACGGCGCCAAAAACTTGATAAGCCGCAAGTGTACGGTTCTATCGAGTAGTAAAAATGTATTGATCCACGGGGAGTTTAAGTGATTACCAATCTAATTTTCAGTTTTAATTAATAAAGCTTAATGATTTGACAATAGTTGATTGTTTGATTTAAAATTTATAATTAAAAGCATCTTAGGATTGTGGTTTCATCACAATGATAGAATGAACTCACAACCCCTCATCCATTCCCTATTTTATATAAAATTGTATTTCTAAGGATGAGACATTCAATGGTAACTCAAGTTTCCTTTCAGAATACAAGAGTGTGTCTTGAACCAATAATCAAAACCTATTCTCATGGTTGATTATTGCCAAGACCCCTTAAGTACAAGTCTCTTTATCCCAAGGGTCCCAAAACTATTCTCATGTTTTGTTTCCCTTTTTTAATCCCATAGTTCTAATATCAAAACTTCTCCTTTCGGTACTTCGTTTGATATTTGGAATAAAACTTTAAAATCAATGGGATTAAATTAGAATATAATTTTAACAAAATAGAGTTTAGACTTGGGATTGTTTATGGGCCTATCATTGGATTAGTCCCACAATCCCAAGACTAAAAGGAGTCTACTCACTCATGATCATAGTAGACAAAAACTTAGAAAAAGAAGGAGACATAAAAGATAAATAACAAGAAGATAAATGACGGAAATGTAAATTGCGGAATTGTAAATGACAGAATGTAAAGTGCAGAAAATAAAGGTGCTGGAAAATAAGGACAGAAAGTAAAGTTGCAAGAATGTAAAGTGCAAGAATTATAAAGAACAAGAACTTAAAATGAAGAAAGTAAATTGCATAAAATCTTAGAAATAAACTTTGAGTAGTGTTTGCAATAGCCTAAGGGTCCCCTAAGCACTCAGAATTTCGTGCTTTATATAGCCAAAGAGAAGAGACAAGTCACTTAAGACAATTTACAAGCCATTAAAGAGCAAACTGTAACATCTTTGGAATCTGATGCAGTGGCACGGGTCGTGCCAAATCCAAAGACGGTCGCGGCGACTATCGAGTTGGCTTTCAGCGCATTTAATCAAAAAAGGGTTCAAGACGGTCGTTTCCAAATCCAAAGACGGTCGTGCAACCATCGGGTAGAAACAGCTTTGCTTGCCTTTTCTTATATTTTTCAGCTCTTTGTTTCTCTTTTTGACTTGAAACTTTGTTTTTGCTCTTTTTAAGCTTAAATCCTTCATTTTCCTCAAAGATAGACCTGAAATTAAAACAAACACTATGTAGTAAAATAGCTCAAAAATAGAACTAAATTGCTATACTAACTATATGAAAATGAACACTAAAAAGACACTAAATTTGAGACTTTTCAATGGTTGTGTCGTTTTTTGTTCTTGGGAGGAATTTTCTTTGATATTGCTTATTTTATGCCTCCATTAAGTTTGGGTTTGTTCTCTGTATCACATCCTGCAAATTACAAGTTCCTTGCAAGCAATTTATTAGCTATCCATAATATCCCCCCAGCAAGTAGCACAGGTACAAAATTCAAGTGAGATAAATTTTGTTTTCCAATACTGAATAATTTTAATAAGCCTTCAAGTCATGAGCAAGCTAACAAAAAGTTTATTTGATGGATTATTCGGTGTCTTGAAATTAACAAACAGTCATTCGCTTAAAAATACTTTCTTCAAATCGATGCGTAAAGAAACTATCCCTGAGCCATGTCCTAACTTTGCGTATTTGGTTATACTTCATATTTGGTTAATCTTGCTGCTAAGTAAAAGGACATGGCCGGGGAAATGAAAGTTAATTAAAGATCTAGACACATCAAAAGTTTTTCACAATCATATGATTTACTCACATTGAAAGGGAAGGGATACTTTTAAACCTTTAATCTCGCGAATTTGATGTTTTACTCATGTGCACAGTGACTTGGCAACGTCGTTTGGCAAGGAAGCTTGATGTAGAAGCTCGGCGACGTCGGCTCGGTAATAGACCCTTGGTTCATCAAGGAAACCGGCCGGTCTTCCTTCGAATTTTGATGGCCGATTCCCTTTTTGTTGGGGAGACCAGTTACAATTCATTAAATGCCTAATCGGGGTGATGATCTTTCTTTTCGACTTCATCCGATCCCGTTTGTTTGTGCACTTAGGATGATGTAACCAAATTTCAGATATTTGATTCATAGTAAGCTTTATTTTGACCCATGAATGTGGAGATGCGTTTGACCTGTTGATGTGCTTGAATCCCTCTTTCCATTCTTCACATTTTCATTCACTTATAAAAGGTAAGTTACCTTGTCTTTTTTTTTTCTTTCCTTCTCAGCTTCGCAAGTTGTCTAGTTGTGCGTTCCGCACAAGTTTTGTCCACAACGGTAATGGATTCATTGTTCGGCCACGTAATCATCCTCGGCCAATGTCCTCTGCAGTGTCACCTGTAACACCCCCTTCTAATTATACTACTAATTAATTGATAAATCAGAGTTTTCAAAAAACTTTTTCAATGCAACCACAAGAGGATGCTACATTTTCTTCAAACAACATAAGATAGCACTTTAAAAGCTCAAACACAACTAGGGTGTGATATATAGCACATCAAAATGGGGCGAACCCTCAAAACACCTGTTTAGTTTTACAACAACCAGAATATGATTCACCAGCACAGCGGAATAACAACAAGTCTAGAAATATTTAATACATCACCAAATATCAGTCTAATAACATCAAAACAAAATACTAAGTAACTAAGACGTCCCTCCCCCGTGCTACATATCAGAGCATGACTAAAAAGGACCCACTAGAAGGTAGAAGGCCTTCATTCGCTATCACCTGCACGTTGCCGACATGAGAAGCAACATAAAAGCAGTAGGGTAAGTCTCTTTACATAAATAATAGCAAATAGGATAAGCATTATATTAGGGAAGGCAACTAGCAACAATCACATTCCAACAAATAGCATATGACATTAAGTTTGGCACATCAACTCACAACCATCATAAAGGCAACACTTATTACATGAATATGTGCATGTATGCAACCCTACACTAAGGGCATATGCATGTGGTACCATCAACCTCCTTAAAATTTTGCCTTGAGGGCACAACCACCTTAATATATATCAACAACCACCTTTTGATATCAAGGCCGAAGCCTACAACCACCTTTTGATGCATATGAAGTATGAGACACCATGAACAATGCATCAATCACATACAATCTCATTATATGCAAAATACCACCACCATTGAACAACCACCTTAAGCAACCACCTTGAACAACCAATTCACACCAATTCACCCACACACATAAACATCACAATGGTGCATAATAACTCCATTTCAACAACAACCAACTAAAATTTATCACATTGAGTTTCAAATCATTTTTGGGCAATTTATTCAACATCTTACAATTATCATATTTCCATATTCAACCACATTGTCACAATACACCAACCACTATACTTACATAGTCCATATCAAGCTCATTTCAACAACAACATCATGGATTCATCAATTTTAATTCAACACAACACCAATTAATTCAAACAACACATAAACAACAAATTAATTATCCTAAAAACCTAACCCACACACAATTACTCATCATATAACCTATTATGAATGAAAGAGAGCCCCCTAACCTTAGAAATTGAAGGAATACTAGTAACCTCTCCTTCACCACTTCAAGAACCACCAAAAATAGATACTCCACCACTTTGAGCTTCAAGCCCCTTCCATGGCAAAGTGAAAATGAGAAGGAATGAGTGGGTGAAACTTACACTAATGGAAAGAGCAAGAAAAATGAGGAAGATTGGTGTCAAAACCCACTTACCACAATCCAAGATGAAATTTTTCTCCTCCTCCCCCTTTGCCCAGCTGCCGTCGGCCCTCTCTTCTCTCTACCTCTCCTTTTTCTTTTCTTTTCTTCAAATGGGAAGGGAACCCTACACCCCAAAGTTATTTCCATGAATTTGGGCCTACTAATGGGCCATGGGCCCTTTATTTGCACCACCTAGTTACTTAAATACCTCCTGAATAAAATAAAACTCCAAATTAATTAATTGACTTAAATAAATGTTGCAAGCCTCAAATAACTTAATTAAATGAATAATTAAATTATTTTGGGGCGTTACAACTCTCCCCCACTTAGAATATTTCGTCCTCGAAATTACCTGAATAAAACAACTCCGGGTATGCCTCCCGCATCTTACTCTCCAACTCCCAAGTCATGCTTTCGCCAACGGCTCCCAACCAAACCACTTTCACCAAATTAATCTCCTTGCCTCTTAGCACTTTCACCTCACGATCTTCTATTCTAACCGGCATGGTCTCCACGGTGAGGTTCTCTCTTACCTCTACATCGTCCATTTGAATCACGTGAGATGGGTCAGGGGCATACTTTCGCAACTGAGACACATGGAACACATCATGCAAATTCGAAAGATTAGGTGGTAGGGCCACCCGATAAGCAACTTTCCCAACTCTCTCCAAAATCTGATATGGGCCAATAAAACGAGGGGTTAACTTCTTAAATTTCAGGGCATGCCCAACACCGGTCACCGGATGCCCAATACTCGAGTGAAAACTGTTATTATAGGTAAACTCTATCAATGGAAGATGTGAATCCCATGAACCTCCTTGCTCAAGAACACAAGCCCTTAGCAAATCCTCTAGTGACTGAATAGTCCTTTCCGTCTGTCCATCTGTCTGCGGGTGATACGCCAAACTCAACCTGAATTTAGAACCCAAAGCCTCTTGCAAACTCTTCCAAAACTCAAAAGTGAATCTAGGATCTCTATCAGATACTATACTCAGAGGAACACCATGCAACTTCACAATCGTCTTAATATAGATCTCCGCCAACTTCGAAACTGGATAAGTAATACTAATTGGTAAAAAGTGAGCAGATTTCATTAATCTATCAACAATCACCCATATAGCATCAAAACCTCTCACGGTACTAGGCAAACCTGTTACAAAATCCATAGAAATGCTATCCCACTTCCACTCCGGAATCTCCAATGGTTGCATCAGCCCTGCAGGCTTCTGATGCTCAACCTTCGACTTCTGACAAGTCAAACAAGCATACACAAACTGGGCTATGTCACACTTCATACCTGGCCACCAAAACAATTTATTCAAGTCTTGATACATCTTTGTAGCTCCCGGGTGAATACTCAACTTACTTTTGTGACCCTCTTCAAGAATTCTCTTCTTAATCTCCTCATCACTAGGAATACAAATCCTTCCACGGTATCTCAACACATCTTGCACATCTAACTCATAGTCCTTGCTTTCGAAGTGATCAATCCCAACTGCCAACTCAACTAGCTTAATATCTCGCTTCTGAGCCTCACGAATGATGTAACACCCCTTTTCTACCCCTTAATTTACACGTCATTATCAGAGTAATTTCATTTTCAAAAATATAAATTTATTTGTAGAAAGGAAATGCCACATCGTCATAAGTAAAAACTCATCGTCTGCACCATCAAAGTTTGTGCAACAACGCAATCGTCACAAAATTTAAATTTCAAAATAATCTTATCACAACGGAAATAAACGATGACTCACTAGTCCACTCAAACACGTCTCATAATCATCAAAATAAATAATTCATCCAGTTAATTGATTCACTAACAAATCCGACTACGCCCCCTAGGTGCTACAAAGATCGTGAGAGTGACTCGACAACCTCCCAACAAACTAATAAAGAAGGCGAGAACCTTCACTCGCGGTTACTGCAGCGTTGGCACAATAGAGGAACATTTCAAGGCAAAATGGTGGGTCTTCAAACAAAGATAAGAGCATAAATAATAATCAATATATTAGAGGACAATATCTATAACTACCACAAAGACACTTAACGTCGCATTACAACCATCACGTAACAACATCGGCAACCAACATCAAAACACATCACAAACAACTACATCATTTAAATGCACATATATGAAAATGCAACCCACGCCGCCGCATATGCATGAGGTACCATCGTCACAAAAATACAATCGCCGCTATCGCCGCTTTGAGCATAGCTCCGCCACGACCATATCGTCGCCGAATGCGTTGATGATATGTATGAGACCCTATGCATCACTCATCAAATCAATCAACAAATCAACAATTACACATCGCCACACAACTTTCCCCAACGCCGCTTTTGGCCATACCCGCCCCAAAATGTCATTATCATCGCTTTTGTATCATCCTCATAAACATCATCACCATCGCCGCAATTGTATCATTATCATGAACATCATCATTATCATCACAACCATAAAACATTCATAGAGTGTATTCATCATAGTCATCAAAAATCATATATATATATATATATATATATATATATATATATCACATCATCATAATCACTCATAGAGTGAACTCGTCATATTCGTCAAAACCATCTAGCAACATCATCACATAGTCATACTTTTTCTCGTCATCATTGAGCATATATAGATATATTTTCGTTGTCTTTTAGCTTAGTGTGTTATAAAATAGTGAACTCGATTGACTATGGGATTACTCAGTAATCGATACTACTTGCAAATGAGCATTGGCCACCTTTGCAAGACTCTCAGTGATGATGCCCTTGTAAATACACCAAATAAAGAAATTCTGACCTTAGTGGTAAACCACAATCTAGCCATAGTCAATTAGCACACTAGTAGTATAACCTTTCACCGAGACTCATTTATATAAACATAGTATCACAATTTTTTTTTTGTTAAGAGTCGTCACGTTTCAATTCGGGAAAACACTTCATCTTTAAGCTTAGACACCCACATTGGAAAAAGAGGAACATCACATTTTTCAAAGTTGGAAAACATCGCATTTTAATTTGTATAAACGGAAACACAAAACAGTTTATTTTGCCTTAAAAATAGAATATTCAGTTAGGCATCTGAATAAGCTTTCCAACGCATCTTAGAACACCTCAATCGGGTTCCCGGTTCGCAAGATATCAATTTTTTAAAAACGTGACAGCACTTTAAAGAAAACAGTGAGAAAACAGTGAAAAACAGTGACTCGCGCTCCGGAGCGCGAGTCGGGCGCGGCTGGGGCGCGATTGGGCATGGAAATCAGGCTGTTGCGCAGCACACTTGCGCCTGGAGCGCGACTGGAGCGCGAGTGAGGCGCGATTGGGCAGCAGAAACATCAAATTGTGCAGAAAATTCAGATCTTCAACACCAATACACCCAAACCATGGCTCTAAAGCTAACTACGCTACGTCAGTCACTATCTCTATGACTACGCACAACTCACCGAGCTCATCGCCACCAACAGTGGTGGACTTCAACGCCACTTAAATCAACGGCACTACGGCCAAACTAAAACTCACCAACACTTAGGGACCCATGCGTCACCTAAGGATCAACCATTTCCTTGAAGGCTACTCCCACTTCTCGGCACCACACTTAAACAAACCGAAGCCTTCTCACTACCGAGAATGCCTAGAAGGCAACCCCAAACACCACGAGTACAACACAGAAAACGAGGTCATAGACCCAACACTCAACGTCAGTCCCCTTTGGAACCTCACCACTTCAACACATCACATCTCATAGCTCTAAAGCTGACTTCGCACCTCGGACACAGCCCCATGGTTATCGTCCAACCCTCCACTCAATACTCCCACAATCGTAGTTCTCACGCTACCTCAACCCCTCACACTAAACGTAGTGGACTAAACAGTCACTACAAGGATCGCAACGTCACCTAGGACTAAAACGGACTACCCCATTTCAACCACTTAAGCGTTCTCAACACCAAACAACACTCCCAGTTGCGCCTGGCCGCGCCTTGCGCAACTGTGGCTTCGAACTGCACCTCGGCACCCTCTCCTGGCACCTCGGCACACAGGCACTAAGCCTCCTCTCTGCACCATAAATCATCTCGGCATCTATACTTATACCACAACTACCATACTTACTTCACCTTAGTCTTGACGCAACTAGGTTACTCTACTTCAATTCACCCTCAATCACCCTCGGTTCACCACCTGGCTACGCCTACACTTGAAAGCACGCACCTTACTTTCAATGGCGTCCTTGCGCCTCACCTCGGTTATCCTGGTTACTTAACTTAGGCAACCTATCCTCCCTCACTTCTCTACCACTCACCTCAGTTCAATTAGGTACAAGCCTCTATTTCATTCACCTCGGTTGCTATACCACCTCGGCAACCACGGTTCAAAGAACTACACTTATGTGTATAAATACACGCTATACTCTAGTAATCACCTCAGGTATACCTATGCTACACCTCAAGCAACTACAAGTCGACCCTACGCTCCAGCTCTCACACATTTACTCCTCGTCACCAATACTACGTCACCTATGCTCCGTCACCTACATCTCAACGCATTCTACCTAGCCATTTCACCTCGCCCTCTACAATCCTTCAACTCACGCTGTAGCACTTACGCTCCTTGTAACATCTACTCCTCAACACATACATCACGACACACCTTCCCTATACCACTAAGCAACCACAAACCGGCTCTACGCGCGAAACCTCGGATACACTTACTTCCTCACTTCTACTTTGTCACACTCTTCGTCACCTACTGGACCTTCACTTACGCTTTGATACTTATACTCATTCACTTATGCTTCTTCCTTCTCATAGTTAGGCAACTACACCTCGGTTCCTATGCCTCTCTATACGCCTAGCCTACCTCTCTCCCTCTCTCCTCTCGGTCCTCACGCTCCGATCGGACTTAGACGCAACTATTACACACTTATTCCTTCAAAACCGGTTCGACACTCCTCAAGAACTCAACGAAGGTGACAACACCAACAATAACACACTAGGACTAAGGGTTCCTCAGCTCCCATTCCTCTCCTAGGTCTCCCATACGACCAACTCATCCACAATTTAACACATACACACACACCAATGAGACACACAACGCACTCCAAGACATGGCTCACAACACAACTTCAACACAGGGAAGTAAACACAACCACCATCACACAACAAGCAACACAAACAACTCCGAAATCACCCTAGAGTCTAACTCACGCACAACATTCATCATATAATTTATTATAGATGAAAGAGAGCCCCCTTACCTTAATAATTTGAGAAAGATGAGAACCCTTCACTCTCCAATAACCACAGCAACAAGCTCTCCTCTCCTCTCCTAGCTTGAACTCTCCACGCCCAGATCCTCTTCTTCTTCCTTCTAATCACTATTCCACCTACCAACTTCTCTCTCTTACTTCCCTTTGACTTTGTTTCGTTCTTGATGCAAAATGAGTTTCTTCCCTAAGTTACCTTCTTTTATCACAAGAGCATGGGCTTCTTAATGAACCATGGGCCTCCAATAATCATGGCCTCTAATTACACCTCCTCATTTAAGTCAATTGCCCTATTATCTTTTTAATATGACCAACCAAAATACCTCCTAATACCATAAGAATCCCACATTAATCTTATGACCTAATAAAATGTTGCAAGCTTTTAAATAACCCAATTGAATAAATAATTGAACTATTTTTGGGGCGTTACAACTCTCCCCCACTTAGAATCTTTTTGTCCTCGAAAATCTCACCAATTCTATGAACACATCAATTTCACCTATCTCATTTTGTTCCTTACTATCAATAACACCTTCTTGTATACTAAGTACTAGGACATACACACCTTTTGGATCCTCACAATCCCACTTAATTTATCAAGTTAAAATGAATACATATTTAGATTTTTACGCTATCCACGAGTTACTGTGGCCTCGTTCGTTGGAGATGGGTTATTGGGGTGATCAGTCCCTCCTACTCACTCATCCAATTTAGTTGAGGTCACATAACTACGCCTTTTCAAATTTACATATAACTCAAATACCAACAACCATCACAACAATTAAAAACCAATTAACATATATATATAGCTACCCACTAACCAGTCCAGTACAAGGATAACATCCAATTCTACTATAGCAATAAGGAAGATATCATTACAAAGCATTATTAACCACCTCGGATCCAACAAGAGTAAACACCTATCCACCGCTCCTCTCTTTCTTCGCTTTAGGACACTTAGCACTAATGTGTCCCACCTCACCGCAGATTGAAACATACCACATCCTTGCGATCACACTCAAATATCCTATGACCCTCCTTACCACAACGGAAGCACCTTGATATCTCCGGTTTACACTCAAAACTCTTGTGGCCAGCTTTGCCACATTTGAAACATACGATGTTAGCCGGAGCATCTCCCCCACTAGATCCTCTGCCATCAGCTGACTTCTGTTTACCTTTGTCCTCTGGAATGTCATACGGCTTGCTACGACCTTCACCTTGTTCCTCTTATCTTTCATAATTCGGAGCGTGCGTTCTTTGTCCTCTTCAAAATCCCGCAGCCTATTCACCGGTGAGCAAACACCCTTATCTGCTGATACCCAATTGATCGCTTGATGTCGGGCCTTAAACCATTCTCAAACTTAATACACTTGGAGAACTTCGGCAAAGAGCTCCAGTGTAATGAGGGTCGAACCGCCTAACTCCACAAACTTCGCCGCATACTCAGATACCGACTTACTACCTTGCTTCAATTCCAAAAATTCCATTTCCTTCTTACCCTTTACATCCTCAGGATAGTACTTCCTCATGAATTCCCTCTTGAAAGTATCCCACGTGATTTCCTCACCAGCAGCTTCCAACCTCTCAAGAACCTCCAGCCACCAATCATCGGCCTCTTCAGCTAACATGTGAGTACCATACCTCACCTTCTGCGCAGTCGTACAGTCCATCACTCGAAAGATTCTCTCAATCTCCTTCACCCACGCGAGAGCCCCATCGGGGTCATACCTCCCCTTAAAAGTAGGAGGGTTCTCCTTCTGGAATGTAGCTAGTCTACGAGCCCCAAAGATCCCCAAAGAGACTTGTCGATCCCTACAAAGATTTGCCATCGCCTCCAACGCAAAGAGACTATGGCAAAGATCATTCCTCCCAGCTCTTCCAGCCATCTCAACTTACTCACTGAGACAAGATCAATTCAGAACGAGTTGATCAGAACGAGCAACAAAACTCGGGAATTAGGAAACTCAAGACTCAACGACTTGGTCGGACAGACCAAACTTTTGCTCTGATACCACTTATGTAACACCCCCTTCTACACTATTAATTAATTAATTAAAATCAGAGTTTTATAAAATCGCTCACAAGGAAGCATTACATTTTCTATTTTAAAACCAACCCAGACAACTCTGGCGCAAAAACAACATAATACATTCATACACGGGCACCTCGGCCAAAGGAACAAAAAACCACTGAAGTACACAAATCTCAGTTTACAACGCAGCGGAAACTAAACATAGTTTAGGACATCAATATGTTACAATTCAAAACTAAGTCAAAAGACTACTACTCTACTCAGCCCCCCAGTGTTACACTACCAGAGCAATTGACGCCACAACTCGGCAGATAAAGGAAAGACCTTCGCTTGGGAAATACCTGCAAGTTGCCACATAAGAGCAACATAAAAAGCAGTAGGGTGAGTCTCTTTACATAAATAATAAAATGTATGGTAAAGGTTATGCTAGAGACAACACCTAGAAGCACCAGAACAACTCGGCTCACACAAATAACACACTCTAACTCAAGAACAATCAAGGACATCCCCAATTTCATGTGGCCAACCACAACACCCAGTCATCAACGTGGTGAGCAACGCCGACTCGGACCAAATTTCTACAACGTGGTGAGCAACGCCGGGACCTCGACCTCTACAACGTGGTGAGCAACGCCGGGACCTCGACCTACAACGTGTTGAGCAACGCTCAGGACCTCAGCCCTCTACAACGTGTTGAGCAACGCTCAGGACCTCGGCCCTCTACAACGTGTTGAGCAACCTCAGCCCTCTACAACGTGTTGAGCAACGCTCAGGACCTCAGCCCTCTACAACGTGGTGAGCAACGCCGGGACCTCGACCTACACAACGTCAACACACATATATGAAAAATTATACACAACAACGTCATTAACATCATCATCAACAGCCCTCTGGCTGACATCAATACACCCAAACCATGGCTCTAAAGCTAACTACGCTACGTCAGTCACTATCTCTATGACTACGCGACAACTCACCGAGCTCATCGCCACCAACAAAGTGGTGGACTTCAACGCCACTTAAATCAAGCGGCACTACGGCCAAACTAAAACTCACCAACACCAGGGACCCGTGCGTCACCTAAGGATCAACCATTTCCTTGAAGGCTACTCCCACTTCTCGGCACCACACTTAAATGGACCAAGCCTTCTCACTACCGAGAATGCCTAGAAGGCAACCCCAAACACCACGAGTACAACGTAAAACGAGGTCATAGACCCAACACTCAACGTCGGTCCCCTTTGGAACCTCACCACTTCAACACATCATCTCTCACACTCTAAAGTCGACTTCTCGCACCTCGGACACAACCCCATGGTTATCAGCCCAACCTCCACTCAATACTCCCACAATCGTAGTTCTCACGCTACCTCAACCCCTCACACTAAACGTAGTGGACTAAACAGTCACTACAAGGATCGCAACGTCACCTAGGACTAAAACGGACTACCCCATTTCAACCACTTAAGCGTTCTCAACACCAAACAACACTCCCAGTTGCGCCTGGCCGCGCCTTGCGCAACTGTGGCTTCGAACTGCACCTCGGCACCCTCTCCTGGCACCTCGGCACACACACCACTCACCTCGGCACACAGGCACTAAGCCTCCTCTCTGCACCATAAATCATCTCGGCATCTATACTTATACCACAACTACCATACTTACTTCACCTTAGTCTTGACGCAACTAGGTTACTCTACTTTAATTCACCCTCAATCACCTCGGTTCACCACCTCGGCTACGCCTACACTTAGGCACGCACCTTACTTTCAATGGCGTCCTTGCGCCTCACCTCGGTTACCCTGGTTACTTAACTTAGGCAACCTATCCTCCCTCACTTCTCTACCACTCACCTCAGTTCAATTAGGTACAAGCCTCTATTTCATTCACCTCGGTTGCTATACCACCTCGGCAACCACAGTTCAGCAACTACACTTATGTGTATAAATACACGCTATACTCTAGTAATCACCTCGGTATACCTATGCTACACCTCGGCAACTACAAGTCGACCCTACGCTCCAGCTCTCACACCTTTACTCCTCGTCACCAATACTACGTCACCTATGCTCCGTCACCTACATCTCAACGCATTCTACCGTTAGGCCATTTCACCTCGTCCTCTACAATCCTTCAACTCACGCTGTAGCACTTACGCTCCTTGTAACATCTACTCCTCAACACATACATCACGACACACCTTCCCTATACCACGGCAACCACAAACCGGCTCTACGCGTAACCTCAGATACACTTACTTCCTCACTTCTACTTTGTCACACTCTTCGTCACCTACAGACCTTCACTTACGCTTTGATACTTATACTCATTCACTTATGCTTCGTCCTTCTCATAGTTAGGCAACTACACCTCGGTTCCTATGCCTCTCTATACGCCTAGCCTACCTCTTCCTTCTCCTCTCTGGTCCTCACGCTCTGATCAGACTTAGACGCAACTATTACACACTTATTCCTTCAAAACCAGTTCGACACTCCTCAAGAACTCAACGAAGGTGACAACACCAACAATAACACACTAGGACTAAGGGTTCCTCAGCTCCCATTCCTCTCCTAGGTCTCCCATACGACCAACTCATCCACAATTTAACACATACACACACACCAGCGAGACACACAACGCACCCAAGACATGGCTCACAACACAACTTCAACACAGGGAAGTAAACACAACCACCATCACACAACAAGCAACACAAACAACTCCGAAATCACCCTAGAGTCTAACTCACGCACAACATTCATCATATAATTTATTATAGAAGAAAGAGAGCCCCCTTGTAACACCCCATTTCTACCCGGTAATTTAAACCAAAAATCAGAGTATACAAAAATCATTTCAGGTCATCTTTTAGTTTAGTGTGTTATAAAATAGTGGACTGATTGACTATGGGATTACTCAGGTAACTGATACTACTTGCAACAGGTGTTGACCACCCTTGCAAGGCTCTCAGTGATGCCCTTGTAAATACACCAACGAAAGAAATTCTGACCTTAGTGGCGAACCACAATTTAGCCATAGTCATTCAGCACACTACTAGTATAACTATAATCATTTTCACTAATGGAGTGTTACGCTCCTCTTTCAAAAACTCAACAGTCAGTCCAGAAACATGCATAGATACATAACACCATACAACACATGGGGTAAAATCTCAGGTCAAACAGCGGAAACAAAATACATCTCAAGTAATACTCAGCAAACTCAAAACAAATACATATAAGGCTCAACATGAGCAAAACCAGAAATAACAGTCTAAACCCCAACCCCTAGGTGCTACGTATCAGAGCAGACTGATTCGGGGAGTAGTGAAGGTAGAAAGCCCTCACTCCTGACTACCTGTGGTAAATAACAACAGAAAGGGTGAGTCTCGAACTATATAATAAAAGTGATAATAAGCAATATATAAGCATAGTTTACAGCATACTCAAACACGCCAAACATCAATCAACAATATTCATGCACTAATGGGAATGTATGCAATGTCAGTATGCATGTGGTACCATTGGCCCACCGCCGCCTCGAGCTTCACAATCATTTTATAAGGCCCTCGGCGCCTCGAAGCTTCACAATCATTTTATAAGCCCCCCCGGCCGCCCTCAGGCTTCACACATCATATTATAAACTCTACGACCGCAGCCAATGTATGCATGAGACTCCATGTACATCACAAACACCATTTCAAACATCTCAATGCATCCCTTAATTCTTACCTCAGTGTTAATCTCATTTTATAGCCCTCCTGGCTTGGCCCTCCGGCCCATGCCCCCATGGCATGCTCAATCACCTCATTATAAACCCTTAACACCATTAAGTACCACCTGACTATTCTCCTCTAGAGCACTCAACCTCACCTGGGACCTAAACCACCATTTAGGAACCAAAACAATCATCTAGGGACCAAGCTGTCACCTAGGGACCAAAACAAACACCCTCTTAGGCACTTGGCGGCACTAGGCGCCATTCTCCCCACATTCAGCGCCCGCGGTGCAACACAAAGACTAGCGCGAAACTCAAGATTTTGGCGCCCGTGGCAACACACCCACTGGCGCCACCTTTCTAGCAACTGGCGCCCCTCGGGCAACACAGGACCTAGACACAAACTCGCACACGATTTGCACACAAACTAAGACACAGCAAAGCAGACTAGGCGCCTGGGCGGCCTGATTTAGCGCCCCCCTGTGACCAGCTCACCCAACACTTCCAAACCAAAAACCACCCGAGCCAAAATGTTTAAAAATGAATTTGGGCGAGTAAACACAAAATTTGGCATGATGAAATATGCTTAGAAAAGTAAGTTCCACTCCCAAGGCCCAAAAACACACAAAACAAGCCCCACCGAGACATTTTCAAAACCACACTGCAACTGAGAAAACTACTCGAGCCAAAACACTTAAAAATGAAAGTTGGCGAGTGAATACAAAATTTGCACGAGGAAATATGTTGAAATACAAGTTTCACTCCCCGGCCCCAAAACACACACAAAACAAGCCTCACCGGGACATTTTCAAAATAACACTGCAACTTGAGAAAACCACTCGAGCCAAAAACGTTTAAAATTGAAAGTTGGCGGTGAATACAAAATTTTGCACGAGAAAATGTGCCCGAGGAATGCAAGTTTCACTCCCGGGCTCCAAAATACCCACATTTCGCGCGCCAGACGGCAACTCACTCACCGACACGCAAGCTCTGGTGACACAGCGCCATTCGGGCACCCTGGGCAAGCATTTGGCGCCCTGCCAGCGGCACACGCGCTCCAACACACAAGCGATTGCACGTGGCGCCATTTCCCAAAGAACTTGGGCGCCTGCGCGAACACAACACACCGCATTGAACACATTCCAAAGACATGAGCAAGGCATTGCGGGCGCCATTTTCCCGGCAATGTGGCGCCACGGCGAGAGCATTCTGCACAAACTCTCATTTCACTGTGAGCGATACCACGGCGCGAGAATCCTAGCATCTTGGCGCCCAAACTCCAAAACCCCAATTTTCTCAAAATCTTTCAAACCAATTCACTCAATAATTCTTCTAACACTCCTAATTGCATAATCAAACAACCAATTGCATGCTCAAATCATCAATCACATCAAAATCACAAAATCATATATTACAAAACCCTAACTCAAGCTCTAAATCAATTTTGCCAAGGAATTCATCAAATTCAAGAAATCAATCATCATACAATCATCAATTTAACATAAAAATGATTTCTATGCTATACATAAAACCCATTATCTCCTCTATTATAGAGTGAGACTCCCACTTACCTCAAATTAACCGCAGAGAAGAACCAGGAACAGAGTCACGAACAAAACCACCGCAACAATCCAAGCTTCAAGTCACGAAATCCTCTTCTTTCCTCTCTCTCGCACCGCCAGCAGTATTGCTCCTCTCTTCTCCTTTCTTTTCTTTTTCGTTTACTTCTCACAAATGAGCTTTGATACCTAATTTGGGTATATAAGTATTGGGCCATGCGCTTTTGGGCCCTTTTTACACCCCTTCTCCATTTCTCCTACTACCTCCTTCAATTAAAGTAAAATGCTACATTACAATTTAATATAGTTAAGTAAATAATGTAACACTTTAAATAATTTAGTCAAATAAATGATTAAATCATTTAGGGTGTTACAACTCTCCCCCACTTAGGAGATTTCGTCCTCGAAATTCATACCTGAGTCAAATAACTCTGGATAGGACTCCCGCATCTTGCTTTCCAGCTCCCAAGTCATACTCTCACCAGCAGCTCCCAACCACACTACCTTGACCAAGGCAATGTCTTTCCCTCTCAACACCTTCACTTCTCTATCCTCAATCCTCACTGGCATAGTCTCCACAGTGAGGTTCTCACGTACCTCCACATCATCCATGTGAATCACATGAGGCAGTGCGGAATATACTTAGAAGGCGTGACACGTGAAAAACATCGCAAGTTCGAAAGATTGGGTGGCAAGGCCACCCCTATAAGCAACCTTTCCAACCCTCTCGGTGATTTGAGTGTACGGTCCAAAAACCTTGGAGTTAACTTCTTTGCCTTGAGCACGCCAACACCGGTCATAGGCGTGACCTCAAGAACACATGCTCACCACTGAAACTCCAAGTCCTTCCTCCTCTTATCATGATAACTTTTACGCCGGCTGCGGGACTCTTTCATCTTCTCTCTCGATCATTTTCACCTTCTCGCTCGTCTCCTAACCAACTCCGGTCCAAGGACAACACTCTCCCGGACTCATGCCAACACAAAGGAGTTACGCACCTCCGCCCATCTGATTGCCTCAAAAGGAGCCATCCCAATGCTCGAATGATAGGCTGTTATTATAGGTGAACTCAATCGGTGGAAGATGCGTATCCCACGCACCTCCCCGCTCTAACACACAAGCTCTCAAAAGATCCTCCAAAGGCTGGATGGTTCTCTCTGCCGACCATCGACCGAGGATGATAAGTCGAACTCAACCTCACTTGGACCCCAAAGCCTCCCGCAAGCTTCCCCAAAACTCGATGTAAACCGCGGGTCTCTATCCGACACAATACTCTTGGAACCCCATGAAGCTTCACAATCACACGAATGTAAATTCTAGCCAACTTTGGCACGGGAAAGGTGATGTTGATAGGAATAAAGTGAGCAGACTTGGTCAACCTATCCACAATCACCCAAATAGTGTCGGACCTCTCTCACGAGATTTGGCAATCCGGTCACAAAATCCATGGAAATCTTTGTCCCACTTCCATTCAGGAATCTCCAAAGGTTGCATCAACCCCGCAGCTTCGGTGCTCAATCTTTGACTTCGGCAAGTCAAACATGCATATACAAAGCCGCGCAACATCTCTCTTCATACAGGCCACCAAAAAGCAGTTTCTTGAGATCATGGTACATCTTAGTAGCACTGGATGAATGCTCAACTTACTCCTATGACTCTCCTCAAGTATCATCTTCTTTAACTCAAGATCATCCGGAACACAAATTGCGTCACGAACCTCAACACACCACGGGAATCCAACTCAGTAATCCCCTGCAGCTTGCTCACCCGCAACCAACGGCCAAGTCTACCCGGCTTCACATCTAGTCTCGGCGTCTCTCGATACTAACCAAGAATTCGTTCCCAATTCTCAAGCATCCCCAACTCGACACTGCACGGGTGTCACCTCACTGAACCAAACTCAAGTCACGGAATCGCTCAATCAATTCCAATTCTCTCACCATCATAGCCGACATATGCAAAGTTTTCCGACTCAAAGCATCACCACGACATTAGCTTGCTTTGGGGTGATAGTTCAAGCCGAAATCATAGTCCTTCAATGACTCTAACCAACGCCTCTGTCTCATATTCGGCTCTTACGGTCAAACAAGTACTTCAAACTCTTGTGATCACTGAACACTTCGAATCTAGTACCATAGAGATAGTGCCTCCAAATTTTCAACACAAACACAATCGCAGCCAACTCTAAGTCATGAGTAGGATAGTTCTTCTCATGGGTCCTCAAGCTCGTCGGACGCATAAGCAACCACCTTCCCATCCCGCATCAATACACCTCCCAAACCCATCTTGGAAGCATCACAAGATTACACAACAAATGGTTGCTCTGGCACAGGCAACACTAACACTCGGGACGTGGTCAACCTTCTCTTTAGCTCTTGGAAGCTCTCTTCGCACTTTGCATCCCACACAAATGCCTTTCCCTTACAGGTCAATCGAGTCAATGGAAGGGCTAGCTTAGAGAATCCTTCAATGAACCTCCGGTAATAACCAGCCAACCCCAAGAAACTCTTGATCTCAGTCACAGACTTTGGGCTCTCCCAACTGTAACATTGCATCTACCTTGTTTGGATCCACGCCTATACCATCACCGAAATAATATGACCCAAGAAGCTCACCTCATGCAAACTAACTCACACTTTGACAACTTGGCATACAACTTCCTCTCTTTCAAGACCTCTAGCACCAACCTCAAGTGCTCTGCATGCTCTTCCTCAGATTTCGAGTACACCAAAATATCATCAATGAAGACCACCACAAACCGATCCGGATAGCTATGGAAAATTCGGTTCATGTACTCCATAAACACCCCCGGTGCATTTGTGACACCAAAGCGGCATTACAGAGTACTCATAATGCCCATACCTTGTTCTCAAGGTCATCTTACGGATATCTTCATCCTTCACCTTAACACGGTGATACCCGGACCTCAAGTCAATCTTACTAAACACTTTAGCACCCACCGGTGATCCATCAAATCATCTATCCTCGGGAGAGGATACTTATTCTTGATAGTCACTTTATTCAAGCTGTATGCGTAGTCCACGCATTGCACGCATACTCCCATCCTTCTTCTTTACCAACAAAGCTGGAGCTCCCCGTGGTGGTGATACACTAGGCCTCACAAACTTCTTCTCAAGAAGCTCCTCTAATCGCTTCTTCAATTCAGCCCAACTCGGAGGCGACGACATGCAGGTGCGGTGCCATGACACGTGCCTAGTACGTGCACAAGCTCAATCCCGAACTCAACTTCCTGCGGGGCACACTAGGAATCTCATCCGGAAACACTTCAGGGAACTCACACACCACACTGTAACCCATCAACCACGGCTCTGTTCTCAGCGAGACATAGACGCCGTCAAAGCAAACAACCGACCACCCTCTTTCATTACCTGCGCGCAATTGCTCGTGACAACAGAGCGGCACTCTTCCTCTTCGGGAAGGAGAAAACTAATAGACTTATCGAGCAGTTGATGTGCACGTGGTTATCTACTAACGATCCATGCCGAATCACATCTAACCCACCCAAAGGCAAACAAATCGGATCAACGAGAAAATCTCTGCCAAGACCGACAGAGGACACCTAGCACACATCGAGAAGATTCACGGGACCGCCGTGGAGTGTCGATAACCATCCTCTCTCCATAGTAGACAATACTAAATTTAACTTTTCAAAGACAAACAGATGCAATAAAAGAGTGCGTAGCACCCGTGTCAACAATAGCAACTAAAGGTGTACCAGAGATGAAACATGTACCTCGGATATCATTAGGTCCCTCTGAACCTGCCAATGCAAACACCCTCCCAGTAGATCTTTCTTTCTTAGGCTTGGGACACTTGAAGCTAATGTGACCAGCTTCACCACAGTTGAAACATACAGCTTCCTTGCGATCACACTCAGATGCCATGTGACCACTCTTTCCACACCTAAAACATCTCTTCACTTCCATCTTACAGTCAAAGCTCTTGTGACCTGGCTTGTCACATTTGAAACACACAATATCAGATGGGGCGTCTCCCCCACTTGGCTTCTTGCCCTCATGGTACCTCCTACCCTCAGCAGACCTGTTTCCACCATTGTACTTGTTACCACCCGAATACCTTTGTTTCCCCTTGTCAGCAGACGTCTCATAAGGCTTACCTCTGTGATGAAATTTCCCCCTCTGGTCTCTCATGACCCTAGAGCGGGCATTGCTGTCTTCCTCATATATCCTGCAGCAATCTACCAGATCAGCAAATACTCTAATTTTCTGATACCCCACAGCCTGCTTGATATCAGCTCTCAGTCCATTCTCAAACTTGATGCACTTTGAGAATTCAGCCCCAGCCTCAGCATAGTGTGGATAGAACTTGGCCAACTCCGTGAACTTGGCAGCATATTCAGTAACAGTCATGCTTCCCTGCCTCAGTTCAAGGAATTCCAGCTCTTTCTTACCTCTCACGTCCTCCGGGAAATACTTTCTCAAGAATTCCCTTCGGAACACAGCCCAAGTGATCTCTTCCCGTGCAGCACCCAATCTCTCTCACCGGTCTCTAGCCACGGTCATCGCCTCTTCGGACAAAGTATGAGTACCAGTGCACGACTTTCTACGCTCATCGGCAACCCAATCACCCGAAGATCCTCTCAATCTCCTTCACCTAAGTCAAGGCACCATCCGGGTTGTACCTCCCCCTCGAAGGTAGGGGTTCTCTCTCGAACGTCGCTGAGATGCGGGTCTCATTATTCTCGTTGGGTACCCACATCTGCGCTTATAGCTCGCAAGGCCTCGAAGAAAGCGATGATCGATCCTTACGGCCATATCAACCTAACACTGCAAAGCATAAACAACCGATTCGTAATTACTTTAAGACACCTAGTTGTCATACACACTATGACAGACTGACACACTTGGCCGGACAGACCGAACTTTTGCTCTGATACCACTAATGTAACACCCCATTTCTACCCGGTAATTTAAACCAAAAATCAGAGTATACAAAAATCATTTCAGGTCATCTTTTAGTTTAGTGTGTTATAAAATAGTGGACTGATTGACTATGGGATTACTCAGGTAACTGATACTACTTGCAACAGGTGTTGACCACCCTTGCAAGGCTCTCAGTGATGCCCTTGTAAATACACCAGCGAAAGAAATTCTGACCTTAGTGGCGAACCACAATTTAGCCATAGTCATTCAGCACACTAATAGTATAACATGAATCATTTTCACTAATGGAGTGTTACGCTCCTCTTTCAAAAACTCAACAGTCAGTCCAGAAACATGCATAGATACATAACACCATACAACACATGGGGTAAAATCTCGAGTCAAAGCAATGGAAACAAAATACATCTCAAGTAATACTCAGCAAACTCAAAACAAATACATATAAGGCTCAACATGAGCAAAACCAGAAATAACAGTCTAAACCCCAACCCCTAGGTGCTACGTATCAGAGCAGACTGACTCGGGGAGTAGTGAAGGTAGAAAGCCCTCACTCCTGACTACCTGTGGTAAATAACAACAGAAAGGGTGAGTCTCGAACTATATAATAAAAGTGATAATAAGCAATATATAAGCATAGTTTACAGCATACTCAAACACGCCAAACATCAATCAACAATATTCATGCACTAATGGGAATGTATGCAATGTCAGTATGCATGTGGTACCATTGGCCCACCGGCCGCCCTCAGGCTTCACAATCATTTTATAAGGCCCTCCGGCCGCCCTCAGGCTTCACAATCATTTTATAAGGCCCCCGCCGCCCCTCAGGCTTCACACATCATATTATAAACTCTACGACCGCAGCCAATGTATGCATGAGACTCCATGTACATCACAAACACCATTTCAAACATCTCAATGCATCCCTTAATTCTTACCTCAGTGTTAATCTCATTTTATAGCCCTCCTGGCTTGGCCCTCCGGCCCATGCCCCCTGTAACGCCCCAAATTTTATTAGAAATTAGTTGGAGTTGATTTGATAAGATTACATTATTTTGATTTATTGTGTGGTTGAGCCATTAAATTAGTTGAATAAATATATTTTTATATTTAAATATATTTTTATAAGCTATTTATGATATATGATTGTTATTCATATTTATACTTATTTATTTTGTTTTTATAAAATATTAGTGTTTGAGATATTATTTCCTTAGGACATTATTTTGAGCTATTGAGGTATTAAAACAAGAGTTTTAGTGAAATTGGGGGTTTTAAAATGAACTCTAGGTCATTTTACTTACACACACCCCCTTGGCTTGATAAACGCACCCCATGCACTTTTAACTTCAGCCCATAACTGCTAGGCCCGATTGCCCCAAGCTTCTCCTTCTTCCCCGCGGACCTGCAACACAAACAGCAGAAAACCCTCAGCGCCGTTCCTCTTCCTCTCCTCGCGTTCTCACCCTCCTCTCCTCGGTTGAACCCCAAACTTCACCTTCCCACTCGGATTTTGCCGCTGATTCCGAATCCGACCTCTGTTCCTTCAACCGTGGCTCAACATGCGCCGAGTCACGTGACTGTTACCTAAACATGCACGCCAGTCTCACCTCTGGTAGGCATAATTTCTCACACTCATTCTTATAATAAAATTAAATTATTCTCGACAGAGAGCTGTATTTAAAAAGAGAAGAATTGGTTTTCAATTGCTAGTGGCTTCCTAACCTCTTGGTCATGGTTTAGGAACATGTTGGAAACTTGGAATCCATTTTTATGTTGATTGGACTGCATGATAATATAGGATAGGAGTGAAGTGGAAATCGAATTTGCAACTATTGTTTCATGACCACTATGGTCACTAATTTTCTACGTTATGGATCATGATGAAAATGCAAGCATACCTTGCTGTCAAGTCTCCTATCTTAATAAAAGAAAGTTTTGGAACTTATGTCAATCCAGAGAACTGTATCTCAGGAGAAAGAGTTGTAATTGTTTTTGCTGGTCTCTCATGGTGAAAGATTTATTAAATGGGAGGAATTAGGAGCTGCTAGAATTCGGTTTTTGGAGTATTTGAATAGCTGGGTTTTCGGTTTTGAAGCGGTTGGACGAGTTAGGAGCGAGTTCGTGAAGTTCGGGTCGTGAGTTTCGGAACGTCTCGGTAGCTCGTAAGGTTAGGGGATTCTCATTTACGTCTATAATAATTTGTAAGATATGTATTGTGTGTGGAATAGCACTAGGTTGCTTGATTGTGTGAATTTTATGTTAATTATATGTTGGTTGTTGTATTTGATGCTTACTTGGGTGATACATGTTGCTTGTTGTTGGAAAGATAGGAGTTGTTAAATATGCATGCTAGGTGTTTGTTTAAATGTTCAATGTGATGATTGATGAGGTTATGTGAATTAAAAGATGTTGGTTAAATTGTTTAGATGAGTGTTAGTAAATGGAGAATTGACTGTTGGATTAAAATGTGGATGAGTTGTTTGGTTTAGGTGAGTAGAAGGAGAGGGCACCAAATAGCCAAGAAAATGGCGCCTAGGAAGGGTATAGGTGGCTGTGCAGTTGTTGGTGTGTGGGTGTGAGGGGAGGGGCGCCAATTCCCTAAAGAAATGGCGCCTGCGTGCGTGACTTAGTGTTAGTGTGTGCTGCAAGAGTGTTGTGCTGTGTGGGTGTGTGTTTAGGTGTTGTGCTTAATGGGACCTAAGTGACATATTTAGTCCCTAAGAATTAATTTAATCCTTGGTGTGACAAAATAGTCCCTAAGAATTAAATTAATCCTTGAAGTGATAAAATAGTCCTTTAGTATCCAATTAAGCCTAATGAGTCAAAATAATTCCTAAGTATCAAAACTAACCATAACGTGTCAAAATAGTCCTGAGATGATAAATTAATCTTTGGTGTGTCAAAATGGTCCTTAGGTGTGGAAAGGGTCCTTATGAGGTGTATTGGTCCTTAGGTGGGATTTAATTTAATAAATGGGGTGTGGTGGTGAGAACATGATAAAATGGTGGTTAATAAATGATGTGGGCTTCGGCCAACAAGGTGGTTAATAATTGATGTGGGCTTCGGCCAACAAGGTGGTTAATAATTGATGTGGGCTTCGGCCAACAAGGTGGTTAATAGTTGATGTGGGCTTCGGCCAATGAGGTGGTTAATAAATGATGTGGGCTTCGGCCAACAAGGTGGTTAATAATTGATGTGGGCTTTGGCCAATAAGGTGGTTAATAATTGATGTGATGTATTTTATTGTGTGGTGATGCATTTGTCATGGCGTCACATAACTCATATGCATATAAACAAGGTGGTATGGCTTCGGCCAAAAACATGGTGGGTGGCTTCGGCCAAACAAGGTGGTTGCCCGACGGGGTTATTAAGGTGGTTATGGATCCACATGCATATTGCACACATGCATACATTCATACTCTCCTTGAATGCTTGTTGATGCTTAGTTAATTCTTTACTGTTGCTTCTTGGTATGGTATTTGAATGGTAAATGCCTTGATTTCTGTGAAGTGAGGATGTTAGATGCTTTCTTAATATAATGCTTATCTTACTTGTTATTATTTATGTAAAGAGACTCACCCTAGCATTTCTATGTTGCCTGCTCTCGTGGCGACAAACAGGTGATTCTGAGTGAAGGTGCCATGCCTTCTTAAGTCTTCGAGTCAGCTCTGATTAGTGACACCCGGGCGGGGAATCGTAGTGTAGTATTTTATACTATGTCTTTGAACTGATTTGGATCATGTGCTGAGAAAACCATTTCTGGATTATTGTAAACTCTAAAATAGGTTTTGAGGGTTTTAACCCACGTGACTATGATATGTATTTCACGCACTTGTTGCGTTTGAATTTTAAATATGTTTTGATGATGTTTTTATTCAATGTAGCACCCTCTTTGAGGTGCGTGAAAATATTTTTGAAAAACTCTGATTTTTATTAATTCAATTAGTATTAAATAGAAGGGGGTGTTACATTAGTGGTATCAGAGCAGTTCGGTCCGTCCGGCCAAGTTGTCGAGTCTGTTAACCCTCGAGTCTTAGTACTCGTTCTGAATCATAATTATGTTGATATTTATTACTGTGACTTATTTGTTAGATTACGATTGAAAGTTATATTGTATTACCGAGGTATATGTGACTGAACTGTGTAACTGATGGTTGTAGTATTGATTTTGTACATTCGCGGATCGTTGTTTTTATCATTAAGATATGTGTGATTAAAAGAGTTCTAACGACGTCAGAGGAGTGAAAGTCGTGACGACGCCTTCGCACTCCGAACAGCGTTAAAAATCTTTTAATGTGATAGTTATAAATTTGAAAGGAAGTAGTTTTTGTGACCTTAATTAGTTGGTTGTGTGAGTAGGAGGGACTGATCACCCCAATCACTCATCCCCAATGAAAGAGGCGACAATAACTCATAGTTATTATCAACTTTGGATGCATGCACTAATTTTAATTTGATTGATTTCTTGAGTAGCTTATTAGAATATAGAGGATACTTTTATGTGAACTAATCTTGGTAAATTATACACTAGACAATATTTGCAGGATTATTCGTTGAACATTGTTGTGCTTGTTTGACATTTTTGTTATAGGTTGATTGTTGTTGCGATGTGTAGGAATTTGAGTTGACTTGTGCTTAATTGTTTCTAAGATTGAATGCCAAAATGAAATGATATGTAATGCTATATTTTCGTTATCACAATTAAAGTGCATAACTTGAAGTTTTGACCTTTTTAATGTTTTAATTTGACTTGTTTCGTGAGCATAATGCGATTTGTCAAAGACTAAATGATTAACTTCTCTTACCTTCTGGGTTTATGTTGGAAATCAAATTTCGAACTAATAAGTAGTGTTTATGCGGTTGCATGTTCGTGTGGTAGTAAGATTTGGGGTTTGCATATGGTTTCTATTTTCGGACAAAACTGTAAGTTTTATGATTTTCAAAAGGAAACAGTACTTGGAAAATTTTATGCTATTGGAAAATGAATGTGAGGTCAAGTTAGTGTCGAATTCTGTTTCCAAAATGTTCTAAGATTTTATTTCAAAATGTGACATAAATTCAGCTTTTGAACCGATTAGGTTGTGATTTAATGATGTTGAAAAATTAGGAGAGTAGACATAAATTGCATGACTAAATGAGTTAAAAATTTTAGACTACGAGAATGTGAGGCCGATAATAATTGTCAAGGTTTTAGAACAAATGTAAACAATTTTAAGTACTTCTTGACTGTGAACTATAATTGTGAAAATTTTGTTCGATTATGACTTAACTTTGACATTGTGGCTGCTATCGCTAATGTTGACTGTCACTTCTTAAAAAAAAAAAAAATATTGTTTTACGTGGGATATAAATTTAATGATGAAAAACCGTGCAACTAGATTTTTGTGCACTTGTCTTACTTGATTGGTTTTCTTTGCTAAATGTTGACAAGAGTATGTAATTTCATTTGGTTAAACTAATATCAAGTCTTGAATCGAAGCAATTGTTTTAAGAAGCATGAGTTGGTTATATTATTTTTGTGATATGAAGTCAATTAAATTTGGTAGAATTATATGCCCATGATATTTTCTAGGGAAGTTGTAAAAATTGCATGTTAACCAATCCCTAGGAATAAAGGAAATCGGGAAAAAAAATGCCTAAATGTTTAATCTTTCGAAATTGCGTGTTTAAGAGTTGCATGATTGATTATGCTTATTTGAAGTTTGATGAAATGCATAAGTATGTGATGATTGTAATTGGTTTTAGTGATTGATAATGATGAGTTTTACTTGCGCATAAATTGCATGTATGCGGACGCTGTTTCAGTCTTTTGAAAACTGGTACTATTTGTTTGAGTCAAAAATTATGTGGCTGAGTGTTTTTGAAAATAGACGTAAAGCCGGTCGTTTTGGCACTAGTTTCATTAAATTCGGAGTTGTGTAACTCCAGTTATGAGTCTCCAAAGTCGAGCCAAATTTTTAGAGTCAATCTGTGGGAAGGTTCAGTTTTTGCAAGTTTTATGTCCACAAACGAACTCCGTTTTATACTCAAAATGCTTTTATTCGGGCGGAAGTTTTGTCCCATTTGGTCAAGTTTAAGTCAGTTTAGCGTGAAATGAAATAAGAGGGCAGAATCTGTCAAGTCTGAAAACTGTTTGGGTTGTTTCTAAAGACTGTACTAATTGGCTCATTGTTTTGAAACTTTAATTATATATTCAGAAACTACACATCCGTGGCTTTCCAACAAGTATTTATTTGTCGAGATCTGAGGTCGGTTACTATTTTAATTAATTCGCCAAAGTAGGCGCAAAGTTGCAGAATTTTCTGCACCTGAGTTTAGAAAGAATAAGTTGAACGTTGAATAAAATGATTAATTGTGGGATAGGTTAAACTTGAATTTTGTTGTTATGATTGTGTAATTGTTGATGTGAAAAATATTGGATATATGATAATTGTTGAGACTGGTATTGTTGTGTTAATTACAGTGTTAGGTTGTTGGGCCTCTGGCCATAATTGTTGTTGTTCCTTGTGTTGGGTAGTCGGGTAGGAGCTTGACAACCTACAGATTAGAATACCAAATTGGGGAGTAAGGATGTAGGGAAGAGTGTGTAATCTGTTGTGTATACGATAGGACTTGGAGGAGGATGGTTAGAGGGATAAGAAGAGTGGATGTTGATTCATGAGTTTAGCGTAGATTTTCGAGGAGGATAGCAATCGTTCGTACAAGATAGTGAAGGAGAAGCGGAGTTCTCGATTTCGTGGGAAGCCTATGATGTGTCAGAAGGGCAAGAGAGAGGAGAGTTCGGGCAAAAAGCTAAGTGGGGGAGACGCTACTGCGGGGATTGCGTGTCACTAGTGTGGTAAGCCGAGGCAAAAGAGTCCAGATTGTATGGTCGATAAGTGTTTCAAGTGTGATAAGGAATGTCATGTAGTTGCTAAGTGAGAGAAGGAGGTTGTGGTCTGTTACAACTGTGGGGAAATGGGATACATTAGTACCAAGTGTCCAAAGCCGAAGGAGGAGGAGTATAGCGGGAGAGTGTTTGTTCTGGCGTGTTCGGGGCCTACGGGGGAGTGATGGTTACACTTAGAGGTACGAGTTCCATTAGAGTGTTTTGCTAGAGTTTAATACTTGTTGAAGTGAGTGTTTAAGTTTGCATATCCATGATAGTTAGATTTTCGAGGACGAAAATATTCTAAGTGGGGGAGGGTTGTAACGCCCCAAATTTTATTAGAAATTAGTTGGAGTTGATTTGATAAGATTACATTATTTTGATTTATTGTGTGGTTGAGCCATTAAATTAGTTGAATAAATATATTTTTATATTTAAATATATTTTTATAAGCTATTTATGATATATGATTGTTATTCATATTTATACTTATTTATTTTGTTTTTATAAAATATTAGTGTTTGAGATATTATTTCCTTAGGACATTATTTTGAGCTATTGAGGTATTAAAACAAGAGTTTTAGTGAAATTGGGGGTTTTAAAATGAACTCTAGGTCATTTTACTTACACACACCCCCTTGGCTTGATAAACGCACCCCATGCACTTTTAACTTCAGCCCATAACTGCTAGGCCCGATTGCCCCAAGCTTCTCCTTCTTCCCGCGGACTGCAACACAAAGCATGAGAAAACCCCTCGTAGCAGTTCCTCTTCCTCTCTCGCGTTCTCACCTCCTCTCCTCGGTTGAACCCCAAACTTCACCTTCCCACTCGGATTTTGCGCGATTCCGAATCCGACCTCTCTGTTCCTTCAACCGTGGCTCAACATGCGCCGAGTCACGTGGATCATTACCTAAACATGCACGCATGATCTCACCTCTGGTAGGCATAATTTCTCACACTCATTCTTATAATAAAATTAAATTATTCGATGAGCTCGTATTTAAAAGAGAAGAATTGGTTTTCAATTGCTAGTGGCTTCCTAACCTCTTGGTCATGGTTCCGGAACATGTTGGAAACTTGGAATCCATTTTTATGTTGATTGGACCCGCATGATAATATAGGATAGGGAGTGAAGTGGAAATCGAATTTGCAACTATTGTTTCATGACCACTATGGTCACTAATTTTCTACGTTATGGATCATGATGAAAATGCAAGCATACCTTGCTGTCAAGTCTCCTATCTTAATAAAAGAAAGTTTTGGAACTTATGTCAATCCAGAGAACTGTATCTCACGAGAAAGAGTTGTAATTGTTTTTGCTGGTCTCTCATGGTGAAAGATTTATTAAATGGGAGGAATTAGGAGCTGCTAGAATTCGGTTTTTGGAGTATTTGAATAGCTGGGTTTTCGGTTTTGAAGCGGTTGGACGAGTTAGGAGCGAGTTCGTGAAGTTCGAGTCGTGAGTTTCGGAACGTCTCGGTAGCTCGTAAGGTTAGGGGATTCTCATTTACGTCTATAATAATTTGTAAGATATGTATTGTGTGTGGAATAGCACTAGGTTGCTTGATTGTGTGAATTTTATGTTAATTATATGTTGGTTGTTGTATTTGATGCTTACTTGGGTGATACATGTTGCTTGTTGTTGGAAAGATAGGAGTTGTTAAATATGCATGCTAGGTGTTTGGTTAAATGTTCAATGTGATGATTGATGAGGTTATGTGAATTAAAAGATGTTGGTTAAATTGTTTAGATGAGTGTTAGTAAATGGAGAATTGACTGTTGGATTAAAATGTGGATGAGTTGTTTGGTTTAGGTGAGTAGAAGGAGAGGGCACCAAATAGCCAAGAAAATGGCGCCTAGGAAGGGTATAGGTGGCTGTGCAGTTGTTGGTGTGTGGGTGTGAGGGGAGGGGCGCCAATTCCCTAAAGAAATGGCGCCTGCATGCGTGACTTAGTGTTAGTGTGTGCTGCAAGAGTGTTGTGCTGTGTGGGTGTGTGTTTAGGTGTTGTGCTTAATGGGACCTAAGTGACATATTTAGTCCCTAAGAATTAATTTAATCCTTGGTGTGACAAAATAGTCCCTAAGAATTAAATTAATCCTTGAAGTGATAAAATAGTCCTTTAGTATCCAATTAAGCCTAATGAGTCAAAATAATTCCTAAGTATCAAAACTAACCATAACGTGTCAAAATAGTCCTGAGATGATAAATTAATCTTTGGTGTGTCAAAATGGTCCTTAGGTGTGGAAAGGGTCCTTATGAGGTGTTTTGGTCCTTAGGTGGGATTTAATTTAATAAATGGGGTGTGGTGGTGAGAACATGATAAAATGGTGGTTAATAAATGATGTGGGCTTCGGCCAACAAGGTGGTTAATAATTGATGTGGGCTTCGGCCAACAAGGTGGTTAATAATTGATGTGGGCTTCGGCCAACAAGGTGGTTAATAGTTGATGTGGGCTTCGGCCAATGAGGTGGTTAATAAATGATGTGGGCTTCGGCCAACAAGGTGGTTGATAATTGATGTGGGCTTTGGCCAATAAGGTGGTTAATAATTGATGTGATGTATTTTATTGTGTGGTGATGCATTTGTCATGGCGTCACATAACTCATATGCATATAAACAAGGTGGTATGGCTTCGGCCAAAAACATGGTGGGTGGCTTCGGCCAAACAAGGTGGTTGCCCGACGGGGTTATTAAGGTGGTTATGGATCCACATGCATATTGCACACATGCATACATTCATACTCTCCTTGAATGCTTGTTGATGCTTAGTTAATTCTTTACTGTTGCTTCTTGGTATGGTATTTGAATGGTAAATGCCTTGATTTCTGTGAAGTGAGGATGTTAGATGCTTTCTTAATATAATGCTTATCTTACTTGTTATTATTTATGTAAAGAGACTCACCCTAGCATTTCTATGTTGCCTGCTCTCGTGGCGACAAACGGTGATTCTCGAGTGAAGGTGCCATGCCTTCGAGTCTTGAGTCGGCTACGATTAGTGACACCGGGCGGGAATCGTAGTGTAGTATTTTATACTATGTCTTTGAACTGATTTGGATCATGTGCTGAGAAAACCATTTCTGGATTATTGTAAACTCTAAAATAGGTTTTGAGGGTTTTAACCCACGTGACTATGATATGTATTTCACGCACTTGTTGCGTTTGAATTTTAAATATGTTTTGATGATGTTTTTATTCAATGTAGCACCCTCTTTGAGGTGCGTGAAAATATTTTTGAAAAACTCTGATTTTTATTAATTCAATTAGTATTAAATAGAAGGGGGTGTTACACCCCCATGGCATGCTCAATCACCTCATTATAAACCCTTAACACCATTAAGTCCCACCGGACTATTCTCCTCTAGAGCACTCAACCTCACCCAGGGACCTAAACCACCATTTAGGACCAAAACAATCATCTAGGGACCAAACTGTCACCTAGGGACCAAACAAAGACACCCTCTTAGGCACTTGGCGGCACTAGGCGCCATTCTCCCCACATTCAGCGCCCCTGGTGCAACCAGCACTAGGCGCGCGAAACTCAGCATTTTGGCGCCCGTGGCAACACGACCACTGGCGCCACCTTTCTAGCAATCTGGCGCCCCACGGGCAACACAGACCTAGACACAAACTCGCATACGATTTGAGACACAAACTAAGACACGAGCAGCAGACTAGGCGCTGGCAAAGACTGATTTAGCGCCCCCCTGTGACCAGCTCACCCAACACTTCCAAACCAAAAACCACCCGAGCCAAAATGTTTAAAAATGAATTTGGGCAGAGTAAACACAAAATTTGGCACGAGTGAAATATGCTTAGAAAAGTAAGTTCCACTCCCAGGCCCCAAAACACACACAAAACAAGCCCCACCGAGACATTTTCAAAACCACACACGCAAACTGAAAACTACTCGAGCCAAAACACTTAAAAATGAAAGTTGGCGGTGAATACAAAATTTGTACGAGGAAATATGTTCGAAATACAAGTTTCACTCCCGGCCCCAAAACACACACAAAACAAGCCTCAGGACATTTTCAAAATAACACACTGCAACTGAGAAAACCACTCGAGCCAAAAGCGTTTAAAATTGAAAGTTGGCGGTGAATACAAAATTTGCACGAGAAAATGTGCCCAGAAATGCAAGTTTCACTCCCGGGCTCCAAAATACCCACATTCTCGCGCCCAGACAAAGAACTCACTCACCCAGACAACGCTCACGGTGACACAGCGCCATTCTCGGGCACCACAGGGCAGCATTTGGCGCCCATGCCAGCCGCACACACGCACTCCAACACACAAGCAAGTGTGCGTGGCGCCATTTCCCAAAGAACTTGGCGCCTGGCGAACACACCGCACAGAACACATTCCAAAGACATGAACAAAAGTGCACGCGGCGCCATTTTCCCGGCAATGTGGCGCCACGTGTGACATCCGGCCGGCGAGGGCGGGAGTGATCGCGGTGCCCAAAAAAGGTGGCATGGCAAAGAGCGGCTCTGGCGGCTTCAAAGCGAAGGGGCGTGAATGAACCGAATACGCACCGGAATGAGAGGATCGAGGTGTGCGGTATGGGGTATGCTGATTGAAGGAAGGCTTAAAAGAATTGATTTGGACTACCTATACCAACAAGATGCATCTTCTTTTCGGGAGCTCATCCCATAAGAACTCCATAGTTAAGCGTGCTTGGCTTGGAGTAGTAGTGGGATGGGTGACCTTCTGGGAAGTTTCCCGGAAAGCATGCAAGTGAGGACAAAGCATGCTGAAAAGACTCGTGTTGGTTCGTGGGAGCATCAACGATTCTAGAAGCGATTTGGGATGTTACAAATGGTATCGAGCGTTGCAGACCTCTCCCGATGCGGTGTGGTTCGAGGACGAACCAAGCGGAAGCTGGTGGGCATGTGACATCCGGGGCTGACGAGGGCGGGGAGTGATCGCCGGTGCCCAAAAAAGGTGGCATGGCAAAGAGCGGCTCCTGGCAGCTTCAAAGCGAAGGGGAGCGTGAATGAACCGAATACGCACCGGAATGAGAGGATCACGAGGTTGTGCGGTATGGGTATGCTGATTGAAGGAAGGCTTAAAAGAATTGATTTGGACTACCTATACCAACAAGATGCATCTTCTTTTCGGGAGCTCATCCCATAAGAACTCCATAGTTAAGCGTGCTTGGCTTGGAGTAGTAGTGGGATGGGTGACCTTCTGGGAAGTTTCCCGGAAAGCATGCAAGTGAGGACAAAGCATCTTTGAAAAAGACTCGTGTTGGTTCGTGAAAGCGATCCAACGATTCTAGAAGCGATTTGGGATGTTACACCCTGGCAGTAGCATTCCTGCACAAACTCTCATTTCAGCCTGTGAACAGTACACAGGGCGCCAGAATCCTAGCATCTTGGCGCCCCAAACTCCAAAACCCCAATTTTCTCAAAATCTTCCAAACCAATTCACTCAATAATTCTTCTAACACTCCTAATTGCATAATCAAACAACCAATTGCATGCTCAAATCATCAATCACATCAAAATCACAAAATCATATATTACAAAACCCTAACTCAAGCTCTAAATCAATTTTGCCAAGGAATTCATCAAATTCAAGAAATCAATCATCATACAATCATCAATTTAACATAAAACAGCCCTATGCTATACATAAAACCCATTATCTCCTCTATTATAGAGTGAGACTCCCCTTACCTCAAATTAACATGAGAGAGAAGAACCGGAGCGGAGTCACGAACAAAACCACCGCAACAATCCAAGCTTCAAGTCACGAAATCCTCTTTCTTTCCTCCTCTCTTGCACCAGTGCAGACTGCTCCCTCTCTTCTCCTTTCTTTTTCTTTTCGTTTACTTCTCACAAATGAGCTTTGATACCTAATTTGGGTATATAAGTATTGGGCCATGCGCTTTTGGGCCCTTTTACAACCCCTTCTCCATTTCTCCTACTACCTCCTTCAATTAAAGTAAAATGCTACATTACAATTTAATATAGTTAAGTAAATAATGTAACACTTTAAATAATTTAGTCAAATAAATGATTAAATCATTTAGGGTGTTACACCCCTTACCTTAATAATTTGAGAAAGATGAGAACCCTTCACTCTCCAATAACCACAGCAACAAGCTCTCCTCTCCTCTCCTAGCTTGAACTCTCCACGCCCAGATCCTCTTCTTCTTCCTTCTAATCACTATTCCACCTACCAACTTCTCTCTCTTACTTCCCTTTGACTTTTGTTTCGTTCTTGATGCAAAATGAGTTTCTTCCTACGGTTACCTTCTTTTATCACAAGAGCATGGGCTTCTTAATGAACCATGGGCCTCCAATAATCATGGCCTCTAATCACACCTCCTCATTTAAGTCAATTGCCCTATTATCTTTTTAATATGACCAACCAAAATACCTCCTAATACCATAAGAATCCCACATTAATCTTATGACCTAATAAACTTTTAAATAACCCAATTGAATAAATAATTGAACTATTTTTGGGGCGTTACAATTTGCGCAAGTGTCAAAAGGCAAGATGGTTATGGAAGAGCCGGTGCTCCCTGAGTGGATGCAAGAGGAGGATGAAGACGATGTTCCCCTATCAACAATCCAACTAAGGGCAGTGAAGAAGGAAAGGGCCAAAAGAGCAAGAAGCCCAGCAAAAAGAAGGAGTCCAGCAAAGAAGAAGCAGAAAAAGGTAAGTAGTGAAGAAGAATTTAATTCTACTGACTTAGATGATATTAATGATAATGATGCAGATGAATCGAGGAAGGTAAGCATGGAAATCATCAGTGAGGAAGAGGAAGAAGAAAGTCCTGAGGAGAAAGGCAGTTCAAGTGAGAAAACAATCAGTGCAACTGAGTCCCCAACAACCCAAACGGTCAAGGAACCAACCAAGAAACAGCCCAAAGCAACTAACCCTAAACAACCATCACCAAAAGCCACACAACCCTCACCTCAAGAACCCTCCACCCATGACCAGAACACTCCCAAAACTCCACAATCCAAACCCCAAGACCAACCCATTCCACAACCACCCCCACCCCAACTTTGAACACGAGAAAGCGACCATCACCCCAAGAAGTGCGGAGGAGGAGACGTGGCGACGTCTGAGGCAACCAATGTAGGAAGCAATCCAGACTCACAGCTCATGTCCCCACCCAAAAAAACAAGAGTGAAAAGTGTACCCACTGTTACCTCAAAATTTCGACAGTACATTAAATGAAGCTTTAAATGGGGCTGACTTCACATTTAATATTGTTCTGTGGGCCATAGGTTAATATTCAAGTCAGTGCACCATGATTTCGACAGAAAGCGGATAAGGGCAAGGAATGCAAGCGATCTTCGACAAGCTTAGCTTTCAAAGCCATGAAGCAAGGAATCTTCGACAAGCGAGGACACAACATTTCGACAGAACTGGGCTCAACATTTCGTCAAGCAGTTGACAACGGGTCAGTCGAAAGTGCAAAGCAGCAAGGTAGTGGGCGGTTATTCTCCCGTAGTTTTAGGAGGCAGTTACCCTTTCCCCACGATTGTTCCTAGGAGTATAAATACCCCTTTGTAATAGGAAACAGGGGTCACCACATTTTACAAAAACTCTGGGAAACTCAACTTCCAAGTCAACGCGAAACACGAGTGAAACAGATCCTTGTACGTGTTGGTGAACCATTTTTCTTTCTTCATTTAATGCAAAGTCTTTACTTTCTTTTTACGTTTGTTGCATTTATCGCTTTTACTTCGCTTTCAAGTTATTTCTTTCTACCATTCTCTGTTCTTACGTACTTCAAAAAACACAAACTCAATGGCAATTGTCAAAGAGATTTTCTAGTTTGATCTCACGATCTCGATATTGAAAACTAGTGATTGTTTGCTAAAAACACCAAAGAAACAAATTGGCATGTGGGACCTTTGCCATTAATTTTGTGTCTTTTCTATCGATATCGTGTTTGTATGCACTTGAGGAGTGGTAGAATGGTACGCACCAATTCTAACAACGCCTCTAGTTCCAGCCCTGTGATATCACAAGTGCAAGGAACAACGGTAGATTCAGCCAATGTCAGCGTTGGAAATGTTACAGGGACTATGGCCCCAGTGACGTCAATAACCGTTCCCACGATGTCAATGACCAATGTTGGTTCGACACCGTCTATGGCCTTGCCACAAAGTATAGGACTTCCTTCTAGTCCTTATGTGGCAACAGGAAATAGTTTGGAGACACGTTTCCAGAACATGAGTCTACCACCATACCCTTTTGGGGTATATGGCATGCCCTCTTTGGAATGCCACATGTCTCGACCTTTTCTCCTTCACACGCCTCTTCCGAGGGCGTGCTTGGTCGAAATCCTCTCGCATTAACCAATGCGTCCTTGTTGGCTTTAAGGCGGCAAGTGGGACGAAGCAATCATGATATGGTTAATATCTTCGACTCAACAAATTGGTACCGTGTTTAATCCTTTGATTGAACACAAATACCGATTACCAAATGTTAGCAAACCAAATGGGTAGGATTGCAGATTTCTTTGGGGGCTCCTACAGAAACAATAGGCGATTACCCAATTGTGGGAATAATGCGCCTAATACCCCACAGAGATCGATTCGCCGAAGCCCGTGCGATTGTGGGCGAACAACAAGGAATGGGAAACCACGTCCCTGAAGTAGTTATGGTAAATCGAAACCAAAATGCCGATGAAGTTGTTCGACAAGTGCAACGGAATAACGTTTGTGCTCAAGACAACATAGCCACTTTGGTAGAAACCATAATGGCGCAGAATGGCCTTAACGTAGGGTTACACAGGCCTAATTTCATATCGCCACTGTGTGAATATGTCCTACAGGCAGAATTGCCGAGGGGTTGGAAAATCCCTAAATTCACTAAGTTTGGGGGTGATACCAATGAGTCCACTGTCGAACACATTGCCCGGTACATGACTGAGGCAGGGGACATAGCCCAAAATGAGAGTTTGAAAATGAAATATTTTCCAAATTCTCTAACTAAGAATGCCTTTACGTGGTTTACCACTCTACCCCCTGGTTCCATATATACATGGGGGCAATTAGAAAAGGCTTTCCATGAGCAGTTCTACATGGGCCAGTCAAAAATTAGTCTTAAAGAATTGGCTAGTGTTCGACGTAAAGTGCCTGAAGCCATTGACGACTATCTGAATAGGTTTAGGCTATTAAAGGCTAGGTGTTTCACACAAGTGTCTGAGCATGAGCTTGTCGAAATGGCTGCAGGAGGCCTTGATTATTCAATTAGAAAGAAATTGGATACCTCTCATTTGAGAAACATGGCCCAGTTAGCCGATAGAGTTCGACAAGTTGAAAGGCTTAAAGAGGAAAAGGCTAGAGTGAATAAATACAATAGAAAAGAAAACTCAGTTGGCTTTCACAAGAAAGAAAAGGTAGCCTATGTCGATGAGCAATTCGACTTTGCGTTTAGTGATGTCGAATCTGAGGAAATAGACGTGGTGAACTTAAGCACTGGTCCTCCTATGCTGTAAATTATTAAGGCACTGCAAATGGGAATAATCCGTGGAGCTAAAGAATGATAGATTTGTGCCTAAGACATACACTTTTGATGTTACTAAATGCGATGAGATCTTTGATTTATTAGTAACTGATGGCCAAATCATAGTGCCAACTGGCCTGAAAGTTCCTCCTCTCGAACAGAGGAAGAAAAAGGGTTATTGTAAGTTTCATAATTTTTTGGGACATACAACCGACCGTTGTGTTCTTTTTCGAGGACATGGTTGAAAGCAATCGAAGAGGAAGGCTCAAATTTGGGGACAAGAAGAATAAAGCACCTATGCAAATCGACACGACCCACTTCATCAAGTGGAGGCTATGTCTGCAGAACCAGTTGAGATGAATATCAATATGGTGGATGCTAAAATGGTGGATTCTCCAAAGCCTATCAAACCCTCTATTGACAAAATCAAAAGTGTAGTGCGGAGAAGGGTGTTCTTTGCACAACCTTTGTCACTCGGGGAAGAATATAATGAGAAGGTACAACTGTGTACCCCAAAGTCGAGGAAGAGGCGATAGACTTCACGAGCAGTGTAAAGCGAGAAACTCGAGGTCATGTTGTGCCCAAGGTGTAGTCTTTGTGTTCGATAAGGAAGCACTAAAAGTGTCGAATCTTTGTGAGGTTCGACAACCTCTAAAAGGAAATGGCGGACAAGAGGCCAAACTTTAGCTTTAAAAAAGGGGACCTTCCTTACAAGGTCAAAAGTTCGAACAAGGCTTCGACAAAGCAAACCACGGTTCTTTGGCAAGAAGCTTGATCAAAGGAATTCGTGTTATCCGCCTCTGCTAAGCCATTTATTCCAAGCGAGATCTCTCCAACGAAAAGTGGATACATCTTTGGGTGTAGACACTATAGGAATCTTTGCTCGAGAATCTTTGAAACGGTCAAGCCACGCGTGCGGTGAGGCCGCGAAATATAATTATAAGAATAATTATAAAAGGAAGAATCCCATGACTAAGACCCAATGGCGTCGTTATCGGTTTCGAAGAAGAAGCGAACTGCTTTTTTACGACGAAAACGCGAGAAGGTTCAAAAGCGGCTAAGAATATGACCTCTAGAGCCGTGGGAACGAGCGAAAGTAAACATATAGCGCCGCCAATCAGGTAAAGGTTGGGAATAAGGCTAAAGGAAAATCTATTGTGATAGAGGAACCTAGGAGGCTGCATTGGAGAGAATTTTTCCTCCATTAACATCATTGAAGAAGGAAGGCGCCGTTCGACATGGATGAAGACGTTACTTCCGATTTGAAGACTACGAAGCGATTTCGGCGTCATCCGCAGCGTGGTGTCCATTACGCCTAGTGAGTATGACGCCGTTACTGATGCAAATGATGTCGAAGAAGACTTCATTGGAGATATGTCTAATCACAAGCCAATGTGCTATTATGTAATGAACAACGAGTGCGTCGAAGAAGCGGATGGCCACTTTCGAAAGGCGAGACGGAGGCATGCAACACCATCGAAGCCTTTATACGCCCAAGCCAAAGTTAATGGTGTGGGTGTCAATAAAATATTGGTCGATGGAGGTGCTTCTTTTAATTGTCGATGCCTCGAGGCCATGCTGCAGACAATAGGGATGTATGATATAGACCTTAGGCCCCATAATATTGTGTTGACTAATTATGAGGGTAAATCGGCGTGGTCTTTGGGGGCCGTTGAAGTGGAAGTGGTGGTAAGGCCATCGGAAGGACTACCATGTTCTTTGTCATCGCTCGAAAGCAAGCTATAATCGCTCCTTGGGAGAGAGTGGATACATGGAGTAGGAGCCTGTCCCTTCAAGCCTACACCGGAAGGCGGTAATGTGGAAGGAAGATGGTCTTGTGGAATATGTTGAAAGCGGACCAAAGTTACTTCCTTCTTGGCGTAAATAATGTCACCAAGGAAAATTTGAAAAACAAATGGCGAACATTGCGCCATGTTCATCTTCTAGTCAAGCATATATCTCTTCAGATAATGTGCTTTCCTCTGTTCGCCTATACCCAACACATGGTTTTGTGTGGGAAAGAGAGGTGATAGAAGGTGCAAATGTCTATCCTGAGGGTGTGTTACCTCCAGCAGGATGGGACACCGATTCTTAAAAGGTTTTAGATGTCGGTGCCCAATGCTTCAGGATAGAATTACGGCTTACATGGCGAAAATAAAGTAAAAGCGGCTTTGGAAGCGAAATAAATCAACAAACAATGGTACATCGAAGCCATAACTTCATCTGAAGAAAATGGTGAAGTCATAGATTGCAAGCTCGATTGCATTTATGATGACGAACCATTAGGTTTTGAAAAAGACCCTAAAGATTCGACAAATCGCATGCAAGCTCAAGATCCAGTGGAGGAAGTGGATTTGGGAGATGGCCTAACCAAAAGGCCAACATACATTAGTGCACACCTTGATCTTTGCCTTCAAAACCCAAGTTATTTCACTTCTGCGGGAGTTCAAAGATTGCTTTGCTTGGGAGTACAACGAAATGCCGGGTTGAGTCGAGAAGTGGTGGAATTGCAAATACCTATTCGACTGGGAAGGAAACGAAGAAAGCAAACACCAAGAAGATTTGCTCCTCCAATATTGGCTAAGATCAAAAAGAAGAAATAGAGAGGTTTGTTCAAAAGCAAATTCATCGAAGCGCGGGTATGTCGATTGGCTAGCTAATATTGTTCGATGAATGAAGAAAAGCGGAAAACTTAGAGTTTGCGTAGACTTTAGGGATCTAAATAACGCAACACCTAAGGATGAATACGCAATGCCCATGAGCGAGAAATGCTAATAGATTCGTGACGAGGATTTGATTATCTCGGTATGCTAGATGGCTACTCGGGGTATAATCAAATTTTTATTCTTTGAAGAGGACGTGTCAACTTGACTTTTCGATGTCCGGGGCATTGGTGTTTACGAATGGGTAGTAATGCCCTTTGGGTTAAAAATGCTGGTGCCACTTATCAAAGAGCAATGAATTCTATGTTTCATGATTTTATTGATGATTTTATGCAAGTATACATAGATGATGTGGTGGTTAAGTCATCCTCGAAATTGGTCATTTAGACCATCTTCGACGTTCTTTCGAGCGAATGAGGAAATATGGATTGAAAATGAATCCAACCAAGTGTGCTTTACGTATGCGTGCGCAGGTGAATTCTTGGGTTTTGTAGTGCACAAGAAAGGCATTGAGATCAACCAAAATAAGACTAAAGCAATTATGGAAACGAAGGCTCCTTCGACAAGAAAGAACTTGATCACTCTTTTGGGAAAAATCAATTTCCTTAGCAGATTTATTTCAAATCTAAGTGGCAAAACACAAGCTTTTTCGCCATTCTTTGAGGATGAAGAAAGAAGATGCATTCAAGTGGGGCGTGTTCACCAAGATGCTTTCGACGCAATCAAGTCTTATTTGGTCAAACCACCAATTTTATTGCTGTTATTAGAAACAAATTGCTAAAATTGTGCATAGCGACTTACGATAACACAATAGGTAGCATGTTAGCGCAAGAGGATGATAATGGTGTCGAAAGAGCCATTTATTACCTTAGTAGGGTTTTGATTGATCTTTGAAACTAGGTATAGTCCAATAGAAAAACTATGCCTTTGCTTGTATTTCTCTTGTACAAAATTGAAGCAATATATAAAGTCGTGAGATATTTATGTTTATTCGCATTTTGATGTAATTAAACATATGTTGTCAAAACCAATGTTACATAGTCGAATTGGAAAGTGGGCTTTGGCTTTGCTAGAATACAACTTGACGTATCAGCCCCTTAAATCAATCAAAGGACAAGTGGTTGCTGATTTCATAGTGGACCACTCTGTTGTCGAACATGAAATACATTCGTTAGACATACGTCCTTGGAAACTATACTTCGACGGCTCAAGCCATAAAAATGGAGTGGGTATTGGAATATTAATTATTTCCCCAGAGAACATTCCAACGAAGTATAAATTTAAAATTCGAGACTCTTGCTCCAATAATGAGGCTGAGTATGAGGCCCTAATAGTAGGCCTTCAAATTTTACTCGAATTGGGGGCAAGCCATGTCGAAGTAAAAGGTGATTCACAACTAGTTGTCAAACAATTGACAAAAGAATACAAATGCATCAATGAGCACCTTATTAAATATTTCGTCATTGCCAACACGTTGCTAAAAAGGTTTACATTTGTACACCTAGAACATTTACCACGAATTGAAAATCACGTGGCAAATGAGTTGGCACAAATTGCCTCAGGCTACAAGGTATCAAAACAAAGCCTAGAAGAGTTAATTGAGATAAAAGATAAACTAATCTCAGAAGACTCTCTTTATAATACTACTACTTCGACGCTATTGTCAACACCAAAAATTGGGGGGGCAATAAATGCAAATGAAATACGCGTCGAAAAACGCCACATTTTCGACGATGTTGACTTAGCAGAAATTTTTGCTATTGACAACATGGCTGATGATGATTGGCGCAAACCCATTGTAGAGTATTTGCAAAATCCTACAGGGGACACTAATAAAAAAGTAAAGTCTGAGCTCTAAGCTACGTGTTAATTGGAAACGAATTGTACATGGACTCTGAAGGGTACTATTAAAATGTCTTAGTGAAAATGAGGCATATTTGGCGGTTCGATACACGAGTGGAGCATGTGGCTCACATCAAGTAGGCCACAAAATGAAATGGTTGTTATTTCGACAAGGAATGTATCGCCAACCATTTTAAAAGATTGCATAGAATTTGCTAAAGGTCGCCAAGAATGCCAAAAGCATCTTTGGAATCCGAAGATGTGCCCGCAAGTGAATTGCATTCTATAGTGAAACCTTGGCCATTTAGAGGTTGGGCTCTAGATGTAATTGGAGAAATAAAACCAACGTCATCGAAAGGCCACAGGTACATCTTGGTAGGGATTGATTACTTTACTAAGTGGGTAGAGGCAATACCTTTAGCCAACGTGGATCAAGAAGCAGTGATAAGGTTTATTCAAAACCATATCATTTACAGATATGGAATACCAGAAACCATTACTACAAACCAAGGTACTGTTTTTACCGGTCGAAAAATGGTAGATTTATTTCTTTGAAATTGGTTTCAAGTTGTTGACTTCGACACCATACTATGCGCGCAAGCTAACGGTCAAGTAGAAATTGCAAATAAGATCATTATTAACCTGATCAAAAAGCACGTTGGGCGTAAGCCTAAAAGTTGTACGGTTCTCTTGACCAAGTGTTATGGGCTTGTCGAACGTCGCTTAAAGAGTCTATAAACACTACTCCCATAAAGTTAACATTTGGGCATGATGCGGTGTTACTGTTGAAATTTGTTTACAATCAACAAGGATTCGAAACAATGTGAAATTCCCTTTGATCACTATTGGGATATGATGATTGATGAATTAGTTGATTTAGACGAAGAAAGGTTGTTAGCTTTAGAGATGCTTATTCGACAGAAAGAGAGAGTAGCTAAAACCTACAACAAAAAGGTTAAGTTAAAAACCTTTGAGGAAGGAGAGTTAGTGTGGAAAGTCCTATTACCTATGGATAAAAAAGATAGAGTTTTAGGCAAATGGTCACCAGGGTGGGAAGGCCCATTTCGCGTGTTGCAATGCTTTTCGAATGGCGCTTATGAAGTCGAAGAGCTAGGTGACGAAAATAGAATCTTTAGAATAAATGGCAAGTATTTAAAGCAATACAAGCCAACGTTAACTGAGATAAAAATTGAGCAATTATAAATAAACGAAAATTGTTCATAAAGAAATGTCAAAATTACATAGCCATTTTTAGAATTCTAAACTATTACAGTCTCAGAAGTTCGACAAAGTGGCCTTATGCCTCTCCATAATGCTAACACTCAAAGAGATAGAGGTGTCGAGAAGGTGCAGCTCTTTGTCGAGGTCGGCGAGAATGGCTTGATGCTTGTCAATCTTCTCCAAGTGCTCTATAGCTGTCAATGCCTTGGTGGTCTTGGTGGACGAAGAAGCAGCCCTCATCCTTTCGACGATCAGGCCCTTCTGATGCTTAGCGTTTGACAGTTTGAGTTGAAGTGTCTTTATCTCTTCGTCAATACGCGCGATCTCTAATCCCATTCAGCGATTGCTTTCTCATCATTAGCTGCTTGGGTCTCGAGAGCCTCGATGTCGTCTTGATCGGCCTTGAGAGAGGCGAGTTCCACTTCGCAGAGTTGAGTCTCTTGAACCTTGCGCTTGGAGGTGGTCGACCGTTGGTTGATTAGAATAGAAAGTCGCTCAAAAATGGGGCCGAATTCCATGAAGAATGAAAGGATGTTTTGAGGAGGGTCCAACTTGGTGATCTTGTGAATGAGGGATTTTACCTCAAAATACACAGATGGGTCATTCTCAATGGTTGCCACCAAATCCCCTTCTAACACCTTCGTCTTGGTGGCGAAAGCGAGCTTTCGACCGTCTCGATTGATAGAACTTAGAGAGTTGTTCAAGAAGCTCGCAAATCAAGCGGCTCGACGAGCTCTTAAGACTCAACATGATCTTCAAGGTCGCCGAGGATTAAATCTTCTTTAGCTCACCCAACTCTTGATCGCTAACAAATATTTGTTGGATGACTCTTTCGCGAAGCACCTTGATCTGCGAGGCTCCTCCACTCTAGGCTCCTCATGTTCTTGATCGATCATATTTTCTTCAGGAATTTCGGCGGAGGTAGCCACCACTTCCTGTCTTTCGACTTCTGGAATGTTAGGCTCTGGAACTTGGACGTTCTCTTCGACAACCGCTTCTACGCCCACATTTGGAACAAGCTCTTGAAAGGAGGAATCCTGTGGTCGCAAGTGCACGAAAAACCTCTTGTGATCACACCTTGAGGCGAAGAAGGAAAGGAAGCATTGGAGCCGACAATTCCCGTTCGGCAACCTCAACCAAAGACTCAACGCCGGGATTCTCGACGAAGCGGTCCACCACATTTCTGATGTAAGTAATACCACTTAAGTTAAAACGGGAAAAGTGAGATCAAAGAGTTTCGAAATGGCGTCGAAAGGAGAGTTACCTCATGTACCTTAATCCTCTTGATTGGTGGAGAAGAAGGTGATTCAGAAGGCTCGGCGATGGTGATGCCTTGAGCTGCCCTTTGGGATTCAGGTAAGGCCCTTTTCTTCGACCTCTGAGTGAGAGGAATGTTGTCATCACTTTCAGTGTCCTGCAAAAGAGATCAAGTTATGGTATAGGTGATGCCACAAGAAAGTGAATGATAAAATCGAAGAGAAAGGTCGATGTATATACAGTACCTCAGAGCTGGAAGGAATAACCAATTTCTTCTTGGCTTTAGGCTTTTGAAGAGTTTTAGCTGTTTGGGTTGTCACCTGGAGGGAATTTCCAACATGAGTAAAAGCCATAACCAACAGACAACTTAAGATAAGTGGAAAGTGCCATACCTTTTTTGGAGTGTTGTCTGGAATGGGATTTGCTACCACTTTCTTCGTAGCTTGGGGAGAGGATTTTGATGTGGTAGCTTTGCCCACCTTGACCTTTAACTTTGTTGCAGGTTTTTCTGAAAATGTCGAAAACATTGGTAAGCAATTGGAAATGAAGCCAAGTTATAAGTGGTTAAGACTTAAAAAGCTTTGAGTGTCAAAAAGTGTTTACCAGTGTTGTTCGAAGGGAAGGCTGCTACCAATTTCTTCACAATGTTGCCAGCAAAAGTATCAATGGCTTCCCCAGCGGCTTTGGTGTAATAACTGGTCCACCATTCATGAAATTTTTCAGTACATGAAAACCTTGGATTGAATTTGAGGGGTTCAAAGTTCAAGGCTTTGTAGTGAAATCTCTTGAAGGCTTGTTTATAAACCACCTCTGTGCAGGGCGAATTTGACAAAGGCCAAACTGCCTAGCAAGATAACTTGGGAAATATCTAGTAATTCCCAAACTATTTTTTGTTTTGCCAGGGGTGAGCCTAGTGGAGAGGACAGAAGGAGAAAGGTAAGCTTGCCAAATCCGGTTAACTTCCACAGCAGGATCGACAGAGGAAGAAGGAAATGGTTGTTTAAACCATGCTGGACCACAAGACCTTTGGAGAAAAGGAGCCATTGAATCTGTGAAGGTGGTACAGTTCAGAAAATTTCAAAATAGGCCGAAAGGATTCTTGGCGAGGAGGGTTGCTTGCTTAGGCCTAAAGCTGCGCTGATCGAATCCTTTGGTCTTCTTTGTTCTCCACGATTAGTCGAAGCGGACTTGGGGATATACAAGTTTAGTCAAGACTCGAAAGTGGCCAATGTACCACTACTGCAGAATGACCATAGTGGGCCAGAAGCCAAAAACTTGGTGGCCGGTTCATTCTCTTTCAACTCTATAACAGCATTATCAAGTTGCTGGTAGAGAGAGCCTAAAATCAACTTGGCAAGGTTGATGTCTTCTCGGTCATGGAGTTGACATGCCAAGGGGATGTAAGTTTTGGAAACTGGAGGAGGCGTGTGCGTAGAAAGCGAAAATAGATAACCACGGGGTTAGAAAGGCTACATGTTCTATAGCGAGACACTTCCTCGCGTGTCAAGCGAGCCATGGTGCTCAAAGAATGTAAGGGAAAAGGTGGCATTGGTGAATTTGAAGCCGTATGTATAGTCAGGATGTGTGGGATCGAAGGTTTCTCCTAGGGGTTTCAGACCTGTAATGGCAGCCACATCTAGCAGAGTGGGGGATAACATGCCACATTTCAGGTGAAGGCTATGGGTGGAACAGTCCCAGAACTGCATAGCAGCCAAAAGTAGGGTGCTATCGTACTTGGGCCCATACCTAGACAATTGGATAAGGTCGAAGATGCCCTGTTTTTTCCAGACTTTGGCTTTCTTGGATTCTACTCTGTCAAGCCAGTCTAGGTAGTTTTGTTGGTCGAGCCTAGGAGCAGACCTAAAGACCCTAGAAGGGTTAGTCAGAAACTCTAAATGAAAAGGGGTTTCAGCAAAGATTCTAGGTTGGAGACGAACATGGCTGGGGAAAATCTCAGAAACTTCAGTAGTTTCCAACAAGATGTCAGGAAGAGGACCCAAATAGGCGTGAGTGTAAATCTCAGCAGAAGAGATTAATACCTGAGTCTGCCAGTGAGTAGATCGTTCGTCGTTGATGTCAGGTTCATCAACGAAGCCATCTAGGGTTTGAATGTTTCTGGATTCATCGTTCCTCTTTGAGCTCTCAGGTCGCGTCACTACAGCAGATGATGAAGCCATGAGTAAGGAAAAGTGAATACAAGGTGGAATCTGGGTGTAGATTAAAGAGAAAAGACGAAAGTTTGAAACTTTAGTGAAAGTTGAGGTTTTTGCAAAACGCAGGAATGAAGAAAGCAGAAGGACTTCACAAGGTTTCAAACTGAGGAAAGAGGAATTCGAAGGGTTGTGGCCGTTTATATATGTTTGAAGAAATGCTTGATTATTGCACGTTCGCCATAACTCGCACGTTTGCGACGTTTGGGAGACGTGATGGCCCACCAACTATGCGACGTGTGCCAATGAAACGGTTCGTTTTACCTGCGCAAGTAATGATGGCTGTCTTTTCGACCACTGTTGAAGTGCAAAAGGCGGCAAAAGTGACCATTGCACAGTATTCAAAAAATGCCTTTTCTTAACTCCTTTCCTTATTCCGTCGAAAAAGCATTTTTTGGGGGGCAATCTGTTACCTCAAAATTTCGACAGTATATTAAATGAAGCTTTAAATGGGGCTGACTTCACATTTAATATTGTTCTGTGGGCCATAGGTTAATATTCAAGTCAGTGCACCATGATTTCGACAGGAAAGGCAGACAAGGGCAAGGAATGCAAGCGATCTTCGACAAGCTTAGCTTTCAAAGCCATGAAGCAAGGAATCTTCGACAAGCGAGGACACAACATTTCGACAGAACTGGGCTCAACATTTCGTCAAGCAGTTGACAACGGGTCAGTCGAAAGTGCAAAGCAGCAAGGTAGTGGGCGGTTACTCTCCCGTAGTTTTAGGAGGCAGTTACCCTTTCCCCCACGATTGTTCCTAGGAGTATAAATACCCCTTTGTAATAGGAAACAGGGGTCACCACATTTTACAAAAACTCTGGGAAACTCAACTTCCAAGTCAACGCGAAACACGAGTGAAACAGATCCTTGTACGTGTTGGTGAACCATTTTTCTTTCTTCATTTAATGCAAAGTCTTTACTTTCTTTTTACGTTTGTTGCATTTATCGCTTTTACTTCGCTTTCAAGTTATTTCTTTCTACCATTCTCTGTTCTTACGTACTTCAAAAAACACAAACTCAATGGCAATTGTCAAAGAGATTTTCTAGTTTGATCTCACAGTCTCGATATTGAAAACTAGTGATTGTTTGCTAAAAACACCAGCAAACACCCACCCATAACCCTTTTGGAAGAAAGAAGAGGCAAGAGCTAGCAGCTGCAACCAAAGAAACCAAAGTTAGTGGAGAACAAGAGCAAGTTGAAACAACCACAGCCAAGAGACAAAAGCTACCAGTGAAGAGGAAAGGTGAGAGTGCCAAGGGGAAGCCAGCCACTGCTACTAGTGCAACATTTATTGCTGCTAGTGGTTCTGAGGAAGCCTCACGCCATTCTTTGAAGAAGGACTGCGCAGCGTTATAACGTCTGCTGAAAAAGAGGCTGCAGCTAAACTTGCAGAATTGCAAGTAATGAAAGAGCGTGAAGCTGCTATTGAAAGAGCAAAGGAGCAGGCAATGGAAGAGGCTACTCAGAATTTGGCGGAGCATCTCCTGAAGCAAGCCCAAGACAAAGTTACTGATATTGGTGGTTCATCTAAAGACGTTGTAACGTCTCAAGTGCCAGAGGTTGAAAAAGCCCAAATGGACCCCAATGAAGCACAGCAAGTTAATCCTGCTGAACTAGCAATGAAAATGTGGGAAGAAGCCAAGAAGAGGATTGCTGAGAGCAGCGCAAACATGACCAAGGAAGCTGAAGCTTCAGTTGCTGCTGGGGCGAGCTCGGGAGTAGTAGGATCAGATAAAACAACAACAACCACCACCACTACTGAAGCAGGAGGAGAGAAAAAGAAGAAGGAAAAGAAGAAGGTGACAGGACAAGCAGGAATCCCTACCAGGGAGAGCGGAAGGCTCAGGTCTGGTAGTTGGAACAAGTAAGCTAGCCCCTTAATTTTTTTTAACAATAGAGTAGTTTTAATTTTTAATTTTAGTAGTTGTTTGTTTATGTTCTGTTTAATTGTACTTCCCCCTAAATTAAAAAAAAAAAAAAGCTTTTTGTCATTGAGCAGTAGGGACACTGCTCAACTTTAAGTGTGTGGGGAGAATCTCGATGTTTTAAGTTTCTGTTTCTATTTTGTGCAAGCATGAAATCAAATGCAAAATCAGTTTTTATTCTTACTCTGTTAAGGCATTAAAAATAATTCTCTTTGGGCTAAATCTAGTGATGAATGTGTATGTGTGAGTAGCTGATGCATGTTTAGATGAATAGAATTGATTGCTGCTTCCACACAAACTCTGTTTTAAGGAAAGATCTAGTTAGCAAGGGAATATTTTATGCTGAAGCTAGTTTTGGTGAACTATGGTGATGGTGAAACTTGATTAAAAAGTTAGAGTAGCAGTAGAAGCTAAGTTTGGGGGTATATCAGGTTGTACTAAGGCTGGGTGCGAAGATTGAAAGGTTACTTAGGTGTATCTTTTGCACTTAGTGTCTTCTCTCCCATGTATTTTGGATTCTAACTCCTTATCATTCTGTAAAGATGCTCAGCATGAGCTAAACATTTTGTAGTTTGGATGTTGTTTTGCTTGTAATGAATCTCTAGTTAAATGTTATGAAGTATTGACGCTTATATGTTTTAAATCTTTGCATGATAATATTTCCAAACTTGTTTTGAGGTTGGCCTCTTAAAATAGGTAGATTCATAGGTACAGACATGGTCTATGAAAAGAACACAAAGATTTATATGAACGAAAAGGTGTACTAAAGACATTTAGGCATTTTTATATAAGTCTAGACATAGAATGGATAATAGTTCATAGAACATTGCTGTGGGTACTTAAAATACAGGAGTAGGCCTACTTAGAACCTAGACATAGGACCTCTAGTACTTGAAGCTCTGACGTTTTGTGACCAAAAAAGCCGCAGTTCTTTTTGCAATGCGTTCAAACGTTATAACGTCTATACAGAATAGCATTTGTACGTAATAACGTGTAAACATTATAACGTATGACTAGAGAGGAATTACTTGCATGCAACAATCCAACTCATTCTCACCCATATTCACAACCAACACTTATTTACTTGCTTTATTTACGTTTCTAGTATTAACACCAACTTTTAGTGCCGATTTGTTACTTGATTCTCTTGTGTTTTGAAGACTTGAACTTTGAAAGTAAACCAATCCCCGTGGGAACGATCTCTTGATTATATCCACTTTATTACTTGTACGACGTGTATACTTGCACTATATTTGCGAATACCACACGAACGCAACAATTACCGAGTGATCCTAACACCATCGGTGCTTCTTGAACAAATTCAGACTTGCCAGCGTGGTCCATCTCATAATGGATTGATTACCATATATTTGTGAACCGACTCCTTTTTTAAACGATCGGCTCTTCATTGCTGGGGCGGTTGGCTGAAGGTCGGCTTCATTTTTCATTCGGCCGATCTTCCTTTGAGTGGTATCTGAAACTTCAACAACACTCACAAGATACCAAAAACTAAATTTGTTTAAAAGATGGGGAACAATGATGAATTAATGACCACATTCAAGCATAACGTGTCTATGACTGCTAATTAGTATTAACTTTTCAGTATATGCACTAAATAGAATAGAATTTAAGTACTTTAATCATTCAAAAAGTCATGACTGAAATATTATAATTAAGCACAATAATATATTGTTCTAATATTTCTAAAATTGTTTGGTTGTTAATTCTTTGTTTGATAGTTTCTGAGATACACATTTGGACACAAAACGGAGACAATCCAAACCATCATAGTTACTACCTAAGTTAAATATATAAATTTTGGAGAACAAGTATAAAATCATATTGTTGAATGCATCATTAGATAAGCCGAATGAAAGATAGCATTTGAATAAGTAAAAGAAAAGATTGATCAGTGCAAGAAAACTCTAATAATAACTGCTTGATTTTAATTTTAAACTTATCTTGATCGAGAGAGAGTGCATTACAGGCCACCTTGTGCACGAGGAGTTACTCACCCCTACCGAACCGGAGAGGTACTGAGCCGATTCTCCCGGCCGCGCTAGTCGACCTTCTACTCAGAATCAGAGTTCTATCTTTGGATTTCCTTGAGTTGCATACCGCAGTGAAACAATATAGCTGTCCTGAAAGGAGCATGGATAATGCCATGCCATTTTCCTGGATGCGAGGATTCTCCAAAGGCATGTTCTTTACTTTGTCAATCGGTATCCAATGGAACTCTTCTTTGGTGGTGACATTCAGAGAAGAGTAAGGGCTTTCCCTTTCGGACGAGTGGTTTCAAGGTGGTGTGTGAGGAGAAAGATGAATATGGAACTTGATTTGTTGTCGTTTTTATCGAATAAGTTGATATAACATCAATACCATAGTGATAACCGGCGAGATCCAAGTTACGTATAGGATCTCTATGGTTTCTGGTTTTCTGAATTGTGTGTGGCCAGGGAAGAATTTTACCGTGGCCCCACGGTGGGCGCCAATGTTCCTAACTATTTTCCTAGAGTAGGATATAGCAAGAACACAAAATATAGAAAGTGAGAGTATAGAATGAGTAAACTGGAAGAACCCAGAAAATGTTCGTCCTTTGATTAGCCTCTGAGGGCAATATATATAGTACAATGGTGATTATTAGTAATTATTACATATTATGGCCGTTGTGGCCGTTACAAGACATAAGGAGCAGTTACAGGGATCCCATTAATACTTGTCTGCAGTTATGGATTGGCCGAACCGAACATTGTAAGTGGCCAAACCGAACATTGTAGGTGGCCGAACATATAGGTGGTCGAACCGAACATTGTAGGTGGCCGAACATATAGGCCGAACCGATGACCGGATGATTGTAGGAGCCGACCATTCGAGGAATGTTGGCCGACCGCAAGAAAGCTCTTGCTGCATTCTTCTTCCTTTGAGTGTAGTGTGTCTGGCCGAGCCTTCTAGAGACCGGTCAGTCCGGTTGTGAACAGGCTTTAAGTCCAAAATGTATAAAAGGGCTCTTTTTAGCATTTGCTTTAGGCCTCGTTTAGTGTTAGGCCGGTCCAACTCTCTAAGAACTTTAGAAGCCTCTCTAACTGTCCTTTCTATATGAAAAAGATGATAGGAAACTTTAAAAAAAAATTCAAAGTTAAAATTTTTAGGAGAATGTTTGCAAAAACAAAAACTTGGATGCATATTTTTAAAGTTAATCACGGGGGAGATTTGTACTTCCTACATGGTGCTTTACAAAATGAAATCTACGGCATGGAAAGACTTGACTAAGACCAAATTTTCTAAATACCAAGTGTTCCCAGTCGACCGCCAAGGAAAGCTCGGATGCATATCACTTCCTAACCGACTCGACCAGGCCTAGAGGACGAAGACTACCACATGAAGATCACATCTCTCCTAAAGAGCCGAGGGACTTGTCGGCCGCACAGAGCGAGGGACTCCCCCTCGCCCGAAGAGCCGACGCCTCCTCCAGGCTCGGCCATAAGCAAGAGTCTTGCGAGTTATATTAGGAAAGCCCGAGAATCCCGCCTAAGATCTTGCGGTATTAATGTATGACACTTATGAGCATTAATGATACCTTGTAATATAAATATAAGCCCTAGAGGCCAATAGAAAGGATATGTGTTTCATTCTGACTATTACCTACTCCTTACTCTCTATTTAAACGTGTTCTGGCTAAATTCTACTAGAGGGTTTAGTTGAGAACATTGGCGCCCACCGTGGGGCCCAGGTAAAACTTTCCTACCTCACTTCAGATCAACAAAGCCTACCTCATAATGGTAGGAACAAGAGCTAATGGGTCACCACGTGCTTCCACAAGCACTACTGATCCCAGGTTACTAGAACTAATGGATGCAGTAAGGATACTCCAAGAGCAGAATGCAGAACATGCTCGAAGGAATGAAGAGCAAGCCATACTTCATGAGCAGTTGGTGGCCCTTCAGAACAACAGGGCATGAGTGGTTCGAGCACCCTTGAGAGCGTTCCAGCCCTTCACTAAGGAGATCGAAACAATGCCTATTCCAACTCGGTTTCGGGAACCAGCAATCGGGACCTATGACGGAATTGGAGACCCCTAGAGCCACGTTGACGCCTTCCAGATACAGATGATGATCAATGGAGCAACGACGCCATCAGCTACAAGATTTTCGCAGGGACGTTGACCGACGTTGCCCTCAAATAGTTCAAAGGATTGACTGCAAGGTCCATCACCAGCTTTGATGACCTCGCCAGTCGGTTTGTCCAGCAGTTCTCAGCCAACAAGAAAAAGCTCATACGCCCATGGGATCTCTTTGATCTCAGGCAGGGACCAACGGAGCCGCTGAAGAAATACCTGGAACGCTTCAACAAGGTGAAAGTGCAGGTTGAGGACCCTGATGAAAAATTATTTGTCACGACTTTCATGAAAGGACTTAAAAACGGGATCTTCAGCGAGGCACTGTCCATCACAACCTTAAGGAACATAGACCAGGTCAGAGCAAGGGAAGACAAGCACATCGAAGCTGAAGACACTACTGCCACCAAAGAAGCTAGAGATACCAGAGGAGCAAGGAGGCCCCACTCACCACCAGAGTGAGGCATCAAGGCTGAACCCTCCCAATCCTTGGCTCGCCGAGATAGGGGAGGAAGAGGAAGAAAAAAGAAGTCTCGGCCAAACTCAGAGGTCTCCTACACCCCGCTCAGGGCCAGGCCATCTACCATTCTGAACGACGGACTCAGCGATGGGACCATTACTAGGCCGACCCCTTTCGTCGGCACCATGGGTAAGTATCCTGAAGCTTATTGCAGGTTCCCCAGGATGGAAGGTCATACCACAGACGACTGTTGGACCCTGAAGCAACATATTGAGCAGCTCATCCAGCGAGGATATCTGAAGAAATATGTACTCTCAGACGAACAAAAGAAGAGGCGAGTAAAAAGCCCTCAGAGGAAACAACCCCGCAAGAGGGGAGGACTAAGAAAAGACTCACATCAGAAGAATGGGCACGAGGTAGTAGACTGAGGTGTTGTCAACACTATATCAGAAGGATTCTCAAGGGGAGGTCCCTCATCATCGGCCAGAAAAAGATATGCTCGAGCCATCATGTCCGTGATGCAGAAGCTCCGGTGCCAGTATATCCACCGATCTCATTTGACACTGCAGACTTCAACAGAGTATAGCCCCACTACGATGATCCGATCATGATCCACATCACGACCAGCGGTTACAAAGTGGCCCAAGTACTAGTAGACGGAGGAAGCTCTGCCAACGTAATGTACTGGAAATGTTTCAAAGACCTCGAGCTACCGGAAGCGTTACTAAAAGACTACCCAGGAGCGCTCGTCGGTTTCACTGGCGAACAGGTGGAAGTCCAAGGCTACCTTGACCTAAGGACAACCTTCGGAGAAGCAGAGTCATCCAAGACAGTGGTGCTCAAGTATATGGTTGTAAATGCAGGTTCAAATGTCAACACCATGCAGCAATGCCAAGAGAACCACCTGTCAACCTTCAAGGAGTCGTCTATCAGTGGTCGTTTGTCGTATGGGGAGTTGACATCCTCGATCTGTTTACCCCGTTGGCTGGGCAGGTCAAATACTTGCTAGTGGCCATTGACTACTTTTCAAAATGGATAGAGGTTGAGGCCATAACCACTATCTCGGCGCAGAGGGTGAAGAAATTTTATTGAAAAAAACTCATATGTTGTTTCGGCATCCCAGCTACTATTGTAACATACAACAGAACACAGTTTGCCTCTGATTCCGTAGCTAAACTTTGCAGGAAGTGGAACATCTATCAAGCATTCACCTCGGTCGAGCACCCCCTAACCAATGGGCAGGACGAGGCCGCAAACAAAATTCTCCTGAACGGCCTCAAAAAGAAATTGGATGAATCAAAACGAGGTTGGGTTGAAGAGCTTCCACTTGTACTGTGGTCATACAACAACACGCCCCAGTCTTCTACTCAAGAGACCCCCTTTCGGTTGGTCTATGGTAGTGACGCCCTCATTCCCATAGAAGTGCTGGAACCCAGTCCAAGGAGGGCCCTAATAGAAACAGTCCCTAACGAAGCTGCCCTCAGAGTCAACCTTGACCTGATTGATGAAATAAGAGAGCTGGCGAAAGTGAAAGAGCAAGCGGCAAAGCAACGTGCAGCGAAAAGATACAACTCCATGGTGGTGCCAAGAACTTTCAGAGCTGGAGACTTAGTCCTCAGGCAGTCCAGCCGTGTTGGTGCAACAGGAATGCTGTTTGTAAATTGGAAAGGTCCATTCAGGGTCAAAGAGGTCATTGGCCAAGGAGCTTTCAAACTAGAGAAACTGGACAGCGACAACATCCCGAGATCCTGGAATGCTGCCAACCTCCGGTTCTACTACAGCTAAGATCAAGCTACAAGTCATCGGTTCTCACCATCTTCCATTATTCACTTCATGTAACATTTGTATGAGGCAATATAAAAAGCCCCAAATGTACTTCATCTTCATCATGAATAAAAGGAACCGATTCTGATTCAAACAAAGTTCAACTCGCGATTTTGATTCAAACAAAATCTAACTCAAAACAAAAGAACAGCCACAATAACAAAGTCCCGACAGGCAAGGACCGAGCAACGTCTCAATGTTGCCCTTGGGCAATGAAGACTAAAGTCCTGACAGGTGAGAGCGGGGATGACAAGCCACGCACCACCCTTGGGCACACCAGTTCGGTTCGACGTGGACCTTTGCTCCACCGGAAATTGAAAGGGAGCTTGCATCGCATAGGCTAAAGTAACTGTCGTTGACGTTAACACGCTCGGTGCGGTGTAAGAACTTTCTGAAGTGTAGGCGATGCTAACGCGCTCGCCAACGAAGCCAGCATGCTCGACGCTCAACACAGCCCATGAACCCAAGTCCCGACAGGTGTAGACTGGCCGAGAGGCGACATACAGCCCTTGGGCACCAACAAGGTTGTTCGCGCAACTGGTGAAATAAGCCGAAGTAAACACTAATAAAAAGCCCAACGACCGAGCAGTCTCGTGGAAAAAGCGCAACACAAGATGCTCTCAAAATAAAGCGCAATTAAAAACAATAGGCGTAAAGAAGAATTCCGAAGAGCACAACAAAGACACTGAGTGCAAATAAACTAAGCATTAACAAAAGGCCTCATGGCCAAATAGTTTAAAGTCGTACCAACAACAAAACGAAGGTAACTTAAATATATTACAAAACAACATTGTTTTTAACTTGCAGGGAAAACAAATATAAAGGGTCTGCTCTCGGTCTTCGCCAGCCTCGGCGATGGTAGCACGTGCAGCTATTTCATCGGCAACGTCCTCTCAACAAAAAACTTATCCTTCGGTTCTCTCATCCAACTCAAAGGAAACCGCTCATCACCTACCTCATCAAACAGCAGCAAAGGACACTTCGGACCTGGAGACAGCCGAAACTAGTAATGTTTGAAGAAGAAGTTGTAGCTACTCTTGTACAACGCCATAAAGGGTCGGCGCTGATGATTGCACAGGGAAACCCATCGCATTGGATCCTTCACCAATGATCGAAAGAAATATAGGAACTTGCAAGCCTACACCTTCTCGCTGAGGCATTCACAAAGGATTTCAAATGATCTCATGTGACCCCATCCATTAGGGTGGAGCTGCGTCGGCGCCACATTAAGCATCTTAAGGACTTAACAATAAAAGGCAGAGAAAGGTACCCGAACTCCAAAATGCTCAAACCAAGTCTGGAAGGCATAAGTATAAACATCCTCTCCAGGAACACATTTGTCTGATACGGCCTCATCCAGTGAAACCGGACTAGCAGTAGCCGAGCCCTCGTCCGAAGGGTGGCATAACATCCGCCAAACGTCCTCTAGGGAGGTCTCGGTGCGAAGCTCCAAATACGAGTCAAGAACCTCTTAGTCAATCCAGAAGTACTCGTTGTTCCCTGGGTTGCCACCACCAGAGTCCCCTTCCACGGCCATGACTGATGAGTTAGCCGATCCTGCCGAATCAGAAGGGGAACCACTGTCAAAAAGGTCTTCTAGTTCTCTCACTCCACGACGACACTCACGCAGAAAGCAATAACCACATTTGACAGTCGTGGCACAATTAGGATTGGGACACCGGTACTCAGAGGTTACCTCTCCCGCACTTCTGCTTTTTTATGGGATCGTAGTAGGGTTTTTCACCATTAATTTCTCACCTGGGGCTACCGTTTAGAAGGGCCAACAGCCTCGGGAAAAATGAGTGGCTGACAGAGTTAAATGTGCACCTAAGCACCAAGAAAGAACTGCTTTACGCAATTTCCCACACAAATGAAAGAAATTGTCACTTATTTTCTACACTTCATATCCAATCCAACGTGACCATTATTGTCACCAACCACCACAAGAGCCCTGGACCAGTTTCCTTCACCGACTCTAGCTCATTTTTAAACCGGCAGGATTTTCATCACTTCGTCATTCAGTGTGGGACAAGAAAGACCCTCGATGAGCTTCTGCTCCTTTATGTGATCGTAGTAGGGTTGTGCACCATTTGTTCAGAAGGGCTGATAGCCTCGGGAAAACTGAGTGGCTGACAGAGTTAAATGTGCACCCAAGCACCGAGAAAGAACTGCTTTACGCAAATGGAGGATCATATGACATCAGAAATAGCCCACAGTGGCTTCAACTGCTCTTTCTGAGCCCGACCTATGAAATCGAAGAGTTAGGCGGAGATAGTCGAATTTTGCGTATAAAAGACAAATACTTAAAAAGGTATAAGCCAATGCTACAAGAAGTAAAAATAGCACAAGAGTAAAAACTGAATTAAATTAAGCATGACATTAGTGCCAGAGTACATGGTCGAAGACCAAATTGTCGAAATTACAGAAAAGGCTAAAACAAAAGAGCAAAAAATTAAAGCCTAAGGTTCATCTTCATCTTCAGCAAAACGATCTTGGAGTGCTCCAATCTTTTGTTGATAAGGGCTTCGTCTTCAACAAGTTTGTTCACTTGGATTTCATGATGAGAAGCTTTATAAAAGTGCTCGAGTGCTAAAGATGCTTCTTTGTTGATAGCACTATCCAAAGAAGTTAAAGTTTTTCTGAATCGAAGCTTTCTTTTGCTACAAAGCCTTGATTTGTTCTTGGAGCTTGGCAATGGGAGTGCCACACTCTACTATCTCTTTGGAATCTTGATATGCTTGCAGTTCAGCAGTCTTAGCATTGGAGGCTTCGACAGCAGCCCATTCTACTTTTTGAAGTTGCTCTTCACTCTCTTTAATTGCAGAAATCTTCTTTTTATTTTTGATCTCTCTGGTAATTGATTCTAAGAGAGGCTCAAATTAAACAATAAAGCCTATAAGAGACTTGCTAGATGAAGGAGTGTTAAGCTTATTGAGCAAGGCTTTGATCTTGAATGTAATCATTTGGTCTTCTTTGATAGCCGACACCTTCATCTATATGAATTGGCCGAAACATATTCCGAGGCAAAATAAAGATAAAGAATTCAGAAATTATACCGATTTTGTCTACTTAGGGAAACCCGAATTTTCCTTTTTCCATTTCTACCATCTTTCTAGTTTTTCTGTTTTTGTTGATGCAAGATGAAAAATGAAATTCTAATGCATGCGAGGATAGAGATTGTTTTTTTTTTGGCCGAGACAAAACATGAAAAGGTCAATGCCCCTCTTTTTGCAAAAATGATGACACGAGGCAACCATTTTCATTTACTGCGCCTTTTTTCTCTTGTTTCTTTTTGGATAAATGGGTATTAGCCTTAGATGAATGCAATGGATGAAGCGTCAGTCCTTAGTAAGCCAGCAAAAGCGGGAAATCAATTGGTGCTAGCCCTCGGGCAGCAAAAGCAGGAAATAAATTGGTTCTAGCCTTCGGGCAGCAAAAGCGAGAAATCAATTGGTGCTAGCCCTCAAGAGATGTTTGATAAAATGTTTGAATGAATTATGAGTAGATATATGATGGGTATTATGTTGGGGTTAGGCTCTATGTTCTTGTCTTGATTGTTTTGAATGTGTATTTGATGATCGATGAATGTATTAGGGTTGTTTGAAATTGTTGCGTGATGGTTGAACATGATGAGTTTCACTTGTTTACGGTTATGTGCATTTTCTGGACACTGTTCGGTTTTTTGAGAACTGGTACTGTTTGTTTGATCCAAAAATTATGTGGATGATTGTTTTTGAAAATAGAATTAACACCGGTCGTTTTGGCGCTGGTTTCGTTAAATTTGGAGTTGTATAGCTCGAGTTATAGGCGATACAAGTTAGGTTAAAATTCTGGAAACATTTTGGGTATGGGTTCAGTATTTCGGCAACTGGGAAGGTTGTATTGACTGAAAAATTATGTGGTTTACCTTTCTGGAAAATAGACGTAATGCTTGTTAATATGGCACTGGTTTGGTTGCATTTAGAGTTCTGTAGCTCGAGATATGAATTCCACAAGTTAAGGTAAGATTCTGGAAACAATCTGGACATAGGGTCAGTGTTTTGGCTACTGCGTTTTCAAAAGAACTCCTTTTCAAACGAATCCAATTTCTTTGAAAACTAAACAGAATTTGCACCAGTTTATGCACAAGTTTCATGCAATTTGATTGAGTTTTGGTCATTTTAGAACTGCTTGAATTTGAAGGACAAAAACTGCCCTCTTTTGAAACTAGTATGTGTATTTTTGAAAACTGTACCTATTGAACACTCTCCTTCATAAACTGAACTTAGGGATAAGAAATAGACCCATAGGGCTTTCCAACAAGTATTTATTTGCCGAAATCCGATGTCGTTTACTATTTTAATTAATTCGCCGAAGTAGGTGCACTCGTTTGTAGGAAATTCAACCTTGTGTGTCGTGTTGCCCTGTGTGGCGCCCGGTGTCTTTGCCACAGGTGCGCGCTCGTGTTCTTTGTTGTTATAGTGATGTATTGCTGTTTTTTTATGTTCTTTGTCATCTTTGTTGTCTGTTTTTATGTTGTTGTCATCTTTCGTTGTTCTTTGTTTTTATGTTCTTTATCACGTTGATGTCGTAGTCTTTATTCTTTGTTTTATATGTTTGTTTGGCGCCGTGGCTAACACAAGTTCTTGCAGCGCGCGATTATGGTCTTTGTTTGGCGCCCAAGCGTGAATGTGTTGCTGTTGGTGTTATTATAGGGCGCCATATAGTGTTGCCTAGTGTTGTGACATCTTGCGATGTCCAATGTGTATAATTAATGATAAAAATAACGACGTGTCAATTGTGCCAAGTTACCTATGATGATGTGAATGTGTTGTATGTGGACTGTATAGTTAATAACGATGTGTCGGGTCAAATAGGACCATTTTGTGAAGTTGTTGTTGTTGGTCATTATGACCAAATGATGATGTTGATAAAGTTGTTGCACACGATGTATGACCAAATGACGATGTTGATGAAGTTGTTGCACACGTTGTATTACCCGATTGTTGACTGTTTTTCCGATGAGTTGTGCATGGAGTCTCATGCATGGCATATTGCATTTATTACGACGATGTAGGCTTCGGCCTTGGATCTATGCTCAAAGCGACGGTTGTGCCCGAGAGGCTTTTTTACGACGATGGTACCTCATGCATATGCCCGGCGACGTGGGTTACATTATCATACATGTACACACTAGTAAAAAAAGAGGATTTAAAGTCGGATATTTTGGACATTCAAAGTCGGATGTGCATCCGACTTCTATTAAGGCGACTTAGAAAGTCTGAAAATTTTAAAGTCGGATGGGCATCCGACTTTAAAAGACGGTTTTAAAGTCGGATAAATTCAATAATCCGACTTTAAAAGACGATTTTAAAGTCGGATAAATTCAACAATCCGACTTGAAAAGTTTTATTGTAACGTATTATGATCTCTCTGGAACACATTTAAAGTCGGATTAAGAAGGATATCCGACTTTAAAAGTCTTATTTTAAGTCGGATATAAGGCCGTATAAAAAGAATATCCGACTTTAAAAGCACTTTTTTTTTGTTTTAATTATTTTTTTGATTGACCCTTCTTACACAATAATTTCCTACACATGCTTTAAAGTAATTAAAGTACTACAATTTCAGCTAGGCAAGAGGGACACATACAAACACGGTAATTAAACTACTTTACTTAAATATATAGAGTTAAACCGATAGATTTCATACCAACATATACGCTAATACTACACTTCCATCGATTCAAAAAAACAAGTAAATAAATTCTTGATATTCTAATAATATATTCCAAAATGTACGATAATGAACTACACATTCACTTAAGTTGATTTCTTCTTTCTTCTTTCTTCCTTTCCAATCGGCTTACGCTCCTCCTCATACAATCTTAGAAAGAATTCAGCCCAAACTTGTCTAATGTCCTTCAATTCTTCAGATGAGAACGGATCAGTTGAATTGAATACCTAAAACAATAAAAGATAAATAAGAACCATGAGTTAATCTAAGACGTACTCAATAATAATTATCTAGTAATAGTCTTAAAAGTTGAAAAATCAATTACCTTTTTCTAATTGTTGGTGATAGTTCCGGAGACAATAGTCATCATATTTATCATTACATAATAGCCACAAAAAACACTATCATTTTGTTTGGCCACCTATAAATAACAAACCAACAAAATTACAACTCCAGCTACATAAAATGCTCCATTGATGAACAAAAATGAATATAAAAAAAATTATACACATATCATCAAGTCAGAAAAATGTTTTAAAACCAAATCTCAGCTGTACCCACCATCAGTTAAGACGTGTCAGTTAAGACATGTCATACTAGCGAAATCTTAAGCAATGTCCAATTCCACTTTTACCATAATCAGGAAAACCTGTTCGGAAGAAAAGTGAATAGAGAAGTACCCACCATCAGTTAAGACGTGTCATACTAGCGAAATACATAAGCATATCAGTTGCAATGAAGCCAACATTTCCACACGAAGAACAAGACCAAAGTTGAAATCACAAGATCCAAAATCAATCAAATCACATATCATAGATTTCAAAACAAAAAAGAAACCTTACATAAATCCAAAAACAGTAACGACCTTCTCACCGAAGAGAAGAGTGTCAGAGTCCTTCACCTTATCTATTTAATTTGCAAAGATCACAATGCCAACAACTGATCCCAAGCTTTATCAGCATGCGGTAACCCCTTAATTTAGCTTCTATTTTTATATTCCTCACAACCAACAGAGCCATTGAAACTTATACACATATAATCACTTACCATTTTGTCTAGTTCACCAAGTAGAATGCAATAAATTAGAAGCTGTTGCACTCTATCTTCACTGTGTCTAGTGTTATTTCCAAGAACTATTTCAGAATTGAAGATAATTTCTTTCATACAAGTGATTTTGCTTTGTCAATCTTGGCCAAAAGAATTTAAACTTTGCAATATACCATGAATTTGGTATATGAGCTCAACCAGTTTCTCACAACCTACCCAATTTTTAAAGCCATAATAAAGAATGCAGACAGAAATATTTAACATTGGTGAAAACAAGTGATCACAAGCTAATGTTCCCATGAGTTGTCTACTATTTAGAAGAAAAACAATTGGCAAATCATAACAGGGATCCAAGTCAATTTTAGGAGTAAGTTGATACCTAAATCGTTGAAGGATAAGAACTGTGGCATGAACTACCACATCAGCAACAATCTCAGCTGTACACCTCCAAATTCCATCTCTGTGACATCATAAACAATCTGTAGGAATCCCAAAAACTTGTCATTTGCAAATCTACCAATTTCATGCAACCATTGCTTCACATTGTTGAAACTTTCCATCTCTGTGACATCATAAACAATCTGTAGGAATCCCAAAAACTTGTAAGAATTGCAAAAGTTTGGTCACAAAATAAGTATCAAGTCAAATGTTAGGAAGAAAGATGAAAAAGGCTTGAGTACTGTTAATGCTAAAGGAAGCTATGTGCAAGCCTCAAATAGTTAAAGTAGTTGGTTTGGGGTTGTTGCTATGGCTCTTCCTGACTTCCACATGTTCTAACTTCCAATTACATGTGAACAATTTTGACAATAAGTGATCTTAAATAGTCCATGTAAGATAGGAATAAAATAAAAGTATCCATTGATTGACAACTTAGACTAATATCATCTACTGCATAATCAAATGAATATGACCTTCTTAAAGAAGTGCCACTTCAGGGAGCATCTAATAGACAATTCCGCATGATGTTCATGAGTGGAGCCCTGAACCAATCTAGAAAGTTGCAGCCCACGATACCTGTTATAAGATTGCTTAACATGATATAAGTCTATCTGTCTTTGTGCTCGCTGCATGTCATAACCACCCCAAGCAGCAGCTCCACCTCCAGCTCCAGGCACATGCCCATATTGTGGAAACTTCTCCAAACCAGTACCTGAAATTTGCCAGTACAGAACAATATCCGAATGGACCGACAGTTAGCAAAAGTAATACATATCAGCATTCAGCACCTCTTTCAAATGAAAACTATCATAAATCAATGCAAACAAAATTAAAATTGTGCAATGTAGTGACTAACAAGGTCTTAATCCCTAAATCTCAAATTAAATTTGATTCTGATTACTTTTCTTAAACCCTAAATCCCAAATTAAATTTTAAAACCCCATAATCCCAAATTAAGATTTAAAACCTCATAAACCCTAAATCCTCCACCTAAAATTCATACAATCAATAACAAATAAACACATGTAAGAAACCCCTACAGATGGCGACAGAGAGAGATCGAGCGACAGAGATAGATAGATAGATAGAGAGAGAGAGAGAGAAAGAAAGAGTCGGAGAGAGAAGAACAGGGTAATTGGCTTACCGTTTTTGACGACAGTGATGAAGGGGAGAGAGCGAAAGCGAGCTTGACCTTGAACGGAGAAAGCAAAGGCGAGTTTGAGTTGAGAGACTGTGTAGGGTTTTCAGAATTCGTTTTTTTAGAAGTTTAGGGAGGGAGGGACAGAGCGTGCAGAATTTTTAGAAGTTTACTTTATTAAAAAAAGAAAAAAAAATTGCGTTTTTAAAGTCGAATCTTATCGCTTCTTGACTTATTTTTTCATTTTAATTACAAGTTTGCCACCGCGTCTACTTATTAAGTCAGATATATTGGCATCCGACTTAAAATCTCTAATTATTTTCCCCTTTTTTCACTAGTGACATAACGATGATGAAGTTGCTTGTTGTTGTGCTCTATATTGTTGCTCGTTGATGTTGTATGTGATGATTGAACCGTGATGATGATGTGCTGTTATGATTATAGATGTTTGTGCTCTAATATGCTATCTATCATATTTGCCTTTATGTTGTTAGAAGACTCACCCTTTCTGTTGAATGTTACCCCTATGTGGGTAACTGTAGGTAGACGCGTGTGAAGGCTTTCTTTCCTCACCTATCAGAAGATTGTCGTTATACGTCACACGTAGCACACTGGGAAAGCGAACACTAGTCTTTAGTTATTTTAGTGATGACCGTTGTTTTGCTATGTGATGATTTTTCTAAATTGTTATTACCAAGCGTATTTGAGATGATATTCGAGAGGTTGTTATTACGATGATGCATGACGATAGAACTTTTATAATGTGCTACGTATTACCCTTCTTAATTAATGGAGACTATGTTGTTGACTTTTAAATGTTGGATTTTGAAATGTCGTGTGTGACGCTCTAATGCCTGTTTAATTTTGAATTACGCACTCTGATGTAAAATAAAACGAACGGGTAGAATTGGGGTTTTACAGCTGCCACACTGGATTGAGGTACCTGCATACGTCAGCTGATGCGAGGAATGGTGCATGGAGTGTGGATGCATATTATGCAAAGGCATGTTATGCAAGGGCGTGTTATGCAAGTGCATGCAATGCTATGATTTTGGTGTAATGATGAATGTGGTGGAACACTCCTGAAATTCCCCTTTTGATCTGATTGTTGTTTTTCTCTTGATCAGCTTTCTTTTTTCTGACCACTTGTTTTTCTTTGTTTGTTTTTTTTCTTGAATGATTTTGCCTGATCAGCTCTCTTTTTTCTGATCATCTGCTTTTTCCTTTTTTTGCTCTTTTGTTCTTTTGGCTTATTTTCTTTTGCTGGTTCGACCAACCCGCGACGAGACTGAGGAACCGATTAGCATTGTGGTGGCGTATAAGCCAAGTGCCGATTGTTTTGTGATTGGCCATCTGAAATGGCCTACGAGTGCAATTATTTCCTTGCAAACTTAATTTGCTCTGAGAAGTTGCTTCCTTCCCATGACTTTTAGAAATTTCGCAATGATTGTGATGCTCTTTGATTTATGCACATGTTTTACAGGTCAGTGTTACCATCATCATAAAACGTTTATTTGAGCGAGAAAAAGCGAGGAAATAGAAAAACAAGCAGATATGAGAAAGATTGAACTTTATTGATGTGAAAAACCTGGTCGCATGACAGAAAAGTCATACTGATTATTCAATACATTTGAAAGTTTAAACTACAAATCTCTGTGGGACAGTGCCAACCATTTATGTCCTTAACCTTGATCACCCCTTCATCCAAATCTTCGGGGAAGTTGTATGCCTTTTCTTACTTTTCATGCCCAGTTTTCGAATTCTAATTTTTGCTGGATCACCCCTTGCGGGTTTTCAATCCACCAAGGTCGCTCGATTTTGCCTAGCCGCCGCGCTTTGCGGGTTTTTAACCTAGCGAGCTAATTCTTCTTGGCTTATCTTTCTCTTTTTTCGTCTATTTCTTTCAGGCATAATACTTCTTCACTTGATCGGAATTGACTGGGTTCCTTAATCTTCTCCGTCCATGTTTGTGAGTATCAGCGCTCCTCCAGAAAAGGCTTTCTTGACTATATATGGGCCGTCATAAGTGGGTGTCCATTTCCCTCGGAGATCAGTCTGGATAGGCAAGATCTTCTTAAGCACCAGATCGCCTTGCTTGAATTCACGGTGCCAGACTTTCTTGTCAAAAGCCGTTCTCATTCTCTGTTGGTACAGCTGTCCATGACACAAAGCTGCAATCCTTTTTTCTTCAATGAGGTTTAGCTGATCCAAACGGGCCTGCACCCACTCTGCTTCTTCCAGTTTAGTTTCCATCAGTACCCGCAGGGATGGTATCTCAACCTCGATAGGGAGGACTGCTTCTGACCCATATACCAGAGAGAAAGGAGTTGCCCCAGTTGTAGCGACCGAAAAATCCGGGAAAGGATTCTTCGAAGTTCGAAAGGAAGTCGTTACCAAATTTTAGTTTAAGGGCAAATTCGGAAAATCCCTTTTAGGTTTAAGATAAAGCATTGTTAGGGTTCGGGAGTCGTTATGTGTGGGGAAGGTATTAGCACCCCACGACATCAATTGTCTAATTAATTAAGATTTATTGATAATTACCCTTTTATTTTAAAAAAAAACTTATTTAGATTTTTGGTTTTTAGTGCTTGACAAGAGTGGACTCTTGCTCCTACGTACCTCCAGATGCAATGGAGGAATCAAAGCTACGTAGTTCTTCCTGAAAAAAGGTTTGTGGGTTGGTGTTTTTTAGTGTAGGGGTCCTAGGATTCCTTGAACCTGCATGACTCATCGATCTCTAGAACGCTGACTAACCCGGTTGTACAACCGACTTAATCCCCTACCTTTAGAAAAAATGGTTTATTCGTATTTATTAAGTTTTCAGGGTTACTGAACTGTACACCTCATTGGCCCTAAAATAATGACTAACCCGGTTGTACAACCGACTTAGCCGTTAGTTTATTCGTATTTATTAAGTTTGCAAGGTTCTTTGAATGCATGAGATCATTGGCCCTAAAATGATGACTAACCCGGTTGTACAACCGACTTAGCCGTTTATTTAATTTCGAGAGAAAAATTATTTATGTTTGAGTTGGTAAAGAATTAGAATAAAAAGGGGGGTGAAAATTGTAAATTGGGGTTTTATTAGTCGCAGGGGGCTGTATAATTAATAGGGGGTGTAAAAAGGAAGCCTGGGCCAGTATAGGAGAGCCAAGATGCGGCCCGGGCTTAAGTGGGGAGGCACGCGCGTGAATTGGAGGGGTGCGCTTAGTATTCTGAGAATTTAAAAAAATAAAAAAGAAACAGATAGTATAACGGCCCAACAACAGAAACCTAAACCTAAAAATTCACTTACTCTCCCTTCCATCTAGTACATTGCGCTTGTGACCTGAGAGAGAGAGAGAGGGACGGGATTTCCGGCGAAATTCAGGGGAAAGAGGGAGAGAAAAATCCGGCGAGATGTTCGCCGGTTTCCTTGAAGGTGAGCCGTTCGGTTCTGGGCTGTTGGTGGAGGAGCGGCCGCGATGATGAGGAGAGGATTCTTGCGCGCCATGGCGCCCACGCCGGACGGAAGTGCGACTGTGAAGCTTTCAGCTTTGGGTGAGGTTCGTTTTTTTTTCTTTTCTCTGTTCTTCTCTATCTCTTTTCCTTATTTGATGATGACAATAGCGCATTCCTCATCTCAATTATTGTTTCTAACTATTCACAATTATTATGTATACAAACTCAGTAATGTTTCTGTGTATTGCATAGTTTCTCCTATTAATATTTTAGAAAACATGATTAGGATTCTCAGATTGCTTACTATGTACTGAACTAGGGAAAGCAAAACGTTATTACTAACCTCTTTTTCAGCTCCTGTTAGGTCTCCAAGATTGCTTGTTGCTTATGTTTAACCACTGCTACTCTTGACTGACTTTGCTTTGCTGCTGGGTGTTATTGTTGATGACTACTTGTTCTTTTTAAACTCAGCAATTTGAATATCTGTATTTTAGTGGATTAGGATTCTGATGTTGAATCCTAATCCTTTTTTAGGTGATTTTGCAGTGTTGTTCTGCCTTGGTTCCTGGTTGTAATGTGGTAATGTGGTTGATGGTTTTTTGGAGTTGTAATGTGGTTGATGGTTAATGGTTTATGAAGGAAGGGATAATTGGGCTCAAAGAAGATGATTTTTTTTATTGAGCGGTATGATTTTACTGATGGTTAATGGTTTATGAAAGAAGGGTTTATTAGCTCAATGAGGTGTTTGAGGTTGTATTGCGATAAGAACCTCTTATGTGCCTCATGGTAGAATGGATCTGTTTAGGGATGTGACTTGACCAAGGGTTTATGAAGGATAGGATATTGAGGACAAGGGAAGTGTTTGGGGTTTGTTTTAGACAAGGATCTCTTATGTGTAACACCCCAAAAATTAATTAAGATGATTATTTAACTAATTTAATTAGGTGATAATTTAACTAATTAAATTAAGTGATTATTTGACTAATTTAATTAAGTAATATTTTAGTTGTCTACATTAAAATAAATATAGGGTGATTAATTAAATTAAGGAGTGAGGTGTGGTAAATAAATGGTGAGTATTTTAGTTAAATGAGAAGTATTTTAATTAGATTGGGAGGATGTGAGGAAGTACCTAGAGGGTGTAAATAAGGGGTCCAAGCCCACTAAATAGGCCCAAATTCATGACTTAAACTAGGGTAAAGGTTTCCATCTCATTAGAACAAGGAAAAATGAAAAAAATAGAAGAGAGGGAGAGAGGAGGAGGCCGCGCGGTACTGTTCATTGAGGGATGAGAGGAAAATTCTTCATCTTGCTTTTGGGTAAGTGATTCTAGTACCAACCTTTCCCATTTTCCATGGATGAGTTAGAAGCCCAAGTATAGGAGAGAAGCTTTTATTTGGTGATTCTTGGGTAGTTGGTGAAGGTGGTTTTCTTGGGTTTGCAATTTGGAGGTATGGGGGCTCTCTTTCATAGTTAATAATTTATAAACCTTGAAATCATATGGATTAGGTGTTAAGAGTAGTTGTTTAATTAATTAATGAAGTGATTGTGTGTTTGGGTGTTTGTTTGATTGTGTATGTGATTACATTAATTGTTGTATTTGAGTTTAATTTGGTGATACCATGATACTTGATGTTGGAAATAAATGTGTTGCTAAATGTGCATGCAATGTGTTTGACAAAATGCTCCAATGTGATGAAATGTGAGAATATGTTGATTTCATAGTGTTGATAAAATGTCTAAGTGACTGTTGTTGAAGTGGGTGTGTGTTAAGGTGAGTTATATGAATTAAATGCAATATGGTGTGTGATAAGTTTTAAATAATAATGAGGTGTTTGGTTGTTAATTGACATAATTGATTAGGAGAAATATTGGTGTTATTAGGTGTTTAATAAATTATTTGATTTAGAGTTGGTTGGAGGGTGTGGGTTGTTGTGGAGAAGTTTTAGTGGTGTGGTGTTTTAAGTTTATTTTGAGTTTGGTGTGTTAGGGAAAAAGGGGGAGGGGCGCCAATTTCACAAGGAAATGGCGCCTGTGTTGCTGTTTAATTCGGTGAGGTGCTGTGCAGGGAGTGGGGGGCGCCAATACCCTAGGAATCTGGCGCCAGGTTCACGGTAGCGTGGTTGGGCATATGTAGGGGCGCCAATTCCCTGGGAATTTGGCGCCTGGTGTGTGAGTGAGTGCGTGCAGTGGGCTGGGGCGTGTGCAGGGGGGCGCCAGTTCGCTGGGAACTTGGCGCCTGGTGTGCGTGTGTGCGTGTCTTCCTGCGTGTGTGTGTGTTGCTGGAAATGGCACGGTATGGGGCGCCAAAATGGCTGCCCCTTGGCGCCTAGCTGTGCGCCTTGTGCCTTGGGTGTGTGCTAGGTGGGGCACCAAAATGGCTGCCCCTTGGCGCCTGTTGGTGCCCAAGGGTGTCTAAGTGATGTTTTAGTCCCTAAGTGCTAAAATAATCCTTATGGTATCAAAATGGTCCCTAGATCTCAAAATGGTCCCCGAGGTGTCAAACTAGTCCTTAGGTGCCAAAATGGTCCTTATGGTGTCAGATTGGTCCTTAGGTGCTGAAATGGTCCTTAGGTGTCACATTAGTCCTTAGGAGGTGATTTGGTCCTTAGGTGTGGGTTTAGTCCTTGGTGTGACATTTAGTCCAATAATGAGGTGTGTTGTGTTGAGGTGATGTAGGCTTCGGCCAAAGCGGTGATGTAGGCTTCGGCCAAAGCGGTGAGTGCCCTCGAGGCTTATTGCGGTGAATGTTGTGTTGTGATAAATGTATTGTGTTGTGGTAAATGTATTGTGTTGTGGTGCATTGTCATGGTGTCACATAAATCATGTGCATATAAAGAGGTGATGTGGCTTCGGCCAAAGAGGTGAGTGCCCTAAGGGGTTATTGAGGTGATGATGGATCCACATGCATATTGCATTTCATACATTACATGCATGCTCTGGTGATTGATTGAGTGTTCGTAAACTAATGGTATAATTGGTATAACTGTATTCCTGGTGTAACTGTGTTAATGGTGTATTTGAATTGATTGTATATTTGGTGTGCCTATTCTACTGTGTTTCTTGTTTTATTTATTATTATCTATGTATTGAGACTCACCCTACTGCGTCGTGTTGCCTCGTATGCCAAGAACTGCAGTGACTGAGTGACTAAAGGTGTTTAGAGATCCTTCTTCTAGTATGGTCGAGTCGGCTCTGATACGTAGCACCGGGGGGATGTTTAGTTTATTTATTTCTTTTATATTTTGAACTAAGATGTCAATATGTTATTTCCGCTGTTGTAGTATTTTGTCCTCGGACGATGTTGGTGCTATGTATCTTATACACTGAAGTCTATAATAATTAATATTTTGGAGTTATGTAAGGTGTTTTGATTAAATGTAGCACTCTCTTTGTGGTGCGTGGAAATTTTGAAAACTCTTATTTTTTTTAAATTTAACTAAATAGTAGTTATGTACAAGGGGGTGTTACATTAGTGGTATCAGAGCAGTTCGGTCCGTCCGGCCAAGTTGTCGAGTCTGTTAACTCTCGAGTCTTGGTACTCGTTCTGAATCATAATCATGTTGTTGTTTATTACTGTGATCTTCATTGGTTTGTTCTTTCATTGCAATGTCTTGTAAATTATTTAATGGATAGCGATTGAAAGATTATATTGAGCGATTAAGATATATGTGGTGAGTGTTTAGAAAATAGACTTAAAGCCGGTCGTTTTGGTACTAGTTTCGTTAAATTCGGAGTTGTGTAGCTCCAGTTATGAGTCTCCAAAGTCGGGTCAAATTTCCAGAGTCCAACTGTGAGTAGGTTCGGTTTTTGCAAGTTTTATGTCCTCAAATGAACTCCGTTTTGAACGACTCTTTTTCCATTAGAAACTATACTCAAAATGCTTTTATTCAAGTGAAGTTTTGTCTCATTTGGTCAAGTTTAAGTCGGTTTAGCGTGAAATGAAATAGGAGGCGAATCTGTCAAGTCCTGAAACTGTTTGGGTTGTTTCTAAAACTGTACTAATTGACTCATTGTTTTGAAACTTTAATGATATATTCGAAACTACACATTCGTGGCTTTCCGACAAGTATTTATTTGTCGAAATCCGAGGTCATTTACTATTTTGATTAATTCACCAAAGTAGGCGCAAAGTTACAGAATTTTCTGCACCCGAGTTTAGGTGGACTAATTTGAACATTGAATAAAATGATTAATTGTGGAATAGTTGAACTTGAATTTTGTTGTTATGATCGTGTTAATTGTCGATGTGAATGATGTTGGATATATGATAAATTGTTGAGATTGGTATTGTTGTGTAATTACGGTTGTTAGGGTTGTTGGGCCTCTGGTCATAATTGTTGTTGTCTCTTGTGTTGGGTAGTCGGGTAGGATTTTGACAACCTACAGGTTAGAATACCTAATTGGGGAGTAAGAGTGTAGGGAAGAGTGTTTGATACATTTGTGTGTACGATAGGACTTGGATGATAACGGTTAGAGGAGATAAGAAGAGTGGATGTTGATTTCATGAGTTTAGCGTAGATTTTCGAGGAGGATAGCAATCGTTCATACAAGATAGTGAAGGAGAAGAGGAGTTCTCAATTTCGTGGGAAGCCCTATGAAGTTTCAGGTGGTAAGGGAGAGGAGAGTTCGGGCAAGAAGCCAAGTGGGGGAGACGCTGCTGCGGGTATTGTGTGTCACAAGTGTGGAAAGCCGGGGCATAAGAGTCCAGATTGCATGGTCAACAAGTGTTTCGAGTGTGGTAAGGAAGGTCATATAGCTGCTAAGTGTGAGAGGAAGGATGTGGTCCTACAAACTGTGGTGTGAAGTGGGGCACATTGGTACCAAGTGTCAAAAGCCGAAGAAGGAGAGGTATAGCGGGAGAGTGTTTGTCTTGGCAAGTTCAGGGTCTGCGGAGGAGTGATGGTTGCTTTTAGGGGTAAGTGTTTCATTTAGGGTGCTCTGCTAGGATTTAATGTTTGATGTGGTGAGTGTTTAAGTTTGCATGTCCATGATAGTTAGATTTTCGAGGACGAAAATATTCTGGGGAGAGTTGTAACACCCCAAAAATTAATTAAGATGATTATTTAACTAATTTAATTAGGTGATAATTTAACTAATTTAATTAAGTGATTATTTGACTAATTTAATTAAGTAATATTTTAGTTGTCTACATTAAAATAAATATAGGGTGATTAATTAAATTAAGGAGTGAGGTGTGGTAAATAAATGGTGAGTATTTTAGTTAAATGAGAAGTATTTTAATTAGATTGGGAGGATGTGAGGAAGTACTAGAGGGTGTAAATAAAGGGCCCAAGCCCACTAAATGAGCCCAAATTCATGACTTAAACTAGGGTAAAGGTTTCAATCTCATTAGAACAAAGAAAAATGAAAAAAATAGAAGAGAGGGAGAGAGGAGGAGGCCGTGCGGTACTGTTCATTGAGGGAGGAGAGGAAAATTCTTCATCTTGCTTTTGGGTAAGTGATTCTAGTACCAACCTTTCCCATTTTTCTTGTTCTATCCTTTAGTATGAGTTTCATACTCTAATCTTGTGTATTTTTCCCTTTTTCCATGGATGAGTTAGAAGCCCAAGTATAGGAGAAAAGCTTTTATTTGGTGATTCTTGGGTTGTTGGTGAAGGGGGTTTTCTTGGGTTTGCAATTTGGAGGTATGGGGGCTCTCTTTCATAGTTAATAATTTATAAACCTTGAAATCATATGGATTAGGTGTTAAGAGTAGTTGTTTAATTAATTAATGAAGTGATTGTGTGTTTGGGTGTTTGTTTGATTGTGTATGTGATTACATTAATTGTTGTATTTGAGTTTAATTTGGTGATACCATGATACTTGATGTTGGAAATAAATGTGTTGCTAAATGGGCATGCAATGTGTTTGACAAAATGCTCCAATGTGATGAAATGTGAGAATATGTTGATTTCATAGTGTTGATAAAATGTCTAAGTGAGTGTTGTTGAAGTGGGTGTGTGTTAAGGTGAGTTATATGAATTAAATGCAATATGGTGTGTGATAAGTGTTAAATAATAATGAGGTGTTTGGTTGTTAATTGACATAATTGATTAGGAGAAATATTGGTGTTATTAGGTGTTTAATAAATTATTTGATTTAGAGTTGGTTGGAGGGTGTGGGTTGTTGTGGAGAAGTTTTAGTGGTGTGGTGTTTGAAGTTTATTTTGAGTTTGGTTTGTTAGGGAAAAAGGGGGAGGGGTGCCAATTTCACAAGGAAATGGCGTCTGTGTTGCTGTTTAATTCGGTGAGGTGCTGTGCAGGGAGTGGGGGGCGCCAATTCCCTAGGAATCTGGCGCCAGGTTCACGGTAGCGTGGTTGGCATGTGCAGGGGCGCCAATTCCCTGGGAATTTGGCGCCTGGTGTGTGAGTGAGTGCGTGCGATGGTGGGCGCAGCGGGCGCCGATTCATTGGGAACTTGGCGCCTGGTGTGCGTGTGTGCGTGTCTTCCTGCGTGCGTGTGTTGCTGGAAATGGCACAGTATGGGCGCCAAAATGCTGCCGCGCGCCACCGTGCGCCAGGCCTGGGGTGTGTGCTAGGTGGGGCGCCTGTTGGTGCCCAAGGGTGTCTAAGTGATGTTTTAGTCCCTAAGTGCTAAAATAATCCTTATGGTATCAAAATGGTCCCTAGATGTCAAAATGGTCCCCGAGGTGTCAAACTAGTCCTTAGGTGCCAAAATGGTCCTTATGGTGTCGATTGGTCCTTAGGTCTTTGAAATGGTCCTTAGGTGTCACATTAGTCCTTAGGAGGTGATTTGGTCCTTAGGTGTGGGTTTAGTCCTTGGTGTGACATTTAGTCCAATAATGAGGTGTGTTGTGTTGAGGTGATGTAGGCTTCGGCCAAAGCGGTGATGTAGGCTTCGGCCAAAGCGGTGAGTGCCCTCGAGGCTTATTGCGGTGAATGTTGTGTTGTGATAAATGTATTGTGTTGTGGTAAATGTATTGTGTTGTGGTGCATTGTCATGGTGTCACATAAATCATGTGCATATAAAGAGGTGATACGGCTTCGGCCAAAGAGGTGATGTGGCTTCGGCCAAAGAGGTGAGTGCCCTAAGGGGTTACTGAGGTGATGATGGATCCACATGCATATTGCATTTCATACATTACATGCATGCTCTGGTGATTTATTGAGTGTTCGTAAACTAATGGATAATTGGTATAACTGTATTCCTAGTGTAACTGTGTTAATGGTGTATTTGAATTGATTGTATATTTGGTGTGCCTATTCTACTGTGTTTCTTGTTTTATTTATTATTATCTATGTATTGAGACTCACCCTACTGCGTCGTGTTGCCTCGTATGCCGGCAACCTGCAGGCGACGGTGACTAAAGGTGTTTAGATATCCTTCTTCTAGTATGGTCGAGTCGGCTCTGATACGTAGCACCGGGTGGATGTTTAGTTTATTTATTTCTTTTATATTTTGAACTAAGATGTCAAGATGTTATTTCCGCTGCTGTAGTATTTTGTCCTCAGACGATGTTGGTGCTATGTATCTTATACACTGAAGTCTATAATAATTAATATTTTGGAGTTATGTAAGGTGTTTTGATTAAATGTAGCACTCTCTTTGTGGTGCGTGGAAATTTTGAAAACTCTGATTTTTTTTAAATTTAACTAAATAGTAGTTATGTACAAGGGGGTGTTACATTAGTGGTATCGAGAGCGATTCGTCCGTCCGCCAAGTTGTCGAAGTCCGTTAACCTCGAGTCTTGGTACTCGTTCTGAATCATAATCATGTTGTTGTTTATTACTGTGATCTTCGTTGGTTTGTTCTTTCATTGCCATGTCTTGTAAATTATTTAATGGATAGCGATTGAAAGATTATATTGAGCGATTAAGATATATGTGGCTGAGTGTTTCCGAAAATAGACTTAAAGCCGGTCGTTTTGGTACTAGTTTCGTTAAATTCGGAGTTGTGTAGCTCCAGTTATGAGTCTCCAAAGTCGGGTCAAATTTCCAGAGTCCAACTGTGAGTAGGTTCGGTTTTTGCAAGTTTTATGTCCTCAAATGAACTCCGTTTTGAACGATTCTTTTTCCATTAGAAACTATACTCAAAATGCTTTTATTCGGGCTGAAGTTTTGTCTCATTTGGTCAAGTTTAAGTCAGTTTAGCGTGAAATGAAATAGGAGGGCAGAATCTGTCAAGTCTGGAAACTGTTTGGGTTGTTTCTAAAAACTGTACTAATTGACTCATTGTTTTGAAACTTTAATAATATATTCAGAAACTACACATTCGTGGCTTTCCGACAAGTATTTATTTGTCGAAATCCGAGGTCATTTACTATTTTGATTAATTCACCAAAGTAGGCGCAAAGTTACAGAATTTTCTGCACCCGAGTTTAGGTGGACTAATTTGAACATTGAATAAAATGATTAATTGTGGAATAGTTGAACTTGAATTTTGTTGTTATGATCGTGTTAATTGTCGATGTGAATGATGTTGGATATATGATAAATTGTTGAGATTGGTATTGTTGTGTAATTACGGTTGCTAGGGTTGTTGGGCCTCTGGTCATAATTGTTGTTGTCTCTTGTGTTGGGTAGTCGGGTAGGATTTTGACAACCTACAGGTTAGAATACCTAATTGGGGAGTAAGAGTGTAGGGAAGAGTGTTTGATCTGTTGTGTGTACGATAGGACTTGGATGATAACGGTTAGAGGAGATAAGAAGAGTGGATGTTGATTTCATGAGTTTAGCGTAGATTTTCGAGGAGGATAGCAATCGTTCATACAAGATAGTGAAGGAGAAGAGGAGTTCTCAATTTCGTGGGAAGCCCTATGAAGTTTCAGGTGGTAAGGGAGAGGAGAGTTCGGGCAAGAAGCCAAGTGGGGGAGACGCTGCTGCGGGTATTGTGTGTCACAAGTGTGGAAAGCCGGGGCATAAGAGTCCAGATTGCATGGTCAACAAGTGTTTCGAGTGTGGTAAGGAAGGTCATATAGCTGCTAAGTGTGAGAGGAAGGATGTGGTCTGCTACAACTGTGGTGAAGTGGGGCACATTGGTACCAAGTGTCAAAAGCCGAAGAAGGAGAGGTATAGCGGGAGAGTGTTTGTCCTGGCAAGTTCGGGGTCTGCGGAGGAGTGATGGTTGCTTTTAGGGGTAAGTGTTTCATTTAGGGTGCTCTGCTAGCTAAGATTTAATGTTTGATGTGGTGAGTGTTTAAGTTTGCATGTCCATGATAGTTAGATTTTCGAGGACGAAAATATTCTAAGTGGGGGAGAGTTGTAACACCCCAAAAATTAATTAAGATGATTATTTAACTAATTCAATTAGGTGATAATTTAACTAATTAAATTAAGTGATTATTTGACTAATTTAATTAAGTAATATTTTAGTTGTCTACATTAAAATGAATATAGGGTGATTAATTAAATTAAGGAGTGAGGTGTGGTAAATAAATGGTGAGTATTTTAGTTAAATGAGAAGTATTTTAATTAGATTGGGAGGATGTGAGGAAGTACCTAGAGGGTGTAAATAAGGGGCCCAAGCCCACTAAATAGGCCCAAATTCATGACTTAAACTAGGGTAAAGGTTTCCATCTCATTAGAACAAAGAAAAATGAAAAAAATAGAAGAGAGGGAGAGAGGAGGAGGTCGCGCGGTACTGTTCATTGAGGGAGGAGAGGAAAATTCTTCATCTTGCTTTTGGGTAAGTGATTCTAGTACCAACCTTTCCCATTTTTCTTGTTCTATCCTTTAGTATGAGTTTCATACTCTAATCTTGTGTATTTTTCCATTTTTCCATGGATGAGTTAGAAGCCCAAGTATAGGAGAAAAGCTTTTATTTGGTGATTCTTGGGTTGTTGGTGAAGGGGGTTTTCTTGGGTTTGCAATTTGGAGGTATGGGGGCTCTCTTTCATAGTTAATAATTTATAAACCTTGAAATCATATGGATTAGGTGTTAAGAGTAGTTGTTTAATTAATTAATGAAGTGATTGTGTGTTTGGGTGTTTGTTTGATTGTGTATGTGATTACATTAATTGTTGTATTTGAGTTTAATTTGGTGATACCATGATACTTGATGTTGGAAATAAATGTGTTGCTAAATGTGCATGCAATGTGTTTGACAAAATGCTCCAATGTGATGAAAGTGAGAATATGTTGATTTCATAGTGTTGATAAAATGTCTAAGTGAGTGTTGTTGAAGTGGGTGTGTGTTAAGGTGAGTTATATGAATTAAATGCAATATGGTGTGTGATAAGTGTTAAATAATAATGAGGTGTTTGGTTGTTAATTGACATAATTGATTAGGAGAAATATTGGTGTTATTAGGTGTTTAATAAATTATTTGATTTAGAGTTGGTTGGAGAGTGTGGGTTGTTGTGGAGAAGTTTTAGTGGTGTGGTGTTTGAAGTTTATTTTGAGTTTGGTGTGTTAGGGAAAAAGGGGGAAGGGTGCCAATTTCACAAGGAAATGGCGCCTGTGTTGCTGTTTAATTCGGTGAGGGTCTTTGTGGCGGGAGTGGGGCGCCAATTCCTAGGAATCGGGCGCCGAGTTCACTGTGAGCGTGGTCAGCATGTGCGGGCGCCAATTCCCTGGGAATTTGGCGCCTGGTGTGTGAGTGAGTCCGTGCGATGGGTCAAGGCAGTGAGGGGCACCAGTTCGCTGGGAACTTGGCGCCTGGTGTGCGTGTGTGCGTGTCTTCCTGCGTGCGTGTGTGTTGCTGGAAATGGCACGGTATGGGGCGCCAAAATGGCTGCCGCTCGCGCCTATTTGTGCGCGCCAGGCCTCAGGTGTGTGCTAGGTGGGGCACCAAAATGGCTGCCCCTTGGCGCCTGTTGGTGCCCAAGGGTGTCTAAGTGATGTTTTAGTCCCTAAGTGCTAAAATAATCCTTATGGTATCAAAATGGTCCCTAGATGTCAAAATGGTCCCCGAGGTGTCAAACTAGTCCTTAGGTGCCAAAATGGTCCTTATGGTGTCAGATTGGTCCTTAGGTGCTGAAATGGTCCTTAGGTGTCACATTAGTCTTTAGGAGGTGATTTGGTCCTTAGGTGTGGGTTTAGTCCTTGGTGTGACATTTAGTCCAATAATGAGGTGTGTTGTGTTGAGGTGATGTAGGCTTCGGCCAAAGCGGTGATGTAGGCTTCGGCCAAAGCGGTGAGTGCCCTCGAGGCTTATTGCGGTGAATGTTGTGTTGTGATAAATGTATTGTGTTGTGGTAAATGTATTGTGTTGTGGTGCATTGTCATGGTGTCCCATAAATCATGTGCATATAAAGAGGTGATGTGGCTTCGGCCAAAGAGGTGATGTGGCTTCGGCCAAAGAGGTGAGTGCCCTAAGGGGTTATTGAGGTGATGATGGATCCACATGCATATTGCATTTCATACATTACATGCATGCTCTGGTGATTTATTGAGTGTTCGCAAACTAATGGTATAATTGGTATAACTGTATTCCTAGTGTAACTGTGTTAATGGTGTATTTGAATTGATTGTATATCTGGTGTGCCTATTCTACTGTGTTTCTTGTTTTATTTATTATTATCTATGTATTGAGACTCACCCCATCTGCGTCGTGTTGCCTCGTATGCTGCAAGAACCCGCAGTGTGGTGACTAAAGGTGTTTAGAGATCATTCTTCTAGTATGGTCGAGTCGGCTCTGATACGTAGCACCGGGGGGATGTTTAGTTTATTTATTTCTTTTATATTTTGAACTAAGATGTCAAGATGTTATTTCCGCTGCTGTAGTATTTTGTCCTCGGACGATGTTGGTGCTATGTATCTTATACACTGAAATCTATAATAATTAATATTTTGGAGTTATGTAAGGTGTTTTGATTAAATGTAGCACCTCTTTGTGGTGCGTGGAAATTTTGAAAACTCTGATTTTTTTTAAATTTAACTAAATAGTAGTTATGTACAAGGGGGTGTTACATTATGCATTTAATGGTAAGAAGTATTAGCTCATAATTGTACCACTTTTGCTTTTTCGTGGTTTTTCGATCCTCTTTTTTGATTTCACTTCCTTTTTTTATTTTGATTTTTCTTTTTCTTTCTTTCGAGCTGAGTGACTTGATAAAAATGATACACCATTTTTGATGTGGGATAGATCCTGGTCTAGGGTGATTGAAAGGTTTTTAGATTTTGGCTTAAGGTGGGTAGCACGGGTTTTTTCGAGGGTATGGGAAGATGGTCAAACTTCATTTCAAATCATGATTGCTCGTTTTCTCAAAAATTAACTTAAGGAAAATAATTTATTTACCTTTATATATTTGTTCTTTTTCTTTGTTTCTCTCTTTTTTTTATGCCCTAATTTTTGCTTAGGCCGCTCTTACGAGTTTTCAACCTAACGGGCCTTTTCGAATTTATTATTATTATTATTATTTTTTTTTGTAAAGGACTTGCACCAAGGGAATACAACGTTGACAAGGTATTTTAGAGATCATACATTTGCCCCAGTATGGAGGGCCTAAAGTGTTATTTCACTAGGGGAACCAACCAGAAATGTCAACTATGTACTGATGTGGGGAGTATGTACTTTATGGGTGGTCGGGGTGGGATTAGACTTTGACAGGGGATGATGGTAAGGTAGGGACGCTAACTGACTCAAACAAAAATAAACACACATGTTACCCAAGTCACTACACAAATGCTTCGTAGAGAGTTAACATTTGTTAAAACATGATAGAAATTTTTTGACGGACATTTCGGTCATTTATCATGGGATGGAAGAGATGCAACGTTTGGTTAAAAAAAAATGTGAGCAAGCTAAAAATTTTAAAAACTGAGTGACTTGAAACACCTTAAGCTTGCAACGAAGTATGACTAAACTCTTTCCAAAAAGAATGATTTACCTCACAAGAATGTCTCACCTCTCACCACAATTTTTTTCTAGAATTATGCTCATTTTTTTTGTAACGCATGATGTAGATATGCAAATGAAATGCGAATGAATGTATGTGAAATGCGAATGTAATGATAATGTATGTGAATGAAATGATAATGAATGATTTTATTTATCGCGTCTCGGAATTATAAGTTTTACGTTTGGAGAGTAAAGTACAAAGTTTGACTTTGACTTTAGCATGCATGGCTTCTCTCCAAAATAAAGCTTTTAATTCTCAGGCAGTCGTAACGTAAGATGTTTATTTATGTAATGCAAAGAAAAATGCATGAGGTATGGTTTCTAAGAAACTTGCGGTAAATAATGATTTGGGTTTTTGACTTTTTGATTTTTTTGAGTTTTGGATAAAAGACGGTAAGCACAAATATTTGTTTGAATGCAAGGGTATGAAGCTCCTTTGTGACCCTAGAAATGTATCTTACAGAGTGGGTCTAAGGTTTCTTTTATAGTGAACCTCACAGGGATGGTTCTAAAGAATCCTACACATGGTCCCTAGAGCCAAGGACTCCAGTCAAGAACACTGACCCCAACAATAGGCAAGCTATTAGAAGGGATAGCATCCTTAAAAGGAATCAAACTCTAGGTGAGATTTTCATGACCACCCAACGAGACGCACGCCCCATGAGCCATCATTACACAATCTCGTTCTAACTTAGGTTTGCACTCAAGTCCGGGTAGAGGACTTTTCTCACATGTGTGTGCAGAAGTGTAATTGTGAAGTGTGTGTAGGAGCAATTTAAAAATAACTCAAAAGCTGCAAACAGACAAACAAACATATATACAAATATCGTCTTCTATCCTAGGGTTCATAAATCACATAAAGTATAAGATGCGAAAAATAAAATAGATAAGTAAATAAAGGAAGGGTAAAAATTAAATTAATCCTAAATAATTAGACTAGGTTTTGACTCTCTAAAGAAATTAAATTAAGTCCCCAGTGAAGTCGCCAGCTATAGCGACCGAAAAATCCGGGAAAGGATTCTTCGAAGTTCGAAAGGAAGTTGCCACCAAATTTTAGTTTAAGGGCAAATTCGGAAAATCCCTTTTAGGTTTAAGATAAGGCATTGTTAGGGTTCGGGAGTCGTTATGTGTGGGGAAGGTATTAACACCCCACGACATCCATTGTCTAATTAATTAAGATTTATTGATAATTACCCTTTTATTTTAAAAAAAAAAACTTATTTAGATTTTTGGTTTTTAGTGCTTGACAAGAGTGGACTCTTGCTCCTACGTACCTCCAGATGCAATGGAGGAATCAAAGCTACGTAGTTCTTCCTGAAAAAAGGTTTGTGGGTTGGTGTTTTTTAGTGTAGGGGTCCTAGGATTCCTTGTACTGTACAGCTCACTGATCTCTAGAACGCTGACTAACCCGGTTGTACAACCGACTTAATCCCCTACCTTTAGAAAAAATGGTTTATTCGTATTTATTAAGTTTTCAGGTTTACTGAACTGTACAGCTCATTGGCCCTAAAATAATGACTAACCCGGTTGTACAACCGACTTAGCCGTTTATTTAGGAAACATAGTTTATTCGTATTTATTAAGTTTGCAGGGTTACTGAACTGTACAGATCATTGGCCCTAAAATGATGACTAACCCGGTTGTACAACCGACTTAGCCGTTTATTTAATTTCGAGAGAAAAATTATTTATGTTTGAGTTGGTAAAGAATTAGAATAAAAGGGGGGTGAAAATTGTAAATTGGGGTTTCATTAGTCGCAGGGGGCTGTATAATTAATAGGGGGTGTAAAAAGGAAGCCCCTGGGCCAAGATAGGAGAGCCAGAAAGATGCTGGCCCGGGCTTAAAGTGGGGAGGCACGCGCGTGAATTGGAGGGGTGCGCTTAGTATTCTGAGAATTTAAAAAAATAAAAAAGAAACAGATAGTATAACGGCCCAACAACAGAAACCTAAGCCTAAAAATTCACTTACTCTCCCTTCCATCTAGCTGCTTCGCCGCGCAGCCTTGAGAGAGAGAGGGACGCGATTTCCGGCGAAATTCAGGGGAAAGAGGGAGAGAAAAATCCGGCGAGATGTTCGCCGATTTCCTTGAAGGTGAGCCGTTCGGTTCTGGGCTGTTGGTGGAGGAGAGGCTTCGCGAAGAGGGAGAGGATTGCGCCGGCCATGGCGTCCACGCCGGCCGGAAGTGCGACTGTGAAGCTTTCAGCTTTGGGTGAGGTTCGTTTTTTTCTTTTCTCTGTTCTTCTCTATCTCTTTTCCTTATTTGATGATGACAATAGCGCATTCCTCATCTCAATTATAGTTTCTAACTATTCACAATTATTATGTATACAAACTCAGTAATGTTTCTGTGTATTGCATAGTTTCTCCTATTAATATTTTAGAAAACATGATTAAACAATTCTAATTTGCATTATTGGACCTATTCTAAAATTCAATGAAGAAGATTAATTCTAAAAGATCTTAACCTATTCATACCATTAACATATTCACGGTACTAATATTTTCAGAAAACAAAACATAAACTGAGCTTGATTACTTTTTAGTTCATATATACAGTGTCATCACTAACATCAATAATATATACTATTCTTTGCAAAATAGCCTACTATGTACTGAACTAGGGAAAGCAAAACGTTATTACTAACCTCTTTTCCAGCTCCTGTTAGGTCTCCAAGATTGCTTGTTGCTTATGTTTAACCCAACGCTACTCTTCGATCGACTTTGCTTTCTTCTCTTGGGTGTTATTGTTGATGACTGCTTGTTCGTTTTAAACTCAGCAATTCGAATATCTGTATTTTAGTGGATTAGGATTCTGATGTTGAATCCTAATCCTTTTTTAGGTGATTTTGCAGTGTTGTTCTGCCTTGGTTCCTGTGTCCTTTTGACTGTTATTAGACTGTCTATTTATAGTTGAAAATTAGGTTAACGCATTAATGATTTTTGACCAGGCTTTGACCCTATTTCAGGTTGGAACCCGTGCCCAACAAATGACTCCAAAGACTTTTAGGAGATCAGCTGAAACCCTAATTTGCTGTTTACTTGCCTATTTTCGGATTCTATTTTTTTTGTATTTTTAGTATGATTTTTTTTTATTTTTGGACTTTTTGGACTATTAAGTGCTCTTAAGTTGTAAATTAAACTAAATAGAATTTTTTTGACATTTTTGGACTGTATATATGCTTAAATAAATTAAATAAACAAAATAAGAATAAAATAACAATAAGAAAAAGGAGTCAGGCCAAATACAAAGACGAGATTGGGGTCGGACTTGACAAATACGCTAAAACGAGACCAAAATGGGCGCGTTAACTAAAAACATTAAAATTAACTCGTAATCGCATTCTTAAGTCTGAATTTAAACCAAATTTTTGAGAAAAAATGACCTTAGGTAGACCTGCTGATATACGACTAAACTCAAGTACAGATATTAAATTGAAGAACGCACGAAAAGATCGATCATTCGCGCGCGTGCCTAATTTAAACAACGACATTTCGATTTAGTTGGACAAGGTGATTGAAATTGGTTCGGGTTAGTAGCCGAGACTCTACACTAATAATTCTCGTAATCATGCGACTCCGAAACACGCCCCCTAATAAAAATAAACGACTAAAACAAGAAAGGGAAGACGGACAAAATTGGGGTATAACACCAGTTGAGGTACGCACTGATGTACGGAAGCCATGCAAAGCAAAAAGAAGCATTTCGTTCCAATCCTTGTAGGTTACCACCATCTTTTGCACAATCTTCTTGATGTTCTTGTTAGCTACTTCGACTGCCCCGTTCATCTTCGGGTGGTAGGGAGAGGAATTATGATGCTGAATTTTGAATTCTTTGCACAGGTCCTTCATCATTTTGTTGTTCAGGTTGCTACCGTTATCATTGATGATCTTGTTTGGAAGACCATAGCGGCAAATCAGATATTTCTTTACAAACTTGGCAACTACAACACTAGTTATATTGGAGTACGAGGCAGCTTCAACCCACTTAGTGAAGTAGTCAATTGCGACCAGAATGAAGCGATGCCCATTCGACGCTTTAGGCTCAATAGGACCAATAACATCCATCCCCCACATTGAGAACGGCCAAGATGCAGTCAGAACATTTAGTTTGGCAGGCGGCACATGGATATGATCGGCATAAATTTGGCACTTGTGACATTTTCTCACGAAGCTATAGCAGTCTGACTCCATTTACAACCAATAATAGCCGGCTCTCAAGATTTTTCTTGCCATGGTGTGCCCACTGGAATGATCCCCGAATGAACCTTCATGCACCTCTTTCATAATTTTTGCTGCCTCTTCCTTTGTCACACACCTCAGGAGGACCATATCATAATTTCTTTTGTAGAGAACTTCACCACTCAAAAAGAAACTCCTTGACAATCTTCTGAGCGTTCTTTTGTCATTTGCTGATGCCCCGGGAGGATATTCTCTATTGATGATGTACTGTTTGATATCATAATACCACGACTTGCTATCAGGCTCTTCCTCAATTGCAGTGCAGTAATGATGTGTCGGGCGACCCCGATGTTGGATTCTGATATGAGTTAGATTCTTGTCGCAATTGATGTTGAACATTGATGACAGAGTTGCAAAAGCATCGGCCAACTGATTTTCACCTCGAGGGATATGCTGGAAAGTAATTTCGTCGAAAGACTCCATCAATTCCTGGACATGATTACAATAAGGGATCAATTTAGGATCTCTGGTCTCCCAATCACCTCTCACGTGATGAATAACCAAAGTCGAATCACCATACACATCGAGTCTTTTAACCTTCCATTCAAGGGCTGCCTGAATACCTAGGATGCACGCTTCATATTCTACGATGTTGTTAGTGACATAAAAGCTCAATCTGGCAGTGACCGGAACGAAACGGTTATCTGGGGAGATTAACACAGCCCCGGCTCTGTGCCCCCACACATTGGATGCGCCATCAAATATCATCCTCCACCTTTCATCTTCTTGAGACCTCCCTTCATCAAACAGTGCCATCATGTCTTCATCGGGAAAATCATACTGCATTAATTGGTAGTCTTGAATTGGCTGACATGCTAAGCATGTACTGCCTTAAACGATGAGCAGCCCATGCTAAGGCACAACAAGTCTTTTCTAGCATTGAATATCTCGTCTCACAGTCAGTGAATTTTTTACTCAAGTAGTATATAGTGTCATACCCCAATTTTGTCCGACTAGTTGAAAATCGAATAAAATTGTAAACGCTCAATTTTAACGGGCATTTTTCTCGTTTTCAGAAAACCCCAAAATATGTGCCTCGTTTTGTAGGTCTCAGCCGCACAAATGTGTTCAAGTTGCGTTCGTTATCAATCTAGCTTTTCTTATTCTCACCGTGCACGCGTATTCATTTCGAATAGTATACTTGTACTTATTCTCGTTGTTGCGCGTATTTTGATTCTTGTGTGCGCGCGCTCGCGTCTCGTCATTTACGCGTAATGGTTTCGCTATTTATGTTAGTGGTATTTAGTTGTTGTTAGTAGTTACCAAAATAGGAGACATAACCAAATAATCAAAGGTAATATATTTATTCAAATCTGTCCCCATTTCTTACAAAAAAGGAGAATCAAATAATCACATATAAAATAAGAAAGAGAGGAAAAGTCAAACAAAAAAAATAACAAGGTATAGGCGTTGAGCAGCAGAGACGCGTTCTTTGAAGCCATTTTGAGCTACAAGCTCAAGTTCTTTCACCTTGTCTCTTTGACTCTTTCACATTTTGAGCAAAAACACTTCAGCTTTCACAGCAACCACCTCCTGCCCTTGCTGGCTGCCTGCATTCTCAGCATTGGTTCCCCATGAGTTTTGATATCCTGCTCAAACACACTCACCTACACCACAGTAAGAGCACTATAAATTGAGCTTCAAACACTCAAGCAAGGGGGAAAAAAAACAAAAAAAACACACACTCAAGATTAATACATACACTGAACCAAACACAAAGAGGAAAACCAAAAAACAGAACACACATAAACAAATCTGATAACGTTATAGGAGCCTTACCACACCACCACCATTTCCATACAAACACAGCACACACACAGACATAGAGTGAGGAGATATGAACTGATATTGTTGAGGGAGAAGAAGAACCCAGCTACACTCACAAAAGAGCACAAAACAGAATACCACAAACACAAACACAGAACCAACATATACACGCAGGGGGAGCAGCAACACGAACCAGAGACCACCACACCCTCGCCGCAGCCACCATCCTCACCGCCGAACCTCCGTTCGTCCTTTCCATCGCAGTCACCGTCGCTTCTCTCTCTCTCTCTCGGTCGCGCGTAGCCATCTTCTCCGTCGCCACCCTCGCCGGCACGACACCAACCGTCGTCGTGACCACCGCACCTCCGCCGTTCTCTCCCTCTCTCTCGCGGTACCCTTCCTCTTTCTCTCGTCCTCTCTCTCTCTCTCTCTCTCTCTCTCTCTGAAACGGTTCGATTTTTCTCTCTCTACATTTTTGTGGTGCGGCTGTGTGAGTGAGGAAGATGAGTGATTAGGGTAAAATTAGATTTTGCCTCCTTGGTATATCTCTGTTTATTTATTTTAATATTGAGTGATTGTGTTTTAAAATTTTAGTCAGATTAATAATCGGCTCCCGCTTTTTACTTTGGTACCCCTAACTTCATTACTATAACATCCCCAACTCAAGCGCTTTTTTTCTTGAACATGGGCCACCAACAAAAAACGAGTTGGGGCTTTACCAAGCGCACTCGCTTATGCTATCCCCTTTGTCATTAATTATACCCCAAATTTCGCTATCTCACACCTCTCCTTAAAGATGCATTTTTGTATTTAGTTATTATAATATGGATGCTTGCTAACCTATATTCTTCAAAATCAAACTTTGTTAGTAGTCTCGTGAAGCCTTTGCTTGCGCGATTATTAACAATGAGGTACTAGTGGTGGTCACTTGGAGCCTTTGCTCAATTGATCATCGTGAATGCCTAATTTTCTTAAAGATTTTTCACTAAAATCGAAAACTTTGTTAGTAGTCTTGTGATGCCTTTGCTTGCATGATTGTTAACAATGGAGTGCTAATGGCGGTCACTTGGAGCCTTTGCTCAATTGATCATCATGAAAGCTCGATTTTCACAATTAAACAAGATAAAAAACAAAAAATATTTCCTAAACAAGAACTACGTAGCTTTGAATTCTCCATCGCACCTGGAGATACGTAGGAGTGGATCCCCTCCATCAAGCGCAAAAATTAAAGATTTTTCATTAAGTCACTCATAAACAAAAGAGGTCAAAACAAAACATTTTTTTTAAATCAACACCGCAAATCACATATTTAATTAAGGTAACCCTTCTTCGAAGGGACGTTATGAGGTGCTAATACCTTCCTCGTACGTAACTAGACCCCCGAACCCAAATCTGATGGTTCCAAGACCATTGCTTTTTAGAAAAAGGTTTTCTCAATGTTTTACCTTGAAAAAAAATATTGGTGGCGACTCTAAAATCACGTTGTGCGAAGAAAAGTCCCTCCAAGGATTTTTTGGGTGCAACACCGCGACTGGCTTTGGGACATTATTTTTTAAGTGGGTCAAGCCGATTAATTGAATGTGTGATTTGCCTTACTGATTTAATATGCTTTGTTTTACCTCCCTTCTTCCTACTTTTGTTTTATTTCGTATGTCATTTGTTTGTTATATTTTAGAGCAGTTCCTCTTTTTCGCTCCCTTTCTTTGTAAGCAACGCGTGTATTTATTGTTGACTTCTTAGAATGGTTTGTATATTAAAATGATGTATGCATGTTGAACCTTAGGGTAGACGACCTATTGTCTGGACTGCTCTGGTTTTTCTTGCAGGTGGGGAATGGTAGTTATTTCTAGGTGTTGTGCCCTCAACACACACTTCACACCCTATACTTGTGAGCATTGAGTGGGGCCTAAAACCCAAGGTCTGAACAAAAACCTAGGAGAGTGGGAACGATTAGTGACTGCCATTCGTAGACCTTTGTCTGTATGGCTCTCATGAAAGTTCCGCCCAAGAGTACGCTTTGTCATGATGCCTCACACTCGATAGCTTTCTATGATTGTGAGTGTCATTGTGAGAGAGACTTTAACTCTTGGTTGCCATTGTGAGGAAGTGATTAGAACCTACATGGGAGGATTACCCTTTTCGTCGACTTTAGAACCTAGGATTCCCACCCTTTGTAGGACACGGGGGCACGCCCTTGTTTGTTGCATTAGCTTAGGCATTCCTTTTTTTCAAACTCTATCTCAAAATTGTAGAAAGTAATTTTTCTTTTCCCCTCATAAATACCTACATGGGGTGGCGTGTAGCGTGTATCGTTGAAAATGTTTAAAGTACCACCAATAACCTCACTTTCTTACCATTTTTCCATGTAAATAACACATCATTTCGCATTCACATCATTTTGCATTTGCATTTGCATTTGCATCTAACAAAATTTTGAAAAAAAACTTTCGTCATTTGCATTTTTCATGCATTAAAGTTTGTTTGCCAGAGATCACAACATAACACTGAATCTTGTCATAGGTGTGTAAGAAGCAATATGGAAGCAAAAGGCAAAACTGCATTCAATTCAAGGTTCCCCATTGTAAAGAAGATTGATGTAACTAGTTTGAAGGAGTATGCTTCCCTATTAGGTCCTATTGAGCTTCTGTCCTTCGACAAGACTTATGGGAACATCCGCAAGTTACTACAGTTGGAAGTACAAGAGAGTGCCATCGCTGCCCTATGTTGGTTCTATGATTCCGAGATCAGGTGTTTTCTTTTCAAGAACTTCCAAATGGCACCTACCCTAGAGGAGTATGAGAAGATTCTGGGTTTTGATCGCTCAGAGGTTAGACCTACCACATGATCGAGAGATGTATTATTCGGATGAGAAATTGGCTTCTTTGTTACAAATCAGTATGGAAGAAGTGCGGTCCCACAAGGTTAAGCGTAACAATATATCTGGGTTTCCTCAAGAGTACTTTGAGAGCTTGATGTCTAGCTATGTAGTATCAAAGGACTGGGTTTCTTTCAAGCAAGTACTAGCTCTAACCATCTTCGGCATTGTTCTTTTCCCTCAGATTGAGAAACATATAGATGAAACTGCTGTTGGTGTGTTCATAGCCTTCAAGAGTGCAAAAAGTCCCATCAATCCAGTTCCCGCCATTCTCGCCGAGACCTATCGTGCCTTCACCCGCCATCATGAGTTCCGAAAGGATAAGATGTGTTGTTCCTTCCCTGTGTTGTACGCTTGGTTGATCAATCATGTATGCATTAACAAAAGTGATGTTGGAGATTTGATTTCCTATGCCTTGGGTTGCAATCCAAAGACTATGAGCCCACATGAGTGGAAAGATACCTTGAAGAACCTCGACGCTCTCCAAATTCGATGGTTCTCACACAAGTGTTGGGAGGATAAACCTCGGTGATATTCCGGTGTGGTAGTTTCCGAATGTTCTCTCATGGGGACACAGGGTGCATCAATTATAACCCATCATTGACCTTGAGGCAACTCGGGTACCCTATGCGGGACTCACCCTCCGAAGCTATGTTGTTCCGTTTTTACCTCCATGCGGGGATCCCTAAAGACGAGGACTTACTTCGGCGAGTCTTGCAAGCTTGGGAAACCGTAGAGCGGAGAGGCAAAGGTGAGTTATCTAAAAGGACTACTGCTACCTCCTTCACTCAATGGCTCGAAAAGAGGATTAAGGAAACTCGATTATCCAACCAAAAGGGGCCATCACTTGAAGAGCAAATACCAGAACCTCAAGTTCCCCTCATTGAAGAGCTAGAAGAGGCTAAGTTGGCATTATCTAAAGCGGAAGAAGAAAAGAGGACCTTGCAAAACAGATTGGGAAAAGTGATGCAAGATAAGCGGAAGCTAGAGAATGAAAATGCTCTCCAAGCCGCAGCTATTGAAGCAGCCAACAAGAAACTTGAAATAGAAGAAGGAAGCAAGAGGGATATTCAGAAACATTTGAAAGGTGCTAAAGAGGAAGTAAAGAGGTGTGCCTCAAAGATGAACGAAGCTATGGCAGAAGCACGTGAATGGAAGGAACTATATGACAAGTCACGGGAGAAGGAGAAAATGGTCAGAGATGCACTAGTTAAGTCAAGAAAAGAATTCCAAGTGATGAAGTTCGAGTTGGGGAGCCAAATGGAAAGCATCAGGCAAGACAGAGAGTCTATCACAGGAATCTTGAAAGAGTACCAACAAGCTCTAGGGTTTGAACAAGGAAGGTCGAGGAATTGAAGAGGAATCTCGGATGCCTAAGGGACTCTTACGAGCAAGTGCAAGTAGAAAGCCGGTATTGGGAGCAACGTTTTTCATGGCCTTAATTGGCGTAATAGAGGACCAAGAGATTGTCAAGGAGCCGAGGATGAGATTCACTTTGGAAGAGTAAATTTTCAAAGCTAGCGAGGCTAGCCAACCAGTGTGAGAGATGTTCCCAAGAAGCTAAGGAAAGTCGACAGAAATGAATCCTTTCAACACTCCACCAAGGTGTACGAGTTTGTCGAGTATTGCAAGATTCTAATGAGAAGAACTCATGGAGAAAGCCAAAGGCAAATTGAAAGCAAGAAGAGGAAGAGGAGGAGAAATTGAAAACTATATGCCTTTGAAGTTCACTTTGGAACATTGTAACAATCCCTAGGAAATTGTAATTTTCTTTTAAAAGTTGTAATCTTCTTTGGGGTATTGTACTTTTGATTTGCACTCAGACTTTGCTTTCCGTTCAAGTTTGAAATTGTAGTACTCTTTCCTTTTGAATAAAGTGTGTTTGTTTTGCCTATTGCTTCCAACCTCATTGCAACCAAAAATTAATTAAAAAAAGAAGTGTTAGAGCTTTAAACTTACACGCTTATGACAAGACGAGTCACTTGTGATTTACGCACCAAAACAAACATAAATCATACATATTGCATTACATTTGCATTTATTTATTTGATTCTCGCGCTCATAAAATGTGTTCCATCAATAGAAAAAGGCAAGGTGGTTCGCCAACATCGATACCGACTCGCTCCGCAAGCAAGGCTCATGGCACTAACGAGAATGACTCGGACCGCCCTATTATTGAAGACCTAGGAAGTGGTGAATCGGACCATGATACCCCAATCTTTGAGTTTCCCAATCCGAGCAATTGGTTCGGGAGAATCGGAGTTGAGAACGAAAAATGGGGGCAATGGAAGCACAAATGATCGAAATGATGGCAATACTACAAGTTTCGAGGAACGGCAGATCGCCACGTGAAAGTCCCATTGCTGCCATCGGAAGCCTGCTTTGCCGCTCTTCCGAAGTCTTGAGACCGTCACCTTCGCCATACTTCGGGGCCAACAATCGAGCCAACCGGTCATGCATAGGATGCCTTGGGGACTCCCATCCGGATACACACCTCCGTGAGCCGAGGCTAATGCAGAAGTGTCTGTAACACCCCGATTTTCGTGGGTTGTAACTTTTAATATGTGCTTGCCTTATGAACTATTTTGGAGTATTATGATTAAATTATTTTAATTTGTTGTGTGTTCAGTATAAAAATTAGTTGAAAACTTTAAAATGTATTTTTATATACTATTGGTGATATACAATTATTAATATACATTTATTTTATTTTTATAAAATACTAGTGTTTGAGATATCATTCCTTATAGAAATTATTTTAAGCTATTTAGATATTAAAATAATAGTTGTAGTTGAATTGGGATTTGAAAATAATTTAAATAGGACTTTGAGCATTTTACTCACATACACCCTCCCGGTTGCTAAGCGCAACCCCCTGCTCACTTTCACTTGCAGCAGCACACCTCCATTCTTCACTAACGCGACTCTAAACCCGACCAGTTCGTTCTTCTTCCTCCTTCATTTGGAAAGCGCAGCGAAGAACGAAACCTAACCCTCTCCTCTTCCAATTTCGTTTCTCCATCAATACACCACAGCTTGACTCGAAAATCAACCCACCCACGAAATCACCCGTTGAGTCCGTTTTGGAATCGTTTCAACCGATTGAAGCCTCGATCGGACACCTTAATCTCCCTCCCTCTCACGCGAAACTCCATGGATGACCACGAGAGCTTCGAGACACCACCACCGTGATTCAACCCGTCACCAGTGACCACAACAGAACCTCTCCCTGCTACCCTTGCTCAGATTTCCTCGACCATCATCTTGAATCAACTCTCCATGGGTCCAACAGAAAATCGCCATGGTTGTAGCTTCAAACCCCTAACAGATCCACCACGCCATAGTGCAAACAACAGTCTTCACGGTGTGCCTGGCCATATCGCCATTCGAACTTTCACCGCGCCCCAATGAACTTTAGCCACCGATCTCGTTCAAAACGGTGTTGAAAGAAAAGTCACCTATCGCTCTATTAGACTTGGAGTTGCAATGCAAACACCAGAGATCGTAAATTCGGACAGTTGTCATTACTATATGCACATAGAGTTCTCTGATCATGTTCCTGATCCTCGTCCCCATCCAACACGATTCGAATAGGTATCAATTCAAATTGTCTCTAATTTGTTAAGCGAGCACTTGAGTATTTTTAATATTTTAGTCTATGACTTTCCGACTATCATTGTTATTGCATAATTGTACGTGTTCGAGTTAAATACTGGCTCGTCTGAATTGAAACTTAAGGAGAAAGAGGAAGCTTGGATTGTTGGTGCCTTGGAGAAATTGCTAGGAGCTTGAGTATTTTATTCGATTAGCAAAGGTAAGGGGAGTTTCCTTTCCATAGCCAATAGTTTATAAAACTTGGAACCATAGGATTTGAGTGTTAGGATATGTTTGATTGAATTCTTATACGTTAAATTGATTGATTTGGGTGATGAATGTACTGAACATGTCATGGAATTGAGTGTTTATGTGATGATTGAAGTAATTTATGTTATGATGATTGATCTAGTGATGAGTGGGCTGAACAAATATACATATGATTGAATTAATATAGGTTATGTTGAGTGATTTATTGATGAGTGGGCTGAATATATATACTTGGATTAATATATGCTATGTTGGTGATTTGGCGATTGAGTGGGAATGATATGTAATTGAAGGGAAATTGGTGTAATAATTGAATTAAGAAATTTATTTGAGGGGTAGTGGAATGTTAATAGCATGGCTTGAATGAAAATAATAGGGAGGATATGAAGTGAAGGATTGGTGTTTGGTATTATGCTTGAGTGAATCTTTGGCAATATTACTTGTGTATATGAATAGTGTCCTTGCTTGGGTGTTGAGGGTGTCGATGGTTGCTAATGAATTAAGGTTGTTGTAGCTAATTTAATCTAGTAAGATAAGTGGGTGGTAGGTGTTGGGTTGGTAGTTTGAACAAGGAATAATAATAAATCCATGGCGTTTATGGAAGTTTTAAGATCGGTATAGGTGAGTGAAGTGAGGTGAGGTGCCGAGGTGAATGAGGTGAGGTGACCTAGGTGAGTGAAGTGAGGTAAGGAGCCGAGGTGAATGAGGTGAGGTGACCTAGGTGAGTGATGTGAGTGTGCGTGCCGAGGTGTTTGAGTGGGCGCCGAGTTGTTTGAGTGGGTGCCTAGGTGCTGTTTGGCCTTCGCGCCACTGTTTTTAGTCCTTGGGGTGTTGCTTCAGTCCCTGGTGTGTTTTTAATTCCTAGGTGTGCAATTAGTCCTTTGATATGCAATTAGTCCTTTGGTGTGCAAATAATCTTAGGTGTTCTTTTAACCCTTCTGGTGTTGTATTTAGTCCCTCTGGTGTTGTATTTAGTCCTTGTGAGCTGTTGTAATGGTGATGTGTATTAATGCTGAATATATATTGGGTGATTGAAGGTCTATGACCTCTCTTGGTGATTGGTGAGTAAATAAATTAATGGTGAGCATTCTATGCATGATTTTTGGTGTTGTTTTGGTATGGTGGTGCATAGTCATGGTGTTGCATAATCATATGCATTTTGGTGAATAGGCTTCGGCCTCTTAAATTATTTTTGGTGAATAGGCTTCGGCCTCATAAATTATTTTGGTGAATAGGCTTCGGCCTCATAAATTATTTTGGTGAATGCCCTTTGGGCCTTTTGGTGAATGGTGAATGCCCTCTGGGCCTTTTTGGTGATGGATCCACATGCATATACCCTTGGCGTTGGGTTGCATATCATGCACTTGCATACATTTCATGGTGGTCGTCTGGGTGTGTATAATTAAATGGTGAAAGTGATTGGATTGTCTTGCTGGTGTGCTAATGCTTGTCTTATTGTGTTGCTTGTTTTATTTACTATTTTCTATGAAATGAGACTCACCCTTTCTTGCTTGGAATGTTGCTCCTATGTGGCAACGCTGCAGTGTGACAATGGATGAAGGTGAGCGTGAGCACCTTTCGCTAGTATTTGTCGAGTCGGCCGACACGTAGCACCGGGGAGGGATAGCTAGATTTCGTCGTTTATGTTATGATTTAACTTTTATTTGGATAACTGTATTTCTGCATTTCGGTTGTTATTTCCGCTGCTACGATCTCTATCCTCGTACGGATTTATGGTGCTATGTATCACCTTTTTGGAGTTATTATAATTATTATCTTGGAGTTTAATGTGGTTGTTTGAATGTGACACCCTCACGTGGTCGCACTAAAGGTTTTTCGTAGACTCTGATTTTCGAATTTATTAAAATAATAAACTAGATAGAAGGGGGTGTTACATAATCCCCCTAGGGTTGCAGAGCAAGTCCAACCCATCTCAGCCGCAAACAATGGAGGAACGGGAACGCCTCAGGCCCAAATTCAGATCCCTATTCCGCAGGGAATTCCGTTTGGCTTTCATTCACCAGCTATGGTCCATCCCCAAGTTCAGGGATCAATTCCTGGGAATACCACTCACTCACGTGACCCACACGTGAACCCAGCCGTAATGTTGATGAGTAATCCTCACTACGGTGTGAATGGCTTTCCTCAGAACTATCCTGCTGAAACTCCTCAAGCTAGAGACAGGTATCATATGTTAGAAGAGCGCTTAAGAATGATTGAAGGGTCGAGCTCTAGAGCAAGGGAAGCTCGGGATCTGTGTCTCATCCCCGATGTGGTTTTACCTCCTAAATTCAAAGTGCGACTTTCGACAAGTACCGAGGCATGACACGCCTAAAAGCCATCTCGACCATGTCATTGTAGAAAAATGGCTGCGCATTCTCATGATGACAAGTTGCTGATCCATTATTTCCAAGAGAGCCTTGCTGGGGCATCTCTCAACTGGTATATGCAGCTAGAACCATCCCGTATTCATTGTTGGAGAGACTTGGCTGATGCCTTCCTCAGACAGTACCAGTACAATACAGACATGGCGCCTGACAGAACACAGTTACAGAGCATGGCAAAAAGAGATAATGAGTCAGTTAAGGAGTATGCCCAACGGTGGAGGGCTTTGGCTGCGCAGGTAACACCCCCTTTGTTGGAAAAAGAACTGGTCTTCATGTTCATGGAAACCCTGCCACCATTATACTATGATCGGTTGATCGGCAGCGTATCTTCCAATTTCTCAGACATGGTAATCATCGGTGAAAGGCTAGAAAATGGACTGAGAAGCGGCAAGATTGCCCATAGTTCCGCAAATGCAACCACCCACAAGAAGCCATTCCCCGGATTCCCAAAGAAGAAAGAAGGAGAAACCAACGCTATCACCATAAGCTCACCTTATCAACCACAAAACATCCCTGTCCCCACTCAAAGCGCAACCACTCGCCCACCACAAAATAACTACCACAAAAACTACCAAGACAAAAAACAGACCACCTTTGATCCCATCCCCATGTCCTATACTGGACCTTTTCAACTATCTTGCCACAAACAAACTCATCAATACAGGCCCATGAAACCAGTCCAGCCACCTTACTTCCGAGGCTACAATCCCAACGTTACTGCGCATTTCATGAAGGGCGATTGGACACGTTGTTGAAGACCTGTAAGGCCTTCAAAATTGTGGTGCAAGATCCGATTGATACCAAAGGATAACCTTCAAACAAGAAAACCCAAGCATCACAACTAATGCGTTGCCAAATCATGAGAGATCCGCAATCAATGTCATCCATGATATGGGGCCAATCTTTAATTAAAATCGTGGAAGATATTCGACTTCTAGAAATCATTCATGCGAGAATTGTGCAAATGCGGGATTATTAGAATGGGTTGTGTTCAGAAAGGAGTCTGTGCTAGTGTCAGCTGTGTGGGAGCATGTGAAGCATTTAAGGTGGTGTTACAGGATCTGATAGACCGCCACATCATCCAGGTGGGTGTGGAGGGGAGAGAGGAGGATGTTCTGACCTTCCAATCAGAAGGGGTTATAGTTGTGCAGAGACCTATCGAGGTGCCATACAGTCGGAATTCGGCTGTGGAAAAGCCAAAGACTATCGTGATCCCATTTCCTGCTCCTAGCCAAAAGAACAATAAAGTCCCATGGAGTTACGATGTGCCATTTTCGGCTCCGAAATCTCAAACTTCACTTGACATCACCAATATTGCAGGGAGTAGCGGGGTAACCAGAAGCGGACGTGTTTACGCCCCCGAAGTCTTGGGAAAGGGGCCCTCCAAGGAGGATGAGGAAAAGATTCGCAAAGGTAAGGGTATAACCCAAGAGCCTAAGGAAAGTAGGAAAGTGTCAGAGCAAGAGGCCACCGAATTTTTGAAGATCATGCGCGCAGCGATTACAAAGTGGTGGACCGGTGCACCACACTCCCGCAAAGATCTCTATCATGTCCTTCATCGCTTCAATCTCGAGGCCCACCGTGCAACTCTAATGAAAGTATTAAATGAAGCCCATGTAGCCCGTAACATCACTTTGTTGACGGCTCGATGGCATCGTAGGGAATATTGTTGCATCCAATTATATTACCTTTATCGATGATGAGCTCACCCCAGGAAGCGGGCATAATCAGCACTTCACATTTCAGTCAAATGTGGTGAATATACACTCTCTCGGGTCCTCATTGATAATGGATCCTCTTTGAATGTCATGCCCAAGTCTACTATGAACAGACTAAATGTAGATTGTTCGTATATGAAGCCTAGCTCAACACTAGTCAGGGCATTTGACGGATCCAAGAAAGAGGTTATAGGAGAAATGGAGTTCCCAATGCGAGATAGGTCCGTAAGTATTTTATGTGAATTTTGGATCATGGACATTGCATCATCATACGCTTGTCTCTTGGGGAGACCACGGATACATCTCGCCGTATTTGTTCCTTCATCCTCCACACAAAGGCTTAAGTTTGTAGTCGACGACAAGTCGATAGTCGTTTGTGGAGAAGAAGAGTTCCTAATTAGCAAACCCCATCCTCCTCAATACATTGAGGTCAGCAGGAGAGTCACTTGAATCGCCTTTCGATCATTGGAAATTGCAAATGCCACTTTCGTGGGGAAGAAGCCCCATTGCCCGACCAAAGATATCTAACGCCGCTATCATGGTAGCCAAGGTCATTTGAAAAATGGTTACCAGATTGGAAAGGGTTTAGGAAAGTCCGACCAAGGAATTTCGCGCCAGACAAGGTTGCAAGGGTACAAGGATAGGCGTGGGTTAGGATATTGGCCCACCAGCCGATAAGAAGAGAATGGCCGAGGAAAAGCGAGAAAGAGGCTAGCTAAGCTTCAGGGCGAAACCAAGCTTGAAGAAGGTGCCTATCTATAACCTCCCCGAGCTTCAGGAGCGCGGGTATGTTGAATCCCGATCGGTGGCCGTCATTGAGGAAGAATCGGGTTGTGAAGAGGCGAAGGTGCGGACTTTAGTGCGTCGCGATCTGGTCGCGGATGAAGAGCTTGATAATTGGAAGATCATTGATTTCCTGTTATTTTCATTCCAAAGTAATAATTTCAGTAATGTAAATTCTTTGGCTCTCGCCAAGGCCTTAGAATATTTCATATGGGCATGCATGTTTTTCCTTCGAATATCATCTATCAATAAAATGTTGTTTTGAATTCTCAAATGAATAAAATTTCTTTTCATTGTCATGTGTCTTCATCTTGTGTTTCTATTTTGCTTGTTCATTTCTTTCTATTCCCATTATGCAGATCTAAAATGAATATCTTTGAGAATAATGATGCCAACGGTTCATATGTTAATTTTGATCACCCTGTTAATCAAGCTGAGGAGGATGTTGAGGATGGCTGGGAAACCCCTCCAGAATTGATGAGAATGGTTGAACAAGAGGAAAAGGTTATTCGGGCACATGGGGAATCTGTTGAGATAATTAACCTAGGCACAGAGGGGCAGAAGAAGAAGGAAGTAAAGGTGGGTACTTCAATGAAAGAAAGTGAGCGCAAGAAGCTAATCGAACTCTTGCATGACTATGTCGATGTCTTCGCATGGACTTATCGAGGATATGCCGGGGTTGATCATCGACATAGTGGTACATAAGTTGCTTGGTCAAGCGTAATGCCCTCCGATAAAGCGTAAAACCGAGAAGAATGAAGCGAAATGTCCTTAAAGATCGAGAGATGAGGTGAAAAAGCACTTGACGCCGGGTTCCTAGCAAAGAGCCAAGTATCCACAATGGGTTGCTAACGTTGCAGCCGGCCCAAAAAGGACGGGAAAGTTAGAATGTGCGTTGATTCTGAGAGATCTTAATCGTGCTAGTCCCAAAGATGATTTTCCCCTGCCCCATATTGATGTCTTAGTGGATAGTACGGCGCAGCATTCACTATTCTCCTTCATGGATGGGTATTCAGGGTACAACCAGATCAAGATGGCTCCTGAGGATATGGAGAAAACAACTTTCATAACTCTTTGGGGAACATTCTGTTACAGAGTCATGCCGTTCGGGTTGAAGAACGCTGGTGCTACCTATCAAAGGGCTATGGTCACATTGTTTCACGACATGATGCACAAAGAAATAGAGGTCTACGTGGACGATATGATCGCAAAGTCTAAAACTGATGAGGAACACGTTGTCAATTTGCAAAAGCTCTTCGAGCGGTTGAGAAAATTCAAGCTCAGATTAAATCCTGCTAAGTGTACCTTTGGCGTGCGATCAGGAAAGTTGTTGGGATTCATCGTCAGCCAAAAAGGGATAGAAATTGATCCAGACAAGGTGCGTGCGATTCTTGAGATGCCAGCTCCTAAAACAGAAAAAGAGGTTCGGGGTTTTCTTGGAAGACTGAACTACATCTCTAGGTTCATATTCCAGTTGACTGCCACTTGCGAACCAATCTTCAAATTATTGTGCAAGAATCAAGAGACCAAATGGAATGATAATTGTCAAAGAGCTTTTGAAAAGATCAAGAAATATCTTCAGAATCCACCTATCTTGATGCCTCCTGCATCCTGGGCACTTGATCTTGTACCTAATCATGTTGGGATGTACTCAATGGGTTGTGTGTTAGGGCAACACGATGAATCTGGGAAGAAAGAGCATGCCATTTACTACTTGAGTAAGAAATTCACTGACTGTGAAACAAGGTACTCGCTGCTAGAAAAGACTTGTTGTGCTTTAGCTTGGGCTGCTCATCGTTTGAGGCAGTACATGCTAAGTCACACTACTTGGTTGGTATCTAAAATGGATCCTATCAAGTACATCTTCGAGAAGCCCGCACTTACAGGGAGACTGGCCCGTTGGCAAATGCAGTTATCAGAATATGATCTCCTATATGTCACTCAGAAAGCAATTAAAGGTAGTGCGCTGGCCGAGTACCTGGCACACCAGCCCATTGAAGATTATCAGCCTATGCAGTATGACTTTCCAGATGAAGATATCATGGCCTTGTTTGAAGAAGGGAAATCTCCAGAAGATGAAAGATGGAGAGTGGTGTTTGATGGTGCCTCCAACATGTACGCACCTGAGCCGCGGGCCGGGCGATGTTGATTTCCCCTGATAATCGCTTCATTCCGTTCACTGTCAGACTAAGCTTCTACGTCACCAATAATATTGCAGAATATGAGGCATGTATTCTCGGTATCCAGGCAGCCATTGATTGGAAGGTTAAAAGACTTGATGTGTATGGAGATTCAGCTCTAGTCATTCACCAAGTGAACGGTGATTGGGAGACCAGGGACCCCAAGTTGATCCCTTACAGAGATTACATTCTAGAGTTGGTTGAGCCTTTTGAGGAAATCACATTTCAGTATCTTCCTCGCAATGAGAATCAGTTGGCTGATGCACTAGCCACTTTGTCTTCAATGTTCAATATCAATTGCGACAAAAGCTTGACCCACATCAGGATTCAGCATCGAGATTTGCCAGCACATCATTACTGCGCGGCAATTGAGAAAGAGTCAGATAACAAGCCCTGGTATCATGACATCAAGCAGTACATCTTGAACAGAGAGTATCCTCCTGGAGCATCAGAGAATGACAAGAGAACCCTCAGAAGATTGTCAAGGAATTTCTTTTTGAACGGCGAAGTGCTATACAAAAGGAATTATGATATGGTCCTTCTGAGGTGTGTGGCAGAAGAAGAGGCAACAAAAATCATGAAAGAAGTCCATGAAGGCTCATTTGGAGTTCATTCTAGTGGGCACACTATGGCAAGGAAAATCTTAAGAGCTGGCTATTATTGGCTGCAAATGGAATCAGATTGCTATAGCTTTGTGAGAAAATGTCATAAGTGTCAAATCTACGCTGATCACATTCATGTGCCACCTGCTTCCCTAAATGTTCTGACTGCATCTTGGCCATTTTCAATGTGGGCATGGACGTCATAGGTCCTATCGAGCCTAAGGCATCAAATGGGCATCGATTCATCCTAGTCGCTATTGATTACTTCACTAAATGGGTTGAAGCTGCTTCATACTCCAGCATTACTAGCTCTGTGGTTGCCAAATTCGTAAAGAGAGATCCGGTTTGTCGCTATGGGATTCGGATAAGATTATCACGAGATAATGGCAAAGAACACGAACGATAAGATGATGAAAGAGCTATGCGAAGACTTCAAAATCCGACATCATAATTCTTCTCCATACCGCCCCAAGATGAATGGGGCAGTCGAAGCAGCCAATAAGAATATCAAGAAGATTGTACAAAAGATGGTAGTAACCTACAAGGATTGGCATGAGATGCTTCCTTTCGCTTTGCATGGGTATCGTACCTCGGTGCACTTCCAACCGGGCAACCCCTTTCTCTTTGGTGTATGGGTCGGAAGCAGTCCTCCCTATTGAAGTTGAGATACCCTCCCCACGGGTCTTGATGGAAACCAAGTTGGAAGAAGCAGAATGGGTCCAAGCTCGTATGGATCATTTGAATCTCATTGAGGAGAAAAGAATTGCTGCCGTGTCATGGCGGTTGTATCAACAAAGGATGAAGACGACTTTTTCGACAAGAAGGTCCGCCCCGAGAATTCAACGAGGAGACCTTGTGCTCAAGAAGATCCCGCCTATTCGTGAGTGACCCCGTGGGAAATGGACTCCTAACTATGATGGACCATATGTGGTAAAGAAAGCCTTTTCTGGAGGAGCATTGATACTCACCAACATGGATGGTGAAGAACTCAGGAACCCAATCAATTCCGATTCAGTCAAGAGATATTACGCCTGAGAAAAAGAAAAAGAAAAAGAAAAAGAGAAAAATGAGCCAAGCAAGAATTAGCTCGCTAGGTTGAAAACCCGAAAGGGCGGCCTAGGCAAAAAAGAGCGACCCGGTGGACTGAAAACTCGCAAAGAGCGGTCCAGGCAAAAATTAGGGTCAGGAAAGTTGGACTTTTAAAAAAAAAAAAAAAAATTTAAAAATTTAAAAAAGGCAAGCAGCGCCTCCAAAAGCTTGGATAGAAGGGTGATCAAGGGTATAAGTATGGTTGATTGGCATCAACACTCCAAAGACAAAGAGCGCTCATAAGATCTGTTGCGTCCATTTTTCTTGCTTTCTTTTTAGTTTCAAAATTCTCAATGTACTCCTTTCAGTCGGCGCGACTTTTTGTGCGTTCGATTTCCATATGAATGAAAAGTCCAAATTTCCCACTCCATCCGTTTATCGTTCTATCATTGCTTCCTTTTCCATCTGTGCTTTAAAATGATGTTTTATGATAGATGATAAATGTATTATGAAAATGTGTATGAATCAGAGCATTAAAATCATTGCGAAACTTTTGAAAATTATGAGAAAAGAAATGATCTTTCAATCCGGTAAATTCACAAGAATCAAACAAAAGTGCTGATCGCATCAAAGCAATTCTCACAAAGCTGAGGCGTGACCCTCGCACCAGTATGGACGACTACCGCGCCTCATAACGCAAGTCCCACGATTTGGTCGAACCAGCAAAAAAAAAAATAATAATAAAAAATAAAAAAAAAAGAAGAAAAAAAGAAAAAGGAAAAAAGAGGAGCAATAAAGCAAATAAAATTCATGCATTGCATTCATCAAAAAAATTCATACATTGCATTCATCAAACATAGAAAAAAATTCGTGCATTGCATTCATCAAACATAGACAAAAAAAAAAAATTTCATGCAAGCAAAAAGAAATTCCTGCATCACATCACATTCATCCCATCAAAAAGCAATCATGGCATTTGCATGCATTTGTTCGTCTCACTTGCAGGTACAAGGACGGATAAGTACTACGTGTTAATCCTCACACTCGGTTCCCGTGAAATGCTCCCTTAGTTCGGAGCCCAATTGTTTTTAGTTCGGCGCTCAAGCGTGCATTGCAGTTTGGAGTTCAAATCGCTCTTATCAGAGTTCTGCGCTCCCCTTCTGTTCATGGTCTCACATCGCGTACGAGCAACGTGATGGACCGCAGCCCCATGTGAGGTTCAACGGAATAGTTGTATCAGCCTAAGATACTGATGGACGCTGCGGCATTGATCTCGTATATCGATTCCGAGTCGATAACGATCCCCCCGGTCGCTCGAAAAGGCCAACAGGAAGCGTGCTCCTCAAAGCCACGTGCAAACTCGGATTCGTCAAGAGTTCGTTTAAGGATTACAGGTTTTAGGCAGCCTGGGCATTTTACCGCTTTCTGCACGCAAGTGCTCATTTTACCGCTTTCTGCACGCAAGTGCTCGTTTACCGCTTCCTGCACGCAAGTGCCCATTTTACCCTTTCTGTCTGCACGTCAGTGTTCATTTACCGTTTTCGCATTGACACGAAAGTGTCTATCTTTCTGAAAAAAAACAAAACAAAAAAAAAAAGAGAAAAAGAAAAAGAAAATTCAGATTTCCCCAAGTGGAACAAAATTGGTATAATTTCTGAATTCTTTATTTCTATTTTATCTTCGAAATATGTCTCGGCCAATTCATATTTCTTGAAAAAAATCCAAATAAAGAGGGGCAGCTGTCATACCCCAATTTTGTCCGACTAGTTGAAAATCGAATAAAATTGTAAACGCTCAATTTTAACGGGCATTTTTCTCGTTTTCAGAAAACCCCAAAATATGTGCCTCGTTTTGTAGGTCTCAGCCGCACAAATGTGTTCAAGTTGCGTTCGTTATCAATCTAGCTTTTCTTATTCTTACCGTGCACGCGTATTCATTTCGAATAGTATACTTGTACTTATTCTCGTTGTTGCGCGTATTTTGATTCTTGTGTGCGCGCGCTCGCGTCTCGTCATTTACGCGTAATGGTTTCGCTATTTATGTTAGTGGTATTTAGTTGTTGTTAGTAGTTACCAAAATAGGAGACATAACCAAATAATCAAAGGTAATATATTTATTCAAATCATTCCCCATTTGTTACAAAAAGGAGAATCAAATAATCACATATAAAATAAGAAAGAGAGGAAAAGTCAAACAAAAAAAAATAACAAGGTATAGGCGTTGAACAGAGAGAGACGTTGCTGAAGCCATTTTGAGCTACAAGCTCAAGTTCTTTCACCTTGTCTCTTTGACTCTTTCACATTTTGAGCAAAAACACTTCACTTTTCACAAAGAACCACCTCCCCGCCTTTGGCTGGTTGCTGCATTCTCAAAGATTGGTTCCCCATGAGTTTTGATATCCTGCTCAAACACACTCACCTACACCACAGTAAGAGCACTATAAATTGAGCTTCAAACACTGAAGCAAGGGGGAGAAAAAACAGCAAAAAACACACACTCAGCATTAATACATACACTGAACCAAACACAAAGAGGAAAACCAGAAAAACAGAACACACATAAACAAATCTGATAACGTTATAGGAGCCTTACCACACCACCACCATTTCCATACAAACACAGCACACACACAGACATAGAGTGAGGAGATATGAACTGATATTGTTGAGGGAGAAGAAGAACCCAACTACACTCACAAAAGAGCACAAAACAGAATACCACAAACACAAACACAGAACCAACATATACACGCAGGGGGAGCAGCAACACGAACCAGAGACCACCACACCCTCGCCGCAGCCACCATCCTCACCGCCGAACCTCCGTTCGTCCTTTCCATCGCAGTCACCGTCGCTCTCTCTCTCTCTCTCGGTCGCGCGTAGCCATCTTCTCCGTCGCCACCCTCGCCGGCACGACACCAACCGTCGTCGTGACCACCGCGCCTCCACCGTTCTCTCCCTCTCTCTCGCGGTACCCTTCCTCTTTCTCTCGTCCTCTCTCTCTCTCTCTCTCTCTCTCTCTCTCTGAAACGGTTCGATTTTTCTCTCTCTACATTTTTGAAGAGTGTGGTGTGTGAGTGAGGAAGATGAGTGATTAGGGTAAAATTAGATTTTGCCTCCTTGGTATATCTCTGTTTATTTATTTTAATATTGACTGATTGTGTTTTAAAATTTTAGTCCAGATTAATAATCAGCTCCCAGTTTTTACTTCGGGTACCCCCTAACTTCATTACTATAACATCCCCCAACTCAAGCGTTTTTTTCTTCGAACATGGGCCAGCTCAACAAAAAACGAGTTGGGCTTTACCAAGCGCACCCCCTGTTTATGCTATCCCCTTTGCTGTTAATTATACCCCAAATTTCGCTATCTCACACCTCTCCTTAAAGATGCATTTTTGTATTTAGTTATTATAATATGGATGCTTGCTAACCTATATTCTTCAAAATCAAACTTTGTTAGTAGTCTCGTGAAGCCTTTGCTTGCGCGATTATTAACAATGAGGTACTAGTGGTGGTCACTTGGAGCCTTTGCTCAATTGATCATCGTGAATGCCTAATTTTCTTAAAGATTTTTCACTAAAATCGAAAACTTTGTTAGTAGTCTTGTGAAGCCTTTGCTTGCATGATTGTTAACAATGGAGTGCTAATGGCGGTCACTTGGAGCCTTTGCTCAATTGATCATCATGAAAGCTCGATTTTCACAATTAAACAAGATAAAAAACAAAAAATATTTCCTAAACAAGAACTACGTAGCTTTGAATTCTCCATCGCACCTGGAGATACGTAGGAGTGGATCCCCTCCATCAAGCGCAAAAATTAAAGATTTTTCATTAAGTCACTCATAAACAAAAGAGGTCAAAACAAAACATTTTTTTTAAATCAACACCGCAAATCACATATTTAATTAAGGTAACCCTTCTTCGAAGGGACGTTATGAGGTGCTAATACCTTCCTCGTACGTAACTAGACCCCCGAACCCAAATCTGATGGTTCCAAGACCATTGCTTTTCCGAAAAAAGGTTTTCTCAATGTTTTACCTTGAAAAAAAATATTGGTGGCGACTCTAAAATCACGTTGTGCGAAGAAAAGTCCCTCCAAGGATTTTTCGGGGTGCAACATATAGCATACTCTTTCTTTCCTGATTCATCATGCTGCCCCAGCACACATCCCATCGAATTGTCCAACACAGTTAGATACAGGATAAGCGGTCTTCGACGGACACCGCATGCATCGTAATTGGTGGGTTCTGAAGATAATCTTTAATTCTTTCAAAGGCTCTTTGGCAATCATCATTCCACTCTAATTTTTGGTTCTTGCACAACAGCTTAATTAAAGAGAGGCTCGCAAGTGGCGGTCAATTGGGATATGAACCTTGAGATGTAGTTCAGTTTCCCAAGGAAACCACAGACCTCTTTTTCAGTCTTTGGTGCTGGCATTTCAAGGATTGCTTTGACTTTACTTGGATCGACCTCTATCCCTTTCTGACTGACGATAAATCCCAATAATTTTCCGGATCTCACACTGAAGGTGCATTTCGTTGGGTTTAAACCTGAGCTTGAACTCCGTAGACGTTCGAAGAGTTTTTGCAGATTAACAATGTGCCCCTCATCAGTCTTGGATTTTGCAATCATATCATCTACATACACCTCAATTTCTTTGTGCATCATGTCGTGGAATAATGTCACCATTGCTCTCTGATAAGTCGCACCGGCATTCTTGAGTCCAAAAGGCATCACTTTGTAGCAGAATGTTCCCCAGAGAGTTATGAAGGTTGTTTTCTCCATATCTTCAGGAGCCATTTTTATCTGATTGTACCATGAATATCCATCCATGAAGGAGAATATAATGTTGGGCTGTACTGTCTACCAGAATATCAATATGAGGCAGAGGGAAGTCATCTTTGGGGCTAGCTCTGTTCAGATCCCTGTAATCGACACACATCCTGACCTTTCCATCCTTTTTCGGATCAGGGACGATATTTGCTACCCATTGTGGATACTTGGCCACTACTAGAAACCCCGCATCAAACTGCTTTTTTACCTCATCCCTGATCTTCAATGACATCTCAGGTTTCATTCTTCTCAACTTCTGCTTGACCGGTGGACACTCTGGCTTCACTGGCAACGTGTATTCAACAATATCGGTATCTAGCCCTGGCATATCTTTGTACGACCACGCAAAGACATCAGCGTAATCATGCAAGAGTTGGATTAGCCTTTTGCGTTCACTATCTTCCATGGCAGTACCGACCTTAACCTCTCTTTTATCCTCTTCTGTACCCAAGTTGATTATCTCAATCGACTCTCCATGAGGATGAATGATCTTTTCTTCCTGCTCTATTAGTCTCATCAATTCCGGAGGAGTTTCCCAGTTTTCCTCAACACCCCCTTCAGTTTGGTTAATTGGGTGATCAAAGTCATAATAGGAATCATTGGCACTGTTATTTTCAGAGATAATTACTTTTGATCTGCATTCGTAGAAGCAGAAAGTAGAATGAAAAGCGAAACAAACAAAATAAAGCGAAAAGAAAGAAAAGATAAATGAAGAAAAAGAGATTTTATTGATGGAATTCAAAACAAGCATTTTTATTGATGATGGTGTCATTGAAAATAAAAACATGCATGCCCTAACAAACTATCCTGAGGCCTCGGGCAGGGCCAAAGGAGTGCATTACAATCATTACTTTGAACTAAAAGTGATGGGCAAGTCGACAGCTTCCCAATTTTTGAGCTCTTCTTCAGCAAGGCAACGACGGACTAAGCTGGTACCGCCCTCTTCATCCTCTAAACCATCCTCAATAGCAGTAATTTGATCTGGGTCTAGTAACCCTGCACTCTTGAAGCTCTGACGGATGTCACAGATGGGGATCCTCTTTGACCATGGGTCCTGGCCTCTCAGCTTGGCCAACCGCTCACCTCTTCTCTCTTCAGCCAACTTCTTCTTTTCAGCCTCACTTGGGTGGTATCCCAACCCGTAACGACCCTTGTTTTCTTTCAGCTGGACAGGAGCAAGAATTCCTTGTCCTACTTTTCCCAAAACCACGTCCCAGCTGGTATCCCTGATCCATCATGATCCTCGCAACCATCTCTTCATTTTTCGACAACTTTATCACAGGCGACGGCAACTCACTCCCTCCAAACACAGCATTGGAAATCTCGAGAGATTGAAAGGAAGTTTCCAGGGACTCTTCGGCTGCTTCCACATAACGGAAAGGAGAACGTTTGTTAACTAACATATGTTCCTCTCCGAACACTACCACAATTTTATCATCGACCACAAACTTGACTCTCTGATGCAGAGAGGAAGGAATGGCTCCCGCCATATGAATCCATGGCCTTCCAAGCAGACAGTTGTACGACGAGGAGATGTCCATGATTTGAAAGTTAACACAGAATGTCTCAGGACCTATCTGAATGGGGAACTCCATCTCCCCTATTACCTCTTTCTTTGATCCATCAAATGCCCTCACCAATGTCGAGCTAGGCTTCATGAAAGAACAATCCACATCCAACTTGCTTACAGTGGACTTTGGCATCACATTTAGAGAAGAACCATTGTCAATCAGAACACGAGCTAACACGAAATCCCCACATTTAACAGAGATGTGTAGGACTTGGTTGTGTTTCCTTCCTTCTGGGGGAAACTCGTCATCAGCAAAAGTCACATGGTTCGCAGCCACGATATTCCCGACTATTTCATCAAATTGGCCCACGGAAATATTCTGAGCAACATGAGCCACATTCAGTACTTTCTTAGGGCAGTTCGATGCGCTTCTGAACTTAGCAACAATGACAGCATTGAAATCTTTGCTGGGGTCTGATTCATCTCGTCAACCACCTTATAGTCAATTTGCCTTACAATCTTTAGGAACTCATCAGTTTCTTGTTCTGCCACTTTCTTTTTCTGAGCATTCTCCGCTTCTTTATCCTTCCCCTTACGAGCCCCGCGCCCACTTCTTTGGATGATTCACCCCGAACGAACTTCGGGGCATACATACGGCCACTCCTTGTCATTCCACTTGCCCCGGTTATATTGGTAACAACAGAGGTGTTTGGAGAACTCTCTGCTGGAGGCAGAGTACTGTATTTCCATGGCACCGCACTGTCCTTCTCATATGGGAATGGAGCAAGAATTTCAATAACCACTGGCTGAGGCTTGACTTGGGCTGGAATCTCAATTGGCTTCCTAGCCTCTTTACCATCATTGAACTGCAACATCAACACACTTTCTTCCTTTTCAACCACTCCCACTCGAACCACATAACGATCCATCAAGTCTTGCAAAACTGACTTGAAAACTTCACAGGCGCCTACACATAAAGGATCAACACATACACAACCTTTCTTGATAACACCACAACGGCACAGCTCAACATGTATATTTTCCAGAGGAATCTGGATACACTTAACATCTTTTATCATTTTCTGTCCCACAGAATCTTCTACTGCATTAGCGGATGGTATCCCATGTTCCGGCAAGGGGTTTGTAGTTGTGCTTGGAATATTCTGCTTGAAAGAGAGCCTGTTCTGGGGCGTATTAGCAAGGACACGGAGGTGCGGTCAAGAATGGGCCGCCCAACTCGCTAAACGGCCCCAAGACCGTGGCTTGTCCGCAATTCTCGCGACCGGCCGCATTTCTCGTGAACGGCCGGTCGCCCCGGTGGTATAAATACCACCTCGGTCCCACATCGTCAGTGCACGCAATTCCTACCCCGTGATACCCGCGCCCGTTAGCACACCTCCGACTAGAGCGTCCGGAAAGTGTCTTTGCAGTACCACCCGAGGTGCTCAAGACCGGTCCCCACACCAACATCAGCGACCGGACGAAGGAGTAGCAAACAACACACTTGGTGATCAAGGTACGATCATTTGGCGACCACAGTGGGAGCCCGAGCGCTGTCCCACTCCAAAGATGGGCCCGAAGAAAATCGTTACGCGGGCATCCACCTGCAACGACCTCGCCGGTCAAGACGCCGTCCGCAGCAGACACCCGGGGCGTGCCTCTAACAATCAATGAATCCCATGGCAACCCTCGCCGGAACCTTCACCCGAGGCGCAAGAAGCCACCTCGGAACGAGCATCAACGAATCCCGAGCGAATCGGCGAGGCGGGATCATGGAGCAATTGCGGAACACGCCACCCGTGCCGTTCTCCGGCTACTCGAAACCAAAAATCGGATCATAGTCGACCGGGAAAACCTGATAACTCGGCTCGAGAGAGGGTCCATGCCCGCTCGTCAAGAAACGAGACATCGGGCATCCTCTGCTCGAACTCGCCCTTCACGCAGGCCGTAAGCCCCGGAAGGATCGCCCGCTATCGAGGAGTACCTCGGCTCGATCCTCGCCGAAGGATTCGGCGCGCAGATCGCCGGCCACGGAACGCGCGATCGCGTTCCCCCTCACATAATTATGACTATTCAGATTCACCCTACCCGGCCCAGTCGGACCGTCGCGCCACAAGATACTCTTCGCGTGCGAATCCTCCGACTCGAGCGCGCCAGGAGAGCCGATCGTGGGACCCCTACGACGAGTTGAACGAATATCGAACGGTGAAATCGAGAGATGTTTCACGACGGCCGAGAAGACATCACTCCACTAGAAACAGAGGCCGCTCGTTCCAAGGGCCCCCATACACGCGCGCACCATACGGCGGTGGATTCTATGGAATACCGACCGCGAAGCATATCTCACGATGCAGACGTTCGGCCGAACGACTTCTCGACCGTGCCAAGGCCCTTTCACTAGGGAGATCGACGCTATCGTATCCTCAGGGGACTAAGAAAGCCGCCCCAACCTCAATAAGTTTGATGGGCGAGGTGATCCCGATAAACACATCAGTACTTCAACAACCATCGTAGCTACCGAGTTAGATTCCATCATGAAGTGCCGGTATTTGTTCCCACGATCCACTTGACGGATGAGCTCTAGAATGGTGGGGTCGCTACGGTACAACACCATTTCCTCGTGGGAAGGTTTGATCGAATCTTTTTGGCAAATTACACCGCCAACCGGTGCCAATACCGCCATGAAGAGCACTGGACACCATCACCCGTGGGGACAACGAGTCATTAAGACGCTACATGAGCGTTTTAACAATGAAGCCGATCAAGCGCAAACACGACGTGAGGCGAGGATAAGCGAAATACCTCAAGAGAGGCATCCGGCCGGACCACAGATTTGTCGAAGAGTTCACTTTGAACCACATCGACGATCTCACCACGTTCCTCCGTAGAGCCAACGCCCACATGCATTATGAGGAAACCGCGCGCCAGAAAGGCGCCGCGCGCGACTCTAGAGAAGACGACGGCAAAGCGGGCGCCGAGAAATCAAGACAACGGCGGGACAACAAGCGCAGCACGGGCCAAGAAGTATGAGCATCGGACGAGGCTCAATGCTCCCATAGCCCAAATATTGTCCGAATGTCAGAACAACGAATTTGTCGACGTGAAGAGGCCCGATCCATTGGTACTCAAGAAGCGCGCACGGGCCACCAAAAATATTGCTTGTACCATAAAAGCAAGTGGACACGATACCAATGATCGTGATGGCCCTAAAAGATGACATCGAGGATCTCATCCAAAAGGGAAAGTCAAGCAAGACGTCCGAAGTGAGGTGCACCGACCAAGAGAAAGCCGGAGGAAAAAGCCCCAATCAAAGGGCAAAGAAATTACTGCAAAGCAACCATAGAGGAGATAGCGGACAAGGACACCTCCGAAGAGGACGTCCGGATGTCCAACGGCGGAAGAGTGGCCATGGTAATCCAAGGAGGAAACCCCTTAGAGAAAAGGGATTCGAAGAAAGCTATAAAAAGAAAATGGAACGAGTTGATGATGGTTGGATCCACATCTACGAGCGGCAAAGCGGAAAAAGCCGCCCATCTCCTTTGGAGAAGAAGATTTCTTTGGACGGAAGCGGCCAATAGCTATGCCCCGCTGGTAATCGAGAGGTAATGGCCAACACCGGAACGCCGACTCCTGCAGTGCGACCAAGGTAGTTCGGCCGACATCATATTTGAAGAACTGATCGACAAGATCAATGTCGACCGGAGTGAGATCATCCCGCAGACCGATCCAACACCCCTAACAGGGTTCAACGGGGCAGTCACCTACCCCTTAGGAACGATCGATCTCTTGGTCACCTTTGGTGATGACTCAGGAACGAGCACAAAATACCGAACGGTGAAGGCCACATTCCTAGTCCTACCCATCAAATCCTGCTATCAGTGCATTATAGGCCGACCGACCCTAGGAAAGTTAGGGGCCGTAGCCTCCACAGTCCACCTGAAGATGAAGTTTCACAGCAAGGACGATCAAGTGGTGACAGTGTTAGCCGACCTAGAAGCGGCCAAGAAAAGCCACTATTTGTATCAAGACATCGCAGCAACGAGCAAGAGCAGAGATATCGACCCACGAGCACCGGAGAAAAGGCACCAAGTCAACCTCGCGGACTTAGGACGCCGTGTATGACCACGATAGCGACCTGCAGGGCGGCGGCGATGAATTAGCCCGCGAGCTAAAAATATAGATCAAGAGGCCCGAGCCACATGGAGAGCTAGTAGACGCCCGGCCTAGGGGCGACCCGGAGAAGACGGCCAAGCTTCGGACGCGGACTACCCGAAGCAGTCGAAAGCGGGATCTAATAGCCTGCCTTAAGGAGTATGCAGACTTGTTCGCATGGCAAGCATCTGACATGCCCGGCATCCCAACGGAGGTTGCGTGCCATCAGCCCGCAGTAGATGAAAGCGTCAGACCGGTCGCCCAAAGAAGGCGAACCCAAAACCTAGAGAAGTCTCAGCAAAGATCCGTGCCGTTGGCGACCTAGTCAAGGCCGAGTTTATTGAAGAAATAAAATACACGACCTCGCTGTCAAATGTGGTGCTAGTCAAGAAGAAAAAGCGGCAAGTGGCGCGTAATGCGTCGACTACACAGACCTGAACAAGGCATGCCCGAAGGATGCCTTCCCGGTGCCGAGCATTGACAAGCTGGTCGATGGGGCATCGGGCTACAAATTGCTATCCTTCCTGGATGCCTATTCTGGGTACAACCAGATTACGATGTACCCGCCCGACCGCCACAAAACTGCCTTCATGACTGATCGTGGCAACTTCCAGTACAAGGTCATGCCGTTCGGCCTGAAGAACGCTGGGGCAACATACCAGCGGATGATGAACAAGATCTTCAAGGATCAGATCGGTCGAGTAGCTGAAGTTTACCTTGATGATATGATCATCAAGAGCAGGAACGACCAAGATCATGCGGCCGACCTAAGAGAAGTCTTTGAAGAAGCGAGGAAAAATTCTCTTAAGCTTAACCTAAAAAAGTGCACCTTTGGAGTTAGGGCGGCAAATTCTTAGGGTTTTATCTCGACCGAAAGGGGATAGAGGCCAACCAGCACAAATGTAGGGCGATCATGGACATGAGGCCGCCCGCTACAAAAAGGAAATCCAACGATCGAATGGTATGATCGCGCTCTTTCAAGATTCATACCTAAATCTGCATGCAAGTCGCTCCCCTATTCAAACTTTTGAAGAAAGAGGTAGAGTTCGAGTGGGCCCGAGCCGGTGCGGCAGCACTAGAACAATTGAAGGAGGCTTTGACCAACCCGCCCATTATGACGACGGCGGACTGGGAAACCTCGTACTTGTACACGCAATTCGAAGAAGTATTGAGTGCCGTCCCCGGTCGAGAAGACAACTTAAAGCAAAATCCGGTCTACTTCATCGCAAAGTGCCGCAAGGACCGTAAATCGAGATACCGTAAGATCGAGAAGCTAGCACTTGCTGCTGGCTTGGTGGCGCCCGCCGCTGAGACCATACCGTGGCCCACTGTGTCGTGGTAAGAACGGACCAACCCATAAGACAGTCCTCCATCGGCGGACTTTGGCGGGACGGATGATCAAATGGGCGGTAGAACTTAGTGAGTTTGGCATAAAGTTCGAGTCAAGATCGGCCGCTAAGGCCCAAGTGCTGGCCGACTTTATTGCAGAGATGACCCCAACACAGGACGGCCGGCCAGAGACAATATGGACCTTGCATGTGGACGGCTCCTCCAACAACAAAGGCAGTGGGGCGGGCCTCATATTAGAGAATTCAGAAGGACTTGCAGTGGAAGTGTCCCTAACATTTGCGTTTCACACTTCCAATAACCAAGCTGAATACGAGGCATGCATAGCCGGGCTGCAGCTCGCAAAAGAATTCAACGTCGACCGGGTAGAACTACACTCAGACTCCTTGCTGGTCGTCTCCCAGATTCAGGAGTTATATGATGCAAAAGACGAAGTGTTGAAGAACTACCTGGCCAGAGTTAGAGAGCTCCTCCGCCAGTTCGAACGGGCGGAAGTGAAACACGTGCCGAGGACCGAAAACGTCCGGGCTGACATCCTGGCAAAATTAGCCAGTACCAAGACACCGGGCAATCACAGGAGTTTAATTCAAGAAACCCTCACCCGGCCGAGCGTATCCACCAGGGCTAGTCAACCTGTGGCCGTCCTGACCATCGAAGCAGAAGATGATTGGATCGCCCCCATCCTGCGTTACATCACGCTGGGTGAAGAGCCGGCCGACCCAAAGAAGGCTAAGACATTGAGGTTACGATCCACCAAGCAACAAAAATCAAAGAGAAAAGCTGAGAAGAGCGGCTTACTTGGAATGCAGAGAAGAAAGGAGCGGACAGAAGATGTTCGAACAAAAGCTTGTGGCGCTTGCTGCGCGGCTCGATCGGCGCAGAGGAATGCTTTTCGTGTGTTGAAGACGGTCGACCAAAGGCCCTATTTATAGGAGGCCCACCGCATTTAAACGTCGCGGTCACCAGACGCCTCCTCCCATCCGCTGCATGGGGAACACCAAAAGGCACCTCGAGACACGCAAAATCGGTGCAATCATTGCGCATTAATGGCAGGGTCGAAACCAGCGCCACGCGCGATCGGACGACTTCAAAGACGGGGACCGACCTAGTCCCGCCAAAAGTGCGAAACATCTTCCCACCACGAGCATTGATTCAAGCCTCACCCGCCCGGCGACCCAGCTCGGGGGGGCAATCGCTCGGGGCGTATTAGCAAGGACACGGAGGTGCGATCAAGAATGGGCGCCGCCCAACTCGCTAAACGCCCAAGACCGTGGCTTGTCCGCATTTCGGCGACCGCCGCATTTCTCGCAACGGCCAGTCGCCCCGGTGGTATAAATACCACCTCGGTCCACATCGTCAGCACGCATTCCTACCCCGTGATACCCGCGCCGTTAGCACACCTCCGACTAGAGCGTCGGAGTGTCTTTGCGCAGTACCACCCGAGGTGCTCTGAAGACCGGTCCCCACACCAACATCAGCGACCGGACGAAGGAGTAGCAAACAACACACTTGGTCTAGCAAACAACACACTTGGTGATCAAGGTACGATCAGAGCCAGTTGGCGTCAATCAAATCCTGGACTACATGTTTGAAAGCCTTGCAGTCTTCTACCTTGTGACCGACCCCTCCATTATGAAAGCTACAGGTAGCATCAGCATTGTATCCCCTAGGAAAGGGAGGTTGCATAGGCTTCATGGGGCGAGTATTGATCAAATTCTTTAAGACAAGGTGATTGAACAACTCAGTATAGGTTATTGGAATCGGATCAAAACTAGCACGCTTCTTCTCTTGATAGTTCTGGGCTCTGTGACCTGAATTAATTTGTTGTGGCTGAGCGGGAACAGAAAATGGCACTGTTTGTTGTGGAGAGCTGAAAGATGGGCCTCCCCCTGCAGTAATAACATTGGTTTCCCCTTCTTTCTTCTTGGGGAGGTTGGAAAGGGTTTCTTTTGTCCACTAGAATTTCCAACACTTCCAGCAATCTTTCCGCTGCGCAATTCGTGCTCTAATCGTTCTCCAATGACAACTATATCTGAGAAACAGGATGAAACACTCCATAAACATGTACACCATCTCCTTTTCAGTCAATGGCGGCTTCACCTGAGCAGCTATGCTCCTCCACTTTTGAGCATATTCTTTGAATGATTCTCTATCTCATTTACTCATGTGCTGTAATTGAGACCGACCGGGAGCAAGGTCCAGGTTATACTGGTATTGTTTCGAAAATGCTTCAGAGAGATCCTTCCAACTGTGAATGTCAGAGGATTGTAGCTGCATATACCAATCTCCACAACCAACTCATCTTGACCCAGGCGGTCCTCATTCTCGAAATTCTGATTGCTAGCCATCAATCTTGCTTGTAGACGGGTGCAATATCAGTGTTGGCGAACCAGCTTGCCTTTCTTTTCTATTGGTAGAACATTTTTATGAGTACAAGTATGAATGCGTAAATGAATGCAGTGCATATGCACATGACTTTATGTTATTTTTGTGTTTAGCACCGGGAATCGTGAGATAACTCGCTCTTGTCATAAGCAAATATCGAAACATTTTAAGAGCGTGACGAAAATTGGGATCAACAAGCGATATGAGCATACTTTATTCGAGTTTTAAACACATCTGCTTTCTTTACTACTGGAAATCTCGAATTTAGCATACCCTCGCTTCTTGATCCCATGTTGTCTCGTTTTTCACGCCTATGACAAGATTCCAAGTTACTCCAAGATCACCGACAAACAATTTAGATGCATGAAGAATGCTACATGAAGTCCTTTTTTCAGAATTTTGCTTATGTAATGCATGATGTTATGATGCAAAGTGCGGATGATGAGGATGCTTTTTCATGTTATTTACATAAAGAAAGATATTTACAGGTGGTGGTTTGAAAATTTAGGGCAGTATACCCTATATGCCACCTCATATAGGTATTTATGAAAGAGAAGGAAAAATATATTCTTTTTGATTTTGTAGTTTTTTTTTTAAAATTGTTGAAGGAAAAGAACTAAGCTAGATGTAATAATGCAACACACAATTTTGGAAAAGCCCTTGTGACCTAAAAAGAGGTGAGACCTACGATCTAGGGCAATTTAAAGGGTAATCCTCCCATGTAGCTCTATTCACTCCCTCACAAGGCCACCAGAGCCACAGTCCTTTCACAAAAACTCCCCACAAATGCAGCAAACTGCTAGGTGTGAGGCATCATGAAAGAGCACAACTCTGGTTGAAACTTTCGCAAGTAGCCAAACGGACAAAGGTCCTGATGGGCTCTCACTACTCGAATCCACTCTCCTAAGTTTTTGCAGACCAGGGTTATGGTCCTACTCAAAACATGTAATCACAAGGTATAAGTGTAGTGTGTGTCAAGGGCATTTTCCCTAGCACTACCCCACCTGAAATGAAAACTAGAGCAGTCCATAAATAGCAAGCAATAACATGTTGTCTACCCTAGGGTTCCATACCTAGGATATCTACAAACAAGGATATTGCTTACCTTAAGAAGAGGAGCCAAGAAGATGGGACATGATAGAATAGGGGGAAAGGTGCATGAACTTACCAAAGAAAGGGAGCGAAGAAGAGGGGACATACAAGATGAGGGGAATATGATGCATGAGCTTACCTTTGAAGAAAGGGAGAAAAGAAGAAGGGATCATGGGGATTGGAAGAATGCATGGGCATAAGCAATAAAAGAAAAGGAGTAGAAGAGGAGATAGGGCACAAACATAGAAGAAGACAAATGCATATGCCTACAATCAATGATAAGAAAGAAAGGAAAAAAAGAATGAAGGCAAACAAGGTATTAGTCAAATCAACAATACATTAAACCACACATTTTAATTAGTTAGGCATGACCCTCGTATTAAAAAAAAAGGTCCTCAGTGGAGTGGCCAGCTGTTGCACCCCGAAAAATCCGGTTTGGGTTTCTCAATGTACAACGTGGAAAAATTTTGAAGCCGCCACCAATATTTTAATTTTAAGACCAAAACATTGAAAAAAGGTCTTTTAAACAAGGCGGATGGTCTTTTGAAAACTAGAGATATAGGTTAGGGGTCGATTACGTGTGAGGAAGGTATTAGCATCAAGACACGTCCTTTCTACCGAAAGGGAACCTCTAACTAAATGTGTGGTTTTAACGTTTAATTTGAAAAATACCTAGATTTGCCTATTTATCTCTTGTTTGAAGATGAATGAGAAAACTTAATGAAATTTTTTATTTTTGCCGTTTGACGAGAGTTGGCCTCTCGCTCCTACGTATCTCCTGGCGCGATGGAGAATTCAAAGTTACGTAGGTCTTGGTTGACATGAAAAGGTTTTTGTTTTTTATCTTTTTAGTGAGTTTTCGAAATAGGACGAGTATTCAGCGAATGATTAAACTAACATAGGTTATGGGTAATCACCGCTAAGTACTCTTGAAAAATGGGAGTCACCGCCACTAGTCAGACGAACAAAGGTTCTGATTGACCATTAGTAGCGACTCGTTTTTTATTTGATCTTTTGAAAATGTTTTTGAAAGAGATTAATTGCACGAATGATCAAACTAACCAAAGTTATGGGTGACCATCGCTTATTGTTCTTTGGAAAAGACATTGCCACCAATGGCTAGACGAACAAAGGTTCTGATTAGCCACTAGCAACAATGGGTTTAAAAATGATTCTTTTTTGGTATGAAAAATGCTAATGTTTATGGTTGCGAAAAGGATTTTTATTTGTTGCGCTTAACGAGAACGTGGCTCGCTCCTACGTATCCCAAATGGTAATCAAAGCGACGTAGTTCTAATTTGAAGATGAAAATGTTTTTGAAAGGGTTTTGGAAAGGGGAAGAGCTTTCATAATGACCAAGCAAGCAGAGGCTTTGAGTGATCATTACTAATAACTTTTGATAGCGTTCATGACAATCAAACAAGCTAAGGCTTTGGGTGATAGTCAGTAATAAATTGCATTAATTAGAAAAGAGTTTGAAAGATTTTTGGGAAAAGGGTGAAGTTATTATCAATACAAAATTCAAACACATTCAATAATCAAGTAATCATGCATATGTCAAACATCAACTAAGACTAAACATGCTGATACAATCAAAGATTCAATTGTCAAGGATGCAAGATGAATTTCTCAAAACAAATGCGTGTGTGTGAGGAGGAGTGCATTTACCGTAATGACTCTATGCTACAACAAGCAAGTAGGCTTACGTCTTCATTAGGAGGTCATACACATGGAGGGAATGGAACACAATTAAATCAAGACAATTTAGGTAGCATCAAAAACAAGTTAACAATTGGTCATAGGCATAGAATGATCTTAATTATACTAATGACATGTGAGCAACGATTTCTTAATAACATAAACAAAGAGGAATTGCATCAAGGCTAAGGTAAGCCTATCCTTTGAAATACCTCACGAACTCTAAACCCTAAACATACAATCTCATTTGTTATTCACTAAGAAATTAAAAGGGGAAGGTTGAATCATCTAAAATCATCTTCACCACTTAAAATATGATGCACTAGGCATAAGTGGGAATCATATGATTTATCATCAACAATGGACAATAATAAAACTAGAATACAAGAGCAAGTAAGTAAACACTAAAACCAAGTTGAATCACATAGAGCAATCTTCACACTTAAATCAAAGTGCCCTAGTCACAAGTGAGAATCAACTTGCCTATCATCAACAACTAACAACAAGTAAACTATAAAACAAGAACAAGTGAACACATAAGCTAAATTGAGTCCTTTCTAACAATCTTCACCACTTAGATCAAGGTGCACTAGGCACTAGTGGGAATCATATTGCTAGATCATCAACCACTAACAACAAGCAAATTAAAATACAAAGATTAACTAAACACACAACTAAGTTGAATCACATAGAGCAATCTTCTCACTTGAATCAAAGTGCCCAAGGCACAAGTAAGAATCAACTTGCCTATCATCAACAATTCACAATAAGCAACCTAAAAAAAGATTTAAATAAACACAAAAACTAGGTTGAATCACATAAAGCAATCCTCTCACTTTGAGAAAAGTGCACTAGGCATTAGTGAGAATCAACTTGCCTATCATCAACCACTAACAAATAAGCGAATTAAAACACAAGAACAAGTGAACACATAAACTAAATTGAGTCCTTTCTAGCAATCTTCACCACTTAGATCAAGGTGCACTAGGTACTAGTGGGAATCATATTGCTAGATCATCAACCAACAACAAAAATAACATTTAACACTAAAATGAAATACTAACAACAAGATTAAACATCATCAAGCAAAGAACAACAACAAAATCAAATTAAAACCAATTTTAACATGATATGCGAACCCAAAATCAAGGCAAACAATATTTTACTTCAACTAAAACACCAAAATCATGCATATAACCCCAAAATCAAAGCATAACAACAAAGATTCATAGGATTAAAATATGTACAAGAAAAAAATGATGCTCAAAGTAAGGATCTACATTTTTGCAAATGAAACTTCACAAATATGCAAAAAATGATGAGATTATGCAAGAAAACACAAGAACAACTCCTCCAAAGCCAAGGAGCCACCTCAAACCCCCAAGCCTCCCTAGGTGCTTGTCAATAGAGTTTGGAGTGGCTCCTCAAAGCAACAACAACAATATGAAGGAGTTGAGATGAGGTGAAGAGAGATTATGCAAGAATAAGGTCTAGATGCACTTACAATTAGTGAGGCTTTCACAAGAATTGATTAGAAGCAAGAGAAACCAAGAAATAGAGCAAGACCCTTGAAATCTACACTTGAACCCTTGAAAATGAGACTTGATGATGCTCCTTTTCTAGGATTTGTTGAAGATTGATGGTTGAAATGATGGCTTGTGTATAGGAAATGAGTTTGGAGATGTGATTTAGTGATGAAATTGAAAGAAAATTGTAGAGAGAAGGGAGAGGTGGTTTCGGCAAAGGGTAGAATTAGGGTTAAGGGTAGAATAGGAATGAGATGTTCTATAAGAGGGAAGTTTGCAAAAAGGCAAAGGTGAGCTAAACTAAAGGGTGGGTCGAAATTACCAAGAGGGGTAGAGTATGCCCAAGTTTTGCATTTTGTCTTATTGAGGACACTTCCTTATTTTTATCATTTTTGATTATTCTTTTCATGATAATTCCATAAATTCCAACCATTTTGGGCCATATCCTAGGAATCAATGATTGGGCTCAAACTTCTATGATATCACCATTCCCAAAATTGATATGAGACCTCACCTTGCAAGTTTGAAGGAAATCCCCTTTTTGCCCCTTTTGTTCAAAATTTGAATTTTATGCCAAAATCATGCATGCATGCTCACAAAATATATAACTCAATTCATTTTGATCCCAATGCATTCTTCTAATAATGAACAATGATTTTTGGTGAGACGTTGCCTAATTTTGGAAATGACCAAAATACCCTTTTTGCTCCAAAAACCCTAATTTTGCTCGAAAATGTGTTTCGACCCTAAAAATGATTTTAAAAGCTGTGGAATGACTTTTAGGACCCAAAATGCATTTCATAATGCTCTTCACTCTTCAGTTTATTTATTTTTGTGGAAAATCAGGGTTTTGGCCTAAACCGGACAAAATTTGGGTATGACAAGCCCGAATATGCATCCAGGAAAGAAAGTAATTCATAGCATGAGGCGCCATCAACCAATTTGTCAATGCTTGGGACACCAGCACGACATTTGAAAGCCAAGTTGTATACTTAATTTCTTCCTCAAAGTTAGCTTTAATCAGGTCGTCAATTGCTTGGGACGCTGCCCTAGCCTTTTCTTCACTCTGAGCTCTCCTCCTCTAGGTGACCGGCCTGGCTACCTGATCAACCAAGAGCTGATGGCAAGCGATCTCAATGGGGATTCCAGGTATATCTGATGCTTGTCAGGCAAACAAGTCAGTGTAATCCTTTAGACAACTGATGAGCCCCTGCTTGACCTGCTCGGGCAGGTCGCTGCCAATTTTGACCGTCTTGGCTGGGTCATCCCCCTCTGGACATCAATCAATTGTCACGCCTTGTTCTGGTCGTTTCTCTATTTTTTAGCTCACGGGCTAAGTCATCATCATCATCTTCTGGGTCGCTATCAGGATCATAACGGGCATCTAGGTTGGCAACATTTACTTGGTGTCCTTCTCCAAGACTCTGAGGGTCGGAACTTATGGCTTGCTCGTCGCAGATGTCTTGATACAGGTAGTGGCTCTTCTCGGCCGCCTCCATGTCTGCCGCTAAAGTGACGACTTGGCCATTCTTGTCATAAAACTTCATTTTCAAATGAACGGTAGATACAACTACCGCAAGCTTTCCAAGGGTTGGCCGACCTATGATGAATTGATAGCACGATTTGATTGGCAAAACCAAGAACGTCGTTCTGACCGTTCTGTAGGAGGTGCTTCCGTTTGTGTCGTCACCGAAAGGGACAAATAACTCTAGGGTTCCCAACGGGTATGTGGTCGCCCCGTTAAATCCAGTTAATGGAGTTGGGTCGGTCTGAGGGACGATCTCGCTGCGGTCGATGCTCAATTTGTCAACTAACTCTTCGAACATGATGTCAGTCGAGCTTCCTTGGTCGATTAGAATTCTTCTAACCTCAGTATTTCCCATTACAGCGGACACTACCAGGGGAACATAGCTATTGACTCTTTCGTCAAGCAGGTCTTCATCTCCAAAAGAGATAGGCGGCCTATTCGAGACCGATCGTGTTGCCGAGGTCGTTCCAACCATGAGTATCTCATTCTACTTCCTCTTTGTGGCCTTATTGGACTCTTTGCGGTCTAGGGGGTTTCCTCCGTGGATAACCATAACGACCTTACGGCCCCTAGACTGCGTGACGTCCTTTTCTGAGGTATATTTATCCCCGGCCGCTTATATGGCCTGAGTTGCCACGGCCTTTCCCTTTTAATGGGTGGGTTGCTCCCCAGACCTCTCTTCGGGTCGCTCTGTGCCTTCAGTTCTAACGTACTTGCTCAGTTTACCCTTCTGAATGAGGTATTCAATATGGTCCTTCAGGGCCATGAAGTTGTTGGTGTCATGTCCCTTGCTTTTGTGATACCTGCAATATTTTTTGGTGTACCGGCCACCCTTTTTGAGAACGAGGGGATCAGGACGCTTCACCCCAACAAACTCGTTGTTTTGGCAATCTGTGTAGATCTGAGCTATGGGTGTGTTCAACCTAGTACGTTGCTCGTATTTCTTTGGTCGGAAATCTGGCCTGCCTTCACGGTGTCACTCTGGTCCCTTAGCTGGCCTACTGTGCTCTTCTTTGGGTCGCGCATGGGCACCTTTCCTCGCTGCCAACGTCTCTTCGTAACCCATATGGTCGTTGGCCCTCCTAAAGAACATGTTGAGGTCCGTATAATGGTTAAGAGTGAACTCCTCTGCAAACCTATGGTCTGGCCTGATTCCACGCTTGAGGTACTTCAACTTGTCTTTATCTGATAGGTCGCGAATTGTCTCGGCCTCAGTATTGAAACGGTCGATATACTGCCTCAACGACTCATTATCGCCTTGAACGATCGTTTCCAAGTGCTCCTCATACCGGTATTGGCAACGATTGGCCGTGTAATTGGCCAAGAATACTCCGATCAAGCCTTCCCAACAAGTTCTCACAATTCCAACGCCCGGACGTCGAGCGACTGAGGGAAAAGCCGACACTTCATCGTTGGGCCCAGCTCCCTGTAACTGCAGTAATTTTTGAAATACTTGATGTGCTTATCTGGGTCTCCGCGACCATCAAACTTATTCAGATTAGGCGGCTTCCTCATATCCCTCGGGATGCGGTAACGTCAGATTTCCCTCGAGAATGGTCCATCGCCAGTCGTGATTTCACCCTGTCCAAATGGCTGCAGGGCGAGGTATGTCTTATTGATTGGCACTCCGTAGAATCCTTCGCCGACCGGTTGACCATATAACGGTGGGATCTGGGATGACTGATTTCTGCGCCGTTCGGGTTCGTGCCTCTTTGACCACTGGGAGACGTCTCTGATTTCACCATTACGATAGTTGTCTAACTCATCGCACGAATTCCACGATCAGCTTCTTGACCTGCGGGAACCGGAGGACTCGCAAGAGGAAGATCTTGTGAGCGAGCGTTCTGATTCTGGGTTATAACTGAAGTCTGTGTGACCGTGTTCATCAGATCGAGAGCGGCGACTGCGCATGCCTCTGCGAGTGGGGGATCTCGAGCCCTGACTCTTCGTGCCAGAGATTGGCAAGATGTGCCTCCACGGTGGCGGTCGTTCCTTCTAGGTGGAGTTGAGTGTCTGTGGGAAGGATGCGCTTGAGCTGAGGGCCCTTCGTTGCCCGCTCGCTGGCGGACTGGGATTGACCCACTTTCAAAACGTGAAATCATCTCATCTCGGTCGGCAATGAGTTGATTTTTGGTTTGAAGAATCTGCATGAACGCCTGAGTCACGTGCTCGGGTAAGGATGCATCAATTCCTGCATCAACCAGTTCGGCCGGTAGCTACTGTTGTTGAGTCGGCCGCTGTATCTGTTCTAAGACTAGTCCTCGGCCGCCTTGTACTGAGGGCTCTTGGTGAGGATTATCTTGTGATTCGTGAATAGTTTGAGGAACGCCCTCTGGGGTTTGCTGCGAATGGGCGTTCCACCCAGAAGGGTTGACTTGTGATGAAGCCCGCGTGGCGTGCTTCCTCGGTGCCATGATGAAGGTAAGATAGCGCTCGGGCCTCCCACTGTGGTCGACAATTGATCGTACCTGACCAATAGAGGTGTAGTGCTGATGTAGTCTTTCAGCTCGCTCGCTGGTTGTACCGAGGTCCTTGAATCTTGGCCGCACACGGGTGGTACCTGCAAAGACACTCTGACGCCCTAGTCAGCAGTGAATAGCGAATAGGACCACAAGTGAGAATGACGTACCTAAATCTCGGGATTCGTGCCGCATTTATAGCTATAGTATTGGGCCATGTTGAGCCTATTGGACTGTATTGGGCCTTGAGTCCACTCCAGAACACCTTCATTATCACAGAATTTATCAAACTCGTGAGAGTTATACTTTTTTCCTCGATCACTCCTAAGCATTTTTATATGTTTACCACTTTGCTTCTCAACAAGGGCCTTAAACTTCTCGAATATTCCAAGGACCTCTGATTTTTCCTTAATGAAATATACCCATGTCATTCTAGAAAAGTCATCGATGAAGAGGATGAAATACCTGTTGTTGGTGAGTGATGGTGTCCTCATCAGTCTACAAACGTCGATGTGGATGAGCTCTAGCTTATCTTTAGCTCTCCATGCATTGCTCGTTGAAAACGGTAGTCGGTCCTGCTTTTCAAGAAGATATCCTTCACATGGTCCATTATCTTCTTTAAGGCATGGTAGATCTCTCACCATTTTCTTCTTATATAACAACTTTAAGGATTTAGAGATGAGGTGGAAAAATCTTCGATGCCATAGCCATGAATAATCAGCTTGCACCTTCATGGCGATGTTAATGGTATATTTGAAGTTTATCAGAAAGCTTATGTTCCTCATCTCCATCTTTACTTGGGCTATCTAAACCCTTTGCTACTGTTATCATAGATTGTGCATTTATCTCCTATAAAGTGAATAACATATCCTTTCTACATCATTTGGCCGATGCTCAAAAAAATTTCTTAATTTAAGATTGGGAACTAGTAAGACATCTTTAATTAGTCGCGTACCTTTCTTTGTCTCCACCATGATAGTGCCTTTGCCTTTTGATTCCACGGTAGTGCCATTCCCTAGTTGAACCTTTGATTTGACAGAGTCATCAATTTCCTTGAAGATGCTCTCATCTTTAGCCATGTGATTGCAGCAACTGCTATCCAAGTACTAGGTTCGTTCCTAGTCATTGTTCGAATCTTGGGTGGCATAGAGGAGATGTTCTTCACTGTCATGTTTATTCTGGTCATTCTCACGTTCTTCGGCGAAATTTGCTTGATGTTTATTTTTGCTGTAGCAATTCTTCTCCAGGTGCCCAAATTTCTTATAGTGCCGACATTGTGGCTTTCCTCGCCAAGGACAGTCTTTCTCGGCGTGATTTGTCCATTTGCAGATGCCACATGGAGGATAGGCATCTTGATTTTTCTTGGGAAAATTACACCAGAGGACCTTTAAGTTATTTATTTGTAACAAGTTGACCCTTTAAGTTTTTTTTTGTAACAAATAGGCCCTTTTAGTGATTACTCTAGCCTATATATTTGAATGTAATGCTACTTTATATATTGTGATTACACTAGCTTATGTATTTTGATGCAACCAAGCATATTTTGATGTAATCAACGATATGACATTTTACTAAAAGGGTCAACGGTGTCACTGTTAGGTAACTTATGTAACGCCCAAAAAATTAATTAAGTGAATTATTCAACTAATTTAATTAGGTGGTTATTTAATTAATTTAATTAAGCGATTATTTAGCTAAATTAATTAAGTGATTGTTTTAGTTGTCTATATTAAACTAAACATAGGGTAATTAAATGGTGAGTATTTTAGTTAAGTGGGATAATTAAGATGGGATTTATTTTATTACAAGAGGTGAATTAAATTAATTGGGGAGGTGTAAATAAGGCCCAAGGGTCATTAGTGAGCCCAATTTCTAGTCATAAACCTAGGGGTTCCTAAGGTAGAGACTCATTGTGTCTCATTCAAAGAAAGAAAAGAAAAAGGGTTTTTTCTTTTGGACCCCCACCCCATCCCCTCCCACCCCCACCCAATACCAAAAACCCCAAAATGCCCTTTGAAACTTAATTTTTTTTTAAAAAAAATAAATAAATCGTATATACCCCTTTGGGTACGTATATACGATGGCTATTTTTTGTCCAATCGTATATACGTACTCAAAGGGGTATATACGATGCACTTTTTATTTTTTTTAATAATTTGTTTTAATTTTTATTACTAAAAGGCTACTAAAAATTCGTTAAATAGTCAAAACTACTCCAAAAAATTATAAAAACACCACTAAAAATCTAACAAAACCAAAATAAGGCTATACAAATTTTTTTAGAATTTTTGGAGACTATGAAAAATTAAAAAAAATCGTAAAAAATAGTAAACGATGGAATTTGGGATTTTGAGGCCGTAGTCCCGTAAGAAGTCCCTTCTAAGGGAGTCATGATTCTTGATTTTTTTCGCTTCTAGGGATTTTGAGGCCGTAGTCCCGTAAGAAGTCCCGACGGCAGCCCAAGGGAAGAGAGGAGGAGACTTTCTCTTGAGTTTTGCTTGGTAAGTGGAGTGTTTTAGTCCATTATTCTCCATTTTTCTTCCTCTTTTTAGTGTGGTAGTTTTTAACACCTCATTTCCATTCTTTGTTGATTCTCCATTGTTACCCAAGGAGAGAGAGGTCACGTTTTCCAGCTGAAAGGAGGGTAGGAGTACTTCACTTTGTTGGTTCTTGGTGTTGTGTTGAAAGTTTCTAGCTCATTCAAGGTTAGGGGGCTCTACTTTACGTATATAATAAGTTGTATGATATGTATTATGTGTGGAATAGCTCTAGGATAGTTTGATTGTTGAGTTTTGTGCTAATCCTATGTTTGTTGTTGTATTTGTATTTAATTTGGTGATATCATGATGCTTGATGTTGGGTCAAAAATTAGTTGGCTGAGTGTTTTCGAAAATAGACTTAAAGCCGGTCGTTTTGGCACTAGTTTCGTTAAATTCGGAGTTGTGTAGCTCCAGTTATGAGTCTCCAAAGTCGACTCAAATTTCTAGAGTCACCCGATGACTTTGCCTTCAAATGAACTCCGTTTTGAACGATTCTTTTCCCATTAGAAACTATACTCAAATTGCTTTTGTTCGGGCTAAGGTTTTGTCCCATTTGGTCAAGTTTAAGTCATTTTAGAGTAAAATCAAGTGGGAGGACAGAATCTGTCCAGTCTGGGGACTGTTCGGGTTGTTTCTAAAAACTGTACTAATTGGCTCATAGTTTTGAAAATCTAAAGATATATCCAGAAACTACATATCCGTGGCTTTCCGACGAGTGGTCTTTTGTAATTTTTCGATGTCGTTTGCTATTTTAAATACTCCGCCGAAGTAGGTGCTAAAATGGTCCTTATGGTGTGGGGTTGGTCCCTAGGTGCCAAATAGTCCTTAGGTGAGAATATAGTCCTTAGGAAGTGAATGGGTCCAATAAATGAAGTGTGATGTTGTGGTGAGGATAAAGTGATGTGTAGGCTTCGGCCAAATATTGTGAGCGAAGTGGAATTGCGAAGTGGAAAGTGATGAGTTAATAATTGATGTGGTAAGTGTATTGTGTTGTGATGCATTGTCATGTGGTCACATAAAGCATGCATATAAATTGAAGTGGGTTTCGGCCAAAGTGAAGTGGGCTTCGGCCAAAGTGACGTGTGCCCTTGAGGCTTAAAGTGAAGATGATGGATCCACATGCATATTGCATACATGCATATACTCATGCTTTCTTAGGAAATCTTGGTGATGCTTAATTGATCCATTACTATTATTTATTGGTGTTATAAGTAAACGATAAATGCCTTAATTGTTGTGGATTGGTGTTACTAGTTGCTTTCCTAATATAATGCCTATCCTACTTGTTATTATTTATGTAAAGAGACTCACCCTCATCGCTTTTATGTTGCTCGCTCTCGTGGCAACGTGCAGTGTGTGATCTTGAGTGAAGGTGTTCATGCCTTCTTGGGGTCGGTTTGTGTCGGCTCTGATTAAGTAACACCAGGGACGGGGGTCGTAGTATTGTCATTCTCTTTTATGTATTAGACTGATTTGGATTATGTACTGAATATGTTAAACTTGGTTTTATTCCATTTGTCTTTGTGAAACTATTTTCTGGATTATTGTAAACTTAAAACAGGTTTTGAGGGTTCGCCCCACTTGGATATGATATATATTTCACGCACTAGATGCGTTTGAGTTTTAAATGCTATTTTGTGATATTTAGATGAAAAGTAGCACTCTCTTTGAGGTGCGTGGAAAAGTTTTTAAAAACTCTGATTTTTACTTAGTAAAGTAGTAAATTATAGAAGGGGGTGTTAAAACTTAAATGACCTATTTGTTACAAAAAACACTTAAAGGGTCAACTTGTTACAAATAAATAACTTAAAGGTCCCCTAGTGTAATTTTGCCATTTTTCTTTGAGAAATTTCTAGAATTCTCTCTGTTTCTAAAATTTCTCCACTACTCTGGTTTCCTCCATACCCTTTATTTTGAGACTGTAACCTGAGCTTCGATTGAAAGACATTTTCTACGGAGTCATCGTCAAGGTTTTAAATTGCTGTTGCGGCTGCGGTTGCAGGTGTTGCGGTCATTGCAGTCGCTGCGATGCGTATTGCAGTCGATGCGGCGTGAATTAATTTTAGATTTGCACCAAACGTAAAAAAAAAGTCTGTAATTCTTATACTTCTTTTCTTTATAATGTTATTAATGTTTTATTTTTTTTTTTGACTCAACTTGTTAATGTTTTATTCATTTCAAATAATAATAATTTCCTAACTAAAACTTATCACTTGACCAAATATCTAATTAGTTAAGTATTGAAAATATGTTTATTCAATTTCTATACATAACTAATTAAGTCTTAAAAATGTAAATACTATTGTATTTGCTCTGTTTACAAATTTTATTCTTTTAATTTTCTCAGCAATTTATTTAGTTTTTTTGAGTTATATTCTTTGACTTTGCAAACTCTTTTGTGAAGCAGTACTTATCTCAAAAGAAATAAGTTAGTATTGCAAAAAAACAAATAAAATAGTAAATAAAAATTAAACAGTTACTGTTTCAAAAAAAAAAAAAAATTAAACAGTTACAAATAATAATAAAAAAAAAGATCAGATAAGGCAGACGTCAATCAAGCTCAATTTTATATTGTTTCCTTCACATGATTGTCTCTACTCTAACACCAAATCGTTCATTTTTTTTACTCTTTTTGGACTGCTCTGTTCTCTCTTCATCATTGCTCTGTTCTCTCTTAATCAACGATGGCAACACGAAGCAACAGGGAAAGATCTTCCTTCACATCGCAGATCACATTCGTTTTACCTTGATGAGTTTTGTAAGCCAGATGCGGTGTTTTGCGGTGATGTTTTACTGCTACAGGGCCTTGTTGCGGTTGCGAAACGGTTGTGATGCGGCAAAACCTGTGATTACAAATCACACCGCAAATGCGGCCTGATGCCGATGCGGAGGGCACCGCAACCGCAATGTTGCGGCCGCAACTTCTGTTGCGGTCCGCATTTTGAAACCTTGGTCATCGTCATGCCTATTCAATCTTTGCTCATAATTTTCAAGAGAGCCCATTAGTTCGGTCACAGATAAATTTGACAGATTTTTTTGTTTGCTCAATCGTAGTCACGATTTGGTCATACTTACAAGGATTAGAAATTAGAATTTTCTCAACAATTCTTTTGTCAAAAATATTTTCTCCATAGGCTCTCATTTAAGAAACAGTTTCTTTTATCTTTGTATAATATTCTTGTACGGTTTTATACTCCTTCATATTTAATAACTCGATCTTACGCCTTAGACTTTGGAGTTTGATGGCCTGCATGTACCTTGGAGGTTCCTTGAAACTCTTCCTTTAGTGTACTCCATGCATCCTTGGCACTTAGTCGCTCCCGTTATCCTCGGAAAAATAGAGTCACCCACAACTTGTTGGAAGTAATATAGCGCCTTTTAATCTTTTTGTCTATTTTCCTTCAACTCTTTCCTTTGAGCTGTAGTAAGAGCAAAAAAATGACTTCATTTTAATGCTCCAAAAATCATAATTTTCAACGGAAAAAGTAGGGACTTGAATATTAGATGATGATTGGGTGTTGATAGCTATGGCTAAGAAAATTTTGAAAGTAGTGTAGAGTGACGGTAGTGATTTTTAGTTGGTAATTGGATAGTTTATCTGCACCCAGTGTATGACAGAACGTAGCTCTGATACCACTATTAGTATTTTAATAGTGAAGAGTAGATAAATTTTGGAGAAATCGCAGGGAGGAGTTTATGGAAAATTGAAACTATATTGCTTTCAAAGAGAGTATATTACACTTGATAGTATTGGATGCTAGTAGTTTGTGGCTTTCTAGCTTGATATATGATATCACAAGATGGGAAGCCAATTAATAATAGGCTTAGATCACCGCCTCACTATGGAGGTTGTTAAGTTTTTTACAATTAGAAAATTCTAGTTCCTATAGTTCTCTAGAATAATCAAGAGACTAAAATCCTACGGCTACATAATTATGTTACTTCTCAAATATTCTAGAAAATTGGATCACACTTCAACAGTTTTTCTATTTGTAAAGACTGTTGAAAAAGTTTGGTCATGGCCTCTTGTAGATTATTAAGACAGTATCTAATATTGCTCTATTAGTTAACATATGGAGAAAAAAATCTGCATATCTTCATTATACTCTTATAACATAACTTCATCTATGTGTGATGACTTTTTGATTGGGTAGTAGGAGGAAATGTTTTTGAACCAAGAACTATAGTTGTTTGTTTAGTAGAATGATAACTTGCCTTAGTTGTATTATACTGTCAATTCAAAGCTGCAACATGTGTGTGTATTTATGTATATATTTGTTTACTGGTCTATACTGCTGCAATGCTACTTATATACTGTTCCAAGTCAGGGCTAGAGATTTCCGAAGAAATGGACCTGGCCCAGTCATTATGCGAAGCGCAGCCCAAATAAACGGCGCTCAACACGTTGTTACCTCCGACGGCCAAGATTCATACCCGGCATCCGACAGCCAAGGTACGCCTCCTCCCTCTATAAATAGAGGTGCAACCCCACTACCACGAGACGTCTCTCATACGTTTTCCAGATCCATTCCAACACTCTTTTACTCTCTCTCTTTGCTATCTCGGTCACGTACTGACTTGAGCGTCGGAGTGTCTTGCAGGTACCCCCACCCGACGTGGATCTTCAAGCGAACCCGGCCGGACTGACCGAGCACAATCTTCAAGCTCCGAGCAGGTACTCTCTCTCTCTCTCTCTCTCTCTCTCTCTCTCTCTCTCTCTCTCTCTCTCTCTCTCTCTCTCTCTCTCTCTCTCTCTCTCTCTCTCTCTCTCTCTCTCTCTCTCTCTCTCTCTCTCTCTCTCTCTCTCTCTCTCTCTCTCTCTCTCTCTCTCTCTCTCTCTCTCTCTCTCTCTCTCTCTCTCTCTCTCTCTCTCTCTCTCTCTCTCTCTCTCTCTCTCTCTCTCTCTGTTCATGCATTTTACTAAAGTTTAGCAGACACAATTGGATTGAGGATTCGTCACCTCTACTCACTTATTAACTATATGAAGCGATATTCCAACATGAGGATCATCTTTTTACTTTATCTTAGAACTAGTGCAGTGACCCGTTCGATGGACGGGACCAATGTTTCAGGTTCTATGGAGAAGGGGGCAATGCTTTACGTTATATTAAAGACAAAGTTTAAGTACGAAAGTTTGTGTAGAGTTTACAAAATGAAAAGAATAGATGGCAATAGTTGTTTGGAGGGCAAGATAGAGACTACACATTAAACACTTACAACATCAACAAAAATAGTAAGCGAGGGCAATGCTTTAGATTATATTAAAGACAAAGCTTAAGTGCCAAAGTTTGCTACTTATAGAAATATAGCCTTGCAAAGCTCTTGACAATTTTCGAAGCAAACATTGTGAATTTTGCTATTGCCCATACATAGTTGCAAACACTCTAGTACACAATAAGGGAAAGTAGTAACAAGAACCTTAAAAGGTCTATTTGGCTCAACTTCTTGAAATGGATTGAAATGAGCTTGCATTACAACTAGCATAATCATTAGCAGTACAATGCATTTTTTCACATCACTCACTTCCATAACTTTTTTTTTCTTATATTCTCAAATTTGTATTGATTTCTCAAGTTTGTGATGTCTTATGTATTACTCAATAGCTTTATTTATAGCAATGCACACCCAATTACTTTTTAAACGTTTTCTGAATACTTAATATAATGTATTAATAATATATTTTAGAAATACTTGTTTGAAACATAAAAAATAAGTAATTATATATAACTTAATCATTTATTTAAATTAGTGAAGTAATAGGTGAGTGTCTTTATATATTTGTGTGTGTGTGTTTGAGTTTGTGATTAATTCTTATTGTGTTTCTGGCATGCAAATATTCTAAGACGTGTAATTTTATTAAAATTTCAAGAAAACACAAATTATTTTACATTGAATAAAAAATATATTTTATGGAGATTATATATTGTTTTTCATAAACAGCATAAATTGACTTCTCAAAATGATGAAAAAGATAATTATCTTTAAGAGGTTGAAAAGGCGTGCTAAAAATGTTTAAAAAAATCATATACTCTAAAAGTGAAACTAAAAGCGGAAACTAATCCATTAATAGTTTAAGATGTATATGGCCATTGCAAGAGATAATGGGCTGCCATGAACATTTAGCAATAATGGCTTTAGACTATTTAAATGGCTTAAGGCTAATTAATTAATAGTTCAAGATGTTTGTGGCTATTGCAAGAGATAACGAGTTTCCAAGTCCTTCCAATTATTTTTATTAATGGCTTTATGTGACACCCCAAAGTAATAACCTTTGGTAACAGTTTTGAAATTGTTGTTCCTTCGGGCGTTGCTATACTAAAGGCAATAGTTTTTTGTGCCCTAAGGAAATGCAGACGCAAAACCGTTGTCCTTGACAGCTGAAAGGCAACAGGTTTTTTTTCACGCGTTGGCAACAGTCGCAAACCGTTGTAAGATATGGCAACACTGGAAAACCGTTTCCTTATATATTGAAACAAAAACTTTTGTCAGATATGGCAACACTCTAAAACCGTTTTTATTGATAAAGTAAAATTGTTGTTGTCATTTGCAACACGAAAAAATTGTTCCTTATTTATTTTAAGAATCCATGTTAACAACAACGCTATAACACCATTGCTATTACGGACAACCGCAAATAACTATCCTATTATATATCTTTCGCATCACTAACTTCTTAATTGAAACAATTTGTTTCTAAAATGAAATAATTTAAAAGACATAATGATCCTTAATTATATTGCTACTTCAAGGACATAATTCATGTATCTTAAACAAAATAATTTGTTACTTCAATAAGTACGAAAAAAAAAACATAGCAAAAGTAACAAGCCATCATCCAAAAACACAATGCAAAAGTATAAAAAAAACACTCCAAAATAAAACCTCAATCTTCAACACATGTTTTCAAACTCTTCATCATCCAAGCCATCAAGACCTTGATCTCCTTCATCATTTTCCTACCAAAGTAACAAAATTTGATTAATGCAATATACAACACTCTATTAGTATTTGGATTAATGCACAATTCAATTAATGCATATGGCTGGAAGAACCAATACTTTTGGGTCGTTCCCAATGTCCAGTCATTCGATATCACGAGATTTATCCGTCTGCGCGAGGCGGGGTGCCCTTTTCCCACTCTATTGGCGGGCGACTCACTTTGCCATGAAGTTTGAGGCGAGTACACTTTCGCCGTGTCGGCGTTGGATGATGACGATAAAGAAACCCTGGCCATGATTAGGGAACTGTCTAGCTTGCTGCCACAGAACCCTAAAGGAGCCATCCCTTGCCGGCTCTTTTGTTTTAAATGCTTTGTCGAGACCTTGATTCTGAGCTTAAATGCTCTGTCGAGGGACAACTGGCTCCGAGCTTAAATGCTCTGTCAGGATTTACTTGATTCCGAGCTTAAATGCTTTGTCAAGCTTTTTCAGGTCAAAAATCGGATCCACAGTGATCCCAAAAATCAAGGCTGAACAGCCAAGACTCACTCCGGATACTTCTCTGACTCTCTCTCACGTATTCCACTACTGACCGCTTGACGCCTGCCATCTCAAGTCGAGGCTTCCCTTACCACGCTCGACCGACCTCGACTTGGGGGGCCACTGTTCCGGTCTAGGCCAAAAACCCCATTGGACATTGGGCCAGGCCCAATATCTTTGCACAAACATGGCCCAAGTATGCCAAAAGAACCAAGCACGACATGTCTCGCTCGGACATGTGAGGCCGACGGCCAGGATCACACGATCAGATCCAAAAGACAAGACCGAGCGCCCACGTCTATAAATAGAGGCACAGGGCTCCCAATCCAGGTACACTCTCATTCTTGCAACTCTCGCCTATTCTCTCACTGACTTAGGCATCAGAGTATCTGTAGGTTTATCCCCACCCCGCGTGGGCCGCAAGAACACTCGGACGATCGAGGACATCTCTCAAGTTCCGAGAACCATGCGACGAACTCCGAGGAAGCAGAATCCATCTTATTCTTCGAACGAGGTACACTCCCGAGTTCAAGATAGAACAATCGGAATTGATGATATTTGGCAAAAATCTGAACCGATGCACTTGTGAAATGGGGATGACGATATTGATGAAGTTCCCAATTGAAATTGCTGGAAGTGCATTTGCCGAGATGCTGCACCTCTCTTGATGAACTCAGTGGAATTAGACGTGGTGCCATTAAATGAATATGTATCAAAGATGAATTGAGAGTGCCAAATTTGACAACAAATCCTTTGCGCAAGGCACATTATAATGTTCCAGATGCAAGAATGGAGCTCTTTGTAGGCACCCGATGATTTTTCAGAACCTTGAAGGATGAGTTCAATGTGATCCTGAAAGCCTACAACAGAGAGGATTTTCCCTCCATTATCAGTTGTGAAGGAAGGCCTTGATGCAAAAGAAGGCTTCAACTTAGACGAAGAAATGGGATCTGGTTTCACTGATTCAGAACCAGACTTCGACGTCATATTCAATGTGGTCTCAATACTACCTATTGAGTTCGACGTGATATCAGAAGTGAATGAAGTCGAAGAAGAGTTCGACGAAGACATGGCTAAGAATAAGCCAATTTGTTACTATGTACTCAAAAATGGATGCATAGAAGAACAAAGTGTTGTCTTTGAGAGGCCTGATGGTGGAATGAAATACCATATAAAGCCCTTGTTCATCCAAGCTAAGGTCAACAATGTAGGAGTCAACAAGGTACTAGTTGATGGAGGTGCTGCAGTTAACTTGATGCCACAATTCATGCTCCCAAAGATTGGCAAATCTGACACAGATTTAAGGCCACACAATGTAGTTCTTACAAACTACGAGAGAAATCTGGTTATTCCCTTGGAGCCATTGAGGTCGAACTAATTGTTGGCAGTGTCAAAAGGCTAACTTTGTTCATGGTGATTCCAACGAAGGAAAACTTCAATTTATTGCTTGGTAGAGAATGGATACATGGAGTAGGTGCAGTTCCTTCGACCCTACATCAAAGAATCTCTAGAAGATGGGCTAGTCGAAAATGTGGAAGGTGACCAAAGCTATTTCCTAGAAGATGTGGATCACATTACCAAGAAGACCTTCGACAAGCAGTTGGCAAACATTGCACCATGCACTCCTTCTGATAGTGCATATGTGCCACAAGACAATGTCTATGCTTCATTAGACCTTCACCCAACACATGGATTTATTTGGGAAAGGGAGGTTATTGGCGAAGCAAGCTTCTCTAAGGGTTTTGTTAAACCAACAGGGTAGGATGGACCCTAAATTGTTTAATGATGTCTAAGCCCAGTGCATGGGAAAGAATTACGAACTATGTGGCCCAAAACAAACAAAACGCGGCTTTAGAAGCCAAAATGCAACAAAAAATGGTCGAAGAAACCATTTAAATTCATAATAAACAAGATTTGGTCGAAGACCAAAGACTAGATTGCATCTATGATGATGGGCCTTTAGGTTTTGAAAAGGACCCAATGGGTTGAAAGTCAAGATCCCTTGAAAGAAATAGACTTGGGGGATGGCACTATAAAGAGGCCAACATTCATCAGTGCCAAGATTGACAAAGACTTAAGAGATCGAACAATAAAGCTCTTGAAAGAATATAAAGACTGATTTGCATGGGACTAAAATGAAATGTCAGGATTGAGTCGAGAAGTAGTAGAGCTGAAGCTACCAGTTCGATCAAATAAAATATCCTATGCCAGTGGCGGAAATGTTAGTTGATTCAGCAGCAGAGTTTGATTATCTAAGCATGCTTGATGGGTTTTCTGGATATAATCAAATCTATATAGCTGAGGAAGATGTGTCGAAAACATCATTTCGATGCCCAGGGGCCTTAGGAGTTTATGAATGGGTAGTAATGCCTTTTGGCCTAAAAAATGCTGGTGAACGTACCAAAGAGCAATGAATTTATTTTTCATGATTTTATAGAAGATTTTATGCAAGTGTACATAGATGATATTGTCGTTAAGTCTACATCAGAAAGTGGTCATTTAGACCACCTTCGACAATCATTATAAAGAATGAGAAGATATGGATTAAAAATGAATCCAATCAAATGTGCCTTTTATGTACGTGCATGTGATTTCTTAGGATTTGTTGTGCACAAAAAAGGCATTGAAATACATCAAAATAAGACAAAGGCAATCCTGGAAACAAAGACTCCTTCGACAAAGAAAGAATTACAGTCATTGCTAGGAAAGATCAACATCTTAAGAAGGTTTATGTCAAACCTAAGTGGCAAAACACAAGTTTTCTCACAACTGCTTCGACGAGATCAAGTCTTACTTGATTAAACCACCTATGTTGCTACCCCCTATTAGAAATAAAGCAATGAAATTGTATATAGCAACGTCAAAAATGACAATAGGTAGTATGTTAGCTCAAGAAGATGAATATGGTGTTGAAAGAGCCATTTATTATCTCAGTAGATTGTTGAATGATGCAGAAACAAGATATCATCCTATTGAGAAACTTTGCCTATGTATGTATTTTTCATGTACTAAATTAAAGCAATATATAAAGCCTGTTGATATGTATGTTTATTCGCATTATGATATTATTAAACATATGTTGTCAAAACCAATACTTCATAGTCGAATTGTTAAATGAGCTTTAGCTTTGTCTGAGTATTCTGTAAAATATTAACCATTAAAAGCTGTGAAAGGACACGTGGTGGCTGATTTCATAATGGATCACTCTTTGGTCGAAGAACCAACATACATGGTCGAAGTTTAGCCATGGAAATTGTTCTTTGATGGATCTAGCCATAAAAATGCTACTGGAATTGGAGTACTAATAGTATCTCCAACAAAAATACCAACAAAGTTTAAATACAAGATCGAAGAAAATTGCTCCAATAATGAGGCAGAATATGAAGCCTTAATAGCTGGATTTGAAATACTGTTAGAATTGGGAGCAAAATCTGTCGAAAAAAGAGGTGACTCTGAATTAGTTGTTAAGCAACTCACCAAAGAGTATAAATGAATTAAAGAAAATTTGGTGAAATACTTTGTGATTTCCAAAACGTTGTTAAAACAATTCACACATGTCGAAATAAAGTATGTGTCTTGAATTGAAAATCAAGAGGCCAGTGAATTGGCACAATTGGCATCAGGATATAAAGTTTCTAAGGAAAAATTGCAATAACTAATAGAAATAAAAGAGAAGCTCTTTTCGTCAGATAATTCACCTAACGAATTGCCAATGAAAAAACTTGGGGGGGCAGAGGACAAGTTAGAAATGTTATTTCCTCCAATTGAAATTGAAACAAGTTAGATGATTTTCAAAATTTTCAATTTTTTGCCATTGACAATATGCCAAATGATGATTGGCGAAGGCCAATTGTCGAATACTTAGAAAATCCAATAGGGATAACTTGCCGAAAAACTAAGTACAGAGCTTTAAGCTACATGATTGCTGGAAATGAATTGTTCAAGAAGACTTCTGAAGGCCTTTTGCTTAAATGTCTAAGTGAGAATGAAGCCTTTTATCAATATCTAACACTCATAGTGGTGCTTGTGGATCACATCAAGCAGGTCACAAGATGAAATGGATTTTATTTCGACAAGGTGTGTATTGGCCAACTATGCTGAAAGATTGCATAGATTTTGCTAAGGGTTGTCAAGAATGTCAAAGACATGCAGGAATTCAGCATGTACCTGCAAGTGAATTGCATTCAATAATTAAACCTTGGCCATTTAGAGGTTGGGCCTTAGATATAATTGGTGAAATAATACCAACCTCGTCGAAAGGCCATTGCTTTATATTATTGGGTATTACCTTTGATTAATGTTGATCAAGAGGGAGTTATGAATTTTATTCAGAAACACATTTTATATAGTTTTGGGATTTCAGAAACCATCACCACGGATCAAGGCTCAGTTTTTACTAATCGAAAGATGGTGGAATTTGCCTTTGAAAAAGGTTTTAAGTTATTAAGCTCGACACCATACTATGCACAAGTCAATGGTCAAGTAGAAGCAGTTAATAAGATTTTTATTAACTTAATAAAAATGCACATTGTACAAAAACCCAAAAATTGGCTTAATACTCTTGACGAAATAATGTGGGCTTGTCGAATCTCTCCTAGGGAGTCTATTAACACTACTCCATTTCGACTCACATTTGGACATGATGCAATGTTGCCAGTCGAAATCTACCTTCAATCAACTAGGATTCACAGGCATTTTGAAATCCCATCAAATCATTATTGAGATATGATGGTTGATGAGTTAGTTGATATAGATGAGGAGAGATTATTGGCCTTAGAAATCCTTACAAGGTAGAAAGAAAGAGTAGCTAAAGCCTACAATAAAAAAGTTAAGTCAAAATCTTTTGCCTTAGAAGACTTAGTTTGGAAAGTTACTTTGCCTATGGATAAAAAAGATAGAGTCTTAGGCAAATGGTCTCAAAATTGGGAAGGACCATTTTGAATTACGCAGGTCTTTTCAAACGGAGCTTATGAAACCGAGGAAATAGGCGCAGACAGTCGAATTATGCGTATAAACCAATGTTGCAAGAAATAAAAATAGCGCAAGAGTAAACAACTAAATTAAATCAAATGTGGCATTAGTAACAAAGTACATGGTCGAAGACCAAATTGTCAAAATTACAAGTTAAAATGAATAAGCAGGAAATTAAAGCCTAAGGTTCATCTTCATTTTTAGCAAGACACTCTTAGAGTGCTCCAGTCTCTTGTTGATGAATGTTTCGTCTTCGACAAGCTTGTTCACTTGAATCTCGTGGTGAGAAGCCGTCAAAATGATCAAGAGCCGAAGTTGCCTCTTTGTTAATGGAATTATTCGAAGAAGTTGAAGTTTCCTGAAGCGAAGCCTTCTTTTGCTGCAAAGCTTTAATTTTCTCTTGGAGCTCAGCAATGGCAGTATCACACTTTGCTATTTCTTCAGAGTTTTGGCTCACATGAGTTTCTCTTTGAACTTGCATTTCTTTGATTTTAGCATTTGAAGCTTCGACAGCAGTCCATGCTTCTTTGTGTAGTTCTTCTGCACATTCTTTCTTTGCAACGATACCCTTCTTCTTTTGGACTCCCCTAGTAACAGTCTCCAAGAAAGGCTCAAATTCGACAATAAAGCCTATGAGGGAATCGCTAGATGCAGGAGTGTTGGGCTTGTTGAGTAGTTCCTTAATCTTGAAGGTGATTACTTGGTTTTCTTCGATGGCCTTGATCAAGTCTGTTTCGAAAAGCATTCTTCGAAGCTGTTTGACCAAGTCTTCTTGTGAACTCACATAGTTACCACCTCCAGAGGTAGTCGAAGTGCTTTGTTTGCTGTCAGTCGAAGATTTACCACTCATTAACAGCGTAAGTGCCTCATGAGGATTCTTACTTTTCAACTCAGATAACTCTTGTTGGCTCAAACTAGTGCTAGTCGAAGGTAAAGCTTTGAGAGGGCTGTCATCTTTTGGAGACTCATCTTCATGCTCAGACAAGTCTTCTTCTTCTTCTACATCTTTACCTTCATCGATGTCATTATCACTTATTTCGACACCGCCCTCTTGTTGGTTTTCTTCTTCTTCTTTTTCTGTTTCATTTTCCTTCAAGATTGGTGATGAAGTAAAAAGATCTTCGACATTGCTAGCACTTTGATTCTCATCGATATCCATATAATGACCTTCATTGTCTTGGATATGGTCAGAAACTTCTCTTCCATCTTCATTACTACTGATCGTACCTGACCAATAGAAGTGAAGTCCTGGTGATGTCTTTACCTCGTTCACGGTTGAACTGGTTGTGTTGAAGTTTTGGCCGCACGCGGGTGGTACCTGCAAAGACACTCTGACGCTCAAGTCAGCGGTGTGCAACTGGCAGGGTCACAAGGTAGGGTTACGTACCTGATTCTCGGGATCTGTGATGCTTTTTATAGTGATACCGATTTAGGCGCTCTAGCCGTTGCGCCTTTTGCGGGCATGGCCGCATCTTGCGGAGCAAACCATGTATTGGGTCGTATTGGGCCGTCTGAGCTGTGTTGGGCTTCGAGCCCACTCCGGAACATTTTCCCCCCAAGCCTGGGTCGCCTGTGGGCGGGCTAAGGCTTGATTCGTTGCCCCCGAGTGATGCCATGCTTGGCCGAGTTGTAGGGCGCCACCATTATCGATTCCTTCAGGTGTGGGCGCTGCCACACAAAGAGGCGGTCTGACTCGCGGTCCAGACTGTGGGTCGCGCGTGACCGAGTTCTATCTTGGGGTCGCTGCCCCCGGCGTGGTTGTTCTGACCACATTTAAAGTGATTCTATCATAAATGCTGACAAGACAGGTGACTTAATGACGTGACTCTTCACGTTTTTCGAGGTGACACTTATGTTTCTCAAGGCATGCCTGTTCATCTCTGCCTCAAACTAAGCAATGACGGCAGGCGAAGAGTTGTGCCTCTTCACTTTGGGTCCAACCCAATGGTTGGCCCACTATATAATGAGTGGGAGAGAGCTTCATTTACACCTCACTCTAAAATCTCCGCTAGTTTTTCGCTCGCTCGCTACTTCAGATTGCTCGCTCACTTAGTCCTGCTGCTCGTTCGCAGACTGTATTTATTCATTCGGTCGTTGATTTAGAGTTAATAGGTAACCTCGACCGACTTTCTTTTGGTCCTATTTTTCTTTAAATTATTTCTCACCTGGTGGAGGGGGTGTCAGGTCCGGGGAAGACCAAGTCGCCCCCTTCCCATGAGTGCGCTCGACCTTGACAAACTTTACCCCTCCACAGGTTTATTCTGGTGCGGACCCCGCCGGTATCACTCACACATAGCATGGCTCAACCGTCACAGCCAGTTTTGCCCCCTTCCCAGTCGTCCTCCTCTCAGGCCGAGGAGTCGTTAGATTCTGAGAGTTTAAGCTAGATGACCTCTTCTGGGAGCTCAACCAAGTCTGATCAAACCTCGCGAAGGGAGGAGCTCACTCACGAGCCTATTGCCCAGCCGGTCAAGGAAGGCGCTTTGGATGTTGAAGGTGGCCTTCCAGCTGGCGAAGGACATGTCGAAGTGGAAGTGCCCGACCGGGCTGATGTGGATTTAGTTCAGGCCGCTGAAGATGCTCCTTAGGACCAAGGTGAAGATGGCCCCGAATTGTTGGTCGAAAAAGACAGGTCTTGGGTCTCTAGGAGTCTTCGTGCCCACAATAGTAAGATCCGTCGCGGTAGCCACCTTGAAGAGGTTTTGGCGACCCACTTTATTAACAATGAGGGGTGGAGGATCGATGGTATGGACAGAGGAGAAGTTATCGCCACTTGGACGGACGTTCTGAAATTCACAATGTACCGCATTGTTTTCGAGCAGATGAACATTGTTCCACCGTTCACTCGCTTTCAATGACTGGTCCTTCGTTATCTGCAGGTCGCCCCTTCTCAACTGAATCCCAATGCTTGGGCATTTTTGCAAGGGTATGAAGATGTGCTGACCAACTTAGGCCGGCCGGTGTCTATTAAATTATTTTTCACCCTGTTTGAAATGAGCTACCTGTATGAGCAAGGTTCTAAGGGCGCTCGAAAGGAAGCAGTTTCTTTCAAGAACCGTACTCAGTACAACTTTTTCAAGCCATACATGGAGTCTTTACCGACCGGGTGGAAAAAAGAGTATTTCTGGGTCATGCCTTATACCCCTTTGGCTCTTAGCCGTGTGGCCCAGATGGCAGAGAATAACCTTACCGGGGCGCCTCTTTTTCCGACAGTCTGGAAATATGACCATTTTCTGAAGATAAACCGTTGTTGTTTGGTCGCCACAAACGCTCGATCTCTTTGCGAAAACATTTTCTTCGTTAAATAAAAAACAAATTGTCATTGATGATCACTCGCGCCGTTGCCGTTTGATTGTTAATGACGATTTCATTTTCAAAAGAGTTAGTAGTGCGACCACTCTAAACCGTTGTTGTTTGGTGATCACAAACGCTCGCCCAATTGCGAAAAACGCTCAAATCATTCTCAAAAACAAAAGACGAGAACTACGTAGCTTTGATTCCTCATCACAGTGGGGATACGTAGGACCGGGTTCATGTCCCGTCAAACACACTTTCAAAAAATCATAAAAAGAATTCTCATTCCCACCCTTTTTTTTTAAAAAAAATCTTTGTTTTATCCTGCCTTTCAAAGATAACAAAAGATTTCATTTCTCCTCCATTTTCCAAAAATCCTTTTAAATAAAAAGAAAATAAAAGAAGTAGAACTAGTCGTTTTCAAACCAAACCTTTGTCTAAACCACACATCAAGTTAAAGGTCTCCTTTCGGTAGAAAGGATGTGTGGGGTGCTAATACCTTCCCCACACATAACTGACCCCCGAACCTACATCTCTGTGTTTTCGAAAGACCATCCATCTTTCTAAAAGACTTTTTTTCACCTGGTCAGCCTACTATCCTTAACTCGATGCATCAGGTCACCTAAGACAAAATCCAACAACTATGACCACCCTCTATTTATTCTCCACGACGAAAGAGTTATGCTATATGCCATGGTCTATGTAGGCGATATTTTCATCACAGAGTAATTCATCGTCCTTTCAAAATACGTCATAGAAAAACTTCATGCCACTATTGTAGTGAAAAACCTAGGGAAGTCCAACTATTTCTTGGGCCTTGAAGTCACACACCTTCCTAACCGGTCCCTGTTACTTATATAACAAAAGTAAATTCATGATCTTTTAGCCTGGGAAAAACTAACATATTCCATAAGGGTTCTCACGCTAACACCATCTAATTGAAAACTAAGCATGCATGACTCAGGTGTTCACCCTAAACTACATATCTACTAGTCTCTGGTTGGCGCCCAACAACATATTACTTCCCCACACTCCATTGTAGAGGGAGGTCCATTAAGGGATGAGCAAGTGTCACTATATGAGTGACTCTTCAAAGCTATGCTTCCATGGTGGCCACCGAAATATGAAACTTGCATATGCGCGCCTTTATGACTAAGCATGAGGTCATCAAGCAAGTGGTGGTGGAAGTTGATGGTCAAGCAATCCTATGCATGCGAAGTTCTAGTGCAGGTGCATTGTGATAATCCAGTGCAGGAGCATTGTAGTGCAGGTGCACTGTGTTAATCTGATGCAGGTGCATCCTGTAAAGTTGCACTGAACAAACTCATCAAACATACCACAATATATCCAAAATGGCCTAATCATAAGCTTTAACCATATCAAACGCTCAAGTATTGACATTTTAAATATAATACTATATTTATTCCTTATCTTTGCTTGAAAGAGAACAATTTCTTAGGTTTAGATGTATGATTAACTCTATATAAAATAGATCAGCTTAGAATTTGGATTTTCATGAGATGCCTTCTATGAACTTCATTTTTCAGTAATCTTTTTTGTGCCTTTGTTTCTCAAACGACCAAAATTATTAAAACTCGTTTGTGTGATTGTGTGTCCCAATTGATGGACCAATAAAAATAAACATTATGAAATGCCATATATTTGACGCATTTAATGGTTAGCCCATGAAACACTAGTGATGCCACATTGAAAAAATGAGCTTTTATTTAAGGACAATTTTGTATTATTATTATATATATAAATATATAAAATTTTTGATTTAGATATATCAAAGAAGAAAAATACATAATATCAAATATATGCGAAGAATCACTTATTATGCAAGCTTAAGATACTCATTTGGTGATTTGCTAATTTGATTTGAAAAATCTATAAAAATTAATATTGAAAAAGGTCTTTGCAAATGGAAGATGAGTAGTGTAAAAGGAAGAAAAATATTTGATAGAAAATGTAAAGGCTATATATGCCCTCAAGTGGCACAAAATTAACATAAATCATTGACAAAGTTTGATGAGAAATATCTTCTCAAGAAGTGTATTTATATACCCATATGATGAATCAAACACGTCATCATCCATATCTTAGTATATTTACAACTATGTAAATATAAACATATTTATTATAATGTTGAACAATTCAATTCTTTTAATCTATTAAATTTTCGTATTTTTATGGATGTCAAACAACATTAGTGAATGTATCATTTCGTTTTAATAAACTATACTTAATAAATATTAATTTATATTATGTAGATTCAAAATTATTGAAATGGTTATCATTTTAAATGCTAACCATTTGTTTAAGTTTGAATTTACTTAATAATAATAATATTACATTTAAATAAAATATTTATTAAAATGTAGTATATTAAATAAAAATACTACATTCATTAATGATGTTTGATAACTATATAAATATATAAATATATAATTTAATAAATAAAAAATATTTGAATTGTTTAACATTATAATAAATATGTTAAAATTTATGTAATCGTAGTTATTCTAGAATATGGATGATGATGGGTTTGAGACATCAAATGGGTATATAAATACACTTCTTGAGATGATATGTTCTGGTGAAAGGGTGCCCATGATTTAGGTTCATTTTATTCTAGTTGAGGGCATGTATGGCCTTTATATTTTCTATCAATTTTTTTTCTTCCTTGTACACAATTCATCTTCCGTTTGCAAAGACCTCCTTCAAAATTAATTTTGAAACACTTTTCAAATCAAATTAGCGAATCACAAAATTATTATTATATATAAATATATAAATTTTTTGATTTAGATATATCAAAGAAGAAAAATACATAGTATCAGATATATGCGAAGAATCACTTATTATGCAAGCTTAAGATACTCATTTGGTGATTTGCTAATTTGATTTACAAAATCTATAAAAATTAATTTTGAAAAAGGTCTTTGCAAATGGAAGATGAGTAGTGTAAAAGGAAGAAAAATATTTGATAGAAAATGTAAAAGCTATATATGCCCTCAAGTAGCACAAAATTAATAGATGGTACATTTTCTTATTTGCTGGAGTAGACCATGTTTCTATTTTCCACAAAATGTAAATCCTACCACTTAAGTTTTAACTTGCTCATTTACTTAATAAGGTACAATCAATAAGGTACAAACACTGATTTATGATTGGTTAGGTTTTGCAGTAGTTTTAAAATTATTATGGTTTTTCAAATTTTCATCATCATGCGTGTTTTCTAGAAGTCAAGGCAAGTCATATTTTGATTCTAACTGTCTGATACTCAGTTAATTTGGAATTATGGTCATTAGAAATATGATAATATATAAGGGAGATATTTTATGTATGATAAAGTATGACTCTTTGAGTTCGTTTGTGTCGAAAGAAGAGGTGGGATGCACTTTTTCTCTAAGTTAATTTGTCAATTGAAGTTTTGTCTGACCGATTTGTTTAGTTTGAATATGGGTTAACGTGTCTTTTTATACTATATATTAATAGGATTTTCTTATAAAATAATAAGAAACCTTTATGCCCCGACCTTGAGCCCCAAGAGGGACCAACACATCTGGACATTACATAAAAGACAATAATGAAAAAATCATGCAAAGAAAAGAAATGAAATGTAGATTCAGAATGATCTGAAGATAGAATATAATTACAACTAAAATGTAAATCTTAAATCATCGCTAATCACCCTACTCCAAATTAAAATAGATTTAGGCGACTAAAGATCCAAGCCAACACCACAAAAGTAAATGCCATTAAAAAGCTACTACCATGGAGGGATCATATAAATCTTTCATAACATACCCAACACCACAATTATCTCTATGGAAAAATTCTAAACTCGATAAATTAGCATATAAAGCTTATAAGATATCTTACTTGTATTCTACACGATGCCCTCCCTTTTTCTGTTTTTACAAGTAAATATCAACTTGTACTTCATATGTTGATTTTCCATTTATAACCTGTGAAAAACAAAGACACTGCTAAAAAAAGAGTAAAATCATTTGAACTGGAAACAAACACCGAACAACACCATTGTGAGTTTTCTTTGTAGTGCTATGGCAGACTCAAAGGATATGTTTATTTCAGCAAAATATAAATATATATACAATAGACATGAAGAAAATAAAAATAACATGATTCCATACACTAACTTTGTTGAGTTGAACACTTGTTAGGCATAGGATTCAATAATCCATATGGTGTAAAAGTCAAGGGAAATGATTTGGTTAATGGGTAAAATGCGAGAGGAGGAAAAATATGAATGATTAATAGAATAGTTAGATTATAAAGAGACATCATTCCATCCTGTTCCATGTCACTCTATTAATTTTTTTTCAAATCATTGCATCTCCTTCCATCACTCATCCACTATCCCTTCCCCTCCTAATAAAAAACAAAACACTTCACAAACAAATTAAACAAGAAAATTTGACATGTTAATATATTGGAAGGATGAGAAAGAGGATAAAGAATGAGGTATTTGAAACAAAAGTTTTACACAATAAGAAATTTTATTTCATTAAGTAAAACCACAAACTTCCTGATTTCATTATCCCATTAAATCTATCTTTACACTAAAATAGTTTTTGAAATTACAAAGTAATGAAAATCACATGTACGTAAGCCCTTTCATAAGCTCTTCCAGACAGTCTCACAAATATGTATATTAATAGATATGTCCATATAAGTTGATCTAAACATGCCCTAAGTCATAAATGGAAAAAAGAAAAACATACAAAATTCTAAAATATCGCTTGATGTATCTTTGCACTTGCATTCAGGGGCATCAGATTGCCCTTTCACATATTTTGCAACATGTGAGAAGTGGTTTATGTAAAATCTCTTAAAATTTCAAAATATCATTGATGCAGATTATAAATGAGTGATTTCAAACAAGCGCTTGTGCAAATAAAACCAAAGAACAAATTAAATTAAAGGTGGAGAACCAATAATATGTAGTCTTTGAAAGTTATAAAATAAACTCCATTTTATGTGTAGTGTCGTACCTTTATTTAATTGAGGAAATCAGTGTTGCAAAAGAGAAAGCGTTGGAATTTTTGACAACATTGGTGATTTCTTCTTGATCAATCTAGTAATGATAGTTAATAAACAGAGTATTGTTGCCTCTTTCATGGATCTGCGACAATAAAACAAGATTGATTAAATAGATGAAACGAAGAAGATAAAAGATGAAATAAATGACAAAAGAAGCAGCTGCTGATCTACAAATTCCTAGCACACCTTTTAATCAATTCAATCATTCATGTAAATTCGTGTTTACAAATCGTATATAAAGAACTGATAAATAAAACAAAGAATGAAACATAGAACATTACAATTTCGAGGAAACGGCAGAAACCCTTGATAGTATTGTGCTAGTATCCACTATTTCTAATCACCAGATCTACGGTTGCCAGAGAAGAAATAACATACAAACTACAGCTGATTTTCATTTCTTTTGAAGAGAAAGATCACAACTTAAATACTTAGGGTTCCTAGGATATAATGGATCAGAACAATGGGCCACATGCCACTTAAGAAAATAAAATAGACAAGATCCATTACTAATTGCACCGTAAAAAAAGCTAAAAAAGTGTTTTGACCATCCTTGCTTCTGGGCCATCTGAATGGGCCTGCTTGAGTTCAACTCCAAATTACTAGCATATTTTTAAAGTGATGAATACAATCACATACGCATTTAAAAAGAGTTTATAAGAGGGCTTGTATTAGGTCAACTGTTTACGATATGTAGCTTTATATATTTTTCGACTTAACTTATTAATAAAGAGTTAACAACATTTTTTATAAAACAATCACATAATATTAGTTATTTATCTAATTCCTTTAAAGTTAATTTTAGTTTAAAAAGATAAATAAAAAATTGCACTCATTTATAATCGCAATTAAAACCATATATGTATTAAAATTAATAATTTTTAAAAAAAATTCATAATAAATTTCATTAAAAAATAATTTCTTGCTTTTTCTATCTTATATTAATGATCATTCACATGACCGTCATATTTCTCTACCTAATCACTAGAGTTATGTCTTTGATATAATCAATCACATGTGTAAGAATTCTTGAGTGAAATTGGAGCACGAAGCTTTTTTGGGGTTCAAAATGATAGAACATTCAACTCTCTTAGTAACATTTGTGTTCTAGACCCATCACTTGTTTGTTAATAAGTCAATTACAAGCCAGCCCAATACTTAGACGCGCTAGCCCAATATGGGGAAGCTTCTAGAGTATGGTCATTTACCCAACAATATATACCATCTCTCACTCTTTGAAAATGTATGATTTTTCCATCTCATATGCCCCATCTCTATCATGGACATTGGCGTCAAAGAGCTTGCAGGTGGAGCCCTCCCCGCATTTCTAGTTGGAGCTCCAAGAACCGCTGAATCCACCTTGTCGTCACCGCCATGACGTATTTATTTTCTCAACTTGGTGAGCATTTCGGCTTACTACACGACCGAGACCTGCATTCTGTTTACCTTACCCATCTCCAACTGAGAGTCAGCCTTGTTCGATATTCTTATTCAACAAAGAAAATGAGTCTCTGCAAAAGATCTCCAAGTCAACCTCTTTGAAGATGACAATGGTAACCTTCAAAGGAACACCCTATTTGTCATTGTATTTGTGGTGAAACAACCATCCAATACGGCGTCGGCCACTTTAAGACTTCGACTGGAGCTTAGCACCCAACTCGTCGGCCCCACTGGATAGGACTTTCTAGTGCATATCAAAAGCATGACTAGACATTGCAATAAGTCCCAAATACCCACATTTACCATAACGGGCGTTTGTGGACCTTCACGCGTCTCATCAACGACAGGGTAACAAATTTGAGAGAGGGGGGAAGACGTGCTAAGAGAAACAACTATGTCTTCTTCTCTCTTCAACATCTGAATAACATTCAGTGAACCTCCACATAATGGATAGGAAGTAGTTATGCACCATGCAGTGATAAGAATAAAGTTTTGACACTTGAGCTTTGTCTATCTCGACCTCAACTGGACTATCAGTCATCCCTTGCACCACAATTGTCACTCCCCTACTTCAAAGCCCGACCTTTCGCAGTTTCCTGGTCGGAAGGGCTCTCATCCATCTCTCTTTTAGACTAATACCTGGATCATGAACCTGGCCAGCCTACTATCCTTAACCAACTCGATGCATCAACTCGATGCATTAGGTCACCTAAGACAAAATCCAACAACTATGACCACCCTCTATTTATTCTCCATGACGAAGGAGTTAAGCTATATGCCATGGTCTATGTAGGTGGTATTTTCATCAGAGAGTTATTCATCGTCCTTTCAAAATACGTCATAGAAAAACTTTATGCCACTATTGTAGTGAAAAACCTAGGGAAGTCCCTAATTGGTCCATGTTACTTATATATCAAAAGTATATTCATGATCTTTTAGCTTGGGAAAAACTAATGTATTCCATAAGGGTTCTCACGCTAACACCATCTAATTGAAAACTAATCATGGATGACTCTGATGTTCTCCCAAAACTACATATCTACTAGTCTCTGGATGGCGCCCACCAACATATTACATCCCCACACCTATAATTATTCTATTGTGTGTGCAAGAGTACAACTTACTACTTTAGTCTGTCGAGACTTATACATGTTTACTGTGACTCCGATTGGGTTAGTCAGCCAAATACAGGGGTATGGCCAATGCTACTGCCGTGCTAATATGATTTCTTTGTCTCTCTTCGCTTGTTCCCATGATATGCATAGGAACTTTCATCAAAGCCACAGTATTCCGAGATAAGCAACATAATCATGTCAATAAGATCAACCTTGAAACGTCATCTTGACAACAATTAATCATCTTTGATAGAAAAGCAAAAGCTCGAAAGGATCACTGACCTCGGGCTATGGGGCCAACTTATTTGTCGGTCTTAACATCCATAGGGGCCAATTCGTTCAACAAACATACAGCTCGGGTCAACCAAGAAGACTAATTTTTAGACATATTTTGATGTTCCGCATCAAAAAGACTGGGCGACAAGTCGATCATGCAAACTTTCAGATCAGGAAGATCCATACATCCTTCAATCAAGCTAAGATTGTTCACCTATGGGCTCACTGTCAAGTCAAATTACAAAATCCAAGTCGAACACTTTTTTCCTAGGTCTGGCCAGCCTCCTTCTCCAACCGCTATTTACCAAATTAGCCACTCTGTATATAAAATAAAATATATTACGACGAGAATCCTCCAGGTCAACCTCATCACAAAGTGATCAACGATCCTGATCGCAGTCATGTTCTCAATGAACTTATGGACAAAGCATCAAGTGGTTGACACCAGTGGGAAGTGCTGATATGCGTAGGGGATTACTTGTTCATACCAACTTGACGCCCAGGTTGTAACACCCCAATTTTTTTTATATGTATATCACAACAATTGTTGTGAATAGTTTTTCTTATATGCATGCCTTTTGTGTGATAATTTTATACATGATTATTTTAGTGATTAATGACAATCATAATAATATTTTATTTAATTGACTTATTTTATATTTACAATAAATAATGTTATTGTTAGAATATTATATTGATGTTTTACATATGGTAATTCTATTAGTGTAGGATTGTTGATCAGTTTAGAAAAAAGAAGGGAAATAAACAAATAAAAAGAAAAGACAGAAGAAGAAAATCGGATGTGCAGAATTTTTAAGACTTTACTTCCTACACCCCACGAATTACTGAGCATACCTCCCTTGCCCATTTATATTTTACTATTTGTTACCTCTGTCCCTGGCTCTTGCTTTTCCCACACCCCCTCCTATTCTAAACACACCCCATAAGGGTGTGAAAAGACCAAAAGACTTATTTTTTTCAGAAATTTTCACCTGTTCGAACACGGGCCTTCGAACAGGTTCGAACGAGGCCGTTCGAGTGTGTTAAATATGGACAGACACCCCTTGGGCGTTTTTTCACCTGTTCGAATAGGGTCATGCGAACAAGTTCGAATGGGGTCATGCGAACAGGTTCGAATAATGTTGTTCGAACAACTGCTGCAGAATTGCTTCAGAATGACAGGCATTGGACGCCTCACATTCCACCGGCAGTTTTAATCAACGGTTTACAATCAGTCAAATGTGTCAGATAAAGGAGTGGATGTAACTCCCTTTGGAAAATGTGCCTGAACGGATAGAATTTAATCGGCTCAGATTTGTGATCTAAAAATGAAATCAACAGCTGACATTTCACCATGCCTATTATAAAAGGGGGTTCACATCCTCAGATCTTCTTCACCAAACCCTAATCTGCTTCTTCACCAATCTCTGAACCTGCTTCTTCACCAAAATCCTCATCCTCAGATCTCCTAAAATGGAGTGGCAATTGTGCTCAACCCAGTACTCAAACGACAAATTCCTAACGGCCCTTCACCACCATGGGACTGTCACCACCGACGAACATAAAGGGGATAAATTACCAACACATAAAGAAATGAAGTGACAGGGAAGCCATCTATTCATCAATAAAAACAGCTAATGACATTCTTTTTGTCCATAAAAATGCATTAAGCATAATCTCTTATTCTCTCCTTAGTCTTTCAGGGAAATCTAAACCTGCATATAAATAAAAATATTTATATATACATATGCTAACGCTTGCCAAACGCAGTCTTGCAGCATCACTTTCAGGCCCTCCATGATTTCTTTCTTGAACGCCGCTTTGTCAACTTCTGAGTTGCTCGAGTAAGAACGTGCCATCGGTCCAAAGTATTTCTTTAGCCCGACACCTTTTTCACCTCCCCGACAATAACCGGGATGCTTAGGTGTTCTAATGGTAGCGATCAAAATATCATTCATTCCTCGTGGAACGACAGATCCTTGGCTACTCATAACGGTAAGTTCATGCTACAACAAAAACGTGTTGACAAACAATAATCACAACATGTAAAACAACATGTCAAATCAGTATAATTAGAAACACCCAAAAGAAATTTTTACTTATAGTCTTAGATGCAACTGGTGCTGACTCCTCAGATAAATAAGATCCAGACTTCATTTTGCGTCCAGCCTTTCACAACTCATGTCGCTCTGGAGATGTAGGCTCCACCACCATATCAAGATCACCAGACTCCTCATGGATTTTTCTAATGTGTTCAATACAACATTTTGTAGATACGGAAACACCCCATTTCAAAAAACTAAAAAAGTTGTTGTTATAGCGGATCCAAATAAAACGGGTTCTAAATACACAGGCCTATTATACTTTTTACGTTGCAGCCTGTTATTTCCCAATCTTCATTGGCTCTCGCTCATCTTCATCTCGCTCTTGCGTTATCACTTGCTCTGCTCCATCACTCTCACTCATCACTATCTACTCCATGGGATTTGACTCTCACTGTCACCGCTCTCACTTCATCACTCTCGCTCATTTTGGAGGTACAGCTTCTTCTTTAGCAGATTATCATGTTAATATTGATTGTCGATGGCTTGCTCATTTAGATGTCAATGTTGAACAATGTCGTCCCTGTAAAATGAGCACCTCTCTCTTCCCCCCTCTCTAGCTTGCATCGAAGTTCTTGTAAGGTGAACGCTAATCTAGCTTGAACATTGCACCTTTCTATTTTGATTTTAGATTTTGAATAATTCCCCCATTTCTTGATTTAGATTGATTTAGGTTTAGTTTAATTCGTCTCTTGAATAATTTCTTAATCATGTCTCCTAATTGACTCCCTCAGAAATTGATTTTCGAATTCACTCCCTCTGCTCGCAAATTGATTGACGTGCTTTTTTAATTCAATTGATTATAAATTGTTTTCCTTCTTCCGTCAGCCTTAGAAGGAATATGAGTCACATCAGTAATGCTTACCGACAGGTGAGAGAGGAGAGTCAGTACTGGGAACACCGTCTTCTCGAGCTAATGGGTAGGATTGAAAAGCAAGAGATCATAGTTGAGATGAGGCGAGAAATTCAACGATGGAAGAACAAGTTCTCCAAATTGGCATGGTTGGCTAACTAAAGCGGCGGTGAGGATGTTCCCAAGAGGTTGAGAAAGCGAGAAGTCGAGATCTTTGCGCTTACAACACCCGGTGCAGTATATGAATTCGTGGAGTACCGCAGTCTCTCGATCGAGGAACTCATGGAAAGGGCAAGAGAAGGCTGCACAGCACTAGCAAAAAGAAGAAGAAACCAAGAGAAGATGAAGGCAATAGGTTTTTAGATTTTAATTTTCCTTGTTAGAATGTTCACTAGGAAATTGTAATTTTTCTTTTTTAAAGAATGTTGTGTTTTTCTTTTCAAGGCGTTGTATTGCACATTTAAGGATATTGTATCTTGTTCTTCTCTTGGAATGATTAAAGATATGATGCTTGAATGAAGTACGTTTATCTCACTTATTGATCCCAGTCGGGTTATGTTTGAATATACACCTACGACAAGAGCAAGTTGCACTGTGATTCCCGGCAATAAACAACAAATGACATAAAAAATCATGTGCATTACATCGCATTCATTAATTTGCTCCTTTGCTTATAAAAATGTTTTCAACTCAAACAGAAGATAAGGCAAGCTGGTGCGTCCGCATCCGTATTGGACACGTTCACAGGCCAGAGGAATGGCAATCTTAAGTGACCCCGATCAACCTCAACCAGAGAATAAGAATCCTCCAGCTTCAGGCTCAGAGAATGGAAATGGAACAAGCCAAGGCCCCGAAGTACAGAATCAGAACCATTCAGCTCCTGGTAGCTCCAGTCAAGGTGATCCTGAGTTGAGAAATGAAATGAATGCCATGAAGGCACAGATGAGCGAGATGATGAGACTCCTGTTGTCCTTGAAGAATGGAAATGACTTTCAAGCTGCTCAGTGGTCTCCTTATGGCCTTCCTTTGGGTTATATTCCTCCAAATCAAGAAGCTAGCCCAGGAACTGGTCCCGTGGAAATAGCTGAGAATGTACAGCCAACGTCCGCCGGGTCAGAAGGAATGACTGGTGAACCCAGGTTCAGATCCCGCATCCAATTGTTATACCTCAGCCTACTCCTCGAACCTCACTCCACGGCCGGTGCCGCTTCCATTGCAGGACTCGAGGCTTCGTGTCTGGAAACTCCGTTTACCCTCAGGTTCAGCACTCAATGCCTCCACCTCCTTATGGTGTAAGTCATTCCCCTCAAGTCTATTCCGCTGAACACCAATAGACCAAAGAGCAATTCTAGATGTTAGAGGAAAGACTAAGAATGATTGAAGGCTTTGGCTCCAGGGCTAGGGAGGCCAGAGACCTATGCCTTATTCTTGATGTGGTGTTGCCGCCAAAATTCAAGGTCCCCGATTTTGACAAATACAGAGGTGCGACCTGCCCAAAGAATCACTTGACGATGTATTGTAGGAAGATGTCTACCTACTCCCGTGATGACAAATTGCTAATCCATTGCTTCCAAGATAGCCTTGATGGGGCATCCCTTAATTGGTATATGAAGTTAGAGTCATCCCAAGTCCGCTGCTAGAAGGATTTAGCAGATGCATTCCTCAAGCAATATCAATACAATACGGACATGGCGCCAGACCGAACACAACTGCAGAATATGAGCAAGAAGGAAAACGAATCATTTAAGGAGTACGCCCAGCGATGGAGGGCTTTGGCCGCACAAGTCACACCTCCTCTTTTAGACAAAGAATTGGTTTCTATGTTCATGGAAACCTTGCCACCGCTATATTATGATCATGTGATCAGCAGTGCATCATCCAATTTTTCAGATGTGGTGATTGTGGGAGAGAGATTGGAGAACGGATTGAGAAGTGGAAAGATTGCACAGGGGTCCACAAGTAACACAAATTCCCAAAAGAAGTCATTCTCCGGCTTTCCCAAAAAGAAGGAAGGGGAAACCAATACCATCACTATCAGCCCACCATACCAGCCACCCAACATCCCAGTCCCCACTCCCACACAAACAGCCCATCCATTCCAAAACAACAACCAAAGCAACCACCAAAGGACCTATCAAAACAGAACAACCTTTGACCCAATTCCCATGTCATACACAGACCTATTCAACTACCTCATCACCAATAAGCTCATCAATACAAGACCCATGAAACCTGTTCAACCACCTTACTTCAGAGGATACAACCCCAATAGTACCTGTGCTTTCCACGAAGAGGCAATTAGGCATGTTGTGGAGGATTGCAAAGCCTTCAAGATAGTGGTGCAGGACTTGATAGACAAAAAAGGCATAACTTTCAAGCAGGAGGATCCAAGCATCACAACTAATCCGCTGCCTGGTCATGAGAAATATGCAATCAATGCCATCCATTATATGGGGGGCCAATCCTTAATCAAAACTGTGGAGTGTATGACGCCCTTAGAAATCATTCATGCAGAATTGTGCAAATGCGGGATTATTAGAATGGGTTGTGTTCAGAAAGGAGTTTGTGCTAATGTCTGCTGTGTGGGAGCATGTGAAGCATTCAAGGTGGTGTTACATGATCTGATGGACCGCCACATCATCCAGGTGGGTATGCAGGGGAGAGAGGAGGATGTTCTGACCTTCCAATCAGAAGGGGGTAGAGATGTGCAGAGACCTATCGAGGTGCCATACAGTTGGAATTCGGCTGTGGCAAGACCAAAAACTATTGTGATCCCAGATCCAACTCCTAGCCAAAAGAACAATGATGGCCCATGGAGTTACAGTGTGCCAATTCCAGCTCCGAGATCTCAAGCTGCTCTTGACATCACCAATATTGCAGGAAGTAGTGGGGTAACTAGAAGTGGGCGTGTGTATGTTCCCCAAACTCAGGAAGAGAATCCTTCTAAGGCAACAGAAGAGAGAATCCTAAAAGGAAAGAATGTAGAGCCGGAGCCTGTGATAAATAGGAAGGTGTCAGACCCAGAGGTTGCTGAATTCTTGAAGATAATGCGGCAGAGTGACTACAAAGTGGTGGATCAGCTACACCACACCCCAGCCAAAATTTCCATCATGTCCCTATTACTAAAATCAGAAGCCCACCGAGATGCCTTGGTTAAAGTACTGAATGAGGCCCATGTCGCCCAAGATATTACTGTCAATCAGTTGGATGGCATAGTTGGGAACATCGTTGCATCTAATTACATCACTTTCACTGATGATGAGCTCACCCTGCAGAGGAAGGGCCACTACAACATTTTGACCCTACGGCAAGCGGTCAAAAACCGTCTCCTAAAGCCAAAAACCGTTGCAAAGCCTACGGCGCGGTTTTGAAACCGCTAGTACTGCGGGCGTTGCCTAAACTAAAGGCAACGGTTTTCTGCACCTAAGACAACGTAAATGAAAAACCGTTGCCATTGACAGATGGAAGGCAACGGTTTTTGTTTCCACTCTATGGAAACGGTTGCAAACCGTTGTCCCTTTTGGCAACATTTAAAACCGTATACCTATGGCAACATGTTAAAACCGTTGTCGATATGACAACGATGGATAACCGTTGCCGTATACATCGAAACAAAAACCGTTGTTACTAATGGCAACACTCTTAAACCGTTGCTATAAGGCGAAAAACCGTTTCCTTAATTTTAATGTCAACAACAACGCTATAAATCTGCGCTATTACGGACAACCACAAATAACTACCCTATTCGTGCATCTCATACTTAATCGAAACGATTTGTTACTAAAATGAAACAATTTAAAAGACATAATGATCCTTATATTGCTACTTCAAGGACACAACAAAAGTAACAATTCATGTATCTTAAATGAAAATTGGTTACTACAAAAAGCACAAAGAAAAGTAACAAGTCATCGCCCAAAACACACACGGCAAAAGTACAAAAGAAATAAAACTTGATCTTCAACATATGTCTTCAAACTCTTCATCATCCAAGCCATCAAGACCTTCATCTCCATCATTTTCCTACAAAAGTAACAAAATTCGATTAATGCAATATTTGTACTTTATTACTCTAGTATTTGGATTAATGTTAATCTCCTTCTAATTTCCTACAAGCTAGGAAACTAGAAATCTTGCACCTAAGTAAATTTAAAACCACTTCTTTGACTCTCATGTGTTTACATAGAGTTATAAAACTCTAAGCTTAAAACTCTAGTATGTCTAATAACATTTTTGATCTTCCTAGTTTCACCAATCAAAAGTGGATTAATTATCACCTTGCATTCGAGAAATTAGATGGCAAGAAATGTTAAATTCAAAGAAATGCAACAACATTCAGTCCAGTTCAACAGAGCAGTGTTTGGATTTGGATTTGGACAAACGTCATATGACAAAGTTGCCAAAGATCGGTGTGTGATAAGCTCCCAATCAAGCCCAATTGTTCTAGTAGCTCTAGTCTAGATTCTAGAATGGCTATTAAGCTATAATTAAAATCAAAATCCAGTTGAAAGACGGTAGTGAGAATCAAATCAAGAAAAGTAGAGTCTAGCATACCTCCAATTTGTCCTCGGTGGCCATGTGATTTATTGGAAGTTTGCGAAATTCCTCTGTCAAACGGAAGCACTCACCAACATTTTCGGGAGAGACAAAATCAAGTGCAACCTTGATGCGGATCGCAAAAGGGTGACACATAACATTGTCATTTACACAAACGTTTCAAGCATCATTTAAAAGCAACCAAGACATAAAAAGTGAGTTAGTGATTAATGATAATCTTTATATATCATTTGAGGTAGTACAAGGATGAATATAGGCAGAGTGCGCAAGAAACGATCTGCTATAATTTAGGAAACTAAAATGCAACTACATAGAATAAGGCGAATTGAATTCAGATCTTAATCATTCCAAATTGTTATTCCTCATTCCTAGCAAAATATCACGAACTTAAACACTTTTACGCAAACATGGAAATGTTCACCATGTATGTAAATGTTACCTTGATTTCGACTTGATGAGGACAACCAATTTGGAATGAAAACAAAGATCTCCTAGCTTCGAATAAAAGTCCGTGGCTCAATTCCTACAAGTCAATGTCAAATCACAACGAAAAAATTGATTCCAGATCAAACCAAATTTCACTCCTCAAACATATACGAAAATTTATAAACATTACTACCAACCATACTCCTCCTTAAGCTTCTTATGCTCCATAGTCGAAATGATTAGATAGAAATTATGTATCTCCGTCTTCAAAGTTAACTACTCATAACTAGTATTTAGTATTTATTACCGTTTCATTTTCGTCCAGTCCTTTGTGAAATGTATATTTGATAAAAAAATTATCGTAACTCGGGAAAATATGAAACAATAAAGTATAAATTTTATCTTGGGGCAAACCACCAAAAATAACAAATATACAGATAGTCATAGAGTAAGTTACCCGTAGGAAACCGACAGTAAAGAAGGTCATTCAGATAGATAATAGAAAATCATCTTAACTAATTTTACCGCTTTATAGACAAAGTGGATATGCCCGAACTCTCGAAATGTTTCTTCGAGATATTCCTCGCAATTTAATTGTCACCAACCAACAAACTCTTTTCTTGTTTAATTGTCACTTTGTCAACCTCGGTGAGCTCGACCCACAAGATGAACATCATCGTTAGTGCAGAGTGTTCATGAGATGGATCAACCATCTTCACATCACATAATCCGATTTCATCTTCCATGACTCGAACACTATTTAGCCCATCGGAGCAATGATGTTAGAAGCCAAGTTATCAAGCATCCCAACATTAATCCTTCCATCCCGACTATCACCAAGTAGCTCCTCTTGTCTTGCTCAAGGTGCTTTGGCGTCAAATTCTTAATGGCAAAGAATGTGCCTGGGATCTAATTTCACTTCAAATGATATGAGTCAACACATTTACCTTGAAAGCCGGATAATAAAAACGAAATCATTTTTCTCCTCCTTAAAGAGTATGCGCTCATTTCACTTCAAAGAATGAGTCAACACATTTACTAGAAGTATACATTGATTACAACTTTCTAATCCAAAGGCATCATTCATATTTCAATCCCTTAAAAATATTTTCCCAATGACTCCACTAATCAAACAAATATTACCTTTTCAAATTACCATTAACCAATACACCGTGGCAATATTTGAGATGGAAGCAGAGAAATTGAAATGTCATATGAAATGAATAAGCTGCTGTATTAATATTTTTAATTCTCGAGTGAAAGTAATAGTAATTATAAGAGTATTCAGTTGCTAACGTAACGCTAATGTAAAGTCGACTCAAGAAGAACTAGTCTGCTTGAGAGCAAAGAATACACACGTGCTTAATACTAGCTCTAATCGACTCTAATGATCCGATATTAATATCACATCAAAGAATCAAACAAGAGTTTATGAAGACAATGCAAACAACTAAAAATTATGAAATGGACTTGAAGCTATACTACAATCACTCATAAGAAAATGAGCAGCACAATTGCCATGGCTTACAAAGACAAAAAAATTAAATTATGCTAAATTAGAAAATAACAAGTAAAATATTTCAAATAACTCGGATGATATTCAAGAGAAATCATGCCAGAAGAAAAAGAGTCAAGCATACGGCATCGGACATATCGCAATGGAGCTTAGTCACGAGTCTCCACGCCCAAGCTCTTGAGAAAACCCATAAGCGATATATGTTTTCGCCCCATGTCCGGCTTAAGACAACCATCGTGCAACTTCACAAAGAAGGTTCGTGAGCACCTCCGAAAGGATCGTGTATTCTTTATACAAAGAAGAGAAAAGATGAACTCGGACAATGACGCAGGTAAACGTTCCTCAAATAAATTGGATGCAAAGCAATCTTTCAATTTTAATACCGAGGCCAGCCAAGCCAATCCTTGCGACCATGTGTACCCTAAAGAAAGAATTGATGGATATTGATATCCCCTACATTCAATCAATGACAACAATAAAAATGCAGAAATTACGAGCAATGTAAAATACAAGTCATGTAACTAAAAGCAGGAAAAAATCGGTAAAATAAAGCGGATATAATTTACTCTGGTCCTGTTTGGCTATAGAAAGGTGGAAATGGGTGCAACGGAGAACAATATTTTCAACAAGAAAACAAAGCATTATATTTTATCCAACATCCGCTATCAAACAAAAAGTTCTATCAAGCCAAAAAATACAAAAATCAAATAGAAAACAGAGCAGTGCGAGAACCACAAATATAATTCACCAAGATTATAAAAATAAAAATAAAAATCACATCATTCATCACTTCAACATGAATGTTTAGCAGATTCACCATGAATGTTTTATGCAATAGAATAGTTTGATAACAATTAGCCAAAAAGCAATCCAATAAAACAAAAGAGTCCAGAGACCCAAATATTACCTCTTATATCGTGACTTCTTCCTTGAGGAGATCTATTCTTGGTGAGACCACAACTTTTCACTCCAACAGAGTCACCTTATTCAAGTAGTTCCTACATCCATGAGAACACAAATGTTTTGATTTAACCAAGACTCTAAAAAGAGAGAAAAACTTCACGTATAGGTCAACCAATAGCCCCAAACCCCCAAAAAAACCCTAAATTGAAGATAAAGAAGATAGATGTCAAGAAAACCCTAAATCGAAGAAGAATATAGATATAGATGCGATGAAATCGAACCCAGAGAGGGACGAACAAAGAGAGGGAAACGAACTCAAGCTTGAAATCGTTGAACCGGAGAGGGATGAACAAGAGGAAGGAACCGATTTATGAGAGGGTTTGCGTTTCGAGTGTTTTGCGTTTGAGGGTTTGCGTTTCGAGAGGTTGAACGATTGAGGGCTTGCGTTTGGAGGGTTGAACGATTGAGGTTTGCGTTTCAATCGATTGAGTGTTTTGAGTGAGGGAGACGATTGAGAGACGATTGAGGGTTTCGAGACGAAGTGTTTCAATCAAGCGTTTCGAGAGTTTCAATCAAGCGTTTTCGAGTGTTTTGCGCTTGAGGTTGAACGATTGAGGTTTCGAGACGATTGAGTGAGTGAGGAGACGATTGAGTGAGTGAGTGAGTGTGAGGAGACGATTGCAATCTGAAAACAAGCGTTTATTTAGCACTCAATTTTTTTATTTTTAATACTTCTTCTACGACAACGTTCGAGCCGCTGCTGCCTAAAGCATAAACAAAAAACCGTTGCGATAGACTTTATGGGAACGGTTTCGGAACGGTTTTGAGGCGTTGCCTAAAGCATAAACAAAAAACCGTTGCCATAGAATTTATGGGAACGGTTTTGAGCCGTTGTCATTGAAAAAATTAAAAATGAAAAGGGCGGCGGCTCAAAAACCGTTGCCATTGTTGGCTAAGGCAACGGTTTTTTTGAAGTTGCAATTTTGGGCGTTGCCATAGGGTCCAAATGTTGTAGTGGGCACAATAACGCGTTGCATATCTCAGTGAAGTGCGGTGAATATACGCTCTCCAGGGTTCTCATTGACAATGGATCCTCATTGAATGTTATGCCCAGATCAACCATGAACAAGTTGGAGGTGGATTGCTCAGGGGAGAGAACCCAGATTGATGATGATCCCTATAGATAACCTCAGGCGGAATTTCAGGAGTGCTGGCATGCTGAACCCTAATCAGGTAGCTGTCATCGAGGAAGAGTTAGCTGAAGAAGGCGAGGGTCTGGGCCTGGTTCGTCGCAGTGTTGCTGGAGAAGAAATTGGCAACTGGAAGATCGTTGATTTCCCTGTTGTTTTCATTTCAAAGTAATGATCTTTGTAATGCAAATCCTTTGGCTCTGCCCAAGGCCTTAGGACATTTTCATAGGGGCATGCATGTTTTCTTTTAGATATCATCTATCAATAAAATGTAGTTTTGAATTCTCAAATGAATAAAAATTTCTTTTTGCGTCTTCATTTTGTGTCTCTATTTTTGCTTGTTCATTGCTTTTCTATTCTCGCAAATGCGGATCTAAAATGAATGCCTTTGAAAATAATGATGCCAACGGTTCATATGTTAATTTTGATTACCCTGTTAATCAAGCTGAGGAGGATGTTGAGGATGACTGGGAAACTCCTCCGGAACTGATGAGAATGGTTGAGCAAGAAGAAAAGGTTATTCAGCCACATGGGGAAACTGTTGAGATCATCAATTTAGGCACAGAGGGCGAAAAGAAAGAAGTCAAGGTTGGCACTTCAATGAAAAACAGTGAGCATGGGAAGTTGGTTCAACTCCTGCGTGACTACGTTGATGTCTTTGCATGGTCGTATGAAGATATGCCCGGGTTAGATACTGATATAGTGGTGCACAAGCTGCTAGTAAAGCCTGAGTGCCCTCCGGTTAAACAGAAGTTAAGGAGGATGAAGCCTGAGATGTCTTTAAAGATCAGAGACGAAGTGAAGAAACAGTTTGACGCTGGTTTCCTAGCCGTAGCCAAGTATCCACAGTGGGTTGCTAACATTGTGCCAGTGCCCAAAAAGGATGAAAAAGTTAGAATGTGTGTTGATTACAGAAATCTGAATCGTGTCAGTCCAAAAGACGATTTTCCCTTGCCTCATATTGATGTCCTAGTAGATAGCACAGCACAACACTCCCTTTTCTCCTTCATGGATGGGTATTCGGGGTATAATCAGATTAAAATGGCTCCTGAGGATATGGAGAAGACTACTTTCACAACTCTCTGGGGAACGTTCTGCTATCAGGTCATGCCGTTTGGGTTAAAGAATGCTGGCGCTACTTACCAAAGAGCTATGGTCACGTTGTTACACGATATGATGCACAAAGAGATTGAGGTGTACGTGGACGATATGATCGCAAAGTCCAAAACAGATGAAGAGCACGTTGTTAATTTGCGGAAGCTCTTTGAATGGTTGAGAAAGTTCAAGCTCAGGTTAAATCCAGCTAAATGCACCTTTGGGGTGAGATCAGGAAAACTATTGGGGTCTATTGTCAGTCAAAAGGGGATAGAGGTTGACCCAGATAAAGTGCGTGCAATTCTCGAGATGCCTACTCCTAAGACGAGAAAAAAGAAATTGGGGTTTTTCGGAAGACTGAACTACATTTCCAGGTTTATCTTCCAATTAACTGCCACATGTGAGCCGATTTTCAAATTGTTGTGCAAGAATCAAGAGACTAAGTGGAATGATGATTGCCAAGAAGCTTTCGAGAAGATTAAGAAATACCTGCAGAATCCGCCTATTTTAATGCCTCCGGTGCATGGCAGACCGTTGATTCTGTATTTGGCCGTGCTAGAAAATTCAATGGGTTGTGTGTTAAGACAACATGACGAAAACGGAAAGAAAGAGCATGCATTTTATTATTTGAGCAAGAAGTTCACCGACTGTGAGACAAGATATTCGTTACTAGAAAAGACTTGTTGCGCCTTGGCTTGGGCTGCTCATCGCTTGAGGCAATACATGTTAAGTCACACCACTTGGTTGGTGTCAAAGATGGATCCTATCAAGTATATCTTCGAGAAGCTGCGCTACTGGGAAGAATTGCCAGATGGCAGATGCAGTTGTCAGAATATGATCTTCTTTATGTCACTCAAAAGGCCATCAAAGGTAGTGTGTTGGCCGAATACCTGGCACATCAGCCTATTGAAGATTACCAGTCGATGCAGTGTGATTTCCCAAATGAGGACATCATGGCTTTATTTGAAGAAGGAAGATCCCCAGAGAATGAAAGGTGGAGAGTAGTGTTCGACGGTGCTTCCAACAGTTATGGGCACGGGGCTGGGGCAGTGCTGGTGTCCCCTGACAATCGCTTCATACCATTCACTACTAGATTGAGCTTCTATGTCACAAATAATATTGCGGAGTACGAGGCATGTATTCTGGGTATTCAGGCAGATCTAGACTGGAAAGTTAAAAGATTAGATGTGTCACGGAGACTCAAATTTTAGTTATCCATCGTGTGAACGGAGATCGGGAAGCCAGAGATCCCGAGTTCATATGCATGCAGATTACATCCGAGAATTGGTTGAGCCCTTCGAAGAAATCACATTTCAACATCTTCCTCGTAGAGAGAATCAACTGGCTGATGCACTGGCCACTTTAGCTTCAATGTTTAATATCAACTGTGATAAGAACTTGACCCGCATCGTAATCCAAAGATCGAGGTTTGCGCAACACACTCCTACTCCTGCGCATCAATTGAAGATAATGAAGATGATAAGCCTTGGTATCATGACATCAAGCAGTATATCCTAAACAGAGAGTATCCTCCAGGGGCATCGGAAAATGATAAAAGAACACTTAGAAGACTGACAATGAATTTCTTCTTGAGTGGCGAGGTGCTCTACAAGAGGAATCATGATAAAGTACTCCTTAGGTGTGTGGCAAAGAAGGAGGCAGAAAGGATCATGAGTGAGGTGCATGAGGGCTCGTTCGGGACTCATTCCAACGGGCATACCATGGTAAGGAAGATATTAAGGGCTGGCTATTATTGGCTGCAGATGGAGTCGATTGCTACTGATTTTGTAAGAAAGTGCCACAAATGCCGATTCTACCGATCATATACATGTGCCACGGCTTTCATTAAATGTCTTGACTGCATCTTGGCCATTTTCAATGTGGGGCATGGATGTCATTGGTCCCATAGAGCCCAAGGCGTCTGTAACACCCTAAATAATTTAATTAAGAAATTGATTAAATTGTTTAAGTGTCGCACTATCTTTAATTATATTAAATTATAATATAGTGTTTATAATTTAGTATTTTAATTTAATAGAAAGAAGTGGTATTAGAAATATCGGAGTTGCTGTTTTGGGCCCAGGAGCCCAAGCCCAATGACTTAGGCTCCTAGGGTTAGTGCATTCGCACCAAAGGAGGAAAAGAAAGAAAGAAACGAAAGAAAGGGAGAAGAGAGAAAGGGAACGGCGCTAAGAGAGGAGGAGAAAGGGAGATTTGTTTCGTGCCAAGCAAGGAGAGCTCATCTCATTGGTCGTGGTTTTTGCACGTGACTCAAGGAAAAGGGATTTCTCTACGGTTAAAATAAGGTAAGGGAGTCTCACTCTATAATAGAGGGGATAATGAGTTATATGTAGATCATAGGTCTTGTTTTGTGTTAATTAATGATTGTTTGATGATTTGAACCATTGAATTGGTAAATTGCATGTTGAAATCGATTTGGGGCTTGAATTAGGGTTTATAACATGTGATTTCGTGAATTGTGATGTGTTTTGATGTTGAGTATGAAATTGATTGTTATAATATGAAATTAGGAGTATTAGAGTGGTTATAGAGTGATTTGATTTGGAAGAATTTGGAAAAATTGGGGTTTTTGAGTTAGGGGCGGCAAAGTGCTAGGATTTAGGCGCCCTGTGTACTGTTCATGAGTTGATTTGTGAGTTTGTGCAGAAATGCCCGCCAGGCGCCATAGTCTTTGGGAAAATGGCGCTGGGGTTCTTGTTCATGGGAAATTTGAGTTGTGTGTTTTGTGCGAGGTGTCACTTTGCTGGCGCCAAGTTGCCGGGAAATGGCGCCAGTGCAATCGTTTGAGTCTTGCCGAGGTGTGTGTTTGCCGCCCGGGCGCGATTTGCTAGGAATGTGGCGCCACGCAATCGCTCACGTGCACATAAGGGTGTTTTGAGTGGAACTTGATGTTACGTGCATATTTCACCGAGCCAAATTTTGTAATCACCGCCCAAACTTCATTTTAAACACTTTGGCTCGAGTAGTTTTCTGTTTGCATGTGCCCTTTGAGAGATGTCTTTGGTGGGCAATCTTTGGGGCGCCATGATAGTGCGCGCTAGGGGTGTTTTTGAGTGGAACTTAGAGTTCTAGGCATATTTTACCGTGCCATCTTTTGCCGTTGTTCGCCCAAAACCTTTTTAAACATTTTGGCTCGAGTGGTTTCTGTTTAAACGTCTTTGTGTGTCTTTGGTCGGGTGTGGGGCGCCAAATAGTCTTGCCAGTGGTGCACAGGCAGCGCGCGTGTTCGAGTTTGTGTCTCAGGATCTGTCTTGCGCCTGCAGGGCGCCAGATTGCTAGAAAAGTGGCGCTGTGGCCGTGTGGCCAGCCTGGGGCGCCAGATTGCCGAAGTTTCTGGCGCGCTAGTGTTTGTGTTGCACCGCGGGCGCTGAATGTGGGGAAAATGGCGCTAGTCTTTGCTGGTGACTAAGTGAGTGTTGTTTTGGTCCCTAGGGGACATTGTGGTCCCTAGGGTATTGTTTTGGTCCTAAATGGTGGTTTAGGTCCCTGAGTGAGATTAGTCCTCTAATTTTGAATAGTCCTTGGGACTTGAGTATAATGAGCTAGTAACTGAGATGATTGAGGATGCCATGGGGGCATGAGCCATGAGGGCCATAACCGAGATTAAATATGAGGTGAGAAAATAATATATAAATTGATATGGTGAATGTGCTTGTGTTGTGTTCATGGAGTCTCATGCATACATTCTACGCTGCGCCGCGACGTTATAAATCGATTGTGAGGTCGGAGGCTGTGCCCGGGGGCAGAGTCATGAGGACTCAATTTGATAATGAGACTGCCGGAGGGCAAATGGTACCACATGCATAACTACATTGCATACATTCACATGAACACATAAATATTATTGAGCGATGATTTGTATGATTGATTGTGTTGTGAACTGTGACCGTATATATTGCCTATTATCACTTTTATTATATAGTTCGAGACTCACCCTTTCTGTTGTTGTTTACCACAGGTAGTCATGAGTGAGGGCTTGCTACCTTCACTACTCCCCGAGTCGGTCTGCTCTGATACGTAGCACCTAGGGGTTGGGGTTATGAACTTTAGTTTGTTTTGTTTTGCTCATTGTTGAGCTTATGAGTATTGTGTTGAGGCTATTGAGCTAACTTTTGAGATTATGATTTATATTCCGCTGCATGATATGAGTTATCCCACGTTTTTGTTATGGTGTTATGTATTGATACCTTTTTATGAGCTGAACCGACTGTTTGAGTGTTTTTAAGAGAAGAGTGTAACGCTCCATTTAATGAAAAATGATTTTTATTACTCTGTTTTTTGAATTAAACTCCCGGGTAGAATTGGGGTGTTACATTAGTGGTATCAGAGCAAAAGTTCGGTCTGTCCGACCAAGTGTGTCTGTTTGTCATGTTGTGTATGACAGTTAGGAGTCTTGCATTAGTTCTGAATGGTTGTTTATGCTGCAGTGCTAGGTTGATATGGCCAGAAGAGTTGATGTTGCGCTTGCTGAGGCGTTGCAAGCCATAGCACAAGTTATGGGGACGCAGCAGAATACTGAGACCCGTAGTCTGGCAACATTCCAGAGAGAGAACCCCCTACCTGAGGGGGGGAGGTACAACCCGGATGGTGCATTGACTTGGTGAAGGAGATTGAGAGGATCTTCGTGGTGATTAGCCGTGACCGATGAGCGTAAAGTCGTCACGGTACACATACTTTATCCGAAGAGGTGATGACCGTGGTTGGACACCGTGAGAGAGGTTGAGTCCGCGCAGAGGAGATTACTGAAATTTTGTGTTCGAAGGGAATTCTTGAGGAAGTATTTCCCGAGGCGTTAGAGGTAAGAAAAAGTGGAATTCCTTGATCCGAGGCGGGAAGTATATGCATTCATCGAGTATGCCGCCAAGTTTCTGAGAGTGGCTAAGTTCTACCCCATTATCTGAAAGTCGGGGTGAATTCTCAAAGTGCATTAAATTTGAGAATGGGTCGAGAGCCGATATCAAACAGTGTAGGGTATCAAAAGATTAGAGTATTTCTTGATTTGGTAGATCTGCTGCAGGATTTATGAGGAAGACAAAGAATGCCCGCTCTAGGGTCATGAGAGACGAGAGGGGACATTTCATAACGAGGGTAAGCCATATGAGATGTCTGTGACAAGGGAAAACAGAGGTACGGGTAGTAACAAGTATCTTTGGTGGAAAGGTGTCTGCCGAGAGCAAGAAGCCAAGTGGGGAGATGCCCCATCCGATGTTGTGTTTCAAGTGTGGTGGTAGGGTCACAAGGGCTTTGATTGTAGGTTGGGGAAAGATATGCTTCAAGTGTGGGAAGAATGGCCACATGGCATCCGGAAGTGTGATCGTAAGGAAGTCGTGTGTTTCAAGCTGCGGTGAAGCGGGTCACTTTAGCTCCAAGTGCACCAAGCCAAAGAAAGAGAGGTCTCTTCGGGAGAGTATTTGCACTAGCGGAGTTCAGAGGACCCAATGAGATTAGAGAGGTACATGTTTCATCTATGGTACACCTTTAGTTGCTATTGTCGACACACGGGTGCTACGCACTCTTTTATTGCTTACATGCATCTTTGAAAGATTGAATTTAGTTTTGTCTACTATGGAGAGAGGATGGTTATCGACACTCCAGCTAAGGGTTCGGTAACTACTTCTCTAATGTGTGCTAGGTGCCTGCCTCTGTCGGTTTTTGGCGAGAGATTTTTCGATTGACTTTGATTTGTTTACTTTTGGGTGGGTTGGATGTGATTCTGGGCATTGGTAGTTAGTAGATAACCATGTGCACATCAACAGTTTCAACAAGTCTGTTAGCTTTCTTCTTCCTGAAGAGGAAGAGTCGGTTTTCTTTGTCTCTCACGAGCAATTGCGCGGGGTAATGAAAGAGGGTGGTCAGCTGTTTGCTTTGATGGCGTCTATGTCTGCTGAGAACCAGGCTGTAGTTGATGGGTTGCAGGTGGTGTGTGAGTTCCCTGATGAGATTCCTAGTGTGCCACCAGAGAGGGAAGTTGAGTTCGGGATTGAGCTTGTGCACAGTACTAGGCTCGTGTTCATGGCACCGTCTGGGATGTCGGCCACGAGTTATCTCGAATTGAAGAAGCGATTAGAGGAGCTTCTTGAGAAGAAATTTGTGAGGCCTAGTGTGTCACCATGGGGAGCTCCAGTTTTGTTGGTTAAGAAGAAGGATGGGAGTATGCGTCTGTGCGTGGATTACAGACAACTGAACAAAGTAACTATCAAGAATAAGTATCCTCTCCCGAGGATAGATGATCTGATGGATCAGCTGGTGGGTGCTAAAGTGTTTAGCAAGATTGACTTGAGGTCATGGTATCACCAGATTAAGGTGAAGGATGAAGACATCCGTAAAGCAAATGCTCGTTGAGCGAGGTATGGGCATTATGAGTACTCGTGTAATGCCGTTTGGTGTCACAAATGCACCGGGGTGTTTATGGAGTACATGAACAGGATCTTCCATAGCTACTTGGATCGGTTTGTGGTTGTGTTTATTGATGATATTCGGTGTACTCTAAGTCCGAGGAGGAACACGCAGAGCACTTGAGGTTGGTGCTAGAGAGTGCCTTTGAAGAAAAGAAGTTCGTATGCCAAGTTGTCAAAGTGTGAGTTAGTTGCGTGAGGTGAGCTTCTTGGGTCACATTATTTCTGGTGATGGTATAGCTGTGGACCCAGCCAAGGTTGATGCAGTGTTGCAGTGGGAGAGCCCAAAGTCTGTGACTGAGATCAGGAGTTTCTTGGGGTTGGCTGGTTACTACAGGAGGTTTATTGAAGGGTCACTAGTGGAAAAATGACATTAAACAGCACCATTTAGTATCGGTTGTTTGAACAGCCGATACTAAATGTGGACGCGGTGGCAATTTTGAAATTAAATGGAAGTTTTCAATTTTCACGCTTACATTTAGTATCGGTTGTTTAAACAACCGATACTAAATGTGTGTCTCTAACACATTTAGTATCAGGTTTTTAAACAACTGATACTAAAAGTCCTGTTTTATTTTTTACAATTTTTCCATAGCATAACTTTCACGCTCTCTCTTCTCGTTCTCGCTCTCTCTTCTCGTTCTCTGAACTCACACTCTCCACTTTCGTTCTCAACTCTCCATCTTCCTCTTCCTCTCCAAATCACAAATACCAAAACCCAGCTTGTGCTCACAACAAGGATAATGGTACTCTCCCTCTCCCTTTCGTCACTCTTTTCTCTCTCTTAAAACCCTAATTTTGCTTTTGATGTATTTTTCACAGACAAGAGATCAGCGATTCAATCATCCTCAGATCCCGACAGACCTGTGTTCGGCAAGCCAAGCTACGACGGAGTAATCGCCGGGAAAGTGTCAGGACGGAAGTGGAAGTCGGTGAGACAGAGGCGTGCGTCAGCGGTTCATGTGAGCAGGAAGGGAACGAAAGAGATTCGGTTGAATAAGGTTGAGAAGAGGAAGAAGAAGAAAGAGAATATTCTTAGATCTGGTACTAAGTTTCAGACTATTTCTAACCCTAAAACTTGGAAGAAGATTGCTAAGTCTTGCGGTGTTTGTGCTTTCCCTGTCTGCAGAGCAAATTTCATAATCTTTTGTTTTCTTTTGGTGTAATAGGTTTATTTTATGTGTTCTTATGTTACAGTGTTCTTCTCTTCATAGTTATGTTGCTTTTCTAACTTGATGTTTGTTTGATGTTTGGGTATAGTTTCTGCCTTTGATTCATTAACTTCTGGAATAGAACCTGTTTTAGGATTATGTTTGTGATCAACATCATCTTAAATGATGAACAGAAACCTACAATTTATAGTGTTAATTATATTCCTTGATGAAGCACTTATTCTTAATTCATTATTCTTATTTCGTATTTTGGGTTCATACATTGGAAAGACCTCTCATTAGTTTTTTGTCTTATGAGAAGAGAAAGAGGGGAGTGCTTCATTTTATTGATTGTTGTTAACGTTAATCTATTTCATTTTTATATGTCTATTTGGAGCACCACATGTTAAGCCCTTTTGGTTTGTTGATCTTTATATGTTAACTTATGCTTCTGTTTTGGTCTTTGGCTTTCTACCTCTGCATTTCCTTACTTTCGTTTTACTCTACTTTATTAGATGATAATCATGTTTGTGTTCATTGATATGACTCTTTTCGGTGCATTTGAAATTATAACATTGGAAAACTTGAGTGATGAGAATGCTATCGACAGATGAAGAAAGAATCTTATTTCTATGATATTATACTGCAATAATGGCTAGAACAAATCTGTAATGTCATTATTCACTGTATATTCTTCATTAGAAATTGTTGATAGTGGAAATCTTTGAAAATTGTCAGATTTTTGTGCAAAAAAATGCTTGGTTGCGGTTTCTAATGACAAAAAAAATATGGAGGCATGCATTTTACACACACAACTTAGCTTTCGCTCATTGAATGATATCCAGTTATAGCGATGTCCTCAATTGCAAGCTTTAATCTACTTTCATTGGTTTATTTTTCTGCATTTGGAAAGCACAAATATGGTTTTTCCCATTTTGAGAGTATGAGTGTATGGAATTGCTGATAGCTGTTCTGAGTATAGTGTTAGTGTATACTACTACCCATGGTTCATGCCTTCCTAAGTTGATATATGGTATTTGTTTCATTATTTTATCTGCTTCAGCTTCTTTGCAATGGAAGAAACAGATTATGTTGCTACACTGATAGACAGCAGCTGCAAAAGGCATTTGCTGAACTTCATAGTGTGACTGTGGACTTGGAACAGCAATTTGCTGAATTTCAGTCGTTTTGGTAAGTTTGTGGAGATTCAGTTTGATCAAAAGGGGAGAATTTCAGGAGCTGCTATTAGAACCTATTTGCTGGAAAAATCTCGTGTCTGTCAAGTTTATGATCCTGAGAGAAATTATCATTGCTTTTATATGCTTTGTGCTGCACCAGAAGAGGTATCTAATGAGTTATTCCTTTGTTGATAAAAAACATATGCCTATAGATTTCAAGTCTTCTTCCATGACATGTAATAGATGTTCAACATTAAGCAATTTTCTGTGTAATAGGAAATTGTAGTCTGTGGAATGATGTGTAGTAAATTTCCATGTATTCTCTTATTATGGTCATACATATCAATCACATCAGCCCTACTTGGTAAAATGGGAGTTAGGCTGCATAAATGTCCTGCATACATGAAACAACTGCATAAATGTTCTTAACTGTTGAAAGTCTCTAGACGTAGTTGAGCTTCAAAAGTTACCTTTGAATTTAGCTTATTTGTTGGTCATGTCATCGTTAACTTACCTGAAATGATGAGCCTTTGATATGAATTTGTTTTTATTTGAGCTTTTCCATGTCTAGGATGTTCGTGAGATTCAAATTGGGAAATCCAAGAAAATTTCATTATCTTAACCAATCTAATTGCTATGAGCTGGATGCGTTGGATGATTCTAAGGAGTACCTTGCAACTAGGAGAGCTATGGAGGTTGTTGGGATCAGCTCCGATGAGCAGGTATCCCTCACGAAAATCTTTAATGGAGATTTTTCCTTTTCTTTTTATCCTTTTCATTACAGGAATTTGCTCTCCCTCTCTTCTCAGGAAGCTATATTTCGAATAGTAGCTGCTGTTCTTCATTTAGGAAATATTGAATTTGTTAAGGGAGTAGATGATGGGATGGATTCCTCTCAACCCAAGGATGAGCAATCCCGTTTCCACTTAAGAACTGCAGCTGAACTTTTGATGTAAGACAATTTATTTATTGAAATCTATAACATCTATAGATATTATTTATTTATTTATTTATTTATTGATTTATCTAACTATTTATTTTAGGTGTGATGAAAAGTCCCTTGAAGACTCTTTCTGCAAACGCGTCATGGTGACTCGTGGTGAGGCTATAACAAAATCGCTTGATCCAAATTCTGCAGCTCTGAGTAGAGATGCATTGGCTAAAATAGTTTATTCAAGGCTTTTTGACTGGTAATTTATGTGAAATTTATGGAAAGAATAAATTTGTTTATATATTGTTATAAAAGCTCATTTTAATGTGCATGAGCTTTTGTAATTCTAAACAGGGCCTAAGTAGTGTTTGTAGAGTTGGGAACTCGTCAACTTAGAAGCTAGTTTTGTGGGGTTGAGTTACGCCCAAACCAAATTTTAAGTATCTCAGCATTGCATAGGCTGAGACAGCACAAATCTTAAACAATATGGCCAGATTATATTTCATTATAGTTTCTCACAAGCTGTTGACATTTTCTAACTATTTATTTACTAGATAATCATGCAATATTATTCATAGTATGTTATTGAACTTCACTGATTAATTTTTTTGGATGCACAGACTGCTCAACTGAATTTTTTAGTTGGAACTCATGTTTGGGTTGAGGACTCTGATGAAGCTTGGATAGATGGAGAAATCCTGGAATCTAATGATGAAGACATCACCATTAGCTGTGAATCTGGCACAAGGGTAAGTCTCCCCTAGAATCAATCTATTTAAAATCAAACCCATGATAATTATTTATATGTTTAATTATTCTCACTTACTCAAGTATTTGAAAATTCTAACTTAATTCTTGTACTCTCTCCCGCCGAGAACAGTTTAGCGTTGGGGAAAATCGCATACACACATCAAAGATGGAAACACTACTACATTTTGTTCATAGCACTTTTATTTCACTCCCCTCCCTGTTCTGCTGAGAGTACTTTTATATGCATAATAATAATAATATCTGTGGGAGAAGAACATTTTTATTCACACACAAGAAAAAAGTTCCACAATTGCATCATTGAAACTTCTTAAGCAAGGAATTGCAGATATGCAACCCTAATTAAGAAATTTATATGCAAGCTTCTCGATGGTTATTTCACTTTATGTCTTATGTGTTTCTATTGCAGGTTGTGAGCAAATCATCGAATATTTATCCCAAAGATCCTGAATTCCCACCCAACGGTGTGGAGGATATGACAAGGCTTGCATATCTGCATGAACCAGGGGTTCTTCAAAATCTGCAAATCCGTTATACTAACAATGAAATCTATGTAAGATAATCTATCATATCAAGTGTTTGACGATATGCTTTGTTTTGCTGTCACTCACACTGATTGGTGTTTTGTAGACATACACAGGAAACATATTGATAGCTGTGAATCCTTTTCAAAGATTGCCTCATTTGTATGCCAATAGTACAATGGCACAGTATAAAGGTGCGGCTTTCGGTGAGCAGAGTCCACATCCTTTTGCAATTGCAGGTTCTGCATATAGGTATTTGTTACTGCTCTCAGTTTTTTGTCACTTGAACATCACTTTCAACTATTCTTCGATTTAAAATCATAATCCATTTCCATTCAGAACAGATTTATAGTTCTAGGGCTGGCCTAATGGTTATTGAGGCCTAAAGCGTGATTTGAGAGAGACTTTTTTTTTGCTTTGAGTGAGAGAAAGTACTGATAGTGCGTAGTACTTTAGGTTTGGCTTTTTAAATTTCCGTGGCCTTTTGCGTTACGAATATCAATGTGCGATAATTGGGCCTTTTTGCCAACATGTATGGTCTTTTTATGTTTTATAAAACTAGTAGTAAATAGTTTTTTGTTGGTGAGCCTAAAACTAGAAGTTTAGTAGCCTGACCCTGAGTCGGCCCTGTAAAATTCATAAGACAAGAAACAAATTTGAAATATCAAATTTCAACAATTGATGCAGTAGATGATATAATGTTAAATAGATAATGTTAAGTTGTGTCCTCCTTGCCTTTTAGAGAACATTGCATAATTTTTGTTGTACAATAACAATTCATTATAAATCACTAGAAACTTTTTCACTTTTTCTTCTTGCATAAATGTTCTGAGCATAACTCTAAATTTTCTTTATAGTCCATCTGCAATCTGAGTTTACATCATTTAATAGTTTTTCTTTCTGAGAGTTGTGTCACTGTCACCTACAACTTTGGTTAGCAACAAAAAGTCATTGCAAATGATACAAAATTGTGAATAAGATGTGTCTGCATTCACCAAAAAGATAACTGTCTGCAGGAAGATGATAAATGAAGGAACAAGCCAAGCTATTTTGGTTAGTGGAGAAAGTGGAGGTGGTAAAACAGAAAGTACAAAGATGCTTATGCATTATCTTGCCTTTTTGGGAGGTAGAGCAGCAACTGAGGGACGGTCCGTGGAGCAACAAGTGCTAGAGGTAAAGAACTGAAAACATTGGGTTTAATGGAATTTACTTCTGGGTGATACTATGTTTGTACTCATTCTGCTTGTTTTTTGCACATCTGTAGTCCAATCCTGTTTTAGAAGCATTTGGGAATGCAAAGACTGTTAGGAATAATAATTCAAGGTAATCAGTTAAGTTCATCTTTAGCAATCTGCACCATACCGTTCTTTCTCTTAATTGGTTTAAAGTCTGTCCTAAGCTTACATAGTACAATTTCAGTCGTTTTGGTAAGTTTGTAGAGATTCAGTTTGATCAAAAGGGGAGAATTTCAGGAGCTGCTATCAGAACCTATTTGCTGGAAAAATCTCGTGTCTGTCAAGTTTCTGATCCTGAGAGAAATTATCATTGCTTTTATATGCTTTGTGCTTCACCAGAAGAGGTATCTAATGAGTTCTTCCTTTGTTGATAAAAAACATATGCCTATAGATTTCATGTCTTCTTCCATGACATGTAATAGATGTTCAACATTAAGCAATTTTCTGTGTGTCTACTTAAATTGTAGACTGTGGCATGATGTGTAGTAAATTTCCATGTATTCTCTTATTATGGTCATACATATCAATCACATCAGCCCTACTTGGTAAAATGGGAGTTAGGCTGCATAAATGTCTTGCATACATGAAATGCTCCTGTTGTCATTGCAACGACAGAATTGCGGCTTAGGTTCAGTAGTTCATTAACATTCTCTAGATGTAGTTGAGCTTCAAAAGTTACCTTTGAATTTAGCTTATTTGTTGGTCATGTCATTGTTAACTTACCTGAAATGATGAGCCTTTGATATGAATTTGTTTTTATTTGAGCTTTTCCATGTCTAGGATGTTCGCAGATTCAAATTGGGAAATCCAAGAAAATTTCATTATCTTAACCAATCTAATTGCTATGAGCTGGATGCGTTGGATGATTCTAAGGAGTACCTTGCAACTAGGAGAGCTATGGAGGTTGTTGGGATCAGCTCCGATGAGCAGGTATCCCTCACGAAAATCTTTATTGGAGATTTTTCCTTTTCTTTTTATCCTTTTCATTACAGGAATTTGCTCTCCCTCTCTTCTCAGGAAGCTATATTTCGAATAGTAGCTGCTGTTCTTCATTTAGAAAATATTGAATTTGTTAAGGGAGTAGCTGATGATCTTATATTGATGGCAGAGGGGAAGATAATATACCATGGCCCCTGCAGTCAAGCAGTCCAGGGACTACGTTTATGAATTTGTGCTTGGTTATATTTGTTGTTGTATCTATTTTATTGTTATCATGTACTGCTTATTTGCAAAATGTGAGTTTGAATGAATGATTAATTGACTCATTTTATGAATTTCATGTTCAATTTTAGTTGTTTGATGTTAGTTTTGGTTCTCAGTTCACATTTTACCACACACTACTATATGTAGTGTGTGTGGTAAAAATGAATCTGAGAACCTTTTTTAAGAAAATAGACTTTTAGTATCGGTTATTTAAATAACCGATACTAAATGTCACTTTTAGTATCGGTTATTTAAAAAACCGATACTAAATGTCATTTTTTAGACAGCAAACACAATGTTAAAGTGACATTTAGTATCGGTTTTTTAAATAACCGATACTAAAAGTGACATTTAGTATCGGTTTTTTAAATAACCGATACTAAAAGTGACATTTAGTATCGGTTTTTTAAATAACCGATACTAAATGTCAATTTTTAGAGAGTAAACACAATGTTGAAAAGACATTTAGTATCGGTTATTTATTTAACCGATACTAAAAGTGACATTTAGTATCGGTTATTTAAATAACCGATACTAAATGTACGTTTTCAAGACATAAAAATACCAAAAAAACGTCATTTAGTATCGGTTTTTTGAAAATCCGATACTAAAAGTGACATTTAGTATCGGTCGAATTAGTATCGACAGATAACCGATACTAAAAGTGCAAAACAACCGATACAAAAAGCCTTTTCTGCACTAGTGGGTTCTCTAAGCTAGCCCTTCCACTGACTCAATTGACCTGTAAGGGAAGAGCCTTTGTGTGGGATGCAAAGTGTGAAGAGAGCTTCCAAGAGTTGAAGAGAAGGTTGACCACGTCTCCAGTGTTAGTGTTGCACTGTCTTGGAGGAGCGACCTTTTGTTGTATACTGTGATGCTTCCAAGATGGGTTTGGGAGGTGTATTGATGCAGGATGGGAAGGTAGTTGCTTATGCGTCTCGGCAGTTGAGGACACATGAGAAGAACTATCCTACTCATGATTTAGAGTTGGCTGCTATTGTGTTTGTCCTTGAAGATTTGGAGGCACTATCTCTATGGTACAGATTCGAAGTGTTCGGTGATCACAAGAGTCCGAAGTACTTGTTTGACCGAAGGAGTGAATATGAGGCGAGGCGTTGGTTAGAGCTACTAAAGGATTATGATTTGGCTTGAACTACCCCAGCAAAGCTAATGTCGTGGGTGATGCTTTAAGTCGGAAAACTTTGCATATGTCGGCTATGATGGTGAGGAATTGGAGTTGATTGAGCAATTCCGTGACTTGAGTCCTGGTTTGTGAGGTGACACACCCAGTGTCGATTGGGTATCTTGAGGATTGGGAATGACTTCTTGGTTAGTATCGAGAGCGCCCGAAGTTAGATGTGAAGTGGTTTGACTTCTTTGGTTCTTTGGTGAGCAAGTTTGTAGATGGGATTACAGGTTGGATTCCCGTGGTGTGTTGAGATTCGGGGACGAATTTGTGTTCTGATGATCTTTGAGTTGAAGAAAATGATACTTGAGGAGAGCCATAGGAGCAAGTTGAGCATTCACCCGGGTGCTACTAAGATGTATCATGATCTGAAGAAAGTGTTTTGGTGGCCTGGTATGAAGAGGGATGTAGCACAGTTCGTTTATGCATGTTTGACTTGCGAGAAGTCAAAGATTGAGCATCGAAACCCTGCGGGGTTGATGCAACCTTTAGAGATTCCGGAATGGAAGTGGGACAAAGCATTTCCATGGACTTTGTGGATCAGGTTGCCAAACACTTTGTGAGAGGTTTGACACTATTTGGGTGGTTGTGGATAGGTTGACCAAGTCTGCCCATTTTATTCCTATCAACATCACCTATCCTGTGCCAAAATTGGCTAAGATTTATATTCAGGTGATTGTGAAGCTACATGGGGTTCAGAAGAGTATTGTGTCGGACAGAGACCCGAGGTTTACATCCGAGTTTTTGGGAAGCTTGCGGGAGGCTTTGGGGTCCAAGTTGAGGTTGAGTTCACTTATCATCCTCACACCTTGATGGTCGAGCAGAGAGAGAACCATCCGATCTTTGGAGGATCTTCCGAGAGCTTGTGTGCTAGAGCAGGGAGGTGCGTGGGATACACATCTCCCACTGATTGAATTTACGTATAATAACAGCTATCATTTGAGCATAGGGATGGCCCCTTTTGAGGCACTGTATGGGCGGAGGTGTAGGACTCCTTTGTGTTGGCATGAATCGGTGAGAGTGTTGTTCTTGGACCCGAGTTGGTTAGGGAGACTACGGAGAAGGTAAAGATGATCAGAGAGAAAATGAAAGAGTCCCAAAGCCGACAGAAAAGTTATCATGATAAGAGGAGGAGAAAGGACTTGGAGTTTCAGGTGGTGAGCATGTGTTCTTGAGGTCACGCCTATGGTGGTGTTGGCGTGGCTCGAAGGCAAAGAAGTTAACTCCAAGGTTTATTGGACCGCACCAAATCACCGAGAGGTTGGAAAAGTTGCTTATAGGGTGGCTTTGCCACCTAATCTTCGAACTTGCCGATGTCTTCCACGTGTCACAACTTCGGAAGTATATTCCAGACCCGTCTCATGTGATCCACATGGATGATGTGGAGGTACGTGAGAACCTCATTGTGGAGACTGTGCCAGTGAGGATTGATGATAGAGAAGTGAAGGTGTTGAGAGGAAAAGACATTGCCTTAGTCAAGGTAGTGTGGTTGGGAGAAATTTCTTTGGTGAGAGTATGACTTGGGAGTGGAGAGCAAGATGCGGGAGTCTTATCGAGTTATTTGATTTCGGTATGAATTTCGAGGACGAAATTTCCTAAGTGGGGGAGAGTTGTAACACCCTAAATAATTTAATTAAGAAATTGATTAAATTGTTTAAGTGTTGCACTATTTTTAATTATATTAAATTATAATATAGTGTTTATAATTTAGTATTTTAATTTAATAGAAAGAAGTGGTATTAGAAATACAGGAGAGTCGTTGTTTTGGGCCCAGGAGCCCAAGCCCAATGACTTAGGCTCTAGGGTTAGTGCATTCGCACCAAAGGAGGAAAAGAAAGAAAGAAAGCGAAAGAAAGGAGAGAAGAGAGAAAGGAGCGGCTAAGAGAGGAGGAGAAAGGGAGATTTTGATCGTGCCAAGCAAGGAGAGCTCATCTGTTCTTTGTGGTTTTTGCACGTGACTCAAGGAAAAGGGATTTCTACGGTTAAAATAAGGTAAGGGAGTCTCACTCTATAATAGAGGGGATAATGAGTTATATGTAGATCATAGGTCTTGTTTTGTGTTAATTGATGATTGTTTGATGATTTGAACCATTGAATTGGTAAATTGCATGTTGAAATCGATTTGGGAGCTTGAATTAGGGTTTATAACATGTGATTTCGTGAATTGTGATGTGTTTTGATGTTGAGTATGAAATTGATTGTTATAATATGAAATTAGGAGTATTAGAGTGGTTATAGAGTGATTTGATTTGGAAAAATTTGGAAAAATTGGGGTTTTTGAGTTAGGGGCGCCAAAGTGCTAGGATTTAGGCGCCCTGTATGCGTTCATGAGTTGATTTGTGAGTTTGTGCAGAAATGCTGCTTCGCCGAGGCGCCATAGTCTTTGGGAAAATGGCGCTGGAGTTCTTGTTCATAAATTTGAGTTGTGTGTTTTGTATGCGGGTGTCACACTTGCCGGGCGCCAAGTTGTTGGGAAATGGCGCCAGTGCCTTCGTTTGAAGTCTTTGGGAGGGTGTGTTTCTTTGTCTGGCGCGATTTGCTAGGAATGTGGCGCGCTGCAATCTTTGTTCACGTGCACATAAGGGGTGTTTTGAGTGGAACTTGATGTTTTGTGCATATTTCACCGAGCCAAATTTTGTAATCACCTGCCCAAACTTCATTTTAAACACCTTGGCTCGAGTAGTTTTCTGTTTGCATGTGCCCTTTGAGAGATGTCTTTGGTGGGCAATCTTTGGGCGCGATGAGAAGTGTGCGCCTAGGGGGTGTTTTGAGTGGAACTTAGAGTTCTAGGCATATTTTACCGTGCCATCTTTTGCCGTTGCCTGCCCAAAAACCTTTTTAAACATTTTGGCTCGAGTGGTTTCCTGTTTAAACGTCTTGTGTGTCTTTGGGTCGGTGTGGGCGCCAAATAGTACGCCCAGGTGCCCAGCGGCGCCGTGTCTAAGTTTGTGTACGAGTTTGTGTCCGAGTTTGTGTGCGAGTTTGTGTGCAGGATGTGCTTGCCCAGGAGGCGCCAGATTGCTAGAAAAGTGGCGCCTGAGGATGTGTGGCCCCACGGGGGGTCGCCAGATTCTTGAGTTTGGCGCCTAGTCTTTGTGTTGCACTGAGGCGCGCAGAATGTGGGGAAAATGGCGCCTAGTCTTTGCTGGTGACTAAGTGAGTCTTTGTTTTGGTCCCTAGGTGATTGTTTTGGTCTAAATGGTGGTTTAGGTCCCCTGAGTGAGATTAGTCCTCTAATTTTGAATAGTCCTTGGGACTTGAGTATAATGAGCTAGTAAGCGAGATGATTGAGGATGCCATGGGGGCATGAGCCATGAGGGCTAGAGCCATGAGGGCCATACTTAGAGATTAAATATGAGGTGAGAAAATAATATATAAATTGATATGGTGAATGTGCTTGTGTTGTGTTCATGGAGTCTCATGCATACATTCACATTTGATGATCGCGACGTTATAAAGCGATTGAGGTAGGAGGGCCGGGCCAGGGGGCGAGTCATGAGGACTCAATTTGATAATGAGGATCGCCGAGGGCAAATGGTACCACATGCATAACTACATTGCATACATTCACATGAACACATAAATATTATTGAGCGATGATTTGTATGATTGATTGTGTTGTGAACTGTGACCGTATATATTGCCTATTATCACTTTTATTATATAGTTCGAGACTCACCCTTTCTGTTGTTGTTTACCACAGGTAGTCATGAGTGAGGGCTTGCTACCTTCACTACTCCCCGAGTCGGTGCCGCTCGATCACGTAGCACCTAGGGGTTGGGGTTATGAACTTTAGTTTGTTTTGTTTTGCTCATTGTTGAGCTTATGAGTATTGTGTTGAGGATACTGAGCTAACTGTTGAGATTATGATTTATATTCCGCTGCATGATATGAGTTATCCCACGTTTTTGTTATGGTGTTATGTATTGATACCTTTTTATGAGCTGAACCGTCTGTTTGAGTGTTTTTAAGAGAAGAGTGTAACGCTCCATTTAATGAAAAATGATTTTTATTACTCGATTTTTGAATTAAGCAGTAGGGTAGGGTGGGGTTATTCTGTCAAGCGGGCACCGCTTCATCCTAGTTGCAATTGATTACTTCACTAAATGTGTGAAGGCCGCTTCATATTCAAAGATAACCGATTCTGTGGTTGCCAAGTTTGTAAAGAAGGACCTGGTGTGTCGCTATGGTCTCCCGGATAAAATCATCACAGACAATGGTAGCAATCTAAATAGTAAGATGATGAAAGAATTGTGCACAGAGTTTAAGATCAAACATCACAATTCCTCTCCCTACCGTCCAAAGATGAATGGGGCAGTCAAAGCAGCCAATAAGAATATCAAGAGAATCGTGCAGAAGATAGTAGTAACCTATAAAGACTGGCACGAGATGCTTCCCTTTGCTTTGCACGGGTATCGCACCTCAGTACGCACTTCGACCGGGGCAACCCCCTTCTCTCTAGTGTATAGGTCAGAAGCAGTTCTTCCCATTGAAGTTGAGATACCCTCTCTACGGGTGCTGATGGAAACCAAGTTGGAAGAAGAAGAATGGGTCCAGGCTCGTCTGGATCAGCTGAATCTCATTGAGGAGAAAAGAATTGCTGCCCTGTGTCATGGTCAGTTGTATCAACAAAGGATGAAGACAGCTTTCGACAAGAAGGTTCGTCCTCGAGAATTCAGCGAAGGAGACCTTGTGCTCAAGAAGATCCCCGCCTATCGAGTGACCCCGTGGGAAATGGACTCCTAGCTATGATGGACCATATGTGGTAAAGAAAGCCTTTTCTGGAGGAGCATTGATACTCACCAACATGGATGGTGAAGAACTCAAGAACCCAGTCAATTCAGATTCAGTCAAGAAATATTACGCCTGAGGAAAATAAAAGAAAAAAGAGAAAGATGAGCCAAGCAAGAATTAGCTCGCTAGGTTGAAAACCCGAGAGGGCGGCCTAGGCAAAATTGAGCGACCGGTGGATTGAAACCCGAAAAGGCGATCGGGCAAAAATAGAAGGGTCGGAAAAGTTGGACATAAAAAGGAAAAATGAAAAGGGGCAAGCAGCACCTCCAAAAGCTTGGATAAAACGATGATCAAGGCTGCAAGTATGAGCGGTTGGTGTAACACCCCTTTCTACATAACTACTATTTAATTAATTTTGAAAATCAGAGTGCGTAAAAACTTTTAGTGCGACCACTCGAGGGTGTCACATTTAAAACAAAACACCTTAAACAACTCCAAAATATTAATTAAAATAAAAATCCAATGTATAGGATACATAACACCAAATAACATCCGGGAATAAGTATTACAGCAGTGGAAAAATAACAACTTAATATATAGTTCAAAATATAAAGGAAATAACAACTAGACAATTTCCCCCCGGTGCTACGTATCAGAGCGACTCGACCATACTAGAAGAAGGATCTCTAGTCACCTTCAGTCACCGTCACCTGCAGGTTGCCGACATACGAGGCAACACGACGCAGTAGGGTGAGTTTCAATACATAGGTAATAATAAATAAAACAAGAAACACAGTAGAATAGGCACACCAAAGATACAGTCAACTCAAATACACCATTAATACAATTTCACCAAGAATACAGTTACACTAGAAACGCAGTTACACTAAAAACACAGTTACACAAAATACACCATTAATTATGAAAGCTCAATCAATCATCAGAACATGTATGTAATGTATGAAATGCAACCCAATACTCCACGGGCATATGCATGTGGATCCATCACCAAAATAGCCTTGAGGGCATTCACCAATAATTTAAGAGGCCGAGGCCTATTCACCAAAATATGCATATGATAATGCGACGCCATGACTATGCACCAGAGACACCAAATCACCAAAATAATGCAATAGCATGCTCACCAATAGCCTTGTGGGCTCACCAACACCAAAGGAAAGGTCATAGACCCCAACTCACCAATATTTATTCACCAATAATACACCACACCATAAATAGAAATTCTATAGGGACTAAAAGATCACCAAGACTAATTCTACACCAAAGGACTAAAGTCAACACCAGGGACTAAACCCACACCTAAGGACCAAAATAACATTTTTGGGGACTAAAAATTTCAGAGGGACCGAAACAGTATTTTTGACACTTTGGGTAACATTGGCAACACCCGCACAAAGTGCTGGATTCCTACAGCAGTACTCCTACTTCGGCGAATTATTTAAAATAGCAAACGACATCGAAAAATTACAAAAGACCTCTCATTGGAAAGCTCTCTGAGTGTAGTTTCCACCTATGTTTTTTTTTCAAAATAAGTGTCCAGTTGGTACAGTTTTTCAAAACACTACTCTGAGGTACCAAATTCGGACAGAACGTTTTACCCAACTTGCAACCAAATTTTCTTTCTCATTTCTTAATGAAATTCAGTGAAATCAGTGCCTATTTCGTAGGGAATTAAGTCTATTTTTCAATGAAATAAGAATCATTCAAAACGGAGTTCAATTGAGCACACAAAACCTGCAAAAACTGAACCTACTCCCAGTTTGACTCCAGAAAATTGACCCGACTTTGGAGACCCATAACTGGAGCTACACAACTCCGAATTTAACGAAAGCAGTGCCAAAACGACCGGCCTTAAGTCTATTTTCAAAAACATTAGCCACATAATTTTTGGACCAAACAAACATTACCAGTTTGAGAAAACCGAAACAGTGCCCAGAAAACACACAAAAACCATAAACAAGTAAAACCCATCATCAACACCCAATTAAAAACAACATTCACATATTAAACACCACACCATACAATATTATAAAACATTCAAGCAAATCATCAACACCTAGCCACCACTTTAATTCTATTTATTATTCTTCATTAAACTCATGTCATAACACCTTAATATCAACAATCAAAACAATAACATTTCAATCTCCATACAACAATTAATATAATCACATATAAAATCAAACAATCACGCAAACACTCAAATACTTCATGAATCAAATTAAACAACTACTCCTAACACCTAATCTCTATGATTTCATGGTTTATAGATTATTAACTATGAAAGAGAGCCCCCATACCTCAAAATTGCAAACCCAAGAAAACCCCTCTTCCAACAACCCAAGAACCACCACTTAATAACTTTTCTCCTACACTTGAGCTTCAAACCCATCCATGGAAAATAGAAAAAGAAACAAGATTAGTGTATGAAACTTACACTAAAGGATAAAGGAAGAAAAATGGAGTTGATTGGTACCAAAATCACTCACCCAAAGCAAGAAGATGAAATTTCCTCCTCTCCCCCTTTGTGAACAGCTGCGCACGGCTCTACCACTCCCTCCCTCTCTTATTTTTTTCTGTTTTTCTTGGCTTCTATTGTGACTAAACCCTACTCCTAGTTAAGTCATGAATTTGGGCCTATTTAGTGGGCTTGGGCCCCTTATTTACACCCCTTAGGTACTTACACACATCCTCCCAATTTAATTAAAATACTCCACATTTAACTAAAATACTCACCATTTATTTACTACATCTCACTCCTTAATTAAATTAATTACCCTATATTTATTTTAATATAGACAACTAAAATATTACTTAATTAAATTAGTTAAATAATCACTTAATTAATTTTGGGGTGTTACAGTTGGCATCGAACGCTCCAGAGACAAAGAATGTTCATAAGAACTGCTGCGTCCATTCTCTTGTTTTTCTTAGTTTCAGAAAAATTTCCAATGTACTCCTTTCGATCGATCGTGACATTACGCACGGTGACTTCCATATGAATAAAAGTCCAAATTTTTCACTCTATCAGTTTGTTGTCTTATCATTGCTTTCTTTTCATTTCTGCTTTAAAACTACGTTTTATGGTAGATGATAAATAAATCATGGAAATGTGCATAAGTCATGGTGTAACACCCCGAAAAATAAAATAAAATAATTTAATTGGTTTAATTAAATTGATTAGTGGAATAATTAATTTTAGTTGAAGTGTGAGATAATTAAAATTAAAGGGGAATATCATGATTTGTGTAGGAGTGGGATCGAGTAGTAGTGGGGGGTGTAGCTGTGAGCCCAATGCGTGAAAGGCCCACAGCTTAAACCCCAAGGGTTATGCGAAACCCTCATTCCAAATTCATTCAGAGAGAAAAACGAAAATTTAGAGAGAGCAAGGGAGGAGGAGGAGGTGGCGGCGCTAAGAGAAGGAGGAGAAGAGAAATTTCGCAAGTTCTCAAGCTTTGCTTTGTGTGTTGCTGTGGTTACGGGTGGTGTCTTCAATCATCTTCCACGGAGCGTACGTTAATAGGTAAGGGTGAGCGTTTCGGTTAAACATAATTGGGTATGTGGTGGGTTGTGGGGTTTTGATGTTATTGTGAGGTGATTTGATGGTTATTGACGTTGTTGATGAATTTTGATGTTGTTGTGAATTTGAGATGAATATGTGCAAAATTGATGAAGGATTGAATTAATTGTGATTTTATTGTTGTTTTGATGTATGATTGAAATGTATAATGAAATGATGTTTCTATCGCGTTGTATGTGATTGATTGATGAGTGTGTCCGGATGATTCGAATCGTTATGTTTGTAATTGTGATTCTTAAACAAATAGAAGAATGATTATCTTTTTCTCCAAAGTGAAGCTTGAAATCGATTCTGGGCTCTATACAGAAGCCAGAAATCGATTTCCTCCTTTAGACACATGAGCAAAAAATTGATTCCCTCTTTAGAAAATGGAAGCAAGAAATCGATTTCCCACTTCAAAATGGAAGTAAGGAATCGATTTCCCACTTCAAAATGGAAGTAAGGAATCGATTTCCCACTTCAAAATGGAAGTAAGGAATCGATTTCCCACTTCAAAATGGAAGCAAGGAATCGATTCCCCCTTTAAACTAAAAACAAGGAATCGATTTCCCTCTTTGAAAATGAAAGCCATGAATCAATTTCCCATTTTAAAAATGAAAGCTATGAATCAATTCCTCTTTTGAAAACAAGTAGCTATAAATCGATTACTCTTTTGAACGTCCTAGGTGTTTTTCCCGAATTGAAACGTGACGATTCTTAACAAAAATTTGTGATGCTATGTTATATAAATGAGTCTCGGTGAAATGTTATACTACTAGTGTGCTAATTGACTATGGCTAGACTGTGGTTTACCACTAAGGTCAGAATTTCTTTCGCTGGTGTATTTACAAGGGCATCATCGAGAGTCTTGCAAAGGTGGCCAATGCTGTTGCAAGTAGTATCGATTACACGAGTAATCCCATAGTCAATCAGTACACTATTTTATAGCACCCTAAACCAAAGGATAACTGAAATATATATATATCCTCTATAATGATGTTGGTGTGTACGATTATGATGAATTGCGGTGAATGTTCACTATGAGTATAATTATGATGAAGTTGTAGTATGAATTGTGTGAAATGTGACGAGTTCACTCTATGAGTGATTAGGACGATGTGATATCTATGAGTGATGAATTGTGAAGAATATACTCTATGAGTATAGTTTTAATAATGCTGTGGTGTGATTGTGATGAATTGCGAAGAATACACTCTATGAGTGTTTTATGATGATGATGGTGAGTATTTGGATGAAATGCACATGTGTAAGTAGAATCTCATGGCATGTGCATAATTGTGAAGAAGAAGGCTTGGCCTCCGGTGAAGAATAGGCTTGGCCTCCCGTGAAGAAGAATAGGCCGGCCTCTTAATTGTGATGAATATGGTACCATCATGCATATGCCCTTGTGTGGGTTGCATTTTCATACATAAGCACGATTGTGAATTGTTGTTGTAGCATGACCGTGAAATTGTTTGTTGTGATTGAAATTTGGTGTTGTGTGATTATGATGTGGTGATGATGATGATACCGTGTGATTGCTCGCTCTCATTTTTCTATTATGTATCCGATTATGTTTTATTGAAATTCTCACCCCTACGCTTGGAATGTTGCTCTATTGTGGCAACGCGCAGTAACCCCGAATGAAGGTCCTGCCGCCTTCTTTGATAGCCGTTGGGATGTGCGCGAAGTCGCTCTACGTCTTTGTAGCACCTAGGGGCGTAGTTTAAGTTTGTTAGTTTATTAATTAAGCGCTTAATGATTTTATGGTTGATGTGAGGCGTGTTCGAGTGGTTTTGGCGGCGATGATTTTTATTCCATTGTGACGTAAAATTCCTTTTGTTTTGGAGTTTAATTTTTATGGCGATGGTTTCTTTGCACAAACTTTAATGAGTGCAAATGATGAGTTTTATGACGAGGTAGCATTTCTTTTCTACCAATTAAATTAATATTTTTGAAAAGGAAATTACTCAGATAATGACGTGTAAATTGAGGGGTAGAAAAGGGGTGTTACATTAGTGGTATCAGAGCAGTTCGGTCTGTCCGACCAAGTTTTCCGGTCGTAGAGTCTTTTAGTCCTAGCTGTTGTTTATGCTGTAGTGCAGCTCGGTCCTAACCGGACTGTTGTATTGTCTATTGTGTTTCTGATTGGTGAACTCTGAGTAGAGTTTCATGCTTTGCTTGTTTGATTGTTGATAGCTGTGAGACCGACCAGATTAGTTGGTTACGTTCTCAAGGTAATAGCACGAATGATAGGTACTCTTAGCTGGGAAGGATCATCAATGTTACCATTGTTAGTGAGGTTTAAAATCCAAGTGACTTTCATAGAGCTCAATATTCCCTTTAGACCGTGTGTTGTGTGCCAATCGAGTGTTTTCTGTGTGAACCTTGTATTTAGGCCTTATTTTGTGACTTTGTTGTTTCGTGATCTTTGAATTCATACAATTTGTAATTTGGTTTAGTAACTGTTCTATGAATTCTAACTTTACTAGTCTGTGCTTCTATGACTTGGCTTTGTTGTGGTTGGTTGCATTATGTTGTTTTGGAGAGTGAAAATTAAAATGTTTATTGACTCTACGGGTACTCTTGTGTTAAACCACTATTTTATGGAATACTCAAAATGTGTTTATCTTATTTAAGTAAACATTACTATGTCTTATTCAAAGTTGAGCGTCTCGCCAGTCATTATTAATGTGTTAACTTGTTTTAGCTTGTTATTCAATTTGCCTGAATTTTCTCTGTACATGATTGCGAACTTCGTATTTTGCTAGTTATTTTTTTTTAAAATTTTTGTTCGTGAACAAATTTCTTGTGTAATCTGATTTTGTGATTTGAGAATAAAATGTTGATTGAGACCGTTTGTCAATTTCAGTTAAAACTAGTTTATTTGAGGGATGATGAGGATTTGACTAGTCAGATTTTATGTGTTAAATTAATACTAAGTTTGTGTGTTGTGATTCACTATAGCACGTTTGTAATTGTGTATTGATGCTTCTGAATGAGTGCCTTGCGGTGATCGTTTTGTCACTTATTTTAAGTTGTTGCTTTAATAGTAACATGACGTCATGCTAATCCTTAAGTATTAATTTTCTTGCTTAAAAGCTAGAACGATCATTTTCTCTAATTCGTATAGTCATAAGGTATCATTTACAAATTTTTTTCTTTCTCTTTCCATGAAATTTCTTTAGATTCTCGATATGACGAATTTTAGATCGGTAGCAATCAGAGTTAGTGGGTTTAGTGGGTTGCGGTGAGTCTCAACATACATATATAAGGGTGGCTTCGAAGGGTTGACTTTGTTGATGTGCGATTCCTATGTAAACACTCTTCTTTGGTTGTGGCGATCTTTTGTGTGCTTGGCTGCTCACTATATATACTGAGGAATCATTTTGATATGAGTTGAACAAACACCACGCACCTAATATATCAAACGATGCGTAGGTATTAGTTAGTATCTTTTCTCGGGTTTTGCTTACATGGGAAAAAGCGGATAAACAATATATAGCCTAAATATTTTTGAGTGGGTTGTATGAAGTATGAAGTTTTTGAATGTTAATTATTGGTACTTTGTAGTCAATGAGCTTATTTTAATATTTCACCCATGTAGAGATAGTATTCAGATTTTACTGCGCAAACTAGCTTGCCCTTTTCTACAAATTAATAATGATTCTAGCCGTTGACTAACATGTCATGTCATTACTACTTTCATTTCTTTTGTTTGTGTTGTTCTATTTGTCTAATTATTCTCAACATTGCGAACTCTAAGTCTTTGAGAAGCTGTTTCATGACTTTCATCCTATAGTATATCGATTGTGAACTCCAAGCGTGAAAAGTCTTCAAGTTTTATGATTTAATTGTGATACTAATATTTTCTAAAGAATGATGTTACGTGGTTTTGTGGTGTAAAAATAAATATGTACTCAAACTGCTTATAAACTTCTATTTAACTAGCTTTAAGGTTGGATGCTTATGTATTAAGTTTGTTTTGATGGATAAATACTAAGTCTTGTATAATTTATTATTATTTTAGATTTTGGATATGCACTAAGTTTAAGAGGATTAAATAAGAAGCGTGCTCATCCTTAATTTTAACTTATGGGTTTTATTTATGTTAATCAATTGTTCTCTATATGTTATGTTGTGAATTTGTCAGATTGTGAAATAGTGTGTACTACACACGTAAAACATTTGAAATTTTTTTTATCCTATATAATTTAAATTATACTAAGTGAATGCTAGCGAAATTAATTGTTTAATTAATTTTCCGATTTTTTTTAAGTGAGTTTATAAATAAATTAAATATTGCACTTAAAAGTGTATATGAATGACTGTTGTTCCCTTCTAATGAGAGTCTAAAACTGTTCTTGGGTTTTTACAATGGATCAACTTGATGTGTCAAGAACTTCTAAAGTAAGTTATAATTTATGAGTGTTTTGTACGCGTGGCTTAATTATATTTCGTGAGGTGCCACTAACTGTCTTAGTAGATTTATTTACACATTCCATTTTAATTTTTCTTAAAAATAGCAAAGCCACATGTTAATTGGATGAGAGGGTTAGAGACAATATGCTTTATAGCCTCCTTGTTATATTATGATTATGTGTATGTTGATTCCTAACTCCTAGATAATTGTGTCCGTTATAAATGTTTATGTACTTTGCATGTATTGTAAAATGAGAATTCATCTCAACCTTATCTTTGTTCTGATGTTCTTATTGGAGTTTTGGCAGCGTTTTGTGCATAGACTAAAAGTACATAGTTTTGTGAGGTAAGAGATGAGAATACATACCTTAAGTTGAGACTTAGGAGCAGTAGTAAACCATGCCTTGTTGGGAACATTCAGAAATGTTGCTTCTATAAAGCCTACTATATAATGATTAGTAATTGTGAAAAGTAGCTTAATTATTTGTATGAGATACGACTTGGCTTTCAAGCTTATAGAGTGAGCTTTAGATTATGGGGTTTTCATTGAACGAACTCATGGTGATTGCCCTTTGAGACTATCTTATCCTAATAGCAGATTGATTGTGTTGGGTAGTCGAGTTAAACTTTGGTGACTTCGAGATAACAGTTTTAGTACAGAGTTAGAGTGTAGAGATGTGTGCATTGCTCTAGGGAACTCTATTTGATTTCGGGAATTCGAGACAGAATATAGAATAACGGATAACAACCTTTAGAACAACAAGGACTTCTAGTGTAGGAATACCTTTTTGTTGTTGGCTAGGAATCGTTGGAATTTCGAGGACGAAATTCTTTTAAGAAGGGGAGAGTTGTAACACCCCGAAAAATAAAATAAAATAATTTAATTGGTTTAATTAAATTGATTAGTGGAATAATTAATTTTAGTTGAAGTGTGAGATAATTAAAATTAAAGGGGAATATCATGATTTGTGTAGGAGTGGGATCGAGTAGTAGTGGGGGGTGTAGTTGTGAGCCCAATGCGTGAAAGGCCCACAGCTTAAACCCCAAGGGTTATGCGAAACCCTCATTCCCAATTCATTCAGAGAGAAAAACGAAAATTTAGAGAGAGCAAGGGAGGAGGAGGTGGCGCGGCGCTAAGAGAAGGAGGGAGAAGAGAAATTTCGCAAGTTCTCAAGCTTTGCTTCGTGTGTTCTTTGTGGTTACGGGTGGTGTCTTCAATCATCTTCCACGGAGCGTACGTTAAGAGGTAAGGGTGAGCGTTTCGGTTAAACATAATTGGGTATGTGGTGGGTTGTGGGGTTTTGATGTTATTGTGAGGTGATTTGATGGTTATTGACGTTGTTGATGAATTTTGATGTTGTTGTGAATTTGAGATGAACATGTGCAAAATTGATGAAGGATTGAATTAATTGTGATTTTATTGTTGTTTTGATGTATGATTGAAATGTATAATGAAATGATGTTTCTATGCGTTGTATGTGATTGATTGATGAGTGTGTCTGGATGATTCTGAACTGTTATGTTTGTAATTGTGATTCTTAAACAAATAGAAGAATGATTATCTTTTTCTCCAAAGTGAAGCTTGAAATCGATTCTGGGCTCTATACAGAAGCCAGAAATCGATTTCCTCCTTTAGACACATGAGCAAGAAATCGATTCCCTCTTTAGAAAATGGAAGCAAGAAATCGATTTCCCACTTCAAAATGGAAGTAAGGAATCGATTTCCCACTTCAAAATGGAAGTAAGGAATCGATTTCCCACTTCATAATGGAAGTAAGGAATCGATTTCACACTTCAAAATGGAAGTAAGGAATCGATTTCCCACTTCAAAATGAAAGCAAGGAATCGATTCCCCCTTTAAACTAAAAACAAGGAATCGATTTCCCTCTTTGAAAATGAAAGCCATGAATCGATTTCCCATTTTAAAAATGAAAGCTATGAATCAATTCCTTTTTTGAAAACAAGTAGCTATAAATCGATTACTCTTTTGAACGTCCTAGGTGTTTTTCCCGAATTGAAACGTGATGATTCTTAACAAAAATTTGTGATGCTATGTTATATAAATGAGTCTCGGTGAAATGTTATACTACTAGTGTGCTAATTGACTATGGCTAGACTGTGGTTTACCACTAAGGTCGAAATTTCTTTATTTGGTGTATTTACAAGGGCATCATCGAGAGTCTTGCAAAGGTGGCCAATGCTGTTGCAAGTAGTATCGATTACGAGTAATCCCATAGTCAATCAATTACACTATTTTATAGCACCCTAAACCAAAGGATAAACTGAAATATATATATATATATATATATATATATATATATATATATATATATATATATATATATATATATCCTCTATAATGATGTTGGTGTGTACGATTATGATGAATTGCGGTGAATGTTCACTATGAGTATAATTATGATGATGTTGTAGTATGAATTGTGTGAAATGTGACGAGTTCACTCTATGAGTGATTAGGACGATGTGATATCTATGAGTGATGAATTGTAAAGAATATACTCTATGAGTATAGTTTTAATAATGTTGTGGTGTGATTGTGATGAATTGCGAAGAATACACTCTGAGTGTTTTATGATGATGATGGTGAGTATTTGGATGAAATGCACATGTGTAAGTAGAATCTCATGGCATGTGCATAATTGTGAAGAATAGGCTTTGGCCTCCAGTGAAGAATAGGCTTCGGCCTCCAGTGAAGAATAGGCTCCGGCCTCTTAATTGTGATGAATATGGTACCATCATGCATATGCCCTTGTGTGGGTTGCATTTTCATACATAAGCACGACTGTGAATTGTTGTTGTAGCATGACTGTGAATTGTTGCTGTTGTGATTGGGCTGGTGTTGTGTGATTATGATGTGGTGATGATGATGATACCGTGTGATTGCTCGCTCTCATTTTTCTATTATGTATCTCGATTATGTTTTATTGAAATTCTCACCCTTACGCTTGGAATGTTGCTCTATTGTGGCAACGCCGCAGTAACCCCGAATGAAGGTCCTGCCGCCTTCTTTGATAGCCGTTGGGATGTGCGTCGAAGTCGCATTTCTCGATCATTTGTAGCACCTAGGGGCGTAGTTTAAGTTTGTTACTTTATTAATTAACCGCTTAATGATTTTATGGTTGATGTGAGACGTGTTCGAGTGGTTTTAGCGGCGATGATTTTTATTCCATTGTGACGTAAAATTCTTTTTGTTTTGGAGTTTAATTTTTATGACGATGGTTTTGCTGCACAAACTTTAATGAGTGCAAATGATGAGTTTTTATGACGAGGTAGCATTTCTTTTCTACCAATTAAATTAATATTTTTGAAAAGGAAATTACTCTGATAATGACGTGTAAATTGAGGGATAGAAAAGGGGTGTTACACATGGCATTAAGATCATTGCGAAATGTTTGAAAATAACAACAAAAAGAGACGATCTTTCAGTCAAGTAAGCTCACAAAAATCAAATAAGAAGCGCTGATTGCATTAGAACAAGAGGACGGAGCTCGGCTCTCGAATTCTTATCATAGATGATCGTTGTGTCTCATAGCGCAAGTCCCGCGAGTTGGTCGGACCAGCAAAGGAAAAGCCAAAAGAGCAAAAGAGCACAAAAAAAAAGAGGGGGTTTGGAAAAGAAAAAGAGCAATAAACAAATAAAGTCATGCATTACATTCACTAAGCATAAAATCATGCACTCGTCAGACATAGAAAATAATGATAAAGTAAAGAAAAGAGAAATTCAGGCATTTGCATTACATTCATCATAAGAAAAGAATAAGAAAATGGAAATCATGGCATTTGCATTGCATGCATTGGTTCATTTTTCAGCTGCTGACAAGTGAGAGAGAGGATAAACACCGCGGTGTTAATGCTCGCCTTCAGATTCCGAAAATGCTCCCCCAGGTTGGGAGTTCAGAAAAAAGAAAAGAAAAGAGAGAAACAAAAAAAGAAAAGAAAAGAGAGCGCTCAGGCGCGCATTGCGGATTGGAGCCCAAGGAGATCATCGCTCCCTTTTGCCCAGGTCTCACATCGTGTACGAGCAACGCGATGGACCGTAGCCCCATGTGAGGTTCAACGGAATAGTTGTATCAGCCTAAGATACAGTGGACGTCGTGCATTGATCTGTATATCAGTTCTGGAGCTGATAACGATCCCCCCGGGTCGCTCGAAAAGGCCAACAGGAAGCGTGCTCCTCAAAGCCACGTGCAAACTCGGATTCATCAAGAGTTCGTTTAAGGATTACAGGTTTTAGGCAGCCTGGGCAATTTACCGCTTCCTGCACGCAAGTGCCCATTTTACCTTTTCTGTCTGCACGTCAGTGTTCATTTACTGTTTTCGCATCGACACGAAAGTGTCTATCTTTCCAAAAAAAGGGCGAAAGGAGAAAAGAGAAAAAAAAAAAGGGTTACTCCAAGTGGACAAAATTGGTATAATTTCTGAATTCTTTATTTCTATTTTATCTTCGAAATATGTGTCGGCCAATTCATATTTCTTGGTAAAATCCAAATAAAGAGGGGCAGCTGTCATACCCCAATTTTGTCCGACTAGTTGAAAATCAAATAAAATTGTATTTTAGTAAATACCCAATGCTAGTAAGTATTTTTCTCATTTTTAAAAGAGCTCAAAATTAAGTGCGCATACCCAATGCGCGCATTATTCTTGAGTGCCTACGCGCATTAATGATCATATACAACTTCATCATTGTCGTGTTCGTGTGTCTGAATCCCATACGCGTGTGGCTCCTAATTAAGTGCGCATATTCATTTGAGTGCACGCACTTATTCTCGTAGTGCGTATTTAAGTTGCCAATCAGGTGCGTGTTTTGCCGAACGAGAATTACGCTAATCACGAGTATCTTTCGAAAGTCGTTAGTAATTTAGCGTCATTACTATTGTGTGGTTATCATTATGGTTATTTGTATTAGTAGTTATAAACAAATAGAGAAACACCAAAAATAGTCAAATAGTGTCTTGATAAAATCTGTTTCTTTTATTTTTACAAAAAAAAAAAATACAAAGTTATATTATTTTGTTGGTACACATAAAATAAGAAATAATAAAAGAAGTCAAACAAAAAAAAAAGTAAAGCAGCAAGGACGTTGTTGTTCCTGATAGCATATGGATATTTTGAGCTCCAAGCTCAACTTGCCTTCTCCTTGTCTCTTTGGTTGGTTATCTTTTGTGGCAAAAACATTTCAGCTTTTGCAGCACTACCACCTCCACCCCTTGTTGTTGCTGCCTGCATTCTCAGTCTGGTCTCCCATGAGTTTTGATATCCTGCTCAACATACACACCTACACCACATATTTTGGACTATAAATACAGATGCACAGTAAACACAAGGAGAGAGACACTAAGAAGCATACATACACTCAACAAAAGCACAAGAAAAACCAAAAAAACACATACAAACACAACACACACAGACACGGAGCAGGGGGAAGAAAAGGAAACAACCATCTTCACTCCATACAACAACCTTCAAATCCTCACCTTCCTTCCTCTTCCCTTCACATTTCCAAATACAGTATCACTCTCACTCAGAACCAGCCATTATCCATCAACAACACCCATCCCCCTCTATAGAGCCAGTGAATGAAGAGGTGTAGAAAAGAATGAAAACATGAAAAGAGAACAGGAACAAACACATTCATCTGAAATCCCCACGCCACCCGCCAGTGAAACACTGGCGGAGGACCTCCTGGTCGTCTTCTCCAAATGAAACCACCGTTAATAATACAACCTCCCGTAATTAGTTATACCCCTTTTACTATTTCACCCTTTTCCCGTAAATCTTTCAAACTCTTTTCTAATTAATGCAAGTTATTAGTGACTATCACCCAAAGCCTTGACTTGTTTGATTGTCATGAACGCTATCAAGAGTTATTAGTAATGATCACTCAAAGCCTCTGCTTGCTTGGTCATTATGAAAGCTCTTCCCCTTTCCAAAATAATTTCAAAAACATTTTCATCTTCAGATTAGAACTACGTCGCTTTGATTCCCATTTGGGATACGTGCGACGAGCGAGCCACACGCCGCCAAGCGCAACAAATAAAAATCCTTGTTGCAACCATAAACATTAGCATTTTTCATAACAAAAGAATCATTTTTAAACCCATTGTTGCTAGTGGCTAATCGTAACCTTCGTTCGTCTAGCCATTGGTGGCAATGTCTTTTTCCAAAGAACAATAAGCGATGGTCACCCATAACTTTGGTTAGTTTGATCATTCGTGCCAAATAATCTCTTTCGAAAACCATTTTCAATAGATCAAATAAAAAACGAGTCGCTACTAACGGTCAATCAGAACCTTTGTTCGTCTGACTAGTGGCGGTGACTCCCATTTTTCAAGAGTACTTAGCGGTGATTACCCATAACCTTAGTTAGTTTAATCATTCGCTGAATACTCGTCCTATTTCGAAAACTCGCTAAAAAGATAAAAACAAAAACATTTTCATGACAACCAAGAACTACGTAGCTTTGAATTCTAGGTATTTTCAAATCAAACGTTAAAACCACACATTTAGTTAGAGGTTCCCTTTCGGTAGAAAGGACGTGTGCGGTGCTAGTACCTTCAAACGTTAAAACCACACATTTAGTTAGAGGTTCCCTTTCGGTAGAAAGGACGTGTGCGGTGCTAGTACCTTCCTCACACGTAATCGACCCCCGAACCTATATCTCTAGTTTTCAAAAGACCATCCGCCTTGTTCAAAATACCTTTTTTCAATGTTTTGGTCTTAAAAATAAAATATTGGTGGCGGCTTCAAAAAATTTCCACGTTGTACATTGAGAAACTCAAACCGGATTTTTCGGGGTGCAACAGATGTTTGTGAGTATGCATTTGTAACTTGCATGAGTTGTTAATCGTTAGTGACAATCTCCATTTCAGAAACCTCTTTGCGTCAAAAAAAACCTAAAACAAAACCAATTATCATTAATGATCACTCGCGCCGTTGCCGTTTGGTTGTTAATGATGATTTCATTTTCAAAAGAGTTAGTAGTATGACCACTCTAAACCATTGTTGTTTGGTCATCACGAACGCTCAATCCAATTGCGAACTCTTTTCCAAGTTATCAAAACATTTTCCCCAAAACGAATCTTAAAAATATCAAAATCAAAACTAATTGTCATTGCTGATCACTCGCGCCGTTGCCGTTTGATTGTGGGTGATAATTTCATTCCCGTGGGAGCTAGTAGTGTGGCCACTCTAAACCGTTGTTGTTTGGTCTTCACAAACGCTCCCCTTCAATTGCGAAAACATTTTCAATAATCAAAATAAAAATCGGTTGTCATCAATAGTCACTCGCGCCGTTGCCGTTTGATTGTTAGTGATGATCCCATTTTCAAAAAAGAGTTAGTAGTGTGACCACTCTAAACCGTTGTTGTTTGGTCACTGCGAACGCTCAACCCCTTTGCGAAAAACTCTAAAAAAGATTAAAAAACAAAAACCCTTTTCAGGACAAACAAGAACTACGTAGCTTTGAATTCTCCATCGCACCGGGAGATACGTAGGAGCGAGAGGCCAACTCTCGTCAAGCGCCAAAAATAAAAATTTTCATTAAGTCTTCTCGTTCCCTTTTCTATAAAGAGGCAAATTTAAATATCTTCCAAATCAACACTTAAAACCACACGTTTAATTAAAGGTTCCCTTTCGGTAGAAAGGAGGTGTGGGGTACTAATACCTTCCCCATGCCTAATCGACCCCCGAACCCAAATTTTCCGGCTTCCAAAAGGCCATTCGCTTTCCAAAAAGGTTTTTTTCAATATTTTCCTTTAAAAAAAATATTGGTGGCGACTTCATTGTTTTAAAAGTTGTAAACGAAGAAAGATCCTCGGGGACTTTTTAGCGCAATACCGCGACTTCACTCGGGACTTTTCCTTTTTTTAAGTGGGTCAAGCCTAACTAATTAAATGTATGGTTTAATGTGCTATCGATTTGATTTGGATACCTTGTTTGCTTCTATCCCTTTCAGTTTCCTCTTCTTTCTTATCATGTTGTATGCATGTGCATTTGTTTTCTCTTCTTCCATGTTTGTTTTTCCTTCCTCTTCTTTGCTTATGTGCTTAGTACCCTCATGCATTTCCCCAATCCCAATCATGTTCCCTTCTTCTTTACTCCCTTTCTTCAAGGTAAGCTAATGCATCATTTCCCCCCATCTTGTTATGTTCCCTTCTTCTTTGCTCCCTTTCTTCAAGGTAAGCTCATGCATCATTTCCCCCCATCTTGTTATGTTCCCTTCTTCTTTGCTCCCTTTCTTCAAGGTAAGCTCATGCATTTCTCCCCAATTCTATCATGATTCCCTCTTCTTGGCTCCCTTTCTTGAGGTAAGCAATGCACTTGATTGTTGTTGAAACCCTAGGCTAGCTTATTTGATATTAAACCCTAGGGTAGACAACATGTTATTGCTAGCTTTTTGTCTGGACTGTTCTACCCTACAAATAAGGTGTTGGGGCGCATTTGATTTTGTTTTAAATATGAAAATATTAATTAATACTCGTCCATTTGTCTTTTTCCCCCACTGATAAGCTTGATTTTAGTTGATTGCAGTTTAACCTAATCCTTCCACTATAAAGTTTTTGTTTTTAATTGCAGTTTGGTAAAAAATCAATATTGGAGAAGAGATATCCACAGTTGTCTGAAGATATTGTTTTGGATGTGAATTGGCTGCCACCTATGTTGCACGAGTACTGGTACCGGTACCGGGGTCGGGTGCTGGTACGTGATACGTGATTTATCAAAAAATCAAGGTACGGGTACGTGACATAAATTTGATATAAACATGACTAAAAGATAGAAACACAATGAAATATACGAAAGTTATTTAGAAAGCAAAACTAGAAAAAAGATCTAGCATCTCATAAGAAAAAATTTAGTATCCCAAAAAAATAGAATGAAAATACTGAGTTTTTACGATACGACCAACATATATTTACACATTGAACCACAAATGTAGGTAGGAAAGTACCCACAAGTACCCAATGAGTACCGGTACCAGATACGTATTTGGTACGGGTACGACTCTGATTTTGAAGTACCCATGCTTCAGAGGTTGCTACTTCTTGATTGCTTAAGCACCTTTGGAATTAAAGAATCACAATTCCTTCAAATTAATGTATTAGAGACACATGTCAAAGCTACAAATTAATGTATATTCTGCACGGCAAATGATAGACTACTTGTTGACTCACTGTTGGGGGTTAAACATAGGGATATTAAAAGAATCTTTTTGAGGCAGCCACAAATTATGGAGTATACAATAGAGAGCAATTTGAAGTATTCTTTTGGGTTTTTGACAGGCTTTGGTATACCATGTTGGTGAAGATATTGGAAAGGTTATTGCTTTTGATGTTATTTGTAGCTAAAGCCAAATCAACTTCTTCGGTCTTGTCTTTCTTTAATCTTTCAGATTTTAATTCTGTTACGTATGTGGCATAGAAGAGCCCCTTGAAATACCCATACTAAATGACCTTACTATGGTTTTGGGTTATATTATATATCTCAGGTAATGTGAAACAATAACAAACTTGGTATTTCAATTAGTATTTTTTTTTAATATTTTGTTTGTACAATGATGTTTCTAATTGCAATTTGTACCAAGGAAACAAAGAATTGTGGTTGATTTCATTTACCCTCCTCAGTATATGACAATGTAAAAGAGGTTTGAATTCTGATCATAAACATATACTTTTCAAGTCCCTTATAGTTAACATGTATAGAACATTTAACATGGAATCTACAACATGGTGTCTATAATTTTTCCTGCCATGGTTTTATAGAGTCTTATATCCTAGGCAATGTTTTGCTGCTTATCAATGGTGCATAACTGATTCTTTTGAATTTTGATCCTAGTAATTATAAATATATCTATTTGTGTAACATCTTGAACTGCATAGCCAAATGTGCATCCTCATATGTGAGAAGGAAGAAAATAATATTTTAGAGAATTCAGATCATCAAGTTAGTTACCAAATGTGTGGGGTTTATGTGGAAGGGTCATTCTGTATCAGTAGTTACCAAATGTGTGGGGTTTATGTGGAGGGGTCATTTCCCATTGTGAGTAATCTTTGCCATGAGATTTTTCTGCATTTTCCACTATACAACCTAGAAGTTGGAGCTTTGTTCTCAACACTACGAGAGATTGTTACAATTTACTTGATTGTTAGTTAATACTATTGTTCTGTATTTGAAATTCCCGTATTGGAAATTTTCCGCTATTTGATCCATTTTTTGTAGAGACTATTGCGCTAAGGAGAACATGGCCAAGAATTAGCAAGACAAGAAAGAGAGAAATATGAAGTTGCAGCTGGGGTTAATGTTTTCTTAGGATCTTTTAGTATACGATTGTTTTAAGCTATTATCGTTTTTGATTTGTATTTGAACTACAAATGTTTCATTTGAAAGTGAAATTGTATTTGTTTGAAATACATTTGTGTATCATGGTTATATTTTTAATGAAGTTTTGAGTACTTTGATTAAATTTATTGAATTATGATATTATATAACACATGAGTGCTAGTAATAGAAGCTAATAATGAGGTGATGTGAAGATCTTCTCAATTATAAATAATAACAAAAGAGTATCAAAATTCTATATAAAACATTTGGAGGAGGTTAAAAACCCCCACAGTAAAGCCCCCACTAATCGTGGGGGTTAAAAAACCCTGCAGTAAAACCCCCGCAAATAGACTCGATACCAGTGTTTTTTAAAAACCCCGCAAAATGATTGCGGCACTTGAAACTCCGGCAGTTTAAAACCCCCCACAGTTTAATTTGACTTAAAAACCCCCGCTATGTGATTCGTTTTTTGTAGTGACTCATTGGGTCCTTCAGGTGTGTTCATGACAGACTGGATTTGAAAAAGGCTCTCTCTCTCCTCTCTCTCTCTGGTGCTATATCAGGTAGTGATCTTGTGTAGGTGTTGATTTCTGATTTTCCGACTTTTTGTATTGTGATTTACTTCTAATAATGATAAAGGGGAAGGTGATTAGAAAGTGAAGGTGATTAGATATTGAAGGTGATTAGAAAATGATGACCTCTTGTCCTGTATAGTTCAAGAATAAAGTTTGTGACTTCTATTGTTTAAATGATAGAATCATATAAATTTTTCCACAATTTGTGACTTATGTTGTTTAAATGATAGAATCATATAAAATTTGGGGTGAAGTGAACTCTGGGAATATAGACCTTATTAGTTTGATTTTTTAGAGACAAGAATCTTTATAACTTTAAGTCTTTTTATGTTTGGTTTTCTTTTTTTCTTTTGTTTTTATTATTCCAAGAGTTTCTTATCAGGAGGGAAAAGCTTTTTAATTCTCAGAGTACTTGGTAATTTATTAGAGAATTAAATATGGATATTTATTTGTAAAGTAGTGTGGAGGTACAAGTTACCACCTGTTGTTGTATCAGGTCACCAAGATCATGAAAGTTGAGGCTAAAAGGGTATATAATGTTGTAGGAGTTAATCATAATATGTCTACAGATAAGATAAAGAAAGGGTATGTTTTCCTTTGTGTTGGATCATATTATATACAGATAATGGTGGAAAGCCCATGCTATGATATTTGGTGATTTGCAGGAACCCGAAAGATTGAGCCCTATTACTGTAAAATTCTCAACATTCCATATTCTTTCTCTAATTGATCTTTTTATTGTGCTTATTATGGCTCTATCCAACATTAAATTATCTCTGTTTTCTCTTGCAAGGAAAATCATGTGTGGTATTGCTTTAGCATTAGGTGGATCACCAGACGGATTTAAAGGCCAGAGTTGGAGATCTATTTTTTGGTATTTGATGATGTAACACCCTAAATGATTTAGTTAAGCAATTGATTAGATTATTTAAAGTGTTACACTATTTTAATTATATTAAGTCATAATATAGTATTTATAATAAAGTATTTTATTTAATTGAAGGGAGTGGTATTGGAAATACCGGAACTGCTATTATTGGCCCAGGAGCCCAAGCCCAATGACTTAGGCTCCTAGGGATTGTGCATTTCGCACCAAAGGAGAGAAAGAAAGAAAAAATGAAAAGAGAGAAAGAAAGAAAGGAAGAAAACGGCGCAACCTAGAGGAGAAGAGAGAAGAGTAGATCGCACCACTCAAGAAGGAGAGAAGGGAGCTCTTGTTGCTGTGGGTTTTGTACGTGACTCGGAGAAAGAGAGTTTCTACGGTTTAATTCAAGGTAAGGGGAGTCTCACTCTATAATAGAGGGTATAATAGGTTGTATAGGAGTCATAGAGTCTCTATTTGTTGATAATTGGTTGATTGATTGAATTTGGTTGAGTGAATTTGATGAAATTGCATGAGAAATTGATTTAGGGCTTAATGTTAGGGTTTATGTGCTTGACTTCGTGTTAATGTGTAATTTGATGTTTGAGATGTGAAATTGAATGTGTTAAAATGATTATAGAGTGAATTTGAATGATATATGGTGATTAGAATTGAAAGGAATTAAGAATTGGGGATTTTTGAGGTATGGGGCGCCAATGTGCTAGGATTTATGCGCCCTGTGTACTGTTCATGGGTTGGGTTGTGAGTTTGTGCAGGAATGCCACTGTCAGGGCGCCATATTGCTGAGAAAATGGCGCTTGGGTTACTGTTCACGTGCTGGGATTGTGTCTGCGTGCGGTATTCTTCGCTGGCGCCAAGTTCTTTGAGGAAATGGCGCCTAGTGCACCGTGAGCGTTGATGTGTGTGTGTGTGTTCTTTGTCCGGGCGCCGATTCTTTGGGAATATGGCGCGCCGCGCACCTTCATTCACGTGCACATATGGGGTGGTTTGAGTGGAACTTGAGGTTCTGGGCATATTTCACCGTGCCATATTTTGTAATTGCCTGCCCAAATTCTATTTTAAACATTTTGGCTCGAGTAGTTTTAGTTTTTCATGTGTCATTTGAGAGATGTTCTGGTGGGCTTTGCTGTGGCGCTATATGTGTGCGCCTAGGGGGTGTTTTGAGTGGAACTTAGAGTTCTGTGCATATTTCACCGTGCCATCTTTTGCAGTTGCCTGCCCAAAAACAATTTTAAACATTTTGGCTCGAGTGGTTTTCTGTTTGCATGTGTTGTGTGTGCTGGGTCAGGTGCAGGGCGCAACACAGTGCTGCCTAGGGCGCCTAGGCAGGCGCCTGTGTCTGAGACTGTGTCTCAGTCTGTGTCTTAGTTGTGTCTAGGACTGTATTGCCCAGGGGGCGCCAGATTGCTAGAAAAGTGGCGCCCGTGTGGTCGTGTTGCCACACAGGGGCGCCAAATTCTTGAGAAGCTCGGCGCCTAGTCTTTGTGTTGCACAAGGTGGCGCTGAAGAATGGGGAAATGGCGCCTAGTGTTTGCTTTGTGCCTAAGTGTGTGCTTTTTTGGTCCCTAGGTGACAGTTTGGTCCCTAGGTGATTGTTTTGGTCCTAAAGGGTGGTTTAGGTCCCTGAGTGAGGTTTAGTCCTCTTATTGTGAATAGTCCTTGGGACTTAACTATGTTGAGTTAGTAACTTGAGATGACAAAGGATGCCATGGGGCATGAGCCATGGGGCTAGAGCCATGGGGGCTATAAATGAGATTAACTATGAGGTGAGAAATAATATATGAAATGAGATAATCGTAATTGTCTTTGTGATGTGTTCATGGAGTCTCATGCATACATTCATTGCTTGGTCGCGACGTTTATAAATTAATTGTGAGGCCATGAGGCCGAGCCATGGGGCCGAGTCATGAGGACTCAATTTGATAATGATATCGCCATGAGGGCAAATGGTACCACATGCATAACTACATTGCATACATTCTCATGAACGCATAAATGTTATTGAGTGATGATTGGTATGATCGATTGTGTGGTGAGCAGTGGATCGTATATATTGCCTATTATCACTTTTATTATATAGTTCGAGACTCACCCTTTTTCATGTTGTTGTTTACCACGGTAGTCATGAGTGAAGGCTTGCTACCTTCACTATTCCCCGAAGTCGATGCGCTTTCTCGATCACGTAGCACCTAGGGGATGGGTTATAAACTCTAGTTTGATCTGTTTTGCTCATTGTTGAGTTTTCTTGCTGTTATATTATGTATTTTGAGACTTGAGAATTATTCTTTTGAGTTGTAGTTTTATTCCGCTGCATGATATGAGTTTATGTCCCACGTTTTATATGGTGTTATGTATTGATGTATATTTCTGAGCTGAACCGACTGTTTGAATGTTTTAAGAGAGAAGTGTAACATTCCGTTTAATAAAAATAATTTTTATTACTCTGATTTTTGAATTAAATTGCCGGGTAGAAATGGGGTGTTACATTAGTGGTATCGAGCCAAGTTCGGTGCGTCAGGCCAAGTGTGTCTGCATGCATCATGTTGTGTATGACAAATAGGTGTCCTGAATTAGTTCTGAAAATGGTTGTTTATGCTGCAGTGCTAGGTTGAGATGGCCAGAAGAGTTGATGTTGCTCTTGCTGAGGCTTTGCAAGCCATAGCGCAGGTATGGGGACTCGTGAGAATCATCGAGACCCGTAGTCCGCTACGTTTGAGAGGAGAACCCTCCTACCTTGGGGAGAGTACAACCCGGATGGTGCGCTAGCTTGGGTGAAGGAGATTGAGAGGATCTTGTGGTGATTAGTCGCAATGATGAGAGTAAAGTCAAGTATGGTACTCATACTCTATCGAGGAGGCGATGGTGGTGGTTGGAGACCCGGTGAGAGGTTGGGGCTGCTCTCGAGGAGGTTACTTGGGCCGTGTTCGGAGGGAGTTCCTAAGAAAGTACTTTCGGGAGGATGTCGGAGGAAGAAGGAGATGGAGTTTCTTGAGTTGAGGCGGTGGTAGTATGGTATCACGAGTATCTTCGCTAAGTTTGCCGATCCGCTAAGTTTTATCCACACTACTCTGAGGCTGGGTCTGAATTCTCAAAGTGCATAAAATTTGAGAATGGTTTGAGAGCTGATATCAAGCAGGCTATAGGCTATCAGAAGATCAGAGTGTTTGCTGATCTGGTTGACTGCTGCAGGATCTATGAGGATGACAGCAATGCCCGTGCTAGAGTCATGAGGGACCAGAAGGGTAAGTTTCAGAACAGGGGTAAACCATATGAGACATCTGCTGACAGGGGTAAACCATATGAGACATCTGCTGAGGGTAAGAGGTCTGCTGAGGGCAAGAAAACAAGTGGGGGAGATGCTCCTACTGATATTGTGTGCTTCAAGTGTGGCAGGCCGGGTCACAAGAGTTTTGATTGTAAGTCTGGGGGAGAGATATGCTTCAAGTGTGGGAAGGATGGTCACATGGCATCCGATTGTGATCGTAAGGAAGCTGTGTGTTTCAACTGTGGGGAAGTTGGTCACTTTAGCTCCAAGTGCACTAAGCCAAAGAAAGAGAGATCCTTTGGGAGAGTTTTGCAGACCGGCGAGTTCGAGAGGACCCAATGAGATTAGAGGTACTTGCTTTATCTATGGTACACCTTTAGTTGCTATTGTTGACACGGGTGCTACGCACTCTTTTTATTGCATCGTGTCTGTCGTTGAAAAGTTGAATTTATTGTCTACTATGGAGGAGAGGATGGTTATCGACACTCCGGCTAAGGGTTAGTAACTACTTCTCTAATGTGTGCTAGGTGTCCTCTGTCGGTCTTGGCAGAGATTTTCAGTTGACCTTATCATTTACCTTTGGGTGGGTTGGATGTGATTCTGGGTATGGATTGGTTAGTAGATAACCATGTACACATCAACTGTTTCAACAAGTCTGTTAGCTTCCTCCCTCCAGAGGAGGAAGAATGCATTTTCTTTGTCTCACGATCAATTGCGTGGGGTAATGAAAGAGGGTGGTCAGCTGTTTGCTTTGATGGCGTCTATGTATGCTGAGAACCAAGCTGTAGTTGATGGGTTGCAGGTGGTGTGTGAGTTCCCTGAAGTGTTTCCTGATGAGATTCCAAGTGTGCCACCAGAGAGGGAAGTTGAGTTTGGAATTGGACTTGTGCCTGGTACTAGGCCTGTGTCTATGGCACCCTACCGGATGTCAGCTTCTGAGCTGTCTGAACTGAAGAAACAGTTGGAAGAGTTACTTGAGAAGAAGTTTGTGAGGCCTAGTGTGTCACCATGGGGAGCTCCAGTTTTGTTGGTTAAGAAGAAGGATGGGAGTATGCGTCCACTACAAGAATAAGCCTGTATTGCCACCAACATTTGCCACGGAGGACTGTCCGTCGCTAATTTGCGACGGATTTGCGACGAAAACAGATGTTTCACATGAGCGCTAAAAATCCCGCTTAAATTTGCCACGGAAATAGATGTCGGTCGCTAATTTGCGACGGAAAGGAAATTTGGTCGCTAATTTGCGACGGAGGGTTGGTCGCAAACCCGTCGCAAATGTCAATGATAATTTTTATTTGTCGCGTGAGTTACTAAACGTCCCTATTACTTCTCTTCTCATAACACATAACACAGAACGTCTTCCTCCGTCCTCCTCCATCTAACCCTCCGTCCTCCTCCATCTAACCCTCCATCCTCCTCCATCAGCCACAACCCACAAGTCTTCTCTCCTCCCTGCATTTCCTTGTGCAGCCACAACGTCTTCTCTCTCTCTCAAACCGGTTTCCAGAACGTCTTCCTCCGTCCTCCTCCATCTAACTCGATTTTCTTCTCAACTCAATTTCTTCTCAATCTGGTTTGTGAATCGATTTCTGGAATCGATTTTCTTCTCAACTCAATTTCTTCTCATTTTCCTGGAATCGATTTCTTCTGATTTGTGAATAAACCCTAATGTTATTAACTTCTTCTGATTTCTAATTTTGAAACTGACTAACTGTTTTCTGTTTATTTGTAAATCTAGGTTGATGAGATTTGTTTTGAGTGAAAACTTGGACATCACAGAACCTCTATTTTAAACCATCATCCTGCTTTGTTGAACCAACACAAAGTTAGTTTTCCGATTTTATAGTAGGAATGTGTGTGATGATGTGTTGTTGCTAGACTAGATGTGCTTTAATTTGATAGTTTGAGGTCCTGAATGTCTGTTGTAGCGACCGAAAAATCCGGGAAAGGATTCTTCGAAAGTTCGAAAATGAAGCCGCCACCGAAATTCTAGTTTAAGGGCAAATTCGGAAAATCCCTTTTAAGTTTTAGGATGAGGCGTGGTTAGGGTTCGGGAGTCGTTATGTGTGGGGAAGGTATTAGCACCCCACGACATCCATTGTCTAATTAATTTAATATTTATTTAATTGTTACCCTTTTATTCGTAAAGAAAATGACTTATTTAGATTTTTGTTTTTTAGCGCTTGACGAGGGTTGAGTCTCGCTCCTACGTACCTCCGGATGCAATGGAGGAATCAAAGCTACGTAGTTCTTCCTGAAAAAGGTTTGTTGGTTGGTGTTTTTTAGTGTAGGGGTCCTAGAATTCCTTGAACTGTACAACTCACTGATTCCTAGGACGCTGACTAACCCGATTGTACAACCGACTTAGTCCCCTACTTTTTGAAAGTAATTTTAGAGTTTTTGAAAGAAATTGGTTTGGTGTGAGGTGGGTCCGTTTTAGAATAGGTATTCTAGAACTCCTGAACTGTACAGCTCATTAGTTCTAGAACGCTGACTAACCCGGTTGTACAACCGACTTAGCCGTTTATTTTTAGAAAAGTAAATTTATTCGTATTTGTTAAGTTTTCAGGGTTACTGAACTGTACAGCTCATTGGCCCTAAAATAATGACTAACCCGGTTGTACAACCGACTTAGCCGTTTATTTTTAGAAAAGTAAATTTACTCGTATTTGTTAAGTTTTGTGGTTCTTGGAATCTGCAACTCATTGGCGTCTAAAATGATGACTAACGGTTGTTGTACAACCGACTTAGCCGCTTATTTTAGAAAAGTAAATTTACTCGTATTTGTTAAGTTTTGTGGTTCTTGAATGCATGACTCATTGGCCCTAAAATGATGACTAACCCGGTTGTACAACCGACTTAGCCATTTATTTAATTTCGAGAGAATGAATATTTATAATTGAGTTGGAAAATAATTAAACAGAAAAACAGGGGGTGAAAATTGTAAATTGAGGTTTTATTAGTCGCAGGGGGCTGTATAATTAATAGGAGGTGTAAAAAGGAAGCCCAGTTCGCCTATGGGAGCCCAGTATGCGAAACTGGACTTAAGTGAGGGAGGGGTGCGCGCGTGAACAGGAGGTGCGAATAGTGTTCTGAACAAAAAAATAATAACAAAAGATAGAAAGATACTGTGTAGGCCCAATACCAACAAAAAAAACCTAAACCTAAGATCCATTCCCTCTCTTCCTTCCAGCTGCTGCGCCGCGCAGCTTTGAGAGGGAGAATGGCGAGATTTCCGGCGACCCTTCAGGGGAGAGAGAGAGAGAGAGAAAGTCCGGCGACGTTTCGCCGGTTTCCTGAGGAGAGAGAGAGACTGATCGGAGAGGGAAAGTAGAAAAACGCAGAGATGGAGAAAGAGAGAGAGAGAACGCGAGAACAGTCGAACCGAATCACCACGACGCCGGTGAACACCATCTCCGATGAGCTCATTAACAGTTCCGATGTTCTCTCCCTCGGTTTCTCTTCTTCTCCTTCGTTTTTCGTTTTCTCAGTGTTAAAAAATGGAAGTTTCTTTTCCTATTTTCGCACCCTCTCCTTCGATTCTTACTCTACTGCTAAGGGATTTTAATCTGAAGCTTTTAATGGAGGGAGTCTCGGTGGCTGCTGGCTTCGTTTTGGTGGTGGCTTGTTTGAAAGAGGCTCCGGTTTTGGTGGTCTTATTGCAGAGGGCTTCGCCGGAGTCTTTGCCGGCGTTGGTGAGTGCATTTCCAGATTTCACCTTCTTTGCATTTCATTGTTGTTTTAACTGCTGTTTTTTGATTGGCTGGTTTCTGGTTGTTTATTTTTACTACTCAAGAACAAACTAATTTCCCCACAAAGTATATAAAAAAAGAAAGCCTAATCTATTTCAAGTTCACGGTAATACAAATTCACATGGTGAACATGAACTGATTAATAATACTAATCTATTTATGACTTTAATCTTCACAGGTCTAAGTATTTACAAAGGAGAACATAAACTAGCTTATATCTTTGATTTGAGTTGCAGGGGAGTGATAAACTATAGTTTTTATTCTTTATGATATAATCTATTCTAAACTTGACACGACAGAATTAAAATGACTAACCTATTTTAGAAACTTCGTTAGTATCCCCTTTGCTTGTGATCGAACCGCTACTCGTGTGTGCGCTTGATCGACATCGCTGCTTTTTTTTTAGATCATAGAAACCTTAGAACCGTGTTTAGTGGATTAGGGTTTCGATGTGAAACTCTAATCCTATTTTTGGGTGATTTTAGCAGTAGTTTTCTGCCTTGGTTTCTGTGTTTTTTGACTGCTATTAGACTGCTTATTTATAGTATAAAACTAGGTTAAGGCATTTATTATTTTTGACTGGGCTTTGTATAATTTTCAGGTCCTGATCCAAGCCCATCACACTGCAGCAGACTTGAAGCTGCTTTGCACGAACCCTATTTTCTTGTTTATTGTATATTTTGGATTTGCTTATTTTTTATATATTTTGTATTACTATTTTTGTATTTTTGGACTTTTGGGACTATTAAATGCTTTTAAATTGTAAATTTAATTGAATTGAATTTTTTTTGACATTTTTAAATATATTGGACTCTTAAACATTGTGAATTAAACTAAATTGAATTTTTGTCATTTTTAAATTGTATGTATGCTTAAATAAATTAAATAAACAAAATAAGGATAAAAATAATAATCATAAAAGGGAGCCAGGCCAAATACAAAGACGAGACCGGACCGGACTTGACAAGTGCGCTAAGACTAGACCAAAAATAGAAGAAATGGGCGTGTTAAAAAAAAATTAGCTCGGAATCGCGTGACTTCAAAATACGAATAAAATAAACTACTAAAACAAGAAAAAGAAGACGGACAAAATTGGGGTATAACATCTGTGATGATGGGTTGTTGTGAAGACATTTACTTCTGTAGCAAAGATGAATGTTGTGAAATTTTATTCTTGCTGCTCACCTCAGATGGGCATTAATAAGATTTGGTATTTTATCACGAAGAAATAGGGATAAACTCTGATTACAATGTAAAATATTGCAGAATTCAAAGGTTTGCAACCCCTTATGCTCAAAGGCCCCTATTCCCTTTCAAATGATTACTTTACATAATTACAAGGTTAACATTAGGCTATTATAAGTGGTAATATCTAGTAACATAAAGGGTAAGACAAAAATTGCATTTGCTTGGTCAAGCTTAGAGGCATAATGAGTCCGAGTTCATCAGAGATTGTGATTGTATTAGATGATTTAATGATACCCTTTTAAGTTATTTTTTTGGCAACAAATTAGTCATCAACATTGCTCATAAACCAATTAAGCATGACAACCGGACTTTTTTGGCAATAAATTATCCATAGACTGAACTTTATTGATGAGAAGTTGCGTAACATATATTCCTTGAAGACACTAGCTGAAAATTGTATTAATTAGGGCTTACCTACGAAATGCTTTCAGTATCTTAGTTGCAAACCGTAAATGATAGATATTTGTTCACTAACTAACTTGAGGGGGAAGTGTAGAGGATATTTTGTATATTCTCTTGGTACACATCTACTGCATTATTCTCTGTTAGGGTAGGAATACTCATTTATCTTTTTCATAATTAGCATTAGCATCTATTTTATAAGTTGTAATTTATTACTACCGGCGATTGGTGAAGTATTTGATTGCAGGCAAAACAGTCTTTTACAGCTAGACAAAAACTTCCTTCTTTAAACTCATCATACTCTATAGACATAATTGATAGGCATAAACCAAGTCTAAAAATATACGTCTTTGAGTGTGGTTTAATAGATGCATATCACTTTTTGAGTTGTAAAATCATATAACCTCAAAGTAGTGTTTTTGGACACCAAGTTCCCTTATATGAAGAAACCTCTTCTTGTTATGTTTGCTATAAACCTCCAAGTTAAATTTATGACCTTTCTATATAAAAAGAAAAACCTAACTGCCTGATGGAGGTGACGTCAAGGGGTTGATTATGATGATATTATTCTTAGAGTTTCTTAAAGTTAATTTTTTTAACTTTCGAATCTGTGCTTGTGTTTTGATTTGGATTATTTATATAGCTTTCAAACTGTGCTTATGTTTTGATTTGAGCTAGTAGGTAAATGGCATCAATTTATAGTAGATTTTGATATAGCCAATTAGATCTTGGCAAAATAGCTTGGTACGCAAAAGGGTTCTATCCAAAAGTGATTCAAAAGAAGTGAGATTTAACTTTCTATACTTGCATGTTTTGATCCATCATTATTTTTTTGTGCTTGCAGATATTCTATTTGGTTGGATTCGGCTTGTTTTGCTTGGAGTCTCTTCTAAGCTTGTGGGTGCTTCTGGTGAGGACCATTCTATTGATCTAGTATTTCCTATGCACTTGTAAACAATAGATACAATGCACACATGAAGATTGTGTTTTATTCTAACACATGAAGGAATTAATGAGTTTTAAGTTCTCTTACTTTGATAATTTTATATTTTTATTCACTGTATATTTCTCTAGATGGCTTATTGATCATGCTTGAAGTTTATGGTTGTGTTTATGAAGTTGAAATTGATTTTCTGGTTGTGTTTATTATCATTTTGCACTACTTGTAGTACATTTGCTCAAGAGGCGTAATTATGAGACAAATGATTATATAAATATATTAGATTATAACAACAACCCCAAAGCATTCATAAACTCTATTTTCTTAGTAAAAAGTCAAGAGAACTTTATGATCTAGTTACAAGAAAAATAGTAAATTAGAGAAACACATTGATGTTTATAGGAATAGGTAGCTGTGAGTTCTTTAAAACTACCTAGCTAATATGATATGATATGAAAAGTAAAGAAAGCCATATCTCAGAGAATGAGTTTGAATTTGTAGTTGCTTATCTATGTTGTACAAGATATTGAATTGCACATTTGGGTGCATGTTAAGTTACACAAAATTATGTTTTTGTGTATGGTACCCTTTACTGAGGATAGAAAAGGAGGTATGATTTGCATTTTAGGTAGCTGTGAGTTGTTTAAAACTACCTAGGTAATATGATATGAAATGTATCAAGCCCCACTCTCTCTCGATGGGCATCCATCGTTTAAATTTTTGTCTTGTTCTCTCTCTCTCTCTCTGGACATAATTTCCTCCATGATATATTGACAATTTTAAACGTGCAGAATGGAATTTCCTCCTTCGCACCGCCTTTGGATGTATGATAAGTTGTTTCCAAAAAGAGCGGGTTGAAACAATCTTTTGTAAATGGCGTGTGGGAGTTTATTCTTTTTGCAATGACACAAGAACAATTTAGAGTTGAAGGGGGGATTCGATGTCCGTGCGTCAAATGTGAATGTGGAAAGATTAGGAATCCAACGGAGGTCATTGATCACTTGAACAGAGTTGGGTTTAGGCCTAATTATTGGATTTGGACGAGTAATGGTGAGAAAGGGTTTGATGTCGTCCCGTTGGTTGGCGAAAATTGCATGGGTGCTTCAAGTAGTTCTGCGGATATAGGATGTGGTGAACAAATCAACTTGATGCAGAATATGGTTTGTGACGGTCTTGGGGTGAATGTGTCATTCGAGGAGAAACAATATGATAACATGGAAGAGCTTCCGAATGAGCAAGCACAGAGATTTTATAATCTGTTGTTAGATGCAAACAAACCATTGTTTGAAGGGTCATCTAACTCAAAGTTATCGATTTGTGCGAAGCTTTTAGCTCTCAAATCATCGAGTAATACATCTGAGGTGGGAATGAACTTGATATGTGATATGATGTCGGGGTGACACCTATGAATGAAAATTTGCCAAAAGAATTTTTACGAGGCTAAGAGGTTAGTTTCTAAGTTGGGATTGGAAGCTAGAAGGATTGATTGTTGTCCGGAAGGTCACATGTTGTATTATGACAATGAGTTTGGGAAAAATGATGTTGCGCTACTTGAATGCAAATTTTGTAATGCGCCGAGGTATCATGCACGCAAAATTGGGACTAGTAGTAAGAATAAACCAATTCCGTGAAGTCAATGTTCTACTTACCAATAACTCCAAGGTTGCGAGAGAATGTTTGCATCCGAGAACATTGCGAGAAAAAATGACGTGACATTTTGAGAATAGATGTCTGGTGTGTTGCGCCATCCGTCTCGATGGGAAGCGTGGAAACACTTTGATCGGGTACAACTCGAGTTTGCAGCGGATCCCGCAACGCATTTACTAGGGTTATGCTCCGATGGTTTTACCCCATATACCCAAGCATCGGCTTCGCCATATTCTTGCTGGCCCGTTATTGTTACGCCGTACAACCTTCCCCCTAAGATGTGTATGACTAAACCTTACATGTTTTTGACATCTCGACACCGCCCGGAAAATCCAAAAGCAGGCATTGACATCTATTTAGAACCACTAATTGATGATTTGAAGAGGTTGTGGAATGGTGTCTCGACTTACGATTACGCACGGAAGGAGAATTTTATGATGAGAGCCGCTTTGATGTGGACCATTAATGATTTCCCCGCTTATGGCATGTTGTGCAGTTGGCAAACTCATGGTAAATTAGCATGTCCACATTGTATGGAGCATACAAAGGCATTTACCTTGAAACACGGGGTAAGAGTTCTTGGTTTGACTCGATCGTAGGTTTTACCACATGATAATGCATTTAGAAGGAACAAGAATGCATTTAAGAAGAAGGAAGTAGAAAATGATGAGCCGCCTCCACGATTGACTCCAGGCCAGGTTTGGGATAGAGTTAGAGATTTGCCCAAAATCACAGATGATCCCCTTGTTTCTCGATTTCATGGATATGGACAAACACATAATTGGACAAAGAGGAGTATCTTTTGGGATCTCCCATATTGGAAAGATAATTTATTGAGGCACAATCTTGATGTGATGCACATAGAGAAGAATTTTTTTGACAATATATTTAACACAGTGATGAACATAAAGGGCAAAACAAAAGACAATGATAAGGCGAGATTGGATGTTGCTCTTTACTGCAATCGAAAAGACTTAAATTTGAAGCCACAAGCTAATGGAAAGATGCTCAAACCCAAAGCGTGTTACTCATTAACAATCGAGCAAACAAATTCAGTTTATCAGTGGATAAAAGAATTGAAATTCCCAGATGGATATTCTTCTAATTTGGCAAGATGTGTTGATGTGAATAAGAAAAATGAATGGGATGAAAAGCCATGATTTTCATGTATTTATGGAATGTTTACTCCTATTGCGTTTAGTTCTTCTGCAAGCACATGTTCTAAATCCGCTAACTGAAGTGAGTCAATTTTTTAAGGATTTGTGTTCTGCATCTTTAAGAGATGTTGACCTTGTTAAGATGGAACAAAACATTTCATTCATTCTATGTAAGATGGAGAGAGTATTTCCACCTGGTTTCTTTGATTCTATGGAGCATCTCCCGTTCATCTAGCATATGAAGCAAGACTTGGTGGAGGTTGATCAAGCATGTGGATGTATCCATTTGAAAGGTATCATTTTAAGAACATATTCATTTTTTCCCATTTGCGGTGAGTATAATTTCCATCTAATCAAGTTGTTTTATAGATTCATGGGTGATTCTAAACGATCGGTGAAAAACAAGGCGAGAGTTGAAGGATCGATTTGTGCATCATACCTACACCGCGAAATAACCCACTTTTGCTCACATTATTTCACCAACTTTTCTTTGAGAAATGAAAGATATGATATGCAAAATGATTGTGTTAGACACCCATTAATGTTATCGGTCTTCGGCCAATCTGGTCGCCATTCTGGGAAGGAGTCGATTCATTGGTTAACGGATGCGGAGTATAAGTCAGCTCATGTTCACGTGTTGAACAATTGCATTGAAGTTAAACCATACATTGAGTATGTATATCAATATTTTCATTAAATTAATTGTTCATATTTGTCATCTCATTTAGTGTGTATCATCTAATTTGATCAGGTCATTCTTGTTGTCGGAAGACGTAAGAGTTGATCAGGCATCTGTTCATATATATGAACATTTTCAATTATGGTTTCAAAAAAAAGTAAGTGTTGAGTTAGTTGTTCCTCAACCTTAATCATGTGTTCCTTACGAAATAACTTGTTTGTATGTCATGTACATAGGTTTACTACGAGGAACCAACTCCAATCAATCAACACTTGAGAAATTTATCGATGGTCCTTATACAAAAGTGAAAGAGTATCACACATTTTTCGTGAATGGCTACAAGTTTCATACCCACTCACGGACGAAAAACAAAGCAACAATTAACAAATGAGTCTATGTAAAAGGGGTCAATGAAGGAGGTGAAGATGATTATTACGGTGTAATCAAACACATTTATGAACTACTGATTCAATGAGTTAGACTACGCTAAAAGCGTAGTGTTGTTTTATTGTGATTGGTTTGATCCGTCAACTATAGGTACCAAATTGGATCCAAAGTATAATAGAGTGGACATACGAATGGACAAAAATATCCAGCGTTTGATCCGTTTATAATGGCAGAGAATGTGAGACAAGTGTACTATGTTCCTTATCCATCAACTCGAAGAGACAAGCGAGGTTGGTGTGTCGCAATCAAGACAAAGCCGAGGAGTCGCGTTGAAATAGATGATCTAGTGGAAGATGTTCCTATCAGTGGATGATATGTCACTTGTAAATGAAGTTAATGAAGTTGAACAAATTTCTAACTTACGTGATTTGGAAAGTAATGGTGAAGAAGTGGATCCAAACAACTTGGAAGAAGAGGACTCACATGAGGTTGTAGTTGATGTAGAAGATGAAGACGATGAAGAAGATGAAGAATGGCCAGAAGATTAGATATATATAATGTGTTTGTGTTTGAATTGTGTGAATTATTGTATCCAAACAACTTGAACTGCTTTTAATTCATGTTTGTCTTTGAATTGTGTGTGAATGAATGTATCCAAACAACTTGAACCACTTTGTAATGAATGTATCCAAACAACTTGAATTGTGTGTGAATTGTTTAATGAATTATTTTAGATGTAAATTTTATGTTTTTAAATTGTTTATTTGTGCTTATGTTTCATTTCCTCTACAGCATGGCATCAGGTGGAGGTGATTCGTCGCCACCTAGACCACCCCACGATCGTAAGGGGAATTCTATAGTTGTCCCTCGTCGTAAGAAAAGGGTGATACACGTTGAGAACACGGCCGACTATTCGGTGCCTACCACATCTACCCCTACACGATATCGCCCAAAGACATGCGGTAGAGTGAGATCATTGCAAAATCCTCTGACACAGACGCAGCAGACCTCTGGAGTTAGGTCCTTAGAGCAGACCTCTGGAGTAGGGTCTTTACAGCAGACCTCTAGAGTTAGGTCTTTACAGCAGACCTCTGGAGTTAGGTCCTTAGAGCGGACTCTGCAGAGTTAGGTCTCTATACAGACCTCACTGAGTTAGGTCCTTAGAGCGCACCTCAGAGTTAGGTCTTTACAGCAGACCTCTGGAGTTAGGTCTTTCCATATTGGCTCTAGTTCCTCGCCACGAGTTACTCCATCACCCACTCCATCTCCCAGAGAGGTACATGGTCGTAGTGCATCTCCACGAGTGACTCCCCCACTATCACAGAGTCCTCAATATCGCATGATTCCTACACCAGGTTTTCATGTGATACCTACTCCTACCCCTTCACCCGATGTTGTGCCTACTCCGACCTCTTTGCCATCTCCGATGTGAGCGACTTTCACACGGAGATGATGCGATACCCGATGGTGACGGATGCATGATGTTGAGGGGGTGATGATTTGATATCTGATGTTGAGGGGGTGATGATGAGGATGAGATTATGTTAGTCGGCGATCGGGTAGTCATCGAGGTTGAGGGTGGAGGGTATGTAAAGTTTTTTACAACTTTGTTTGATTGATTGTTTTGTTATATATAATGTGACATAATCGTTTCAATTGTTTTAACCATGAGTTTCTTCCTTCAAGGCCAGCCGCAAATGCTATTCGACCGACTATTCGCGAAGTTATACCACTATCCATGGACTAGTTGGTCGATCTTAATAAGGATGAGCGAGACCATTTTTTTAACGCTTTTAGAGTAAGTGTACATTTTAACACATCACAATGTTTGTCATTTTTTTAAGAATTTGTGAAGTTATTTTATTTGATGTAACATTTCTTTTGTACATGTTTTCACAATGCGTAAGAGAGTTACTTGGCATAAATCTCGGGAGGCCGCCGTTGAGGATCTTTTTCATAGGAGATGTCTTGATCGACTCGTGATATGCTCGGACGTGTCCGCATAGGAGGGCCAACCTACTTGGATGGGGATGGAGTCTATAATCACCTAATAAACCACATCCGGAATGATCCAAAATTCAAAGATACGTGTGAGCGGAATAAGAAGAAACAGGGCATCGAAAAGGGTGGAAGCTTGCACACTCAAGGTTCTATCTCTATGTTGCAAACATTCAAAGAGATTGGTATATTTATAAACTTATGTTTTCCTTATGCAATATGATTACTTATAATTTACCATTTACAAACTTAAGTTATTAATTATAGACCAAGAAGATAGGGAGGAAGCCACATGTAGAAGAGCTTCATCGCCACACTCACATTAGAAGAAGGGCACAAAGTAGTATGTAGAGGACCGAGCTCGCATTACTCTGTATAAAGAAGCTTGAATATAATAATCTATTAAATAGTCCTTAATGTTTAGTTCAATTCCCCAATTGATCTCTAAGGAAAAAATTTCAGGACTAAATTGATGTTTTTTTGATTCTCACGCCTATTTTGTTCTTTGGACTACCTAATTTTGTACGATTTTGCTTTGTTGTGAATATTTGTAGTTGTACACACGTATTTAAATTGCTTGACATCAATGTTTTCCATCTTGATTATAAACTTGCATTTAGAGGTTCATTTAATTGTGGATATCGAGAAAAGATACATAATCCTCATGTCACTTGTATTTAATGTTAAATTTTTGAATGAAAGGAATTATCCATCCGGAAAAAATGTCAAATGAATCAATAGACAACATATATAATATGTGTATAGAATACCATTCACGAATTTTCTATATATTGAAAAGAGTCATATTTCTTATGAGTTTTGGAGAATCGGTTAAAGAACTTCTATCAAAGTTGATTCTTTGAAATCGGGCAAAGGTCGACGTTCTTTGGTTATGGTTTCTAGTGTAATGCTAATGTATATTTGTATTATCCATGGTGCAATGTTCTTATGTACTTGTTTTTCCAATGGCCCAGCTGAAACTGTGATATATAGAATATATTACTACATCAATAGATCAGGAAATGTGTGACTAAGTTTCCACTGTTATTTTTCTTCTTCTTTTTTTTTTATTACAGATTATTATTTCTCACATGTCTATTCCCATGCATGTGGAGTATACATGTCTACATGTCTATTATTTCTGTGGAGTATCTTTGTGTCCTAATATATCTATTTCTGTCTTTCTTTATAATTCTTTTGATAGGATTTCACGTTTATATTAGTAGTATTCTTTTTAGTAGCACAGTTTATCCCTTGGTTTTGGTCACTAGAGTTCTGTACTGATTTTCAATTTCTTATAGCCTTCTATTGTGTTGGGATGCTGTCTGTCTTAATGTCTTGAGTCTTGACTTGGTTTGGTTCCTAATGCAATGGATTGTATGTTACCTTTGCTCACATAGACTCATAGATAGTAGTAGTGCTTATAAGGCATGCAAATCCTCATCCCTTGTGTTAATTCTAGGATCCAGTTTGGTCTAGTAGTAGTGCTTACAAGATTGTTGCCTGTTTCATCAGAATTTGGTACTGAGGAGAGAGCTGTGATGGGTTCTGTGTCTGTTAAAAATACATTTGGTTTTGCAAGTCCAAAGTTATAGGATCTAAGGAAAGAATATAAAAACATTGTTAACAATCTATTCGTATATAGTATCACTCAACATGCTTTGAATTTTTCGACATGGAATGGTGTTCTTATCTTCATGATTATTTTTGAAAAATGCATGGCGTTTTTTTTTCTTCATTGTGTTCTATAGTTTGTTAGCTATTATAGTGTTTCCATTGAATTGACATAATTAGCAAAAATGACTTCAGATCACTTTCTTCACAAAGATTGGTAGTCGCACTTAGTTTATTCATCTTATATCCGCTTCATGTTATTATGAATGTGCCCGATATAATATCTCATTTATTTTGACTATAATTATAACTTCTGCATTTGATAGGAGGAGTTTCAGTGATCGTTATCTCGATCGAGACATACCAGTGAGACCCGTTGAGTTGGCTAAGTTGAAGCGATTGTTGTGGGAGCAAGTGTGGAGAGGCCCTATAAGAGTCGTGTCTATGGGACGGGAGGCATAGTTGACCACGACGACGAAGCTTCGACGAGCGCAAGCCCTGTCTCCCGAGGCCCGTAGGATCATCCAAGAAATGTCAAGCAATTTGCGCGACGGCGAGAGCAAAATAGCGCGACAAATGCCAGGAGGAAATAGCACGACGGCAAGCGGCAAAGAAGATATGCACGGCAAAGCAACAACTACTTGAATACGTATTTAACCATTGCGGGATTCCGGTACCTCCACCGATAAGCGGACGCCGAGTAGAACCCGACCGCCGGGGGCAGACGAGAACGAAGATGCAGATCTTGGAGGCGGTGGAGATCATGGAGACCGCCCCTTATGGGGAGGGTTATTGACGACATCTAGGTAATCTATGTTTTAATTAAGGTGCAAATTTTCTTAGTTTTATGAATTAATTAGTAATCATTATTGTTTTTGTTTTGTTAGGTATATTGTTGAGTTGGAGTTGAAGATGCTTCGTCGAGAATTTTTGAGTTTACTAGACCTTAGTGTAGTTTATGTATGTTTGACATAAACTAGTGGTATGTTTTGATATATTTTGATATTTGGTATGTTTGACACTTTTAATATTAGTCTAGTTTATGTTTAACTAAGTTTGTGTTTTGGATTGACACTTTGAACATTCTTGATATGTTTTGGTATTTGATATTTTGTATGTTTGAAACTTTTAACATTAGTGTAGTTTATGTATGTTTGAATTGGTGGATTGAATTGGCGGGAAGTATTGCAAATATGAATGACAATGTACGTAGTTATTGTAGTCCGAATGTAGTTTTGGAGTCCGAATTGAATTGGCGGGAAGTATTGCGCATATTATTGTATTGGAGAGTATGGATTGAATAGGTAGGGAATTACTATTAAATTATTATTTTTGCGTAGCGACGGAATTTGCCACGAGTTTTTGAAAGTTATTGTGTTTGCCACGGAATTTTGCACAATTTATGCATTTAAATTTAAAACGTATTCAAAATTAATTGCTACGGTTTTGCCACGGCTTTGTGGACGAGATTTGCGGCGGCTTTGCCACGAATTTAAAAACAAATTCAAAATTATTTGCCACGGCTTTGCCGCACTTTGCGGCGAGATTTGCGGCGGCTTTGCCACGGAAGTTTGCCACGAATTGCGGCGAGTTTGCCACGGACGCATTTGCCACGGACAATCCCGTGGCAAAGCGTTTGCGACGAGCGTTTTTGCCACCATTTTTTGGCCGTCGCAAATCCGTGGCAAATGCAAATTTGCGACGGGAATTTGTGCGTTTGCCACGGAATTGTCCGTGGCAAATCACCGATTTTCTTGTAGTGGTCTGTGTGTGGATTACAGGCAACTGAACAAGGTTACTATCAAGAATAAGTATCCTCTCCCGAGGATTGATGATCTGATGGATCAGCTGGTGGGTGCTAAGGTTTTTAGCAAAATTGATCTGAGGTCACGGTATCACCAGATTAAGGTAAGGGATGATGACATCCAGAAGACAGCGTTCAGAACGAGATATGGGCACTATGAGTACTCTGTAATGCCGGTTGGTGTCACTAATGCACCAGGGGTGTTTATGGAGTACATGAACCGAATCTTCCATAGCTACTTAGATCGGTTTGTGGTTGTTTTTATTGATGACATTCTGGTGTACTCTAAGTCTGAGGAGGAACATGCAGAGCACTTGAGATTGGTGCTACAGGTGCTGAAAGAGAAGAAGTTGTATGCTAAGTTGTCCAAATGTGAGTTCTGGTTGCGTGAGGTGAGCTTCTTGGGTCACATTATTTCTGGTAATGGTATAGGCTTTGAGACCCGGCTAAGGTTGATCTTTGTGTTGCGGTGGGAGAGGAGCCCAAAGTCCGTGGATCGAGATCAGGAGTTTCTTGGGGTTGGCTGGTTACTACAGGAGGTTTATTGAAGGGTTCTCTAAGCTAGCTCTTCCATTGACCCAATTGACCTGTAAGGGAAGAGCCTTTGTGTGGGATGCCAAATGTGAAGAGAGCTTCCAAGAGTTGAAGAAGAGGTTGACAACATCTCCAGTGTTAGTGCTGCCTGTGCCGGATCAACCTTTTGTTGTGTACTGTGACGCTTACAAGATGGGTTTGGGAGGTGTATTGATGCAGGATGGGAAGGTAGTTGCTTATGCGTCCCGACAGTTGAGGACACATGAGAAGAACTATCCGGTTGGCTGCCATTGTTTTTGTGCTGAAGATTTGGAGGCACTATCTCTATGGTACCAGATTCGAGGTGTTCAGTGATCACAAGAGTCTGAGATAATTGTTTGACCAGAAGGAGCTGAATATGAGGCAGAGGCGTTGGATAGAGCTGCTGAAAGATTATGATTTCGGCTTGAACTATCACCCCGGCAAAGCTAATGTCGTGGCTGATGCTTTAAGTCGGAAAACTTTACATATGTCAGCTATGATGGTGAGGGAATTGGAGTTGATTGAGCAATTCCGTGATTTGAGTCTGGTTTGTGAAGTGACACCCCAGAGTGTCAGATTGGGTATGCTGAGGATTGGGAATGACTTCATGGTTAGTATCAGAGACGCCCAGAAGCTGGATGTGAAGCTGGTTGATTTATTGGTGGCTAGTGATCAGGCTGTGGATGGGGATTACAGGTTGGATACCCAGGGTGTGTTGAGGTTCAGGGACAGAATTTGTGTTCCTGATGATGCTGAGTTGAAGAAGATGATACTTGAGGAGAGTCATAGGAGCAAGTTGAGCATTCATCCGGGTGCTACCAAAATGTATCATGATCTGAAGAAACTGTTTTGGTGGCCTGGTATGAAGAGGGATGTAGCGCAATTTGTATACGCATGTTTGACTTGTCAGAAGTCAAAGATTGAGCACCAGAAGCCTGCGGGGTTAATGCAACCTTTGGAGATTCCGGAATGGAAGTGGGACAGCATTTCCATGGACTTTGTGACTGGGTTGCCAAACACTGTGAGAGGGTTTGACACTATTAAGGTGATTGTGGATAGGTTGACCAAGTCTGCTCATTTTATTCCTATCAACATCACCTATCCTGTGCCAAAGTTGGCTAAAATTTATATCCAGGTGATTGTGAAGCTACATGGTGTCCCGAAGAGTATTGTGTCGGACAGAGACCCGAGGTTTACGTCTGAGTTTTGGGGTAGCTTGCAGGAGGCATTGGGGTCCAGGCTGAGGTTGAGTTCAGCTTATCATCCTCAAACTGATGGACAGACAGAGAGGACCATCCAGTCCTTGGAAGATCTTTTGAGAGCTTGCGTGCTAGAGCAGGGAGGTGTGTGGGATACACATCTTCCACTGATTGAGTTTACCTATAATAACAGTTATCATTCGATTATAGGGATGGCTCCTTTTGAGGCACTGTATGGACGGAGCTATAGAACTCCTTTGTGTTGGCATTAGTCCGGCGAGAGTGTTGTTCTTGGACCGGAATTGGTTAGGGAGACTACGGAGAAGGTAAAGATGATCAGAGAGAAAATGAAAGAGTCCCAGAGCCGACAGAAAAGTTACCATGATAGGAGGAGAAAGGACTTGGAGTTTCAGGCTGGTGAGCATGTGTTCTTGAGGGTCACGCCTATGACTGGTGTTGGGCGTGCTCTGAAGGCAAAGAAGTTAACTCCGAGATTTATTGGACCGTACCAAATCACTGAGAGGGTTGGAAAAGTTGCTTATAGGGTGGCCCTGCCACCTAATCTTTCGAACTTGCACGATGTTTTCCACGTGTCACAGCTTCGGAAGTACATTCCAGACCCGTCTCATGTGATTCACATGGATGATGTGGAGGTACGTGAGAACCTCACTGTGGAGACTATGCCAGTGAGGATTGATGATAGAGAAGTGAAGGTGCTGAGAGGGAAAGACATTGCCTTAGTCAAGGTAGTGTGGTTGGGAGCTACTGGTGAGAGCATGACTTGGGAGCTGGAGAGCAGGATGCGGGAGTCTTATCCAGAGCTGTTTGACTCAGGTATGAATTTCGAGAATGAAATTTCCTAAGTGGGGGAGAGTTGTAACACCCTAAATGATTTAGTTAAGCAATTGATTAAATTATTTAAAGTGTTACACTATTTTAATTATATTAAGTCATAATATAGTATTTATAATAAAGTATTTTATTTAATTGAAGGGAGTGGTATTGGAAATACCGGAACTGCTATTATTGGCTCAGGAGCCCAAGCCCAATGACTTAGGCTCCTAGGGATTGTGCATTTCGCACCAAAGGAGAGAAAGAAAGAAAAAACGAAAAGAGAGAAAGAAAGAAAGGAAGAAAACAGGCGCAACCTAGAGGAGAGAGAGAGAAGAGTAGATCGCACCACTCAAGAAGGAGAGAGAAGGAGCTCTTGTTCTTTGTGGGTTTTGTACGTGACTCGGAGAAAGAGAGTTTCTACGGTTTAATTCAAGGTAAAGGAGTCTCACTCTATAATAGAGGGTATAATAGGTTGTATAGAGTCATAGAGTCTCTATTTGTTGATAATTGATTGATTGATTGAATTTGGTTGAGTGAATTTGATGAAATTGCATGAGAAATTGATTTAGGGCTTAATGTTAGGGTTTATGTGCTTGACTTCGTATTAATGTGTCATTTGATGTTTGAGATGTGAAATTGAATGTGTTAAAATGATTATAGAGTGAATTTGAATGATATATGGTGATTAGAATTGAAAGGAATTAAGAATTGGGGATTTTTGAGGTATGGGGCGCCAATGTGCTAGGATTTATGCGCCCTGTGTACTGTTCATGGGTTGGGTTGTGAGTTTGTGCAGGAATGCCACTGTCAGGGCGCATATTGCTGAGAAAATGGCGCCGGGTTCTCGTTCACGTCTTTGGGATTGTGTCCGCGTGCGGTATTCTTCGCACGGGCGCCAAGTTCTTTGGGAAATGGCGCCAGTGCAATCGTAGCGATGTGTGTGTGTGTGTTTTTCTTGTCTGCAGGCGCGATTCTTTGGGAATATGGCGCCCTGTGCACTGTTCACGTGCACATATGGGGTGGTTTGAGTGGAACTTGAGGTTCTGGGCATATTTCACCGTGCCATATTTGTAATTGCCTGCCCAAATTCTATTTTAAACATTTTGGCTCTAGTAGTTTTAGTTTTTCATGTGTCATTTGAGAGATGTTCTGGTGGGCTTTGATGTGGCGCTATATGTGTGCGCCTAGGGGGTGTTTTGAGTGGAACTTAGAGTTCTGGGCATATTTCACCGTGCCATCTTTTGCAGTTGCCTGCCCAAAAACAATTTTAAACATTTTGGCTCGAGTGGTTTTCTGTTTGCATGTGTTGTGTGTGCTGGGTCAGTGCGTGGCGCCAAACAAGTCTTTGCCAGGCGCGTGGTTCGAGATCGTGTCTCAGTCTGTGTCTTAGTTGTGTCTAGGACTCTGCTGCCCAACGGGGCGCCAGATTGCTAGAAAAGTGGCGCCAGTGGTGGTCGTGTTGCCTGCGGGCGCCAAATTGCCGAAGTTTCAGCGCTAGTGCTGTGTTGCACAAGGTGGCGCCAGAATGTGGGGGAAATGGCGCCTAGTGCTGCCTTGTGCCTAAGTGTGTGCTGTTTTGGTCCCTAGGTGATTGTTTTGGTCCTAAAGGGTGGTTTAGGTCCCTGAGTGAGGTTTAGTCCTCTTATTGTGAATAGTCCTTGGGACTTAACTATGTTGAGTTAGTAACTTGAGATGACAGAGGATGCCATGGGGGCATGAGCCATGGGGGCTAGAGCCATGTGTATGTTGATTCCTAACTCCTAGATAATTGTGTCCGTTATAAATGTTTATGTACTTTGCATGTATTGTAAAATGAGAATTCATCTCAACCTTATCTTTGTTCTGATGTTCTTATTGGAGTTTTGGCAGCGTTTTGTGCATAGACTAAAAGTACATAGTTTTGTGAGGTAAGAGATGAGAATACATACCTTAAGTTGAGACTTAGGAGCAGTAGTAAACCATGCCTTGTTGGGAACATTCAGAAATGTTGCTTCTATAAAGCCTACTATATAATGATTAGTAATTGTGAAAAGTAGCTTAATTATTTGTATGAGATACGACTTGGCTTTCAAGCTTATAGAGTGAGCTTTAGATTATGGGGTTTTCATTGAACGAACTCATGGTGATTGCCACTTTGAGACTATCTTATCCTAATAGCAGCATTGATTGTGTTGGGTAGTCGAGTTAAACTTTGGTGACTTCGAGATAATGAGCTTTAGTACTGAGTTAGAGTGTAGAGATGTGTGCATTGCTCTAGGAACTCTATTTGATTTCGGGAATTCGAGACAGAATATAGAATAACGGATAACAACCTTTAGAACAACAAGGACTTCTAGTGTAGGAATACCTTTTTGTTGTTGGCTAGAATCGTTGGAATTTCGAGGACGAAATTCTTTTAAGAAAAGGGAGAGTTGTAACACCAGAAAAATAAAATAAAATAATTTAATTGGTTTAATTAAATTGATTAGTGGAATAATTAATTTTAGTTGAAGTGTGAGATAATTAAAATAAAAGGGAATATCATGATTTGTGTAGGAGTGGGATCGAGTAGTAGTAGTGGGGGTGTAGTTGTGAGCCCAATGCGTGAAAGGCCCACGACTTAAACCCCAAGTGGTTATGCGAAACCCTCATTCCCAATTCATTCAGAGAGAAAAACGAAAATTTAGAGAGAGCAAGGGAGGAGGAGGTGGCGCGGCGCTAAGAGAAGGAGGGAGAAGAGAAATTTCGCAAGTTCTCAAGCTTTGCTTCGTGTGTTGCTGTGGTTACGGGTGGTGTCTTCAATCATCTTCCACGGAGCGTACGTTAAGAGGTAAGGGTGAGCGTTTCGGTTAAACATAATTGGGTATGTGGTGGGTTGTGGGGTTTTGATGTTATTGTGAGGTGATTTGATGGTTATTGACGTTGTTGATGAATTTTGATGTTGTTGTGAATTTGAGATGAACATGTGCAAAATTGATGAAGGATTGAATTAATTGTGATTTTATTGTTGTTTTGATGTATGATTGAAATGTATAATGAAATGATGTTTCTATGCGTTGTATGTGATTGATTGATGAGTGTGTCCGGATGATTCTCGAATATTATGTTTGTAATTGTGATTCTTAAACAAATAGAAGAATGATTATCTTTTTCTCCAAAGTGAAGCTTGAAATCGATTCTGGCTCTATACTGCTTTAAATCGATTTCCTCCTTTAGACACATGAGCAAGAAATCGATTCCTCTTTAGAAAATGGAAGCAAGAAATCGATTTCCCACTTCAAAATGGAAGTAAGGAATCGATTTCCCACTTCAAAATGGAAGTAAGGAATCGATTTCCCACTTCATAATGGAAGTAAGGAATCGATTTCACACTTCAAAATGGAAGTAAGGAATCGATTTCCCACTTCAAAATGAAAGCAAGGAATCGATTCCCCCTTTAAACTAAAAACAAGGAATCGATTTCCCTCTTTGAAAATGAAAGCCATGAATCGATTTCCCATTTTAAAATGAAAGCTATGAATCAATTCCTTTTTTGAAAACAAGTAGCTATAAATCGATTACTCTTTTGAACGTCCTAGGTGTTTTTCCCGAATTGAAACGTGATGATTCTTAACAAAAATTTGTGATGCTATGTTATATAAATGAGTCTCGGTGAAATGTTATACTACTAGTGTGCTAATTGACTATGGCTAGCGTGTGGTTTACCACTAAGGTCAGAATTTCTTTCATTTGGTGTATTTACAAGGGCATCATCGAGAGTCTTGCAAAGGTGGCCAATGCTGTTGCAAGTAGTATCGATTACCGAGTAATCCCATAGTCAATCAAGACACTATTTTATAGCACCCTAAACCAAAGGATAAGCTGAAATATATATATATATATATATATATATATATATATATATATATATATATATATATATATATATATATATATCCTCTATAATGATGTTGGTGTGTACGATTATGATGAATTGCGGTGAATGTTCACTATGAGTATAATTATGATGATGTTGTAGTATGAATTGTGTGTGTGAAATGTGACGAGTTCACTCTATGAGTGATTAGGACGATGTGATATCTATGAGTGATGAATTGTAAAGAATATACTCTATGAGTATAGTTTTAATAATGTTGTGGTGTGATTGTGATGAATTGCGAAGAATACACTCACGAGTGTTTTATGATGATGATGGTGAGTATTTGGATGAAATGCACATGTGTAAGTAGAATCTCATGGCATGTGCATAATTGTGAAGAATAGGCTTTGGCCTCCAAAGTGAAGAATAGGCCGGCCTCCAAAGTGAAGAATAGGCTCGGCCTCTTAATTGTGATGAATATGGTACCATCATGCATATGCCCTTGTGTGGGTTGCATTTTCATACATAAGCACGATTTGTGAATTGTTGTTGTAGCATGATTGTGAATTGTTCTTTGTTGTGATTGGGTGGTGTTGTGTGATTATGATGTGGTGATGATGATGATACCGTGTGATTGCTCGCTCTCATTTTTCTATTATGTATCCGATTATGTTTTATTGAAATTCTCACCCTTACGCTTGGAATGTTGCTCTATTGTGGCAACGCTGCGCAGTAACCCCGAATGAAGGTCCCGCGCTTCTTTGATAGCCGTTGGGATGTGCGCCGAGTCGCTTCTCGATCATTGTAGCACCTAGGGGCGTAGTTTAAGTTTGTTACTTTATTAATTAACCGCTTAATGATTTTATGGTTGATGTGAGGCGTGTTCGAGTGGTTTTGGCGAGCGATGATTTTTATTCATTTGTGACGTAAAATTCCTTTTGTTTTGGAGTTTAATTTTTATGACGATGGTTTTCTTTGCACAAACTTTAATGAGTGCAAATGATGAGTTTTTATGACGAGGTAGCATTTCTTTTCTACCAATTAAATTAATATTTTTGAAAAGGAAATTACTCACGATAATGACGTGTAAATTGAGGATAGAAAAGGGTGTTACACATGGCATTAAGATCATTGCGAAATGTTTGAAAATAACAACAAAAAGAGACGATCTTTCATCAAGTAAGCTCACAAAAATCAAATAAGAAGTTACTGATTGCATTAGAACAAGAGGACGGAGCTCGGCTCTCGAATTCTTATCATAGATGATCGTTGTGTCTCATAGCGCAAGTCCCGCGAGTTGGTCGGACCAAAGAAAGGAAAAGCCAAAAGAGCAAAAGAGCACAAAAAAAAAAAAGAGGGGGTTTGGAAAAGAAAAAGAGCAATAAACAAATAAAGTCATGCATTACATTCACTAAGCATAAAATCATGCACTCGTCAGACATAGAAAATAATGATAAAGTAAAGAAAAGAGAAATTCAGGCATTTGCATTACATTCATCATAAGAAAAGAATAAGAAAATGGAAATCATGGCATTTGCATTGCATGCATTGGTTCATTTTTCAGCTGCTGACAAGTGAGAGAGAGGATAAACACCGCGGTGTTAATGCTCGCTCTTGATTCGAAAATGCTCCCCCAAGTTGGGAGTTCAGAAAAAGAAAAGAAAAGAGAGAAACAAAAAAGAAAAGAAAAGAGAGCGCTCAGGCGCGCATTGCGGATTGGAGCCCAAGGAGATCATCGCTCCCTTTTGCCCAGGTCTCACATCGTGTACGAGCAACGCGATGGACCGTAGCCCCATGTGAGGTTCAACGGAATAGTTGTATCAGCCTAAGATCTGATGGGCGCCGTGCATTGATCCGTATATCGATTCGAGTCGATAACGATCCCCCCGGGTCGCTCGAAAAGGCCAACAGGAAGCGTGCTCCTCAAAGCCACGTGCAAACTCGGATTCATCAAGAGTTCGTTTAAGGATTACAGGTTTTAGGCAGCCTGGGCAATTTACCGCTTCCTGCACGCAAGTGCCCATTTTACCTTTTTTGCATGCGCACGTCGGTGTTCATTTATGTTTTGCGATCGACACGAAAGTGTCTATCTTTCCAAAAAAAGGGCGAAAGGAGAAAAAGAAAAAAAAAAAAGGGTTACTCCAAGTGGACAAAATTGGTATAATTTCTGAATTCTTTATTTCTATTTTATCTTCGAAATATGTGTCGGCCAATTCATATTTCTTGGTAAAATCCAAATAAAGAGGGGCAGCTGTCATACCCCAATTTTGTCCGACTAGTTGAAAATCAAATAAAATTGTATTTTAGTAAATACCCAATGCTAGTAAGTATTTTTCTCATTTTTAAAAGAGCTCAAAATTAAGTGCGCATACCCAATGCGCAAGATTATTCTTGAGTGCCTCACGCGCATTAATGATCATATACAACTTCATCATTGTCGTGTTCGTGTGTCTGAATCCCATACGCGTGTGGCTCCTAATTAAGTGCGCATATTCATTTGAGTGCACGCACTTATTCTCGTAGTGCGTATTTAAGTTGCCAATCAGGTGCGTGTTTTGCCGAACGAGAATTACGCTAATCACGAGTATCTTTCGAAAGTCGTTAGTAATTTAGCGTCATTACTATTGTGTGGTTATCATTATGGTTATTTGTATTAGTAGTTATAAACAAATAGAGAAACACCAAAAATAGTCAAATAGTGTCTTGATAAAATCTGTTTCTTTTATTTTTACAAAAAAAAATACAAAGTTATATTATTTTGTTGGTACACATAAAATAAGAAATAATAAAAGAAGTCAAACAAAAAAAAAAAGTAAAGCAGCAAGGACGTTGTTGTTCCTGATAGCATATGGATATTTTGAGCTCCAAGCTCAACTTGCCTTCTCCTTGTCTCTTTGGTTGGTTATCTTTTGTGGCAAAAACATTTCACTTTTTGCAAAGACTACCACCTCCACCCCTTGTTGTTGCTGCCTGCATTCTCAGTCTGGTCTCCCATGAGTTTTGATATCCTGCTCAACATACACACCTACACCACATATTTTGGACTATAAATACAGATGCACAGTAAACACAAGGAGAGAGACACTAAGAAGCATACATACACTCAACAAAAGCACAAGAAAAACCAAAAAAACACATACAAACACAACACACACAGACACGGAGCAGGGGGAAGAAAAGGAAACAACCATCTTCACTCCATACAACAACCTTCAAATCCTCACCTTCCTTCCTCTTCCCTTCACATTTCCAAATACAGTATCACTCTCACTCAGAACCAGCCATTATCCATCAACAACACCCATCCCCCTCTATAGAGCCAGTGAATGAAGAGGTGTAGAAAAGAATGAAAACATGAAAAGAGAACAGGAACAAACCTGTTACTGAAATCCCCACAGTCACCGCCGTGAAACACTCGCCGGAGGACCTCCGGTCGTCTTCTCCAGCGAAACCACCGTTAATAATACAACCTCCTGTAATTAGTTATACCCCTTTTTACTATTTCACCCTTTTCCCAGAAATCTTTCAAACTCTTTTCTAATTAATGCAAGTTATTAGTGACTATCACCCAAAGCCTTGACTTGTTTGATTGTCATGAACGCTATCAAGAGTTATTAGTAATGATCACTCAAAGCCTCTGCTTGCTTGGTCATTATGAAAGCTCTTCCCCTTTCCAAAATAATTTCAAAAACATTTTCATCTTCAGATTAGAACTACGTCGCTTTGATTCCCATTTGGGATACGTACGAGCGAGCCACGCTTTCGTCAAGCGCAACAAATAAAAATCCTTGTTGCAACCATAAACATTAGCATTTTTCATAACAAAAAGAATCATTTTTAAACCCATTGTTGCTAGTGGCTAATCAGAACCTTCGTTCGTCTAGCCATTGGTGGCAATGTCTTTTTCCAAAGAACAATAAGCGATGGTCACCCATAACTTTGGTTAGTTTGATCATTCGTGCCAAATAATCTCTTTCGAAAACCATTTTCAATAGATCAAATAAAAAACGAGTCGCTACTAACGGTCAATCAGAACCTTTGTTAAATCGACTAGTGGCGGTGACTCCCATTTTTCAAGAGTACTTAGCGGTGATTACCCATAACCTTAGTTAGTTTAATCATTATTTGAATACTAAATCTATTTCAAAACTTCGCTAAAAAGATAAAAACAAAAACATTTTCATGACAACCAAGAACTACGTAGCTTTGAATTCTAGGTATTTTCAAATCAAACGTTAAAACCACACATTTAGTTAGAGGTTCCCTTTCGGTAGAAAGGACGTGTCTTGATGCTAGTACCTTCAAACGTTAAAACCACACATTTAGTTAGAGGTTCCTTTCGGTAGAAAGGACGTGTCTTGATGCTAGTACCTTCCTCACACGTAATGTCGACCCCCGAACCTATATCTCTAGTTTTCAAAAGACCATCCGCCTTGTTCAAAATACCTTTTTTCAATGTTTTGGTCTTAAAAATAAAATATTGGTGGCGGCTTCAAAAAATTTCCACGTTGTACATTGAGAAACTCAAACCGGATTTTTCAGGGTGCAACAGATGTTTGTGAGTATGCATTTGTAACTTGCATGAGTTGTTAATCGTTAGTGACAATCTCCATTTCAGAAACCTCTTTGCGTCAAAAAAAACCTAAAACAAAACCAATTATCATTAATGATCACTCGCGCCGTTGCCGTTTGGTTGTTAATGATGATTTCATTTTCAAAAGAGTTAGTAGTATGACCACTCTAAACCATTGTTGTTTGGTCATCACGAACGCTCAATCCAATTGCGAACTCTTTTCCAAGTTATCAAAACATTTTCCCCAAAACGAATCTTAAAAATATCAAAATCAAAACTAATTGTCATTGCTGATCACTCGCGCCGTTGCCGTTTGATTGTGGGTGATAATTTCATTCCCGTGGGAGCTAGTAGTGTGGCCACTCTAAACCGTTGTTGTTTGGTCTTCACAAACGCTCCCCTTCAATTGCGAAAACATTTTCAATAATCAAAATAAAAATCGGTTGTCATCAATAGTCACTCGCGCCGTTGCCGTTTGATTGTTAGTGATGATCCCATTTTCAAAAAAGAGTTAGTAGTGTGACCACTCTAAACCGTTGTTGTTTGGTCACTGCGAACGCTCAACCCCTTTGCGAAAAACTCTAAAAAAGATTAAAAAACAAAAACCCTTTTCAGGACAAACAAGAACTACGTAGCTTTGAATTCTCCATCGCACCGGGAGATACGTAGGAGCGAGAGGCCAACTCTCGTCAAGCGCCAAAAATAAAAATTTTCATTAAGTCTTCTCGTTCCCTTTTCTATAAAGAGGCAAATTTAAATATCTTCCAAATCAACACTTAAAACCACACGTTTAATTAAAGGTTCCCTTTCGGTAGAAAGGAGGTGTGGGGTACTAATACCTTCCCCATGCCTAATCGACCCCCGAACCCAAATTTTCCGGCTTCCAAAAGGCCATTCGCTTTCCAAAAAGGTTTTTTTCAATATTTTCCTTTAAAAAAAATATTGGTGGCGACTTCATTGTTTTAAAAAGTTGTAAACGAAGAAAGATCCCCTCAGGGACTTTTTCGGGCGCAACAGCTGGCGACTTCACTGGGGACTTTTCCTTTTTTTAAGTGGGTCAAGCCTAACTAATTAAATGTATGGTTTAATGTGCTATCGATTTGATTTGGATACCTTGTTTGCTTCTATCCCTTTCAGTTTCCTCTTCTTTCTTATCATGTTGTATGCATGTGCATTTGTTTTCTCTTCTTCCATGTTTGTTTTTCCTTCCTCTTCTTTGCTTATGTGCTTAGTACCCTCATGCATTTCCCCAATCCCAATCATGTTCCCTTCTTCTTTACTCCCTTTCTTCAAGGTAAGCTAATGCATCATTTCCCCCCATCTTGTTATGTTCCCTTCTTCTTTGCTCCCTTTCTTCAAGGTAAGCTCATGCATCATTTCCCCCCATCTTGTTATGTTCCCTTCTTTCTTTGCTCCTTTCTTCAAGGTAAGCTCATGCATTTCTCCCCAATTCTATCATGATTCCCTCTTCTTGGCTCCCTTTCTTGAGGTAAGCAATGCACTTGATTGTTGTTGAAACCCTAGGCTAGCTTATTTGATATTAAACCCTAGGGTAGACAACATGTTATTGCTAGCTTTTTGTCTCGACTGTTCTACCCTACAAATAAGGTGTTGGGGCGCATTTGATTTTGTTTTAAATATGAAAATATTAATTAATACTCGTCCATTTGTCTTTTTCCCCCACTGATAAGCTTGATTTTAGTTGATTGCAGTTTAACCTAATCCTTCCACTATAAAGTTTTTGTTTTTAATTGCAGTTTGGTAAAAATCAATATTGGAGAAGAGATATCCACAGTTGTCGAAGATATTGTTTTGGATGTGAATTGGCTGCCACCTATGTTGCAGTTTGAGTAATCGTACACGGAATTCGGGTCTTTGGTACGTGATACGTGATTTATCAAAAATCAAGGTGCAGATGCACGTGACATAAATTTGATATAAACATGACTAAAAGATAGAAACACAATGAAATATACGAAAGTTATTTATAAAGCAAAACTAGAAAAAGATCTAGCATCTCATAAGAAAAATTTAGTATCCCAAAAAATAGAATGAAAATATCTGAGTTTTTACGATACGACCAACATATATTTACACATTGAACCACAAATGTAGGTAGGAAAGTACCCACAAGTACCCAATGAGTACAGGTGCGGATAACGTATTTGGTGCAGAGTGCGACGACGATTTTGAAGTACCCATGCTTGAGAGGTTGCTACTTCTTGATTGCTTAAGCACCTTTGGAATTAAAGAATCACAATTCCTTCAAATTAATGTATTAGAGACACATGTCAAAGCTACAAATTAATGTATATTCTCGCACGGCAAATGATAGACTACTTGTTGACTCTTTGTTGGGGTTAAACATAGGGATATTAAAAGAATCTTTTGAGGCAGCCACAAATTATGGAGTATACAATAGAGAGCAATTTGAAGTATTCTTTTGGGTTTTTGACAGGCTTTGGTATACCATGTTGGTGAAGATATTGGAAAGGTTATTGCTTTTGATGTTATTTGTAGCTAAAGCCAAATCAACTTCTTCGGTCTTGTCTTTCTTTAATCTTTCAGATTTTAATTCTGTTACGTATGTGGCATAGAAGAGCCCCTTGAAATACCCATACTAAATGACCTTACTATGGTTTTGGGTTATATTATATATCTCAGGTAATGTGAAACAATAACAAACTTGGTATTTCAATTAGTATTTTTTTTTAATATTTTGTTTGTACAATGATGTTTCTAATTGCAATTTGCAGTCCAAGGAAACAGCAATTGTGGTTGATTTCATTTACCCTCCTCAGTATATGACAATGTAAAAGAGGTTTGAATTCTGATCATAAACATATACTTTTCAAGTCCCTTATAGTTAACATGTATAGAACATTTAACATGGAATCTACAACATGGTGTCTATAATTTTTCCTGCCATGGTTTTATAGAGTCTTATATCCTAGGCAATGTTTTGCTGCTTATCAATGGTGCATAACTGATTCTTTTGAATTTTGATCCTAGTAATTATAAATATATCTATTTGTGTAACATCTTGAACTGCATAGCCTAATGTGCATCCTCATATGTGAGAAGGAATAAAATAATATTTTAGAGAATTCAGATCATCAAGTTAGTTACCAAATGTGTGGGGTTTATGTGGAAGGGTCATTCTGTATCAGTAGTTACCAAATGTGTGGGGTTTATGTGGAGGGGTCATTTCCCATTGTGAGTAACTGCTGCCATGAGATTTTCTGTTTTCCACTATACAACCTAGAAGTTGGAGCTTTGTTCTCAACACTACGAGAGATTGTTACAATTTACTTGATTGTTAGTTAATACTATTGTTCTGTATTTGAAATTCCCGTATTGGAAATTTTCCGCTATTTGATCCATTTTTTGTAGAGACTATTGCGCTAAGGAGAACATGGCCAAGAATTAGCAAGACAAGAAAGAGAGAAATATGAAGTTGCAGCTGGGGTTAATGTTTTCTTAGGATCTTTTAGTATACGATTGTTTTAAGCTATTATCGTTTTTGATTTGTATTTGAACTACAAATGTTTCATTTGAAAGTGAAATTGTATTTGTTTGAAATACATTTGTGTATCATGGTTATATTTTTAATGAAGTTTTGAGTACTTTGATTAAATTTATTGAATTATGATATTATATAACACATGAGTGCTAGTAATAGAAGCTAATAATGAGGTGATGTGAAGATCTTCTCAATTATAAATAATAACAAAAGAGTATCAAAATTCTATATAAAACATTTGGAGGAGGTTAAAAACCCCATTAAGAAAGCCCCACTAATCGTGGGGTTAAAAACCCTATGATAAAACCCCGCAAATAGACTCGATACCAGTGTTTTTTAAAAACCCCGCAAAATGATTGCGGCACTTGAAACTCCGGCAGTTTAAAACCCCCCACAGTTTAATTTGACTTAAAAACCCCCGCTATGTGATTCGTTTTTTGTAGTGACTCATTGGGTCCTTGGTGTGTTCATGACATGATGGATTTGAAAAGGCTCTCTCTCTCTCTCTCTCTCGGTGCTATATCAGGTAGTGATCTTGTGTAGGTGTTGATTTCTGATTTTCCGACTTTTTGTATTGTGATTTACTTCTAATAATGATAAAGGGGAAGGTGATTAGAAAGTGAAGGTGATTAGATATTGAAGGTGATTAGAAAATGATGACCTCTTGTCCTGTATAGTTCAAGAATAAAGTTTGTGACTTCTATTGTTTAAATGATAGAATCATATAAATTTTTCCACAATTTGTGACTTATGTTGTTTAAATGATAGAATCATATAAAATTTGGGGTGAAGTGAACTCTGGGAATATAGACCTTATTAGTTTGATTTTTAGAGACAAGAATCTTTATAACTTTAAGTCTTTTTATGTTTGGTTTTCTTTTTTTCTTTTGTTTTTATTATTCCAAGAGTTTCTTATCAGGAGGGAAAAGCTTTTTAATTCTCAGAGTACTTGGTAATTTATTAGAGAATTAAATATGGATATTTATTTGTAAAGTAGTGTGGAGGTACAAGTTACCACCTGTTGTTGTATCAGGTCACCAAGATCATGAAAGTTGAGGCTAAAAGGGTATATAATGTTGTAGGAGTTAATCATAATATGTCTACAGATAAGATAAAGAAAGGGTATGTTTTCCTTTGTGTTGGATCATATTATATACAGATAATGGTGGAAAGCCCATGCTATGATATTTGGTGATTTGCAGGAACCCGAAAGATTGAGCCCTATTACTGTAAAATTCTCAACATTCCATATTCTTTCTCTAATTGATCTTTTTATTGTGCTTATTATGGCTCTATCCAACATTAAATTATCTCTGTTTTCTCTTGCAAGGAAAATCATGTGTGGTATTGCTTTAGCATTAGGTGGATCACCAGACGGATTTAAAGGCCAGAGTTGGAGATCTATTTTTGGTATTTGATGATGTAACACCTAAATGATTTAGTTAAGCAATTGATTAGATTATTTAAAGTGTTACACTATTTTAATTATATTAAGTCATAATATAGTATTTATAATAAAGTATTTTATTTAATTGAAGGGAGTGGTATTGGAAATACCGGAACTGCTATTATTGGCCCAGAGCCCAAGCCCAATGACTTAGGCTCCTAGGGATTGTGCATTCGCACCAAAGGAGAGAAAGAAAGAAAAAAAAAGAGAGAAAGAAAGAAAGGAAGAAAAGCAGGCGCAACCTAGAGGAGAAGAGAGAAGAGTAGATCGCACCACTCAAGAAGGAGAGAAGGGAGCTCTTGTTCTTTGTGGGTTTTGTACGTGACTCGGAGAAAGAGAGTTTCTACGGTTTAATTCAAGGTAAGGGAGTCTCACTCTATAATAGAGGGTATAATAGGTTGTATAGGAGTCATAGAGTCTCTATTTGTTGATAATTGGTTGATTGATTGAATTTGGTTGAGTGAATTTGATGAAATTGCATGAGAAATTGATTTAGGGCTTAATGTTAGGGTTTATGTGCTTGACTTCGTGTTAATGTGTAATTTGATGTTTGAGATGTGAAATTGAATGTGTTAAAATGATTATAGAGTGAATTTGAATGATATATGGTGATTAGAATTGAAAGGAATTAAGAATTGGGGATTTTTGAGGTATGGGCGCCAATGTGCTAGGATTTATGCGCACGTGTGCTGCATTCATGGGTTGGGTTGTGAGTTTGTGCGGGAATGCCCATTGTCGGCGCCATATTCTTTGAGAAAATGGCGCTTGGGTTCTTGTTCACGTCTTTGGGATTGTGTCTGCGTCTGCGGTATTATTTGCACTCGGGCGCCAAGTTCTTTGGGAAATGGCGCCTAGTGCATTATGCTTGATGTCTGTGTGTGTGTTTCTTTGTGCAGGCGCCGATTCTTTGGGAATATGGCGCCACATGCACTTTGTTCACGTGCACATATGGGGTGGTTTGAGTGGAACTTGAGGTTACGGGCATATTTCACCGTGCCATATTTTGTAATTGCTCGCCCAAATTCTATTTTAAACATTTTGGCTCGAGTAGTTTTAGTTTTTCATGTGTCATTTGAGAGATGTTCGGTGGGCTTTCTTTGTGGCGCTATATGTGTGCGCTAGGGGTGTTTTGAGTGGAACTTAGAGTTACGTGCATATTTCACCGTGCCATCTTTTGCGATTACTGCCCAAAAAACAATTTTAAACATTTTGGCTCGAGTGGTTTTCTGTTTGCATGTGTTGTGTGTCTTGAGTGCAGTGCGGGCGCGCAACAGCCGTCTTTGCCTAGCAGCGCCTAGGCGGCGAGACTGTGTCTCGAGGCGTGTCTCGAGTTGTGTCTTAGTTGTGTCTAGATTGTGTGCCCGGGGCGCCAGACATTGCTAGAAAAGTGGCGCCCGGTGGGTGTGTTGCCTGGGGCGCCAAATTTGAAGTTTCGGCGCTAGTCTTTGTGTTGCACAAGGTGGCGCCAGAATGTGGGGGAAATGGCGCCTAGTGCTGCTTTGTGCCTAAGTGTGTGCTTTTTTGGTCCCTAGGTGACAGTTTGGTCCCTAGGTGATTGTTTTGGTCCTAAAGGGTGGTTTAGGTCCCTGAGTGAGGTTTAGTCCTCTTATTGTGAATAGTCCTTGGGACTTAACTATGTTGAGTTAGTAACTTGAGATGACAAAGGATGCCATGGGGGCATGAGCCATGGGGGCTAGAGCCATGGGGGCTATAAATGAGATTAACTATGAGGTGAGAAATAATATATGAAATGAGATACTGTAATTGTGCTGTGATGTGTTCATGGAGTCTCATGCATACATTGCCGCTTGATCGCGACGTTTATAAATTAATTGTGAGGCCATGAGGGCCAGGCCATGGGGGCCAGAGTCATGAGGACTCAATTTGATAATGATACTGCCATGAGGGCAAATGGTACCACATGCATAACTACATTGCATACATTCTCATGAACGCATAAATGTTATTGAGTGATGATTGGTATGGTGATTGTGTGGTGAGCAAAGGATCGTATATATTGCCTATTATCACTTTTATTATATAGTTCGAGACTCACCCTTTTCTGTTGTTGTTTACCACGGGTAGTCATGAGTGAAGGCTTGCTACCTTCACTATTCCCGAGTCGATCCGCTCGATCACGTAGCACCTGGGGATGGGTTATAAACTCTAGTTTGATCTGTTTTGCTCATTGTTGAGTTTTCTTGCTGTTATATAATGTATTTTGAGACTTGAGAATTATTCTTTTGAGTTGTAGTTTTATTCCGTTGCATGATATGAGTTTATGTCCCACGTTTTATATGGTGTTATGTATTGATGTATATTTCTGAGCTGAACCGACTGTTTGAGTGTTTTAAGAGAGAAGTGTAACATTCCGTTTAATAAAAATAATTTTTATTACTCTGATTTTTGAATTAAATTGCCGGGTAGAAATGTGGTGTTACAGATGACCCAAAAGTCATAGCTACTAAGTATTTAGTTATAACATTTGTAGAATTTTGTGTATGAAACTTGTAGAACTTTTTGGATTAATAACTTGTATTGTAAGATATTAAATTTCAATAGAATTTGAAGTATTTTATGATTAATAAATTGTATTGGTCAGCTGATATCTATTAATAGTGTCAATTAATTTTTTTTTAAAATAGACATTTAGCATCCGGTGTTTAAATAACCGATGCTAAATGTCATTTTTCAGGATATTTAGCATCAGGTGTTTAAACAACCGATGCTAAATGTCATTTTTCAGACAGCAAAACCAATGGTGAAACACCATTTAGCATCAGGTTTTTAAATAATCAATGCTAAATGTCACACATTTAGCATCAGGGGATTTAAGATCGTTGGATAACTGATGCTAAATGTCCAAAATAGTCGATGCTAAATGTCTTTTCTGCAATAGTGACAATAATTTGTAACCAAAACCTACAGTAGGTCACAGCTAGCACCCCCCAAATCAAAGGGGTTTTGCTCCATTTCTCAAATACAACATTATTAGATCATAAATTGAGAGAGTTTAAGAAAGAACAACAAAGAACTGAACACATCCAATAAAAAAGGGAGGAAGAAAGAAAACATACCAAATAACTATTCCACTCTAATCACCTCATAATAACTATACCACTCCAACCTCACCAATTTCTCACTTTTTCTGTAGGTTTTATGAGCCCCAACAATTCAAGCTTTTGAAAATTGAAAAAAAAAATGTTTTTTTAATATTATTTTAACTTCATTGAGTCATATCCCACACAGAGAAACCCCAATTTAATTTTTGTTGAATTCTGAGTTAATTTAAAAATTATGCAGCTGGTCAAATTTACCCAGTCAACCAAAATGCAATAAAATTTTCTTTTCTAAATTTTTCAACTAAAACTTCACAACAATTAATAACACCATTTTAACAACAAAAACAACACCTTTTTTTTATTTTAAAACAAATCAAAAACGAGGCCCACTATAAGAAGTTACTAGTAGGATACCCGTGAATATGCACAGTTGATGTAAATAGATATTCTTTTTATGATTGAACTTAGACAGTATTTAAATAGTCATAACATTACCCCGGGAAAATAAAGACAAATTTAAAGTAGGTGAAAAATGAGTTTTCAAATAAAAAATAGATAAATATTAAAAGATAGATAAAAAATAGATGAAAAAGGAGTTTCAAATAAAAAATAGACAAATTTAGACAGTATCAGTGAAATTATCTTATAGTTTCAATTGATTATTTGAGTCGATTAGTAGATTATATTATACAGTAAAAGATAGACAGTAGATTATCAATAAGAAATATTTATCCCGTGTTTTTTATATATCAGTGCAGTTATCTTGTAGTTTCATTTATGTATTTTAGTTGATTAGTAGATTATAATATATAGTAAAACTTAGACAGTAAATTATCAATAAAGAAATATTTGTTTTATATTAATTAGTAGTTTAAATAGTCATTAAGCCATCTTTTTTTTAGATAGTAGGTTTTAGAAGTCTTCAAAAATTATAATTATCAATAGCAAATATTAATCCCGCATTTTTTTAAATATCACTGCAGTTATCCCGTGTTTTTTATAGCATTACATTTATCTTGTAGTTTCAATTGATTATTTTAGTTGATTAGTAGATTATAATAGATAGTAAAACTTAGATCAATAGTAAATTATCAATAAGAAATATTTGTTTTAAATATTAATCAATAGTTTAAATAGTCATTAAATCTTCTTATTTTTTAGATAATAGGTTTATAGTAGTCTTCAAAAAATTTAATTATCAATGACAAATATTAATTCTGTGTTTTCTTATATATCAGTGCATTTATCCCGTGTTTTTTGCAATTATATCGTAATTTGAATTGATTATTTTAGTTGATTAGTATATTATAGTAAATAGTAAAATATAGATAGTAGATTATCAATAAGAAGATGTAGTAGAGTAATGTTTCTATAAACTTAGAAATTTAGTGGAAAAAAAACTAAAGTGAAGTGATAAGAGATAGAGAATAATTGTTTAGTTTAAAAATAAAAGTAAAGTAAAAAGAAAAAATGAAGAAAGAGAGTGTAAAAGAAAAGTGAAAGGTGGAAAGAGAGTGTAGGAAAATGAGAAAAAAAGAAGAAAGTGTGAAAAGGGGAAAGAGAATGTAAGAAGAAAGAGAAAAAAGAAGAAAGAGAATGTAAGGAAAAAAAAGAAAAAGAGAGTAAAAATAAATGAATAAGATGTAATTGACTTGTTTGCCCTCAAAAAATCTAGGTGTCAATATTTCAAAGTGAGTTAATTGGTATTTCCAGTTGTGGTTTAGTTGTATAAATATAGTGTAAATAATGTAGTTGTAGATATAAAGGATGAAAGTATGGTCAGTAAATAATACTACACTACATGGGTCTTACATTATAGCATTTAAATATGAAATGTCAAAGACATTGTTCTCAACTAAACCCTAGAGTAGGATTCAGCAAGAACAAGTTGAATAGTGGAATATAGAGAAAGTATTAACAGAATGAAATCACACTACGCCAGAATGGCTAAAAAAGAGCGCCAACATGAGCAGCGTTTTGCCTTAAAACGCCACCTATACCCAAACACGCTAACCATATACCCAGTGTTTTTTAAGAAACGCCACCTATACCCAAACACGCTAACCCCATACCCAGCGTTTTTTAGCAAACGCTGCGTATAGAGAGGACGAGATAGCCACATACCCAGCGTTTTTTAATAAACGCTGCGTATAGAGAGGACGAGATAGCCACATACCCAGTGTTTTTCAGCAAACGCTGCGTATAGAGAAAACGAGATTGCCACATACCCAGCGTTTTTCAGGAAACGTTGCGTATAGAGAGGACGAGATAGCCACATAACCAGCGTTTTTTAGAAAACACTGCGTATTTTAAAACGAAAAACCACATAGTCAGCGTTTTTTAGAAACGCTGCGTATTGTTTTAATTTTTTTTTTGCCCGTTCGTTTTTCTCTCTCACCTCTCATTTTCCCTTCGCGCTTTCTTCTCTCTCTCTCTCTCTGCGTGCAGAGCTGCGTTCTTCTCCCTCTCTCTCTCAGCAAAAACCACAAACCCACACAAACCCACAAACCCGCGAGCTCTCCCTCACTCTCAGCGAATCCTCAACCCAGAAAACCCCCAAACCAGAAAACCCCCAAACCCACAAACCCCCAAACCCACAAACCCCCAAAATCCACAATAACCCCCAAACCCACAATAACCCCCAAACCCACATTGCTTGTCTCGTGAATCCTCTCAATCCCTCACTCTCGTGAATCCTCTCCAGCACCCATAGTCCTCATTGCTTGTCTTCATCTTCTCCCAAAGGTTAGTTCTCTATTTTGCTTTTTGTTTTTTAGGTTTTTTGATAGGTAGGAGATGAATGTAGTTTGATTGGAGAGGAATATGTTGAATGTGTGAAAAAAAAATATTTGATAGGAGAGGAATATGTTAAATGTAGTTGTATGTGTTTGATATGTTTAAAATTAGTTGAATGTGTAAAAAAATATTATGCAATTTGTTTGTTAGGTTTTGGGAGTTTTTGTTGTCGGAGCTTCGCGATCGTTGTTCGAGTTTGTCCTGGTTAGAGAGTACGTTCTAGTTCGAGTTCACAGCTGGTTGGAGATTTTGTCAGTGTTGCTTCCACTTGTTCAGGTACTTTTTTTGTTCTTTTGTTTTTTTTTATATGAAGAATTAATGACTATATAGAAGACATAAAAGTCTTTGATTTGTTTAGTTGAAACTACTAGCTAGTTGATCGAATGTCTTAGCTTCAATAAAATTGTAAATTCTTTGTTTTTCATCTATATATATAATAAGTTTAAGACGAATTCTTTGTTGGGGACGAATTTGAAGAGATGGCAAAGGCTTTTGAAGACGATCTTAATGACCGTCCTCAAATGTTTGAGAAGTTGATAACGGATGCAGAGACGCCGTTGTATAAGGGTTGTACTGAATTCACAAAATTATTGGCTGTGATAAAGTTGTATAACTTGAAAACTTGCCACGGATGGACGGATAAGAGCTTTACTGAATTACTCACACTATTGAAAGAAATGTTGCCGAAGGATAATGTGCTCCCTTCTCGGACGTATGATGCAAAACAAATGTTAGGGTCCATTGGCTTGAACTATGAGAAGATACACGCTTGTCCCAATGATTGCATTCTATTTTGGAATAAACATGCATTTTTAAAGTCGTGTCCTAAATGTAATGCATCGCGGTATAAAAAGAAAGGTTCTGCTCCAGAAAAGGTGTTGTGGTATTTTCCCATAATTCCTCGATTTAGGCGTATGTACCGTAGTTCAGAAGATGCAAAACACTTGACATGGCATGAGGATGAAAGGATTAAAGATGGCATGTTACGACACCCGGCGGATTCTCCGCAATGGAAAAAATTTGATATTGATTATCCTGATTTCGGGTTGGATCCAAGAAACCTACGACTTGCATTGTCTGCCGATGGTTTTAACCCGCACGGTATTCAGAGTAGCTCCCACAGTACATGGCCCGTGATATTGGCGATTTATAACTTACCTCCATGGCTTTGCATGAAACGCAATATATGATGTTGTCTTTGTTAATTTCTGGGCCCAAGCAACTGGGAAATGATATTGATGTATACTTGGCTCCTTTAATTGAAGACTTGAAGCTAATGTGGGAGAATGGAGTAGAGGTGTATGATGGGTTCAGAGAAGAAAGTTTCAACTTGAGGGCTATCATTTTTGGCACAATTAATGACTTTCCAGCATACGGCAATCTATCTGGGTACAGTACGAAAGGTCAGTGTGCATGCCCTATATGTGAAGATAACACCGATTGGATGTGGTTGGAACATGGTAGGAAGAATATCTACCCTGGTCATCGTAGATTTTTGCCATCAACTCATCAGTATCGACTGTTGAAAAAGGCATTCAATGGGAATACTGAAACCCGTAAAGCTCCCATGGCTTTGACGGGTGAACAACTGTTTGAAAAGGTGAAAGATTTGAACATTAAATTTGGGAAGCCTTTTGCAGGAGAGGTTGCCAAACGAGGGTGAAAGAAAAAGTCGATTTTCTTTGAGTTGCCATACTGGAAGTCATTATATGTAAGACACTTCATTGATGTGATGCATGTTGAAAAAAATGTCTTTGAAAGTGTCATTGGTACCTTAATCAATATGCCAGGAAAGACTAAAGATACCATCAACTCGAGGTTGGACTTGCTTAGTATGGTTGAGACCAGAATTGGGTCCGATAAAGAAGGGTACACATACATATCTACCTCAAAGCATTTCATACTCTATCTAAAAAGGAGAAGACCGTGTTTTGTAAGTTTCTTCATGGAGTAAAAGTTCCAGAGGGGTATTCTTCAAATGTTACAAACCTGGTATCCATGAAAGACCTCAAGTTAAAGTCTTTAAAGTCCCATGATTGTCATGTTCTAATGGAGAATTTTCTCCCCATTGGTATACGATCCATTTTGCCTAAGAAAGTGCGCCAGACGCTAACCAAACTTTGTTACTTCTTTAAGGCGATTTGTAGTAGAGTGATTGACCCTAGAAAGTTGCCATCATTGCAAAGAGAAATTACTGTCACTTTATGTGAGCATGAGATGTATTTCCCACCTTCATTTTTTGACATAATGATTCATCTAACAGTTCATTTGATTAGAGAGACACAATTGTGTGGCCCATGTTACATGAGATGGATGTATCCGTTTGAGCGTTACATGAAGATATTAAAAGGATATGTGAAAAACTGATCACGGCCCGAGGGTTGTATTGTTGAGCGCTACATAGTTGAAGAAGCTGTTGAGTTCTGCACCGCCTATCAATCTAGTCTTGAATATTCAGTGGGACTTCCAAGGTCTCGTCACTTAGGAAGCATTAGTAAGGGATGTCAGGATATAAAATAGTGATGGTGTCAAGGGAAGAACTAGATCAAGCACACTTATATGTTTTGCACAATGATAGTGAGGTTGATTCATATGTTGCCAAGCACATGGACATACTTAAGAGTGATTACCATATAAGAGTGAAGTTTGGTTAAAAAAGGAACACAATCGGAGTTTCATAGTGTGGTTAAAAGAGCACATTGATTTCGAGTTTGCTATGAATCCTACTTCGATTTCAAAAAGATTGAGATGGTTAGCAAAAGGTCCAAATATGCATGTTTTCTCTTACACCGGCTATCTAATTAATCTGTACACGTTCTATACAAAAACCCATGATGATCGAGTAAAATGCAAAATAGTGGGGTGACTCTTGTTGCTCAAGCTATGCATACATCAAGTGCCAAAGACAGAAATCTCATATACGCCGAGTATGTCATACGGGGTCATTGAACAAATATGGGAGTTGGATTACACCATGTTTCGTGAGTCCGTGTGTTCCAATGTAAGTGGGTTGACAATAATAATGGTTTCTGATTGATGAGTCGGGGTTCATGCGGGTGAATTTCAAGAAGTTGGGATATAAAGATGAGCCTTTTATTTTGGCATCCCAAGCTCAACAAGTGGTTTATGTCACTGATCCAATTGATATCAATTGGTCTATTGTTTTACTGACAAAAAACAAATTAGTAAATTACATTTATGATCAAGAAACCAATGATGATGGTATCGAGGACGACCCTTTCTTGGGGACATCACTAGTAGAGGAAAGTACTTATAGAGAGGATGTTGTGTATGTTAGAAAGGATCATACTGATGGAATTACGATTCGTCAAAAACAAAGTACCAAGGAGCGAATTGCAAAAAAAAAATTATTGAAGAAAAGGAAAAGGTAACCGACATAGATGTTATTTTATAGACATGAATGTTATTTTCATCTTCTTTGACTGATTATTTTTTTTTTGTTGGATGTTTTTTTTAATTGGATAAATATAACAAACAATGATTATGTTTTATTGCAGGTAAGATGACAGATCATAGTGATCATGATAGTGGGCATGATAGCGGTCATGATAGTGATCATGATGTTGGAAACTATATCAGGAAGCGTGCTCCTCGTGGAATGACCGTAAAAAAGGATATCATCAACCGGATAAGTAAAGGAAAAGGAAAATTAAATGTAAGTTACTAATTAATTGCTAATTAACTTCATTCAATACTAAGTTTTAATTGTTTGTGATCTAAATTACTAATGACATAATGCAGGTCCAATGGAATGTTAAAAAAAGGTGCGCCAATTGGAGAAAAATAAGCACTCATTTGATTACTTTCCTTGGTAGTAAGGTAAAACAAATGATACCAATAACAATCACTACTTGGGTTCACACAAAAATCCCGTTTTGAAGAAACAAAAGCATGAGTTGTGGTTAACAATACAGTATATAATTTTAGATCTTTTTGGTTATCTTATTTAGTAATTTTGTAGTCACATATATATATATATATATATATATATATATATATATATATATATATATATATATATAAATTTATTTATATCATTTTCATTGAATGTGCATAAGCGAGAAATATTTTGATGTGGATGATTCTAAAAAGGATTTGGATAATGAAGGAAGCTAGGAAAGTTACATAAAAATTTCGAACGACATTAACAAAAACTTGGCTGAAAGATGATAATGGAAACATCAATTGGAATCCTCCACCAATATATAGTGGGTTTATTTCAGAGGAGGATTGGCACACATTTGTTAGGATATGCACCGAAGATCCAAACTTCTTGGTTAGTGCTACTATCTATTAAGTTATAACATAAAATATATTTGACAATTATCTATTATACATTAATGTATACTTATCTCTCTAAATAGAAAGCAAGTCAACATAATCGAAAGTGTGCTTCTGGCTATGAGTATCCTTATAGAGGCGGTGCTACTCCATATCAACATATTGAAGAGAGATTGGTAAGGCACAATAAGCTTGATTTTTTTAGTTTCATGAAACTTTTTATAAATAATTTCTTAACATTTGGTAAATTTAAATATAGTTGGTGGAGAGTGGGAAAGATCCTACTAAAGAAGGTGTTGAGCGGCATGTTTTGTGGGTAGAGGGTCGACTAAACAAAGAAAAGATGATTGTTGATCCTAAAACTAAGGAGGTGTCTGAAAGAATTGTAAGTATTTCCTAAATTCAAATAATTTTTTGTAACTTTTATGATTTTTATATGTATTCACAGTCAGTGTCATAGGGAGAGCTCACTGATTGCTCTGAAAAGGAAATCCTTACATGTGCCTTAGGTAGAGAAGAATACTCGGGTCTCACAAGGGGTGCTGGATTTGGCATTAATCCAACCGAGTACTTTGGACCAAAACAGAAAGTCTATGATGAGAATCATGATTGTCCACAATTGAGAAAGATGATGGCATTGAATGAAAGTTTGCAAGCTCAACTTAATGATATCCGATCGCATTATGGTCATGTTATGCCACCGGTACCATCCCCTGCTACACATAGCAGTGCACGAGATAGCTGCACCATGCCGTCAACTAAGGTATTAATTGTTTTTTATTACAATAAATAAGTAATTAATCTCTCTTTATTGTACATATATATATATATATATATATATAACATCAAATAATGTCTTTATTATTTTGTGGTTTATAATTGATTTAGGACAACAATCAGTGTGAGTGTGAATTGTATATCTCAAACCCATATGAAATGGTTGCAATAGGCTTCACATGTAACAAATTGGGTCCTTTGATGCACAATTTACCCCTACCTCCAAATCATGTTAGAGTCAGAGTTGCGGTACCAATTAGGGAGGATGCACCATTGCCTGTTCCAATTGACAATATTGATATACTGACGGTGTTACAAGCAGTTGGTACCTTTGTGGCATGGCCATCAGACCTTGTCGTTGTAAGTGACAATATATTTGTAACTAACTAATTATAGTTTTTGTCATATATTTTGTGCTAACTAAGTAATTATTTTTGTTTATACATAGATACGCCAAAATGCAAAATCTAAGAAAGTGTCTACTGGCAAGAAAATGTCTCCTTTGAAAAGTGTTGGCAAGGAAAAATCTATTGGCAAGAAAGTGTCTCGATCCACCCCTTCTACAAAAGTGTCTCAGTCCACCCCTTATGCAGAAGTTTCTCAGCTTGCCTCTCCTCCAAAAGTGACTGATCAGCCCTCCTCTTCTCGCCAAGTGACTCATCCCTCCCCTTCTCCAATTGTGTCTCAGCCCACCTCTTCCTCTTCCATTAATGAAGCTTATAGGAATATTGGTCAGGCCGACACGTACGAGAAATACGTGATGAAGGAGACAGGCCTTATCATAATGTTTGATGAAGAAATTTTTGAATTTAGCGGTCCAGTAATAGTCGGATGTGAGGATTTCTGTGTTGTATGTGATTCGGATGAGGCAACCGGTGTTGTTATGAATATATATGTCAGGTACTATGTAATTTATTATTTTACATTGTCGAATTTATTTTAGTATATCGTTAATTTAATTTATATATATATATATATATATTTATATATCTAAATGTAGGTACTTGTACGAGGACATTGTGGTCCCTTCCGAACAGACACATAGATTTTTGTTCTTGTGTCCGGAAAGTACAACCTTTCATCAAGTAAATCGCAACCTGCCAAATTATCAATCACTTGTGGAACAAAACCGGGTTGCTGTTCAAACTTATATCACTGAGCGCTTCAATGAAGCTCAAAATAGAAGTGATGATGCCTTACTTCTAGCACCGGTTAACTTAGGGTGAGAAATTTTACCCATTCTTATATAGCATGCATTTTTTAAATAGTAGTCAATTACTTATTCGTAAATTTATTTTGTAGGAGACATTGGGTTTTGTTTGCAATTAATCCTAGCAAACAAACTGTGTATTACCTTGATTCCTTCAAAATCATTACCAAAACAACATCGAGTTTGTGGAGCTTTTTAACAGGTGTGTTTATTTCGTTCATTCTGCATATTTCTTACTTTTACTTATATATGTATATATTCTTATTAATATAGTTATATGACATTCTATTCAGATTGTTTAAGCACATATTGGGAGTGGATAAATTAAGCGGTCAAATGGTTACCAATAATTGTAAGTTTGTAACTTATACATTACATTATTTTGTCAAAAAACTGTATTCAACTCAATTTAACAATTAACTAATATTATGTTTTGTAGTGTCCTAGACAATTCAATAACATTGATTGTGGGTATTACGTCATGAAATATATGAAGGATATTATTACCCAAAAGAAAACGACTATCCCCCGTCAGGTATCTACTTATAATATATTTTTATATGATTTCGATTTAATAGTGGTTCTTTCCAATATTTAACCATTTCAATTCTAATTTTATTTATTTATATAATTTCAGTATTTTCGCGATTGTCAGTGCCAGACATACTCTGTTGAGCAGCTTGCTGAGCTTAGGGGAGACTGGTGCAGTTATGTCTCCGTTTTTTTAAAGTTTGATTTGGATACATATAAGTTAGCTAGCTAGTTTTTGGTTCATAATATTGTAACTTGATAGCTTGTTTTGGATACATATGAATTAGATAATGAAACTTCTTAGCTATTTTGTTTTGGTTCCTCTTATGTAATTTGTTTCTGTTATATGTAATTTGGTTCCTCTTAGCAATTTTGTTTTGGTTCCTCTTATGTATTTGTTTCTGTTATGTATTGGATTGGATTGGCTGTACAAGCAGGTAACTTGTAAATATAAAAAGGAAAACACACAAAACAGCAAAAAAATAAAAAAAAAAATTAGGCAATATTCAGCGCTTTTAATGAAGCGCTGCGTATTTGGTAACGCAAATAGGCAATATTCAGCGCTTTTAATGAAATTAAAAGCGCTGCGTATTTAGTAACGCAAATAGGCAATATTCAGCGCTTTTAATGAAGCGTTGCATATCTGGGGGCAATATTCAGCGCTTTTTAACAAGCGATGCGTATCTAGGAAGGCAATGGGGAAATATTCAGCGCTTTTTAACAAGCGCTGCGTATTTGGTAGGACGCTTGGGCAATATTCAACGCTTTTTAAAAAGCGCTGCGTATCTGGGAGGACGTGTTTGGCAATGGGTGGCGCTTTTAGGGAGCGCTGCCCATTGTTGGAGTGGAATCAACAGCGCCACGTTCAGCAGCGCTCAAAAGCGCTGCCCATCTACTAGATCTGTTGTAGTGTCATGTCCCTCCTATTGGCTTATTATATTTATATTACAAGGTGTCATTAATGCTCATAAGTATCATACTTTAATACCGCGAGATCCCAGGCGGGATTCTCAGGCTTTCCTAGTATATCTAGCTAGGTTCCTACTTATGGCTGAGCCTACGGGAGGGGCCGGTCCGTTGGGCTAGGGGAAGTCCCTCACCCAGCGCGACCGATGAGTCCTTCGGCTCTCAAGGCGAGAGGCAGTCTTCATGTGCTAGTCTTCATCTTCTAGGCCCGGTCGAGCAGGTTAGGAAGTGATGTGTATCCGAGCCTTCTTGAGTGGTCGGTAGGGAACACAGCCCCTTGAGCGACGAGTACTTTGTATGAAGTCGCTCTAGTCCCTCGGCCGGAATGCCTTGAAGTTATCAGTCACCTCTGTTTTCAGCGTCTTGGACTTTGACTTCTCGTGAGTTTTTGCGTTTTTGACTGGGTCAGTTTTGACTTGCATGAGTTTCTGTTACGTCATGAATGCGAGCTTTGGGAGTTTCACCTTCCTATGCTGTATAAATAGGAGGCTTTTTCGCCTTGCTGCCTCAGATGCTTATGGCTTATTCATACGTTTCGTGTGATTTTGAGATTATGTCCCCTCCTTTGAGGCTTTTGAACAACACCATCTGCTAGTTTTTGGTTATTGATCTTCGCAAACTCTGGCTTTTTCCTTCTGCAGGTGCTTCGTTCCCAAATGCTGGGGTTGTTCAGAAGACTCAAGAAATGGCTTGTCCGGTATCTCGGATGGTCGTGTGCCGAAGGCGACACATCAGCTGCTCGTGGGGGGCCTTGATGTAATTGGAAGGCAATCCTCATGGTGGCTTTGGGTCGCTTTCTGGTTGAAGGGGGCGGCTCTCCTGATGGAAGCTTGAAGTTGTTCTGCTTCTTCTTCCGGTGGGTCGCTTTTTCCCTTCCCTAGGCCGATTTGGAACATTGGATATAGCAACCAGCCCGGGAAGCTCATCAGGAAACTTTCTAAGAACAGGGGTACCAGCATCGGAAAAACCAAGAAGGCCTCGGCCGGATGGGCCGAGTGTGCGTTAGTGGCTTGTCTTATTTGAAATAGTGTCTTTACCATATTTCTGTTGTAACTTATTGAAATGTAAGAAGACAAGTTTGTCAGAAATAAAAACCTTCCCTTTTATTATGACTTCACCCTCTTATTAACCGAGTGCTTCGTGTAGCATTGTTGAATACTCCTTGTGTTTTCCCTCCTTATTTCGCGACCGATGCTTTTATCGCTTCTTCTGTCGAAGGCAAGCTTTTATCGTTTCCTTTCCCGACCGAGCGTTCTAGGGTCGAGCGCTTTCTGATTGATGTGATGCGATGTGACACTTGATTGATTTTGGCGGGAGTTGTCATAATGATGTCATTGGGCACCATCGCGTTGTCTGACGCTCCACTGGGGACACGACACGTGTCACCCCCTGTTAAATGAGATTTGAACCGTTTTTAATCTCTACCGTTGATTTTCTTCCATTGCTTTGCTACCGTAGGATCATTTCTTGACCGAAAGGGTCTTAAGGCTTTGTGTCTCATCACTTGGCTCTTTTCCTTTCGCTTTCCTTTCCTTCTGCTCGTGTTTTCCATTTTATTTTGCACTTACGCTCTTAGACTTCCATTGTTCCTTTGTTGCGATTATTGCATCCGTTGGGGGGATTTGTTTGCTGCTGCACTTTGTTCTTCAGGTACGAAGTCTCTTGTCTCGTTCCTTTGTGTTTTTGCTTGGCTTGCTTGTTGTTTTCTTAGTGATTTTACTTTCTGAGCCTCTTATTTGCTTATTGGGTATGTCATTGCTGCATTGTTTTTCCAGCAAAATAGAAATGGTTTCCGTAATAGAAATAAGTAGCGAGAGTGAGGGAGAGGTAACCTCTGAGTACCGGTGTCCCAATCCTAATTGTGCCACGACTGTCAAATGTGGTTATTGCTTTCTGTGTGAATGTCAATACGGTGAGGGAAGTAGGATAGCTTTTTGACAGTGGTTCCCCTTCTGATTTAGCAGGATCGGCTAACTAATCGGTCATGGCCAAGGAAGGGGACTCAGGTGGTGGAAACCCAGGGAACGACGAGTACTCCTAGATAGACCAAGAGGTTCTTGACTCGTATTCGGAGCTTTGCACAGAGGTCTCCCTGGCGGATGTTCGGTGGATGCTATGCCACCCTTCGAACGAGGGCTCGGCCACTGCTAGTCCGGTTTTATTGGATGAGGCTGTATCGGACGAATGTGTTCCTGGAGAGGATGTCTATACTTACGCCTACCAGACTTGGTTTGAGCACTTAGGAGTTCGGGTACCCTTTCTTGCCTTTTATTGTAAAGTCCTGAAGATGCTTAATGTGGCGCCGACGCAGCTCCACCCTAATGGATGGGGCCACATGAGAGCGTTTGAAATCCTTTCTGAATGCCTTGGAGAGAAGGTATTGGCTTGCAAGTTCCTGTACTTCTTTCGATCATCGGTGAGGATCCGATGCGATGGGTTTCCATGTGCAATCATCAGCGTCGGCCCTTCATGGCGTTGTACAAAAGTAGCTACAAGTTTTTCTTCAAACATTACTGCTTTTGGCTATCTCCAGGTCCGAAGTGTCCTTTGTTACTGTTGTTGATGTTGTTACTGCTGATGCTTCCATCGAGGCTCCCATAGAACTTGATAAGGTTGATGAGTTTTTGAGCAATGAGGAAGTTGGGCGAGTGTTGACCGATGCTGGTGAGGACCGGAAGCAGACCCCTTAGATTTGTTTTCCATGCAAGTTAAAAACAATGTTGTTTTGTAATGTATTTAAATTACCTTCGTTTTGGTGTAAGCGTAACTCAGAATTGTTCGGCCGTAAGGTCTTTATTCATGTTTGACTGTGCTTCTTCTTTTATGCCTCTTGTTTCTAATTGCGCTTTATTTTGAGAGTGACTTGCGTCGTGCTTTTTGTTAACAACGTCTTATGTTTGCTTCGGCTTATTTCACCGGTTATGTGAACATCCTTGTCGGTGCCCAAGGGTTGTATGTCGGCTCTCGGCCAGTCTACACCTGTCGAGACTTGGGTTTCATGGGTTTTCCTAAGTGCCGAGCACGTTGGCTTCGACGGCGAGCGCTTTAGCATCGCCTGCACTTTCGGAAAGCTCTTACCCCGCACCGAATGTGTTAGCGTCGACGATAGCTACTTTAGCCTATGCGATGCAAGCTCCCTTTCGATTTCCAGTGGAGCAAAGGTCCACGTCGAACCGAACTGGTGTGCCCAAGGGTGGTGCGTGGCTCGTCAGCCCAGCTCTCACCTGTCAGGACTTTAGTCTTCATTGCCCAAGGGCAACATCGACGTTGCTCGGTCCTTGCTTATCGGGACTTCGTTATTGTGGTCGTTCTTTTGTTATTGTGGTTTTTTTATACCCCCACCCCATCCCCTCCCACCCCCACCCATTTATGATATTCCAAGTTTACCCCTGCCATAAATTAACTTTTTGACTTGCATTGATTCACTCGATTGGGACCCATTAATATCGGCATCGTATATACCTCAATGGAAGGTATATACGATTACATTAAATATTGAACGCTGACCTGAAAAAGTGTGCATCGTATATATGTCCTTCAAGACATATATACGATTGCATTATTAAATGCTTCGTTGACTACTCATTGTATATATGTCCTTCAAGACATATATACGAGTGGGCTTTGAAGATCTAATCGTATATACATCTGGGGCATGTATATACGATGTTAAAAAAATACCCATCGTATATACAAGGTTGAGGAGGTATATACGACTAGGTTATTTTTTTTTGTTTTTTCCTGAGTTGATATCTGTTTTGTTGGAACAGATATTGACCTGCCTACAGCAGCAGATGCCGTCTCTCTGTTGGCTCCTGTTGATATTGATACTTCAGCGGCGTTTACCACCGATACGGTATATTGTTGTTACTCAAGTTTGGTAAATTCGAATTAAATTACTTAAGTACTTAATAAGAAGGTAAAACAGAGTGAAGAATCCGGGGCTTCCAAAAATACTACACAGCGGTCAACCAAATTATCTCAGGGTGCTTCTAGAGTATTATCACAGACAGCTGAGACTAAAATCCATTTACCGTTTGTTCCAGCACACGTGCGCAACTATGTTCAAAAAATTGTTGATGTTGAAGGTGACAGTAACTGTGGTTTTAGAGCAGTCGGGGTTGGACTTGACATGGGTGAGGACTCTTGACATGTTTGGGAAGAACCGACTGTTAGAGCTTCGCAAAGCTTTAACTATTGAGTCATACGGACGTCAGCCGGACTCAAAGTGGTTTGATTTGCCTGAGATGGGGTATATGGTTGCAACCAAGTATAATGTTGCATTGGTTCAGTTTTCTTTGCCTATGAATTTCACTTATCTGCCTTTGAGAGGTACTTATGGTTCATCTAAGTTCAAAATCATATCTGTTATGAACAAGCAAAATGTACACTGGTTGCATCTTTCGATCTCTCCCACCTGTCCGTTGCCTCCTATTGCCCCGGAGTGGTACCACCATCACTCATCAGAGTCTGCTTCATGGTTGCATCCGTATGCCGGTCGTTTTACCCTATGGCAGTCTATGTGTCCTTCCGTGCAGCGTCCCGCTCCCGGTGATGCGCCTAGATGTATCGATTTAGCCGATGATTCTATTGACGACTTATAGATAGATTCACACTTTTTTTGTATGTATTACACGTGTATATATTACTATATCGCGTTTTTGTAATTATACGCGTATATTTTATCCAAGAGATCTACTGCCCATTAATGTTAATCAAATCACGAGACTTCAAATTATAATCGTTAATAAAATGACAACTGTTAACAAATAATAAGCACATCGTATATATCTCTTTTGGGACATATATATGATATGCATCGTATATATGTTCATTGTGCGTATATACGATTGACTTAAAACGCATCAATCGTATATACGCACAATAGACATATATACGATGTCAAAATTTGGCACATCGTATATATGCCCCAAAAGGGATATATACGATTCGTGTAAATTTTAAAAAAAATACAGCTTTTTTGAAGGGCATTTTGGAAATATTCTATTGGGTGGGGGTTTATGGGGAAGGGGTGGGGGTACAAAAAAAAACCCTTTTTTTTATATTGTGTTCTTCTTCTTAAGTGGCTTGTGGCCCATAATTTTTGATCCATTATATCCTAGGAACCCTAAGTATTTAAGTTGTGATGTTTCTATACAAAAATGAAAAGTTCGATGCAGTTTTTATTTTATTTCTTCTCTTGCAACCCTAGATCTAGTGATTAGAAGCAGTGTAGTCTATCACAATACTATCAAGGGTTTCCGCCGTTTCCCCAAAATTGTAACTTTCGTTGTACCTTTCTTTGTTTTTTATATTGAATTTGTAGAGTGTAGCAAGAATTCCCTTTCACTGTTATTTTATCACTTGCTTTATATATGCGGTTTGTAAACACATTATACATGATAGATTCAACTGATTAGCGGATGTGTTAGGAATTGGTACATCAACTACTGCATCTTTTTGTCATTTATTTCATCTTCTTTTTGTTTCGATTCACCTATTTAATCTAGCTATCTTGTTTTGTTATTGCTAGATCCATGAAAGAGGCAACAACACTCAGTTTATTAACTATCATTACTGCATTGATCAAAAGCAAATCATCAATGTTGTCATATATTCAAACGCTTTCTCTTCCGTGCTCTGTTGTACTGTTAATTTTGATATGAATCTCCAACAACTGTGATTTGCTTGATTAAATAAAGGTACGACGCTACACATATAATAGAGTTTATTTTATAACTTTCAATGACTTAATATTATTAGTTCTCCTCATTTATTTTAATTTGTTCTCTGGTTATATTTGAGGATGTGTTTGTTTGAAATCACTAACTTATAACCTGCATCAATGATGTTTTGAAATTTTAAGCGATTTTACATAAATCACTTCTTAAATGTTGCAAGAAATGTGAAAGGACAATCTGATTCCCCTAGATCCAAATGCAAAAAGAGTTGTTAAAATGCAAAGATTTGTCCTTGTTCTTGCGTAAATGGATATGGGTTTTCAAATATTTGTAATTGTGTCAAGTGATATTTTAGAATTTGGTATGTTTTTTTTGCCATTGATGACATAGAGTCTGTTTGGATCGACTTATATGGACTTATCTGCTGGTATACGTATTTTGATCGACTTATATGGGCTTATGAAAACAGCTTACATATGACTTTCTTACATTTTATCCTGGAATGAAGTAGTATCTATTGTACGTTCTATTTAATGCATTTTCTTTTGCTGTTAAAAAAGGAATAGAGCAGGTGACGTGACATCTAAAGATTGATATGCATATATGCTTTGCTCGATCAAGCTTACAATATTTGAGTTTTTTCATTGCAACTCCTTATCTTTTAATTATTTATGTTTTGTTTTAAATAAGTAATATCTTATCCCATAGGATCTAAACCTCTTAGGTTACTTAAGCTATGAGTTTTAGGAGAAATACTACTTGTCAATTTAGGAGGTACAAATATTTTCCAGTTGTTGGCTATCATAAAATAGGAAAGGTATTTCTGAGAAAAAGAAATACGATCTGTCGCCACGGCTAAGCGGAAAAGTCCTACGGAAGCTGGTACATATGTTTTAGGTTAACTCGAGTCAAATAGTAGGGTTGACTAGAAAGGAATACTAATTAATAACCTCACTGGACATCTCCTTGATAACTAAGGGAATGCTTGAAACAACAACCTGGCTCAAGATGCCCACCAATCCCGAACAAATCTATGAGGCTAACACTTTCCTAACCAAAGGGTTCACAAACTTTCAACTCTCTAGGTAACCATCTAAGAATTGTGCGGTGACACAATGGTAAAATCGGCTCCTAAAGCTAGACGGGTACACATCTCTTCATTCTACCACATTCTTTGTAGCTCTCTGCTTCTACTACACACTCTGATGTAGGTAGGAAACCAGAAATCCTCTGGTTTAGGTTTCAAAAGTTTTTGGGGCTAATCCAACCAATCGTTATCATTCCCAGTACCTTGCATGAAAAATTGAGTTGATCAGGCTCAATGCTTCACACAATAGGCTGGGAGGTTTTAACAATTACTTGTCACAGTCCACAACGTAATTAATCACCTCCCATCCTATTGCATTTAGGGACTGTGATTCAGGCTCAATATGCCTTTTATTTATTATAAGTATCTTTTACATTCACTAAATGATTCACATTTATATACGTGGGGAGATATAGAACTAAACGATAAATTAGGCAGTATTTTTTCCAAAAGTCTAGAGTACTAAACATTTTTCTTAAGAGGTGTGTAAAAACCTTATACTACATATATACCAAATGGGACGGAGGGAATTTAATGATACATACTTTATATGTAATATTATTTTTTCTAGGCAAAGAGAAAGAATAACGCCTCATTAAAACCTTTTGATACACAAATATCATGAAGGAAAAAGAGTACTTCCATTGTTTTTATTAGAAAAGATTAAAAAAGAATGAGAACAAAAAAGAATCCAGGGGGAACTAAACCAATACCCTTGGTAATAAAACAAATTTTAATCAAAGTAGTAATAGAGAGCCTCTAACTTGTTACAACGAGTGTATATTTATTATTTGTTAGAAGAATGTGTTAAACATGAAATATTTAATATGGATTTAATTAATATACACGATAAGTTTATATGTGGTTTTACACTGTTTACCAAATATAAGTTGACACATCATTAAAAAGAAGTTAATAAATTGGTAATCGGTCATTCCATGAATTGTTATTGGTTATGGTTGTAAAAGTCTATACACTGTATGTGGACAAAAATTAAACTCATTTAATATATAGGACAAATAAACCACATTAAAAAATGCTTAGTTTTGTTTTTATCATTTATGAAATGAGTCAAACATGAAATATTTAATGATACACATTTAATATATATTTAATGATACAAATTGAATAAAAAAAATTCGATACCCTCTTTCTTGAAGGCATAACCTAGACTCAAGTTTGCATCTATATAACATTCACAGGGAGGAGAGGTCAGGTTGCATAGAATCAGAAGATGGAAAATGAGAATAAAGGAGGAGATATCTCAGAGTTGGGAGAAATGCAAAAAAGTGGTAACACGTCCACCACTTATCATGACGCTGCATTGAAAGAGATGGACAATATGAAGCGTCACTTGAAGGAAATGGAAGAGGAAGCTGATGCTCTTCGCAAAATCGAAGCCAAGGTTGAGAAGGAGATTGGATCTATTCAACATCCTCGAGAAGAGGTAGATGCTCGATCTATTTTTGTTGGCAATGTTGATTATGCATGCACACCAGAAGAAGTGCAACAACACTTTCAATCATGTGGTACAGTGAACAGAGTAACTATCTTAACAGACAAATTTGGTCACCCTAAAAGTTTTGCTTATTTAGAGTTTGATGAATTTGAAGCTGTGGAAGACGCTCTCCTTTTAAATAAATCAGAATTGCTTGGTTGGCAACTGGAAGTTCTTCCTAAGAGGACCAATGTTCCTGGGATAAAACAAGATCCCTCCATCCCTTACGGATATGGGAAGGATCCTAGGTTTAGAAGGCCTACTCATTACATGCCATTTAACTAAGGTGTAAAAGATTTGATAATAGATTTACCCGTCGAGTTAATTAGATTTCAATCCAAGTAGCATTTATCTGTACTAGTCTTCAATTACATTGTCCAATCTGATCAGAACATTTATTTTCCATTTTCCTAGAAAGTTATTGCTCTTGTATTTTTCATGCTTTCTTCCTACATTATTTATATAACTGCCTTTGAATTTTATGTTTGTCATTGTATGCTCCAAGTTCAGTTTTTAGTTTTTACTTTCTTTTAAAAGCAAAAGTAATCTAATCAAAAGTAATAGTACAATGGGTACTGCAACCATTAAACAAAGCCAAATTACAAAAATTTAAGGCCATAAGAGTGGGTTGTCAAACATAAAAACCCCAAACAAAAAAAAGAACAATACAAAAGCCAGATATCTATTTAGCTAACTGTTTGAGAAATTCTATGTTAATGGTACGCTCCCTAAGTCCTTCTCTTCATACTTTTTAGCTTTAATCCCCAAGGTAGACCGTCCTTTTTCCTTGGGAGACTTCCGACTGATATATTTACTTGGGTGTTTATATAAGGTGGTGGCTAAGGTTCTTACGGCTAGGTTGGGCTGGGTTATGGACTCCTTGATTTTGAGTAGTCAGTCTGTAACGCTCCAAATTTTATTAGAAATTATTTGGAGTTGATTTGATAGGGTAGTGGACCAAATTAGAGAGTTTTTGGCATAGGGACCATGTTGAGAAGGACTAAAATTGATGTTAGAAATACTTAATATATGATGATGATTATTATTATTATTATTATTATTATTATTAAAAAAAACAAGTTTCTAGGGAAAACCAACGTGGTTAAGGGAGGGAGGAAAAGTAGGAGGAAAAGTAGCGTATGATTGGGAATTAAAAATCAAATTAAAAAGGGTTAGAGTGTTGATGCTCATTTAAATAAGGAGTGGGGTGTAGTAAATAAATGGGGAGTATTTTAGTTAAATAGGGAGGGAGATGAGAAAGTAATTAAGGGTGTGCAAATAGGGCCCATTAGTGTTAAGTGGCCCAAACCCAATGAATAAAACCTTTGAGACTTAGGAGAAACCCTCATTAGAGCAAGAAATCAAAAATTAGAAAGTGAGAAGAGGAGAGGGAGAGAGCGCGACGGCCATAGAGAGAGAAAGGGAGAGGATTTGCGTGAAGCTCAAGGAGGAAGAAGGAAAGCTTGGAGTGTTGGTGTCTTGGAGAGATCTTTCTTGGAAAACTTGAGCGTCTTCTTCGACTAACAAGGTAAGGGGGCTCTCTTTCGTAGTTAATAATTTATAGAACATGAAACCATAGGGATTAGGTGTTAGGAGAAATTGTATAATTGATTCTTGGTGTGCTTAAATGATTGATTTGAATGACTATACTACTGTTTTCATGTTTTATGTTGTTGTTGCTGTTTGGAATAATATATAGGTTGTTTTTTTTTTATGATTTATGTGCTGTTTGCTGTTTGGGAGATAAAAGGTTGCTGTTTTTATGATTTATGTTGCTGTTTGCTGTTTGGACAAATAAAAGGTTGTTGTTTTCATGTTTTATGGTGCTGTTTGCTGTTTTGGAAAATAAAAAGGGTGTTGTTTTTATGATTTATGTGTTGTTTGCTGTTTTGGAAAATAAGGGGTTGCTGTTTTTCATAAATCAATGTTGCTGTTTTTTTTATTGAAATATGAAGTCTTTATTTTCTCTTAAAAATCATGTCTTTATTCTTTATTTTAATTGAAATATGAGCTCTTTGTTTTCTTTATAAATTATGGCTGTTTTAGCGCGAAAAATTCTGCTATTTTCGGTGTCGTTTTATTCCTGTTTTGCTGCTGTCATGCGCTAAAGGGCTGATGTTTTCCCCTCTGTTTTACTGTTGTTTTTGGTGTTGTCACGCGCTCAAAGAGCTACTGTTTTCACTCCGTGCTGCCGCTGTTTGAACTGAATTTTCTGCGGTCTATGTAAATGAAAGGGGCGTGCTAATGTGGTACATTTTTATACAAAAATAAAAGAAAGCAGCTGATATTTTATTACTAACCTTGGAATTTAATTGTGTTGTTTTCCCAATTTTAAAGGTGATGTTTCCTTCTAAATTTTAAATGTGTTGTTACTAAATACTAAATGGGTTATTTTCTCAACTTTAAAGGTGGTGTTTCTTCCTAAATTATAAATGTGACGTTTCTTTCTAGATTTTAAATGTGTTGTCACTAAAAGTCTAAATATGCTGTTTTCTCAATTTTAAATGTGATGTTTCTTTCTAAAATCTAAAATGTGTTGTTACTAAAAATCTAAAGGTGTTGTTTTTCCTCAATTTTTAAATGTGGTGTTTATGATGATGCGGTGATATAATTGTGATGGTTATGACTGTGATGTTATGATGATGTTGTGATTTAATTGTGTTGGTTTAGTCCCTGGCGTTGACTGGAGCGACTTTAGTCCTTTGGTGTTCTTTTAGTCCCTTAGGGTGTCGTTTTAGTCATTGTAGGGTTATTATGTACGGTGATATACATTAATGGTGATTATATATGTGGTGTTGGGAGGCCTATGACTCCCCTTGGTGATTGGTGAGTATATAATTGTTGGTGAGCATATAAATGCATTATTTGGTGTTTTGGCGTTATGGTGCATAGTCATGGTGTCGCATAATCATATGCATATTTTGGTGAATAGGCCTCGGCCTCATAAATTATTGGTGAATGCCCTCAAGGCTATTTTGGTGATGGATCCACATGCATATGCCCGTGGAGTTTTGGGTTGCATCTCATGCATTACATTCATTTGTTGGTGATTGATTTGGGTGTTCATAAATTAATGGTGTATTTGACTGGACTGTATTTCTGGTGTGCTAGCTTGCCTATTCTACTGTGTTTTCTTGTTTTATTTATTATTACCTATGTAAAGAGACTCACCCCTCTTTGCGTTATGTTGCTTCTTGCTCAAGAAGCTGCGGTGTGATGGATGAAGGTGACTAGAGTACCTTCTTCTAGTGTGGTCGAGTCAGCTCTGATACGTAGCACCGGGGGGGATGTTTAGTCTTTGTTATTTCCTTTATGTTTTGAACTACTATGTTAAGTTGTTATTTTCCGCTGCTGTAGTATTTTATCCTCGGATTTAATTGGTGCTATGTATCTTATATTGGAGTTTATTTTGATTATTACTTTGGAGTTTTGATTATGGTGTTTAAATGTGGCACCCTCATGTGGTCGCACTGAAATTTTTATAGACTCTGATTTTCAATTAATTAAAATAGTCGTTTATATTAGAAGGGGGTGTTACACAGTCTGCCTTCATTAAAGGTAGAATTCTTATGGATGGGGTGGTGGTTGTGAATGAGATTGTGGATATAGCTAGGAAATCAAAGGAGGAATGTTTGATTCTCAAAGTGGATTTTGAGAAAGCCTATGACTCTGAATTGGGGATTCCTTGACTATATGCTCCGCATATTTTGTTTTGGTTCTAGATGGAGAGGGTGGATGCTGGCCTGTGTGTGCTCGGGAAGTTTATCGGTCTTTGTGAATGGTTTCCCAACGGAGGAAAAACAGATTAGGAGAGAGTTGAAGCAGGGGGTCCCTCTGGCTTTGTTTCTATTCCTCTCAGTGGCTGAGGGGTTGAGTGACATAATGAGGCAGGCGGCAGAGGTGGGCTTGTTTAGGGGGTTCGTGGTTAGAGACTCTGGTTTGACGGTGTCACAAATGCAGTATGTTGATGATACCCTTCTTATTGGGGAGTCATCAGTGCAGAATCTGTGGACTATGAAAGCCATCCTGAGATGTTTCAAGCTAATATCGGGACTGAAGGTCAGCTTTTTCACGAGTAATATTTTGGGGGTAAATGTGAGTCCTCTCTTCTTCTCTTTATCTGAAGTGTTCCTTCACTGCAAAATATTAAGAATGTTGTGAGAGTAGTTAGGTAAATTTGGTAGTAGTTTAATGGCATCAATTTATAGTAGATAAGGTCAAGAAGGTTGATAAATGGTGTCCCACAAAATGAAGCATTTAAAACTTGATTAGATGAAACAACTAAATGTGAAAAAACTATGACAGATACATTAATTGAGAAGTAGAAGTTGCCTAGAACCTGAATTTGTTACCTTTTTTTTTTTCTTTCTTACATTTCACCCTTCTTCTCGATTGGATTTTTCTTCATCTCCTTGATATCTCTTCTTCTCCTTCAATGCCTAGAAAATAGCATTATTTCAAAAAATGAATAGAGAAAAGCATTCTAGAAGATAAGAAGGAAGAGACCGAGAGACAGAGAGAGATGCCATTTGAGAGAGGAGTGATTTTTGAGAGAAAGAAGAAAGAGAAATGGAAGAAAGAAAAGGGGGGAGAGAGATGAAGAAAGAGAATTGGTGAGTGGTAAAAGTTAAATTTTGAATGAAATGTATTTTGAATCTCAGCGCCTATTTGAAAAGTGGGACACTAAAGGGCAAAATATTAAGAATGTTGTGAGGGTAGTTAGGTAAATTTGGTAGTAGTTTAATGGCATCAATTTATAGTAGACAAGGTCAAGAAGGTTGATAAATGGTGTCCCACAAAATGAAGCATTTAAAACTTGATTAGATGAAACAACTAAATGTGAAAAAACTATAGTGAGATACATTAATTGAGAAGTAGAAGTTGCCTAGAACTGAATTTGTTACCTTTTTTTTTTCTTTCTTCTGTTCACCCTTCTTCTCAGTGGATTTTTTCTTCATCTCCCTTGATATCTCTTCTTCTCCTTCAATGCCTAGAAAATAGCATTATTTCAAAAAATGAATAGAGAAAAGCATTCTAGAAGATAAGAAGGAAGAGGCGAGAGAGACAGAGAGAGATGCCATTTGAGAGAGGAGTGATTTTTGAGAGAAAGAAGAAAGAGAAATGGAAGAAAGAAAAGGGGGGAGAGAGATGAAGAAAGAGAAATGGTGAGTGGTAAAAAGTTAAATTTTGAATGAAATGTATTTTGAATCTGGCGCCTATTTGAAAAGTGGGACACTAAAGGGCAAAATATTAAGAATGTTGTGAGGGTAGTTAGGTAAATTTGGTAGTAGTTTAATGGCATCAATTTATAGTAGATAAGGTCAAGAAGGTTGATAAATGGTGTCCCACAAAATGAAGCATTTAAAACTTGATTAGATGAAACAACTAAATGTGAAAAAACTATGACAGATACATTAATTGAGAAGTAGAAGTTGCCTAGAACCTGAATTTGTTACCTTTTTTTTTCTTTCTTCTGTTCACCCTTCTTCTCAGTGGATTTTTTCTTCATCTCCCTTGATATCTCTTCTTCTCCTTCAATGCCTAGAAAATAGCATTATTTCAAAAAATGAATAGAGAAAAGCATTCTAGAAGATAAGAAGGAAGAGACCGAGAGACAGAGAGAGATGCCATTTGAGAGAGGAGTGATTTTTGAGAGAAAGAAGAAAGAGAAATGGAAGAAAGAAAAGGGGGGAGAGAGATGAAGAAAGAGAAATGGTGAGTGGTAAAAAGTTAAATTTTGAATGAAATGTATTTTGAATCTAGCGCCTATTTGAAAAGTGGGACACTAAAGGGCAAAATATTAAGAATGTTGTGAGGGTAGTTAGGTAAATTTGGTAGTAGTTTAATGGCATCAATTTATAGTAAATAAGGTCAAGAAGGCTGATAAATGGTGTCCCACAAAATGAAGCATTTAAAACTTGATTAGATGAAACAACTAAATGTGAAAAAACTATGACAGATACATTAATTGAGAAGTAGAAGTTGCCTAGAACCTGAATTTGTTACCTTTTTTTTTCTTTCTTCATTTCACCCTTCTTCTCGGTGGATTTTTCTTCATCTCCTTGATATCTCTTTCTTCTCCTTGATGCGTAGAAAATAGCATTATTTCAAAAAATGAATAGAGAAAAGCATTCTAGAAGATAAGAAGGAAGAGACCGAGAGACAGAGAGAGATGCCATTTGAGAGAGGAGTGATTTTTGAGAGAAAGAAGAAAGAGAAATGGAAGAAAGAAAAGGGGGGAGAGAGATGAAGAAAGAGAAATGGTGAGTGGTAAAAAGTTAAATTTTGAATGAAATGTATTTTGAATCTGGCGCCTATTTGAAAAGTGGGACACTAAAGGGCAAAATATTAAGAATGTTGTGAGGGTAGTTAGATAAATTTGGTAGTAGTTTAATGGCATCAATTTATACTAGACAACCGTCATAAGGGCTCACTAACGAAATCACAACCTCTTTGTTCACCACGCAATAAAAATTCTCCACGTGTAAAACGTTCCCGCCAAAACCAAAAAACGAAGCCTTCCCGCTTTCCTTTTCTAACAACCCGAAGCAAGCAAACACAACAATGGCTTCCACCACCATAATGAGATTCTTGGCTCTTTCACTCTCTCTCCTTCTCTCTCTTTCTTCCTTCTCTAACTGCCTCCCTTCCTCAACAATCCTCGATGCAGCGGAAATCCTCACCAATTCCGGCCACCAAGCCATGGCTCTCAACCTTGAACTCGCTTCTCAAACTCTCCAAACTCGCTCCCTCACAATCTTCGCTCCCACCGATCTTGCCTTCAACCAAATCCCTGAACTCCCTCTCTCTCTCCTCCGTTACCATCTCCTCCCTCACGCTTTCTCTCTCCACAGCCTCATTTCTCTCCCTTACGGCGCCAACATCGCCACTCTTCTCCATGGTCACTCCCTCATCGTAACTACCTCTAACCACCGTCTCTCCATCAATAACGTCACCGTTCATCCTACACCTCTCTTCGACGACGGATACCTCATCATCTTCCGAATTCACAGTTTCTTCGATCCTTACTTCCAACTTCCTCGCACAGCCGCAACTTGTTTCCCACGCGCTGCACCGCCGTTTTCTTTTAAGGAAGCCAGCGGCGTTTTGAGATCGCGTGGATTTTCTGTTATGGCCTCGTTTTTAGATCTGCAATTTCTTGCTGTTAAGGATCGTCCTGATCAAATGACGCTGTTTGCTCCGATCGATGAGGCTATGGCGGATTATGCCGGAAACGGAAACTTAACTGACTACTCCGCCGTCCTTTGCCGTCACCTTGTGCCGTGCAAGATCTTGCTTAGCGAATTGGTTGCGTTGAAGGAAGGAACGTTGATTTGGAGTTATCAGAGAGGTTTCTCGCTCAATGTTACAAAGTCTAATAAGTCTCGTGCTGACGTGGACATGTTGTTGCTCAATGGAGTGGCGGTGATTTTCCCTGAGTTGTATGTTAGTGATTGGTTTGTGGTTCATGGTCTCACGCAAGTTCTCTTTGATTACAATGGAGTTCAAGATTCGATTCAGATTTCAGAATCAAGATCATCATTTCAGTTTAGTGATCACACTGGTATTGGTGCGCACAACCCTTCACAACATATCCACTTCTCTGTTTTTCATTAGAGTCTTTCAGAATTTAGTTCGTCCACAATTATGTGGTATTGTTAATTTCTAGTGTTTTTTTACAAGAACAGAAATTAATTTCTAGAGTTTGTAAGCCACTGCTTTGTATTAGAAAGGTATATACTACAGTTGTTACGGTGTAATGGAATTATACTTTAAACTCAACAAATTCTAAAATTACCATGTGCACTTGATAATGCTTAAACGACTTTCTCTAACAACAAATGTCATTTCCATACTTGAAATTTCAAAGTAACTTTGACTTCCTTATTTAAAACGTCGCGCTTAACTAGTGAGAGTTATCCCTCAAATTGCATAGGACTCGTAAACGTAATTGTATTATAGTTGAGCTTAAGTAGACTTGTATGACCAAACCCCTGACATAAACATAATTGGTAACGATCTTAAGCTAAAAGTTGAACTGACTAGCTAAACTCTCGCTTATTACCTCGGGCTTCTAGGAGGTGTGCCTGCAATGGATCATAGTGCGAGAAGATCTCTATGTGGCGGTATGCATAAAACTAAAAGTACAAGCTCAATGGAATACTATGTTCCTTTAATAGAAGTGTACTTGATCTTATCTCTTAAAGATTCCTAGAAAGAAGGAACTAGGGGTATAAGTGAGTAGGGCTAGACATCGGTCGGGCCTGGTCGGATTCGAGTCCAACTGGCCCATCCGAAGCAATCCGCGGATTGGAATAGGAGGCCAAATCCGACCTTTAAAAAAACGGATTTTGGCGGATTCGGTTTCGCGGGTTAACGGTTTGCTTGATGGGTAGTTGCGGGATGGGCCAACAGTGGCCCAATTGGTTATTTTAAAAAGTTTTTTTTCCAAAGTTTTTTTTGCTGTGTTTTTAAAGGTTTTTTGTGGCCGTTTTATAAATGATTTTTTTGCTGTTTAAAAAATGTTTTTTTGTTGTTTTAAAAATTGAAAAAACTGTGTTGTCAAAAAAATATACTGTTTCTTTCACCCAGTTGTATTAGATTACTAGCCTCATTTTCTTAATCAAAATTCTTCATATTATGAGGACTTATTTGAAAACAAACATACAAGCATAAATGGGCCTAAATGTTCATACCTGTCCTAAATTCAACTAAATAATAACACAAACATAATTATAAATGATAACACATCATTATAAAAGAGGCCTAACCTCAACCAATTTAAAATAGTTACTGCTGCGTAAATACTATGTGGCAGTAACTACTATAATAACAGGTCATTCATCAACCAACTGTCAACCAACTAAAGCAACCCTTAGCAATATATCTAAGTTTAAAGTATAATATTACATCATACACCCATGCAAGGGGAATTTTACAGCTTCTTTAACAAACACTTTGAATATGCAATCTGCAACATATTCAAGAGACTTAATATGCAATCTGCAGCATAATAAAGAAGCTTAATATGCAATCTGCAGCAACCCTTTGAATAAACCATGATCACAAGTAAGCAGAATAAGCAATTTACCATGGTAAAGCAAGGAAACCATGGTAAAGAAATTTACCAGAGTAAGCAGAATATGCAATCTGCAACATAATAAAGAAGCTTAATATGCAATTTATCATGGTAAAGCAAGGAAACCAGGCAGAATAAGCAGAAAAACCGAATCCGATGCACGAGGCGACTTCTTGGTGACTTTTGGGTGGTGCTTTACCAGGCAAAATAAGCAGAATAAGCAATTTACCAAGTCAGAGTTGATAGCAGTACCTAGCAATAGCTTAACCATGAATTACTTTAACTAACAAAAACAAGATTACTAACAGATTGCAACTAAGAAGAATACCTTATTGCTGTATCACCCTTGTTTCCTAACAAAGTTACCTTTTCAAAGTTAGTGAACAAATTAAAATCAATATTGTAAGAAAAAAAATCAATAAACAAATTGCATAAAAAACCAATAAAGCATTATTATCAATATATTATATGTATTAAACTCAGTGAAACAATAAACTTAAAACCATCAAAACCAGAAAATACAAAAGCCCTAAAAACAGAGAAACATTGTAGTGCTTTCTAATCAGTTTAACATGTAGTAAGCAGACAAACAGAGATTGAGTTTAGTAACAGAGAAACAAAGATTTTGCAAAAGCCATAAAAAACGAAAAGCAATAAACCCTAAACATAAAAACCCTAATACACAGAGAAACAGAAATGAAAACCCAAATAAACCTTAAACATAAAAACCTTAATACACAGAGAAACATAAATGAAAACCCAAATACAACCATAAAACATGATATAACTAAGAAGCCATAGATATAGTTCAAAATCATATGAAACCCAGATCACTCAAAACTAAAATACATGAAACCCTATGTTTGAAATAAAATCACAAAATACGACCAAAAAAACAAAATAAACAGCTTCAAAAGAACAACAATATGATGAGAAGAAGAAAAACTGAGAAAGAGAACTTACCACTTCGAAGGAACCAAACGAAGACGACGAAAAAAGATAATGAGAAGCTCATTTCCTCTGTGAGAGAGTTGCTATGAGGGTTTCGTTGGAGTTACAATGATGGTTTCGTTCGTTGTGGGGTTTCGTCGGAGATGGATGGATAGGGTGGTGAGTTGCGGCTAGGGTTTCGTTGGAGAAGATGAGAGATGAGTTCTCTGCTAGGGTTTCATGTTTTAGTGAGAGTGAAAGTGAGAAACGACTGCGTGAGTGGTGTTGTGTTTTTCTTTAAATGTTGTGTTGAAACGGCTGCGTTTTATGTTAATAACCCTACTTTTTTTCAGGCTGCGTTTAACTCATTGGGCCGGTCGGGTTCGGTTATAGTTGGGTTTGAGAGAGCCCACCGCCACCGACCATTACTGTCCATGAACAAACCGAATTGGGCCACTTCTTAACCGAATTACTAAACAAACCGACCATTCTTTTTTTTTTCTTTTTCGCTTCGGGTCAGTTATGTCGGGTTCGCAAAACATGTCCACCCCTATAAGTGAGTATAACCATGTTCTCATCTAAAAAGCCTATTAGTGACCCTACAACTGAATTGAGTAATTTAGAATCACCACATCTATATAAAATGGGCTTAAGCCTCCAAGTTTGACTCACTCAACTCACCCTATTTCTTTCGATCCTCTCTTACTTTAAGCTTAATCTAACTTAGGCATCAAGGGTCTTTTATAGGTACACCCGCATAGGAGTTTTAGAGGCATGCTCAACCACACAAAAGGAACGCGCTTATTGTATTTGTTTTTTTTTTGTTAAAGTTATATGAATTCATTGATAGTTGACAAGGCCCAAACCTATACAACAAATATTGTAAAGAAGAGCTCAAAGCGAGACTAAAACAAATGCACTACAGCCCAACAGAAAGCAAAGCCCACAGGCTCACTAAAACAAATACAACTGAGGGTAAAAGTGGAAGTGCATTAAAACAGCTTTTCACTAGAATAGCAAAAGAACCAACCACTACCCACTCAATCATTTATTTCGAAACACTAATTTGGTAAACAGAGAACCACTTCGCCTTCTCCACACATCGAGCAGCGAAAGAAACAAAATCTTTTGATCTAGAGGTTTTGAATATCATCCACAATAGCTTTACGAAGATCATCAGGGGGATGTCGAATCCAATCACCCATCAGTTTTCCATCAAGAGCTAGTGCATCAATCAAGTGGGTTGTTTGGTTACCGTCTCTTCCATCCAGGTAGAATTGATCCTCGCAAAACCTGATCTCAAGACTTGAATATCGTTGATAATACCTCTGATTTCACCTCTTTCTGTGTTTCCTCTGCATGATTCGACGAGCACTTGACAATCTAACTCGAAGATGGCCTTTGAGATGGAAAGAGAGTGAGCATGTGAGATGGCTTCTCGAAGACCCAGAGATTTAGCCATCAGGGGAGAATACGCAAAGGTTATGTTCGTACCTCGGTTGGCCTGAAAATTCGCCCCGGGGTAGTTGGATGCGGTGGTTCGGCTAAGTCAACGGTGGTCCGAGCTAGGGTAGGTCCTCCGTGGTCGAGGTCGTCGCGGTGGTGGTATCTGCAAACACTCGGATGCCTAAGTCAGCAATAGAAGTGGGGAGGGTATATTTATAGACGCAGGCGCTGAGGCTGAGACATTGGATAAACCGTAATGTTCTGGATCGTTGAACTCGTTGTGTTCAGGATCGCTTCATGGGCTGGTCTCAGTGCTAGTTTGGGCCGGCCAATGTAGATCGAGATTGGGCCAGGCACAATCCTTCATTGTGGTGTGTTTGGTTCAGCTTGATGTAGCCTCGATGCCCTTTTACATGATGGGCTTTGGCCCAGCCCGGAAAAGTTGCCCTTTGCCAAACTAGTAAGAACTCTACCATTCTCATCTCTACAGATACTACCAATTGAACCCTTTCCTGTTGTGACATCAAAGCATGCATTAGTATTGAAACTTAAATGAAGAAGGGGAGGGGTTTTCTGTAACACCCTAAATAATTTAATTAAGTAATTGATTAAATTATTTAAAGTGTTGCACTATTTTAATTATAGTAAATTTATAATATAGTATTTTATAATATAGTATTTGATGTAATTGAAGGGAGTGATATTGGAAATACCGGGGCTGCAGATATTGGCCCAGGAGCCCAAGCCCAATGACTTAGGCTCCTAGGGATTGTGCATTTCGCACCAAAGGAAGAAAGAAAGAAAAAAACGAAAGAAAGGAGAGAAAGAGAGAAGAGAAACGGCGCAATAGAGAGAGGAGAAGGAGAAGTTGGATCGCACCAAGCAAGAAGGAAAGAAAGGAGCTCTTGTTGCTGTGGATTTTGTACGTGACTCGGAGAAAGAGACTTTCTACGGTTTAATTTAAGGTAAGGGGAGTCTCACTCTATAATAGGGACGATAATGGGTTGTATGTAGATCATAGGTTATTATTTGGTGTTATTTGATTGTTGTGTGATGGCTTGAATCGTTGAAATTGACAAATTGCATGAGAAAATCGATTTAGGGCTTAAGTTAGGGTTTATAATATGTGATTTTGTGATTTGAGATGTAATTGATGATTGAACGTGCAATTTATTGTTAGAATACGAAATTAGAAGTGTTAGAATGATTATGGAATGGATTGGTTTAAGAGAATTTGGGGAAATTGGGATTTTGGGGTATGGGGCGCCAATGTGCTAGGAGAATGGCGCCCTGTGTACTGTTCACGTGTGGTGTGATGAGTTTGTGCAGAGTTGCCACTGACTGGGCGCCAATTTCCTAGAGAAATGGCGCATGTGTCACTGTAGCAGAGTGTGGGTGCAAGTGTGTTCTGCCAAGGCGCCAAGTTGCTGGGAATATGGCGCCCTGTGCACTGTTCATAGGCTGAGTTTTGTGTTTTGTGCAGTGTCACTTTGCTGGCGCCGATTCTTTGGGAAAATGGCGCCAGTGCAACTGTTTGCGTCTTTGTGTGCGTGTGCGATGATGTGGGCGCCAATCTTTGCCGCCCTAGGCGCCGAGAATGGCGCTGTGTCACTATTCATGTCTTTGTGTCCAGGTGCAGGGCGCCAAAAGTGGCTGCCCAATGCGCCTGGTTGTGTTGTACCAAGTGCAGGGCGCCAAATGGCTGCCCTGTGGCGCCTAGGTGAGTGTGTGCGTGGGTGTCTAAAGCATGGGCGCCATTTTGGCTGCCCATGGCGCCTAGGGTGGCGCCAGAATGTGTGTTGCGTGTGTGTGGGTGCATGTGGCGCGAGCACTGTGGCGCCAAATGGCTGCCCCACTGTTGCTCTGTGTTCTTTGCACTGTGTCTAGGCGGTGATAACTCTATTTTATATAGAGTTATTCATAGTCTTTACTTAGATAAATGTTTGAAACCAATGCAATAAACTTGTAAATACAATAAAAAGAGATGAAAATCATAAAATACATTATCAAGGAGATAGAAGTTCAATTTATATACAAATTGGTATGTTTGATATGTTTGTTGAGTACTTTTTTGATTTTGTGATTTTGCATTAAAGTGCTTAAGCATCGAGTGTTTAAGCACCAAAGCATGCTGTTTGAAGCAAGTAGCACAAGACCCCACATTGGAAGCACCTCAATTTGATTTCGTTTCTAAAGAGAGCTCTTGCGGCCTCCTACTAGCTCGGTGATCACATGGAATCAATTATCAAGTTACCAAAGAAGTCATCTATAGGATGAAAACAACAAACATCATCATTACACCAAGCCAAATGTCATCAACTAATTGGACCCCTTCAAAGGAATGTTTCCCATTCAAAGTGACAACAATTGACACCTGCAAAATAACTAGGATAAGTCACATGATGGTCAAAGAATACTTCACAAGCAAGCAAGAAATCAAATACTTGAAGACAAAGAAAACCCTCCATGGAAGGAAATCTCCTACATCTATAAATAGGACTCTTTCATCTCTTGTAAAAGATATAGATATACGACCAATACCATATAGATATACGACCAAAACCATATAGATACAATAGTAGTTTTAGATTAAAGTTCATCTTGTTCTTCATTTTATTTCCAAGTCTTTTTACTTCACTTTGATTACTCTAAACTTAAGAGGAAGGTAAGAAGGAATTGACATCTCTATTCTTCACTTCTTCCTAGTTGAGAATCAAGTGTTCTTCATTAATATTAAGTTCTTATTTCATGTTCTTCATCTTACTCTTTATTTACTTTCTTGTTATTTAAATTCTTGCAAGACTTGTTCAATCAAGCAATTTACTTTCTTGCAAGACTTGTCCATTCAAGCAATTTACTTTTAAGCAATTTACATTTCCAAGTTATTTACAATGCTTTCTTTACTTGCTTTGTTTAATTACTTTATGTGGACGATGATGAGCTAAATTCCTTAGTTGGGATGCTCTAGTCATATGATGAACTCGTGAGAACTATTGTGTTGTCCAAAAGGGTGCCTCACTTACTAGTTCTTGTACTTGAATTAAACTTGTTTTAAGGTTAACTTAGAACAAGGGGAGTTGTATTTACAAGAGATTGACTTACAACTAGATCTCAAGAACTAGAAGCAAAGGCAAGTGTTTATTTAAGTCTTTGATGAGAAATTTGTTTTCCACAAAGTCGACTTGGTAATTCCATGCTACTTCAAAAGTAATTAGCATAGTCTTTGTTCATGTGTGGGGTTTTACTAAGGAAAGTATTTAGCAACTTGAACCACTTGAAAGGAGGCGAGGAGTTTGACACACTTGCCCTTTCTTGCAAAAAAACAAGGGTTTATTGAGCATGCAGTCACCCTTGTCGATGTATCTACACTAAGTGATCAAGCACCGGTGCTCAAGCAGCAGAAAGACAACACAACATTCTCACAAGGAACTCATATGGTAAAAGCATCTCAACTCTCTCTTAAATTACATCCTCTACGGTATTTAAATTCTGTTTTTCTATATTCCAAAACCAACCACAAATCTCTGAATAGTTGTAGACACACTAGTTTACCTATGCTAAACAAACACATTAAAAATTAGTCAATCCTCGTGGGAGCGATCTTTACTTACTCTTTATTACTTGTTTGTATTTGTGTATACTTGCACATGCTTATTTCACACACACCAGAGGCGCGAGAAGTCTTGCCAGGCGCGCTAGGCATGCGCGCGTGTGCGAGAGGCGTGTCTCGATTTGTGTCTTAGTTTGTGTCTAAGATCTGTTGCCCTGTGGGGCGCCGATTGCTAGGAAAATGGCGCCCGATGGGTGTGTTGCCACGAGCGCCAAGTTCTTTGAAGTTTTTGCGCGCAAAGTCTTTGTGTTACTGAGGCGGCGATTTGTGGGGAAAATGGCGCCTAGTGCTGCCTTGTGTCTAAGTGTGTGTTGTTTTGGTCCCTAGGTGACAGTTTGGTCCTAAGGGTGTGGTTTTGGTCCCTAGGTGACAGTTTGGTCCAAAAGGTGTTGATTTGGTCCCTAAGTGTTAAATTGGTCCTAAAGGGTGTTTTAGGTCCCTGAGTGAGGTTTAGTCCTCTAGTTGTAATTAGTCCTTGGGACAAGAGTGTGATGGGCTAGTGAATGAGGAGATTGATGATGCCATGGGGGCATGAGCCATGGGGGCTAGAGCCATGGGGGCTATAACTGAGATTGAGTATGAGTTCTGAAATAATGTATTAACTGTGATATTGTGAAGTGTGATTGTGGCATGTTCATAGAGTCTCATGCATACATTAAGAATTTGCTTGATCGCGACGTTTATATTGTCTTGATGAGGCCATGGGGGCCAGAGTCATGGGGACTCAATATTGTTGATGATACTGCCATGGGGGCAAATGGTACCACATGCATGACTGCATTACATTGCATTCATCCTCATACATGAATATTAAAGTGAATGTGATTGTTGTGCAAGGACTTGTGATTGATTGACTTCTATGACTTTATTATACTGCTTATTATCACCTTTATTATATAGTTCGAGACTCACCATTTTTGTTGTTGTTTACCACAGGTAGTCATGAGTGAGGGCTTGCTACCTTCACTATTCCCCGAGTCGGTCTGCTCTGATACGTAGCACCTAGGGGATGGGATTTAGACTTTGGTTGTTTTGTTTTGCTCACTGTTGAGCTTTTATATTTGATATACTATGTATTTTTGAGACTGCTGATTACTCTTTTGAGATGTAGTTTTATTTCCGCTGCATGATATGAGATTATATTCCACGTGTTTGTATGGTGTTACGTATTGATTTATGATTATGAGCTGAACTGGCTGTTTGAATATTTTTAAGAGATAAGTGTAGCATTCCATTTGAAAAATGAATTTTTATACTCTGATTTTTGATTTAAAATTGTCGGGTAGAAATGGGGTGTTACATTAGTGGTATCAGAGCAAAAGTTTGGTCTGTCCGGCCAAGTGTGTCTGTCTGTCATATTGTGTATGACAACTAGGTGTCTTGAATTAGTTCTGAATGGTTGTTTATGCTGCAGTGCTAGGTTGATATGGCCAGAAGAGTTGATGCCGCTTTTGCTGAGGCTTTGCAAGCCATAGCGCAGGCTATGGGGACTCAGCAGAATACTGAGACTCGTAGTCTGGCTACATTCCAGAGAGAACCCTCCTACCTTGAGGAGAGTACAACCCGAGATGGTGCTGCTGGCTTGGTGAAGGAGATTGAGAGGATCTTAGGGTGATTAGTGCAAGATGAGAAGAAAGTCGGTATGGTACGCACACTTTAGCTGAGGAGGCTGATGACTGGTGGTTGGAGACCAGTGAGAGGCTAGGGGCTGCGCAGGAGGAGGTTACATGGACTGTGTTCAGAAGGGAATTCCTGAGAAAGTATTTTCCGGAGGATGTCAGGGGAAAGAAAGAGATGGAGTTTCTTGAGCTGAGGCGGGGTAGTATGACTGTCACAGAGTATGCTGCTAAGTTCACGGAGCTGGCTAAGTTCTACCCACATTATTCTGAGGCTGGATCTGAATTCTCAAAGTGCATCAAATTTGAGAATGGGCTGAGAGTTGATATCAAGCAGGCTATAGGGTATCAGAAGATCAGAGTGTTTGCTGATTTGGTTGACTGCTGCAGAATTTATGAGGAGGACAGCAATGCCCGCGCTAGAGTCATGAGAGATCAGAAGGGTAAATTCCAAAACAGGGGTAAGCCATATGAGACATCTGCTGACAGGGGTAAAAAGAGGTATGTTGGTGGTAGTAAGTATCTTTGGTGGTAGCAGTCTGCTGAGAGGTAAGAGGTGCTTGAGGCGAGAAGCCAAGTGGGGAGATGCTCCTGCGATATTGTGTGCTTCAAGTGTGTGGCCAGGGTCACAAGAGTTTTGATTGCAAGGTGGGGAAAGATATGTTTACTGTTGTGGTAAGGATGGTCACATGGCATCGATTGTGATCGCAATGAGAAGCGGTGTGTTTCAATTGTGGAGAAATTTGGTCATTTCGGCTCCAAGTGCACTAAACCAAAGAAGGAGAGGTCCTTTGGGAGAGTTTTTGCACTACCGGGTTGAGAGGACTTGATGAGATTAGAGGTACTTGCTTTATTCATGGTACACCTTTAGTTGCTATTGTTGACACGGGTGCTACGCACTCTTTTATTGCTTACATGCGTCTTTGAAAAGTTGAATTTAGTCTTGTCTACTATGGAGAGGGGATGGTTATCGACACACTCGGCTAAGGGTTCGATAGCTACTTCTACAATGTGTGCTAGGTGTCTCTATCGGTCTTGGCGAGATTTTCTAGTTGATCTTATATGTTTGCCTTTGGGTGGGTTGGATGTCGTGCAGGTATGGGTGGTTAGTAGATAACCATGTGCACATCAACCTATTTCAACAAGTCTGTTAGTTTCCTTCCTCGTGAGAGGAAGAGTGCATTTTGTTGTCTGTGAGTCATTTTGCATGAGGCGATGAAAGAGGTGGTCATCTGTTTGCTTTGATGGCGTCTCTATGTCTGCTGAGAACCAAGCATTTGTAGTTGATGGGTTGCGGTGGTGTGTAAGTTCCACTGAAGTGTTCCACGATGAGATTCCTAGTGTGCCACGAGAGGAAGTTGAGTTTGGGATTGAGCTTGTGTAGGGTACTAGGCACGTGTGCATGTGCCGTGCCGGATGTCGACACGAGTTATGCGAACTAAAGAAGCAGTTGGAAGAGTTACTTGAGAAGAATTTTGTGAGGCCTAGTGTGTCACCATGGGGAGCTCCAGTTCTATTAGTGAAGAAGAAGGATGGGAGTATGCGCCTGTGTGTCGATTATAGGCAACTGAACAAGGTAACTATTAAAAATAAGTATCCTCTCCTGAGGATTGATGATCTGATGGATCAGCTGGTGGGTGCTAAGGTTTTTAGCAAGATTGACTTGAGGTCAGGTTATCATCAGATAAAAGTGAAAGATGAAGACATCCAAGAAGCAGCGTTGAGCGAGGTATGGGCACTATATGAGTACTCTGTAATGCCGTTTGGTGTCACTAATGCACCGGGGTGTTTATGGAGTACATGAACCGTATTTTCCATAACTACTTGGATCGGTTTGTGGTTGTTTTTATTGATGATATTCTGGTGTACTCAAAGTCTGAGGAGGAGCATGCAGAGCACTTGAGATTGGTGCTAGAAGTGTTGAAAGAGAAGAAGCTGTATGCCAAATTGTCAAAGTGTGAGTTCTGGCTGAAAGAGGTGAGTTTCTTGGGTCACATTATTTCTGGTGATGGTATAGCGGTGGACCCAGCTAAGGTTGATGTAGTGTTGCAGTGGGAGAGCCCAAAGTCTGTGACTGAGATCAGGAGTTTCTTGGGGTTGGCTGGTTACTACAGAAGGTTTATTGAGGGGTTCTCTAAGCTAGCCCTTTTGTTGACCCAGTTGACCTGTAAGGGAAGAGCCTTTGTGTGGGATGCAAAGTGTGAAGAGAGCTTCCAAGAGTTGAAGAGAAGGTTGACAACATCTCCAGTGTTAGTGTTGCCTGTACCGGATCAACCTTTTGTGGTATATTGTGATGCTTCCAAGATGGGTTTGGGAGGTGTATTGATGCAGGATGGGAAGGTAGTTGCTTATGCGTCCACACAGTTGAGGACACATGAGAAGAACTATCCTACTCACGATTTGGAGTTGGCTGCTATTGTTTTTGTGCTGAAGATTTGGAGGCACTATTTGTATGGCACTAGATTTGAGGTATTCAGCGACCACAAGAGTTTGAGATACTTGTTTGACCAGAAGGAGCTGAATATGAGACAAAGGCATTGGCTAGAGCTGCTGAAGGATTATGATTTCGGCTTGAACTATCATCCCGGCAAAGCTAATGTCGTGGCTGATGCTTTAAGTCGGAAGACTTTACATATGTCGACAATGATGGTGAAGGAATTGGAGTTGATTGAGCAATTAGTGATTTGAGTCCAGTTTGTGAAGTGACACCCCGCAGTGTCGGTGGGTATCTTGAGGATCGGGGAGCGACTTCTTGGTTAGTATCGAGACGCCGAAGTTGGATGTGGTTTGGTAGATTTATTGGTTCTTGGTGATCAGTGTGGATGGGGATTTTGATTGGATTCCCGGGTGTGTTGAGATTCGGGGGCGCAGAATCGTGTTCCGGATGATCTTGAGTTGAAGAAAATGATACTTGAGGGAGAGCCATAGGAGCAAGCTAAGTATTCATCCAGGTGCTACGAAGATGTATCATGATCTGAAGAAACTGTTTTGGTGGCCGGGTATGAAGAAGGATGTAGCACAGTTTGTGTATGCCTGTTTGACTTGCCGGGAAGTCAAAGATTGAGCACGAAGCTGCGGGGTGATCTGACCTTTAGAGATTCCGGAATGGAAGTGGGACAGCATTTCCATGGATTTTGTGATTGGGTTGCCAAACACTGTGAGAGGGTTTGACTTTATTTGGGTGATTGTGGATAGGTTGACCAAGTCCGCTCATTTTATTCCTATCAACATCACTTATCTTGTGCCGAGGTTGGCTAAGATATACATTCAGGTGATTGTGAAGCTGCATGGGGTCCCGAAGAGCATTGTGTCAGATAGAGACCCGAGGTTTACATCTGAGTTTTGGGGAGCTTGCGGGAGGCATTGGGGTCTAGATTGAGGTTGAGTTGAACTTATCATCCTCGGGTGATGGGATGATAGAGAGAACCATCCAGTCCTTGGAGGATCTTCTGAGAGCTTGCGTGCTAGAGCAGGGAGGTGCGTGGGATACACATCTTCCACTGATTGAGTTCACTTACAACAACAACTACCATTCGAGTATTGGGATGGCTCCTTTTGAGGCACTGTATGGGCGGAGGTGTAGGACTCCTTTGTGTTGGCATGAGTCGGTGAGTGTTGTTCTTGGACCGGAGGCCCAGTTAGGGAGACTATAGAGAAGGTAAAGATGATCAGAGAGAAAATGAAAGAGTCCCAGAGTCGGCAGAAAAGTTACCATGATAGGAGGAGAAAGGACTTAGAATTTCAGGCTGGTGAGCATGTATTCCTGAGAGTCACACCTATGACTGGTGTTGGGCGTGCACTGAAGGCAAAGAAGTTAACTCCGAGATTTATTGGACCGTACCAAATCACTGAGAGGGTTGGAAAGGTTGCTTATAGGGTGGCTTTGCCACCTAATCTTCGAACTTGCACGATGTATTCCACGTGTCACGGCTTGGAGTATATTCGGACCGTCTCATGTGATTCACATGGATGATGTGGAGGTGCGTGAGAACCTCACTTTGTGGAGACTATGCCGGTGAGGATTGTGACGAGAGAGGTGAAGGTGTTGAGAGGAAGGACATTGCCTTAGTCAAGGTAGTGTGGTTGGGAGCTCTTGGTGAGAGCATGACTTGGGAGCTCGAGGCGGGATGAGGAGTCTATCCAGAGCTATTTGGCTTCGGTATGAATTTCGAGGACGAAATTTCCTAAGTGGGGAGAGTTGTAACACCCTAAATAATTTAATTAAGTAATTGATTAAATTATTTAAAGTTTTACACTATTTTAATTATAGTAAATTATAATATAGTATTTTATAATATAGTATTTGATGTAATTGAAGGGAGTGGTATTGGAAATACCGGGGCTGCAGATATTGGCCCAGGAGCCCAAGCCCAATGACTTAGGCTCCTAGGGATTGTGCATTTCGCACCAAAGGAAGAAAGAAAGAAAAAAGCGAAAGAAAGGAGAGAGAGAGAGAGAGAGAAAGAAGCGGTATGATAGAGAGGAGAAGGAGAAGTTGGATCGCACCAAGCAAGAAGGAAAGAAAGGAGCTCTTGTTCTTTTGTGGGTTTTGTACGTGACTCGGAGAAAGAGACTTTCTACGGTTTAATTTAAGGTAAGGGGAGTCTCACTCTATAATAGGGAGGATAATGGGTTGTATGTAGATCATAGATTATTATTTGGTGTTATTTGATTGTTGTGTGATGACTTGAATCGTTGAAATTGACAAATTGCATGAGAAAATCGATTTAGGGCTTAAGTTAGGGTTTATAATATGTGATTTTGTGATTTGAGATGTAATTGATGATTGAACGTGCAATTGATTATTAGAATACGAAATTAGAAGTGTTAGAATGATTATGGAATGGATTGGTTTAAGAGAATTTGGGGAAATTGGGATTTTGGGGTATGGGGCGCCAATGTGCTAGGAGAATGGCGCCCTGTGTACTGTTCACGTGTGGTGTGATGAGTTTGTGCAGAGTTGCCACTGACTGGGCGCCAATTTCCTAGAGAAATGGCGCCTGTGTCACTGTAGCAGAGTGTGGGTGCAAGTGTGTTCTGCCAGGGCGCCAAGTTGCTAGGAATATGGCGCCCTGTGCACTGTTCATAGGTTGAGTTTTGTGTTTTGTGCAGGGTGTCACTTTGCTGGCGCGATTCTTTGGGAAAATGGCGCCCAGTGCACTGTTTGCGTGATGTGTGCGTGTGTGCCAGTGACAGGGGCGCCCAGAATGGCGCCTGTGTCACTGTTCATGTGATGTGTGTGTTGTGTCTAGGTGCAGGGCGCCAAAAGTGGCTGCCCAATGCGCCTGGTTGTGTTGTGCCAAGTGCAGGGCGCCAAATGGCTGCCCTGTGGCGCCTGTTGTGGCGCCTAGGTGAGTGTGTGCGTGGGTGTCTAAGGCATGGCGCCATTTTGTTGCCTATGGCGCCTGGGTCGCGCTTGAGAATGTGTGTTGCGTGTGTGTGGGTGCATGTGGCGCAAAGACGGCGCCAAATGGGCGCCTACTATTGCGCTGTGTTCTTTGGTTGTGTCTAGCGCGGGCGCGAAGTCTTTGCTAGGCGCGCTAGGCATGCGCTGTGTCAGAGGCGTGTCTCGGTTTGTATCTTAGTTTGTGTCTAAAACATGCTTTGCCAGTGGTCGCCAGATTGCTAGGAAAATGGCGCCAGTGGTACATGTTGCCTGAGCGCCAAGTTCTTGAGTTTTTGGCGCTAGTCTTTGTGTTACTGGGGCGGCTTGATTTGTGAGGGAAAATGGCGCCTAGTGCTGCCTTGTGTCTAAGTATGTGTTGTTTTGGTCCCTAGGTGACAGTTTGGTCCTAAGGGTGTGGTTTTGGTCCCTAGGTGACAGTTTGGTCCAAAAGGTGTTGATTTGGTCCCTAAGTGTTAAATTGGTCCTAAAGGGTGTTTTAGGTCCCTGAGTGAGGTTTAGTCCTCTAGTTGTAATTAGTCCTTGGGACAAGAGTGTGATGGGCTAGTGAATGAGGAGATTGATGATGCCATGGGGGCATGAGCCATGGGGGCTATAACTGAGATTGAGTATGAGTTGTGAAATAATGTATTAACTGTGATATTGTGAAGTGTGATTGTGGCATGTTCATAGAGTCTCATGCATACATTCGGCTGCGGTCGCGACGTTTATATTGTGCTGATGAGGCCATGGGGGCCAGAGTCATGGGGACTCAATATTGTTGATGATATTGCCATGGGGGCAAATGGTACCACATGCATGACTGCATTACATTGCATTCATCCTCATACATGAATATTAAAGTGAATGTGATTCTTGTGCAAGGACTTGTGATTGATTGACTTCTATGAAGCTATTATACTGCTTATTATCACCTTTATTATATAGTTCGAGACTCACCCTTTCTGTTGTTGTTTACCACAGGTAGTCATGAGTGAGGGCTTGCTACCTTCACTATTCCCGAAAGTCGATGCGCTCGACGTCGTAGCACCTAGGGGATGAGATTTAGACTTTGGTTGTTTTGTTTTGCTCACTGTTGAGCTTTTATATTTGATATACTATGTATTGTTGAGACTGCTGATTACTCTTTTGAGATGTAGTTTTATTTCCGCTGCATGATATGAGATTATATTCCACGTGTTTGTATGGTGTTACGTATTGATTTATGATTATGAGCTGAACTGGCTGTTTGAATATTTTTAAGAGATAAGTGTAGCATTCTATTTGAAAAATGAATTTTTATACTCTGATTTTTGATTTAAAATTGCCGGGTAGAAATGGAGTGTTACATTTTCCATTTAACAGTGACTAGTGCTAGGGACACTTTCTCAATTTTATGGTATCTGGATTCAGCACCTTGAAGTACCTTGCTGACAAAGTACACTGGTCATTGGTCGGCCTCAGTCTCCCAAATCAAGACAGCGCTAATTGTTTCATTGGCCACGACCAAGTAGAGGTAGATGGTTTCCCACTCCACCGGTCTTAACAGAATCAGTAGTTCTGAAAGTATTTGTTTAAGCTCCGCCAGAGAAGCCTCGCACTCAAGTGTCCAATTGAATATGACGCACTTCTTCAAGATCTTGAAGAAAGGTAATGATCTATTTGCCTCTTTTGAAACGAATCTCGACAGTGCTGCTATCATCCCTGTTAATTTCTGTACTTCCTTCTTTGAGGTCGGCGGACGCATGTCTGCAACGGCCCGACATTTTTCCGGTTTGGCCTCAATTCCCCTCTCTGTTAGGCAGAATCTGAGGAATTTCCCGCCCCTAACCCCAAAGCCGCATTTCTTAGGATTGAACCTGAGGTTGTTTTTCCTGGCTTCGACGAATATTTCGGTGAGGTTGGCCAGGTGACCCGCGTCAACTTTGCTTTTTACGATCATGTCGTCGAAATACACCTCGACGACTGTTGCGTCAAAGACACACTTAGAGCAAGTGTACTCTTTCGCAGAAGTAGTATAAAAGATTATCGTCTCCACAGGGATTAATTAACAAGTACCAAACTACTCAAGATTATTTAATGTTTAGACGAACAAATAATTTGATGATTAAGAAACAAAATAAAAAGAAATAAATAACAAGAATTAAAATGCAATATTAAACCAATGGAGAGAGACCTAGAGTCACAGTTTCACTTGCAAACTTCGATTCCCCTATGTAAAATTCTACCTGAATTCCCTTATTTTATTTAATTACCAATCCCTTTACTAAAACTATTAATCCGTTTGGTCATTCGCGATTAATATTCTTTTTCCTAAATTAACCCTTGTTTGGTCATGCAAGAATTTAAATTCAAGAAAAGCATAAAGAACAAAAAGGTTGAATGATTGGAAGACTAAATTATGGTTTGGTCATGCCCTAATTATAGCCTCAATTATCCTATAGGTCCACCAACTAATTGCAGTACGGTCGCCGATCAACTAATTGATTATAAACATGCAAAGGGTAGCTAATCCTAAAAATGTGATTAAATCAATAAGACAATATCAATTAATATAAAAATAGGAATTCAAAATATAGTTTAGAACATAAAAAGGTCTCTAAACATGCAAGATCCACCTAAGACCACAGAAAAGTACTTTAGGTGTCCATAATAATCAAGAACATTTGAAATTAAAATAGAAGTCATGGATTACTGAGAGATAAGAATAACTTGGAAAGTAGAGAAATTCTTATTCTATGATTCAAATCTTTTTTTTTGCTCCAATTTCTCTCTGTGATATCGAGAACGATACCCAAAATCTCAATCTCCTTCCTTTGAGCGTCACTGTTGCCGTCAATATGTTTCTCCTTTTTGTTTGATGTGTCCGGCCTCCCTTTCCCAAGTGCATCAACTATATATATTTGCTTGCCTAGGGTTGCGTGTATCTCAATATCCTTTTCTTGCTGATCACGTGTACTGTGCTTCCTTTTCTTGCCCAACAATTCTTTCTTTCTTTTTAAATAACAAACATCTACGGCTCCCTCCTATATATATATATATATATATATATATATATATATTAGTATAATTAATTCAGTGTACAAGTGTAGATCAAATTCATTGTTTAGAAATTAATTGTAAGATAATTCTTCAACTATTTTAAATATTTGTATAATAGTAGGAAATTAAATTTAGATTTATATATATATATATATATATATATATATATATTATAATTTTGAGATAAAGTGAAATCAAATAAACTACTTTAGTAGTGACAACCCATAAATAAAAATACTTTAACAACTACATAAGAACTAATCAAATAATACTTTAGTAGTGACAACCATAGTGTATATAATTTGGGGTATTTTCATATTGAGATGTTATTACAATGAGAATTACTTATAAGTATTATACGGTCTAAAATAGTATTAGTAAATAGTAACTTACAAATATATAGCAAATATACCTTTGCATAAGGACATGTAGCTTGTTTTTGACTAAGGTCGATTGGCGTTGACAACCGTAGTAGGATCAATGTTCTCTGTCATCTTGTTTATTCTCTCTACTTGTTTTCTAAGTGCAAACGTAGTGAATAGAAGGATATTAAGCACAAACGTTGTAAACTACAAATATATTGATCGATCAAAGTTATATTGATTCTAATTGTATGTGCATCAAGTGTTGATTCTAATTGTATGTACATCAAATTTGAATACAAAAATATGTGACAAACATTTTTAATATATAACATTATTTATAAGATGAGAATTAAAAAGGTTGAAATGGATAAAATTACTCATATTTAATATTGATATTTTCTGTTGGCAAGGATTTTGGTCAGTCCCCTTCGCTTTTCTCTGTTTTTTTTTTTTTATTAATAAATTAGGGCAATCATCCAGTTTGTTAAAAAAACTCATATTTAATATATTCTAGTTAGTAAATATATAGAATAAAATCTATGGAATGTGATACAAAATATTAGATGGTAAATAAATATAATATATAAATGTAATATATAATAACAAATATACATGTATCAAAATAAATAATAAATAGATATAAAAAGTAGGTAAAAAGTTTTGCAATAAAAGAAATAATAGGATAAACATTATGTAATATGCTTTAATAACATGAAATTGTGGTAGCTCAAATGGCCAATGTTAGGAGGTGGCGGTGTGGGGAATGGGTTCGATCCGACTTACGCTTTTTGTGATATATTTGAAATAACATCTTTGAGGTGGCAGTGACTCACGCGGTTAATTGCTTAGGTGGAATTAAATTGTGCTGACGTAAATAGTGACATGGATGCCTAGGTGGACAATCCATGGTTATATATATATATATATATATATATATATAAATTGAAATTTTATTCTTTTTTTCATAATTTCTTTTTTCTGCAAAATGAAGAGCAAATTAAATTAGTAATTTATATAATTACTAATAATTACTCTAAAAATGATACAAGAAATGTCTCTAAAAATACACTAAATTGGAGTTTATCAACTCCCTCACACTTAACCTTTGATTGTCCTCAAGCAAATTTTCCGGCCAAATAAAATTTTTCAAATAAGTAATAGAGATAGCCAAGTAAGGAACCAAAAATTAGAAGCACAATGACAAACAATAGTGAATGTAGCACATGTGAAGTGTCAAAAGGTTGCCCAATTAGAGGCTCAAGTCCCTGAAGAATACATTTCTGTGAACAATGGCACTCGCTCACAATCTCTCTAAGTGTTTAGGGACTAGTGACAATATACACTCAAGTTTCCACAAAATGCACACTACCATAAGCTTGTAATTTGACCAAATCTCCACTAAATAGTTCACATGCATGCAAAAGATGGGGTTTCATGGGTTGTAATGGGGCAAAGGTTAAGTCAAGCAAGGTAGGAAATAAGAAAAAAGAGATAATAAAAGGGCTAAAAACAAGAAACAAATAGCAACCTTTGAAACCAAACATGGAGCTTCTATCTATTTTACAAATTTTGTCCATACTCTAAATTAATTTCACTCTCATTCTTCAATCTTCTTCTATTGAATCAACTCTCTTTGATTAACCTTTTCTCTTGACTAGACTTTTTTGTTGCCTTTTTTTTTCTGGATTTGCTCTTTGGCTCTTGCATTCTTTTGATGTGTCTTTTCCTCCATCTTGCTTTCCCTTTATTTTTTTTCAAATTATCTTTCTATATTTTTTTTTTCATTTTTTTCTTAGGAGGAAAAGTTAAGTACATTAAAACTTCTATTTTGTTTCCTTTGTAGGAAGATATTCTTGTAAGCACAAGATTCACTCATTTTTTTTTATCCTAACAAGATAGACAACTAAAGTATAGGATGAAATTCCAACCATGACAATATAGACAACTAAAATATAGGACGTAATTGTAATTTTCAATAGTTGCTCCACATTTAATTCCAAATGGTTACCACAAAAAGAAAAAAAATTATATCTGGGGGTACCAAAGAGAAAAAATATAACAATTAGGCTCAAAGTGGCAACTAATGGATAAATTCAACAAACAATTTTGAGGCCAGAAATACCTAAATTCCCCAAATCTTTTTACATGATGCAAATCAATTTTCGCCTTGAAATGGTCAAAAGACAAATTCTAGAATGTAACAAATTGGGAAACACACTCATAGAGAAAAAGGGGTAAAAATTTATGATTTAGTAGCAATCCCCTTATAAAGGCTCAGATCTCACATTTAGAAGCTTAGTTCACAAAAGTACTCAAGAGGGACAAATGCTAATTATCAGCTTCCTAAGGACATTCTCACAGTTACAATCAAGCACAAGTCTGTCAAGTGCGGGTCCCCTAAAGGCGTAATTCATGCAAAACAAGCCAGAAAAAATGCTATCAACATATGTAGTGGGTATATGCATTAATAGAGATCAAGTGACAACATATAATATCCTCCCCCCACACTAGCATGAAGCATGGTCCTCAATGCAAAATATTAGATTGGCACAAAAACAAATAAATGAGAGAAAATAAGAGTGACTGTCCTGAGAGAGCTTGCAGTTGGAGCTTGTTCCTAAAAACAAAAGAAAACAAAAACAAAACAAAACTAACAGAAAATAAAACACAGGTTGCCTCCTGCGAAGCGCTTGTTTAACGTCATGAGCCTGACGATAGTTCACTACAAGAATTATGTGAATTACTGGCGGAACATTTCTGGCGGATTCAGTCCGCCAATAAGTTTTCTGGCTGATTTTGGCGTTTTCTGGCGGATTTAGTCTGCCAGTACGTTTCTGGCGGATCCTATGACATTTCTGGCGGATCTATTCAGCCAGTATGTTTACTGGCGGAATTACTGGCAGAAATTTCCGTCAGTAACCTGCGTTACTGGCAAAAAATCCGCCAGTAATTACTGGCGGAAATTTCTGCCACAAATGTCTGTAAAGTAGCTGACAGACAGATGTATCTTATCTGCGATTCCCTCCTCTGTCATGATAATACATGCATTCCGCCAGTAATGCAACATTGTTGTAATCCGCGCCAGCCAGCCAACTTCTATCCGTTGCCTGTTTCTTCTCCTTAAACTCCCATTCTTCTTTTTAAACTACCAACCATTTCCTCTTCATTCAACCCATTTCCCTGAAAACTCTCTAGAAAAATGTTCATTCTCTCCAATTCTTTACTTGTTGTTGTTCTTCACTACCCACACACTCTTCACTCCACTCACCCACAAATTCTTACATTCTACTACATACACATAAATATCATCTCTTTCACCTTCATTTCCTTCTTCACTTGAGAGAAACATGAACAACAACAAAAACAACAACAATCCATTTGTGGAGGTGGTGGCGTGTTGTTGTTGTTATGGAGGTGGTGGTTGTGTTGTTGTTGTTGTGGAGGTGGTGGTTGTGTTGTTGTTGTTGTGGAGGTGGTGGTTTTGTTGTTGTTGTTGTGGAGGTTGTGGCGTGTTGTTGTTGTGGAGGTGGTGGCGTGTTGTTGTTGTTATGGAGGTGGTGGCTGTGTTGTTGTGGAGGTGGTGGTAGTTGATGCGAAGGTGATGAGAGAGAAGAGGTGGTGGTAAATATTTTTTTTTAAAAAAAATTAAATACATTACTGGCGGATTTTGGTTGCTTACTGGCGGAATTTTTTGCGGTAATCATCGGGCTGAATTTTAGCGATAATTCTTGGCAATTTCGGCGATAAATCCGCCAATAATTATTGGTGAAAATCGGCCCGAATCAAGTACCTGCGGCGTTTTTACGGTGATTCTTGGCGGACTAAATCCGCCAGTAAAGTGCAATTTCTGGCTGATTTATACCATTACTGGGGGATTGAGTTAGCCAGTAATACAGTTAATTCTTGTAGTGGTTGGTGCCTAATCAGGGGGCTCTCCAAGAGCAAATTTGACATCTAATGCACTGCACCTTCTTAGTTTTCTAACCATGTGGTTGACATTGTTTTTTCTTTTTCCATGTGGTGGATGAGATTCAAATGATTGTGGAATTTTTGTTTTATCTCTATCCACCACTATGTTAGGATCCTGCAAGTTAATATATTTTTTCAAAAAAGTCCTGCATATTTAGATCACAAAAACTGTTAGTTCCAACCACATCATCAAAATAAGGAGAAGTTAAAGAAGATGAATTTTCATTGAAAATTAAAGCTTTAATAACATCATCTTCTTTACCACTCCTTAAAGTTACTTTCCCCTTATTAACCTCAATTACAGCATCACCAATGGTTAAGACAATTTGACCAGAAATTTGGGTTTTCTCCTCTTTCTCCAAATCAAGAACCTGTTGATTTTTCTCATTCTCTTCATAACCGCTCTCATCAATGGAATCTGTTATCTCAATTTGACTCCCCTCATTACGATCTATTATTTTGATTTGACTCCCTTCAGTAGGAGTCTCTTCATCTTTCTCGAGAGCTTCTTCCTCTAGATTATCTTCTCCGGAGAACACTTCATCACTACTAAGAGTATTATCTTTGTTTTGCTCAGTTTGTGAATAAGAAGTTTGTTGGGCCTCTTGAGATAACAAAACAATGATACTTGAGATTTGGTTTGTCAAGATATCAATTCTATCCCCCCAAGTATCAATTATATCACCCAAGGTATCAATTCTAGTATCAATTCTTCTCTCAAAGGCACTGTATTGCTCAATTTCCACGGTCGGGGTACACTTAGTTTGTGAAAACGTAGTTTTTGAGCCAACTGAGTTGCCAGTGCTATCATATCACTAATTTTTGACAACCGATTCTCTATATTATTCTCAAATCTGTCAAATCTTTCAATTATTTGCTCCGTTGGTTTGGGCAAGACCTCATTGGCATCTGACTTTTCCTCTTCTTGCCTCTGCACTTGTAGTGGCTCATAATTATCCCAGTGGGAAGAATAAGGAGGTGGCTCATAGTCATCACAATAATCCAAATAAGGGTCATAAGGAGGAGGAGAAATTGGGATTTGGCACTGAGGCACATACCAATATGAGTTCTCTAAATTTCTTTGTGCCTTTGCCTCTCTAATATAATCTCCAAGGGTCTTAACCATGATTTAGACTTTTATCTGCAAAACAGGTGAACTGCAACAATCTCTTTGGAAAGTATTAGCAATTTTTTTTAGTATATATTTTTTTATAAGATAAAAAAACAAAATTAAAATGAAAGCAAAAAAAAATGTCTAAACCAATAAATTTTTTTTTCGTTTAATATTGTTAAATTAATCTCCGGCAACGGCGCCAAAAGCTTGTTGCGTCAAAGACACACTTAGAGCAAGTGTACTCTTTCGCAGAAGTAGTATAAAAGATTATCGTCTCCACAGGGATTAATTAACAAGTACCAAACTACTCAAGATTATTTAATGTTTAGACGAACAAATAATTTGATGATTAAGAAACAAAATAAAAAGAAATAAATAACAAGAATTAAAATGCAATATTAAACCAATGGAGAGAGACCTAGAGTCACGGTTTCACTTGCAAGCTTCGATTCCCCTATGTAAAATTCTACCTGAATTCCCTTATTTTATTTAAGTACCAATCCCTTTACTAAAACTATTAATCCGTTTGGTCATTCGCGATTAATATTCTTTTTCCTAAATTAACCCTTGTTTGGTCATGCAAGAATTTAAATTCAAGAAAAGCATAAAGAACAAAAAGGTTGAATGATTGGAAGACTAAATTATGGTTTGGTCATGCCCTAATTATAGCCTCAATTATCCTATAGGTCCACCAACTAATTGCAGTACGGTCGCCGATCAACTAATTGATTATAAACATGCAAAGGGTAGCTAATCCTAAAAATGTGATTAAATCAATAAGACAATATCAATTAATATAAAAATAGGAATTCAAAATATAGTTTAGAACATAAAAAGGTCTCTAAACATGCAAGATTCACCTAAGACCCTAGAAGAGTACTTAGGTGTCCATAATAATCAAGAACACTGAAATTAAAATAGAAGTCATGGATTACAGAGATAAGAATAACCCGAAAGTAGAGAAATTCTTATTCTATGATTCAAATCTTCTTTTTTTGCTCCAAAGCTCTCTCACGGTGTCAAGAACGATACCCAAAATCTCAATCTCCTTCCTTTGAGCGTCACTGTTGCCGTCAATATGTTTCTCCTTTTTGTTTGATGTGTCCGGCCTCCCTTTCCCAAGTGCATCAACTATATATATTTGCTTGCCTAGGGTTGCGTGTATCTCCAATATCCTTTTCTTGCTGATCACGTGTACTGTGCTTCCTTTTCTTGCCCAACAATTCTTTCTTTCTTTTTAAATAACAAACATATACGGCTCCCTCCTTTCTTTCTTTTATATATATATATATATATATATATATATATATATATATATATATATATATATATATATATATAAATTGAAATTTTATTCTTTTTTTCTGCAAAATGAAGAGCAAATTAAATTAGTAATTTATATAATTATTAATAATTACTCTAAAAATGATACAAGAAATGTCTCTAAAAATACACTAAATTGGAGTTTATCAACGACCCTGCCGATCTGGTTTTGAAATACTTTATTCATCATCCGCTTGTAAGTATCCCCGGCGTTTTTTAGGCCAAAGGACATGACCTTGTAGCAGTAGTTGCCCCAGTCCGTCATAAACGCTATTTTCTCCTGGTCCGGCGGATTCATGGTGATCTAGTTGTAACTGGAGTAGGCGTCCAAGAAGGATAAGAGGCAGAAACCTGAATGCATTGTCGACGAGTCTGTCGATGCTATGGACCGTGAATGCATCCTTCGGGCTGGCCTTATTGAGGTCGGTGTAGTCCACTCACATCCTTCATTTACCATTGTTCTTTTTCACTAGCACGACGTTGGATAGCCACGAACTGTACTTCAACTCTTTCACAAATCCTGCAGAGATTAAGTCAGCCACGACCTTCGACGCTGCTTCGGCCTTCTCACCAGTTTGGACACTTCATCACTGGGCGACGTATTCTGCCTCGTGATTTACTGACAGGTGGTTGCAGGCTACCTCGGTAGGGATATCTGGCATATCGGCGGCGGACCACACGAACAAGTCAGTGTTCTGGCGTAGACATGCTGTTAGACTTTCCCTCACGCTGTCAGTGAGGTCGGCCCCCAAATTTACTGCCTTCATCGGGTCATCACCTAATGGGATTTCTAGGAATTCCCGATGGGGCTCGGAGCGTTTGATTTTCTTCTTGAGCTATCTTGCTAGCAATCATCGTCTTCATCCTCGACCTATCAGTTTCATATCTCGCATCAACGTCGGTCAAGTTCACATCATTGCCTAGAAAGGATGGTTCAGGTCACTACTGGTACTCTTATCGAGCTGCTTTAAGGGAGAGATAGTGGCATCTCTCGGCTGCCTCAAGGTCGGCGGGTAGAGTTACGACCTCATCAGTCACAAAATAAAACTTCATTTTAAGGTGTACAGTGGACAGTGGCGGATCTTGCAAAAAAAATTGGAGGGAGCCAAAATAGTAACAAATATATAAAGCAAAATTAATGGTGTATTTATAATAGTTTGTTTGGTTTAGTGGTCAAAATTATCTATGTCAATTTTAATGTCCTAAGTTCAAATATTGCTTAGTGCAGTTTTTTATATTAATTTTTGAGAAAAATATACAAATAACTACAAAAAAGAGGTTTGACCATCACAAGAATTGAACTAGGGACCCTAAATACACAAATAATGCTCTTAACCGTTTGGCTACTGATACCTTTGTTGCTTAGTGTTCATTTGGTTCTATATATTCTAACTTTGAGTATAAAATATATCTATGTATATATTAACTTAATGGGAGCCGGGGGGTACCGTGGCTCCCCCGGCTTCTATAAAGATCCGCCTCTGACAGTGGATACTACTGCACCGAGTCTGGAGAGAGTCGGTCTTCCCACAATGCACTGGTAGGGGGACGTCAGAGGTAGAACCAGGAATTGAGTCTTGATTGTTCTGGATAGCTTTCGTCGACCATAAGTCACCAACAGTTCAAGGTAACACAGCGGTCGTGTCTTATTTTCACCTAAGCCGGACAAATTCGTTCCCAAGTAAGGGCTTAGGTCGGTCAAGTCCATCTTAAGTCGAGGGAGAAGGTCTTGGAACATAATTAGGCATGGCAACGGGTCGGGTCGAGGCAGGGTTTTGCATCCCCCGTCCCCGCCCCTATCTTAGCGGGGTCGGGTTTTATATCCCCCATCCTTGTCCCAAGCGAGGTCGGGTTCCCCGCGGGTACCCGTTTCTGTCACTAACTTATGCAAAAAAAAAAATTACAATAATTAATTTAATAAAGTAATAGTTATTATACAATGATAAAATAAAGTTAAAAATATTAAAATAGATTTTTCTTTTGAAAATGGATCAAAACTTAAAATAAACAAAATTATGAAACAAAATCAATGAATATATTTGCATAAAATAAAATGAAATATATAGTTAATGTGTTGTTGAGCGGGTTTCGGGCGGGGTGGGTATCAACATACCGAACCTGTCCCCGCCCCCGGTCAAAGCGGGTATTCCCCGTCAAACTCGGATCGGGGTAGGGGGTACCCCGTGGGTTCAGGTTTTGTTGCCATGCCTAAACATAATATCAGCTGAGCTTCCCTGGTCCATGAATATTCGTTTGACCTCGGTGTCCAGTATGGTGGCCGAGAAAATCAAAGGGACGTGCTCGTTGGGCTTCCCGCTCAGGAGGTCCTGGTCAGAAAGCGTTAATAAGGGTCTAAAACCGGCCAACGTGGAGGTAGAGTCGGTAGTGAGGTTAGCTACCTCTTGCCACTTGCGCTTTGACATTCGTCGTGTATCGCCTGTAGCGACAGAATGGCCGCCGGTGACAACCATCATTATCGGACCAAGTTGTTGTGGATCCATCTTCGTATTCTGAAGTCGTAACCTGCCTCGGATAGCGCGACGTCTTTGGTGTTCCATGGAGGAAAGGAATTCGAGAGTAGAGAGTACTCTCACTGTGGTCACCAATGTTCATACATGGGTCGGCTTGAAGATCTGCCTCGGGGTAGTTGGATGTGGTGGCTCGGCTAGGTCAACGGTGGTCCGAGCTAGGTTAGGTCCCCCGTGGTCGAGGTCGCAGCGGTGATGGTACCTGCAAACACTCCGATGCCTAAATCAGCAATAGAAGTGGAGAGGTGTGGTATGAATGAGAACGTACCTGATATAGGGGTTAGGCGTTGAGGCGGAACCGTTTGATGAACCGCAACGATCTGAACCGTTGAGCTCGCTTCTGTGTTCAGGATCGCTTCCTGCGCCGGTCTCAGTGCTGGTTTGGGCCCGCCAGTGTACATCGAGATTGGGTCAGGCCCAATCCTTCCCCGTGATGTGTTTGGTTTAGCTTGATGTAGCCTTGATGCCCTTTTACGAGATGGACTTTGGCCCATCCCGAAACAAATTCCCTTTGCCTAACCAATAAGAACTAGAGCTGTCAAAACAGCCCCACCCCACTAGCCCACCCCACTAGCCCACTTGTTTAAGCCCCTAAATTTTAAGCCCTAAATTATATGGACACTTTTAAACCCCAAACCCATATTTTAAAATATATTGTGGGTTAGGGCCTAAATTATGTGGGTCACCCCACTAACCCACTTACATACAAAATAACAAAATAAAGGATCTCACTGTTCTCACTCTCACTTCTCACGGTTCTCAGTGTCCGACTCACTCTCACGACTCACTCTCACTTCTCATGATTCTCACCTTTCCAATTATATATCCAACCAAAAAAATGCATTATATGAACAAGATCCATACCCAAAATACATTATGTCAAACTCTTTCACTTCAAAATCAAACACAGTTTGACCAAAAATAAATAAATCAAACATGTGTACATATAGATAGCCTAGGTTTCTAAACTATATTGGCAATTGACCAAACTATACATGATGGTTTTTTATCATCCAAACTATATACATCAAAGATTTTGCTAATTGTTGTACTCTATCATTATCAATCATTCTTAATTCTAACATTTTACATTTAGTTAAAAGGATCCCTAGCAAATCACATCTATGGACTAATATGAATATTTTGCTAATTGTTGTACCGCATTTGCCTGCAAATGGTTCCCTTAAGGAACAGAGCTTGGCATATGTGCATGGGAATTTTGGGTTATTATATATAATGATGGATGGTATAAATATTTCCTCTGCAATTTATGATGGCCTGACGTTATTATGTTTGTGTTGGATCTTTTGTTTTTGAATATTGCAGCTAAATTTCTTCCCAAGCCCACAAAATTGGAAGGGTCAAAGTTTCATTTTTTTGCAAAATAGCAGAAATCTAGGGCCCATGGGCTGGCCCAAGCCCTCATGGGCTTAATGGGCTTTGGGGCCTTTGTGGGCCTTTGCATAGTGGCCCATTTGGCCCATGGCCCATTTGGCCCTAGGCCCATGTGGGCTTGGGATGGGCTGGCCCACGTGGGCCAAACTGACGGCTCTAATAAGAACTCTATCATTCTAATCTCTACAAATAATACCAATTGAACCTTTACCTGTTGTGACATCAAACACTACAAGAAAATCGTTGATTTGCCACGGACATTTCCATCGCAAATGTACAAATTTCCGTGGCAAAACAACATTTGACACGGATTAGCCACGGACCAAAAATGGTGGCAAAAACGCTCGTCGCAAATCGTTTGCCACGGACTTTTCCGTGGCAAAGTTTTCCGTCGCAAACCGTCACAAATTTTCGTCGCAAAGTCGTGGCAAACTCTGACATCTTCCGTCGCAAATTTTAAAAAAATAAATAAAATCATACCTCCAAAATCTATTTGATAGTGATATCTATCCAGAACACATGAATGCTCCAATATCAAAATTAATAAACATATATAAAGCAAAACATAATAATAAACATTAGTACAAACTAACTAATGATAATGATGCAATGCTCCACTACAAACTAACAAAATAATATTACTTGCTACAAACAATAGTACATAATAGATATTTTCTATGTCAGCAAAACACATAAACAAACTCATGCAGTAAGTTGCTGATCCATGTTTAGAATAAAGCAAACTAATAGATTTCATAGCCTTGTACATTGCTTGGTTGACCGCTTCTTATTGCTGTTGAGCTTCCTCATTTGCTGACTGCTGACTCTGTATCATTGTCATAATTTTATGCTATATCAAGCTCTGTTGGTCCAGCATCTTTGATAAATTTTGAATTTTTTTTATCTAGAGGCTTCATTGGTGGTTCTGGTTCCATTCTTGGTCCCTGCTAGTTTTGTACAATGATTTTTGATGTATAGTGCAGAGATAGGTTTTTGCAAAGATACATACATCTAATGGATATGGAAGTTTAACTTTCTACATGACACAAATCCAGTGATGAGACCTGACAAAACTATCAGCTTAGGAGGTGAAGCATAAATTCTCTCTTGAAGATCTTTTGAAATAAGATAAGCTATATCTACATCCAATTTTCCAATAATTATGCTCAACAATAGATACAATGTTTCCATATCAACAGTAGAAGTGTGCCCAGTTGGAAATACATTTGCTGCTAAGAAAGCAAACCAAATCTGTCCAATGGTTTTCAGAGAACCCCTAAAATTCTTTGCTGCGGCTTCCCTGTACTACTTTCCCTGACCCTGCATTTCTACTGGAGGAAGACAGCCCTCATTGGTTGCCGCGAGCTCCTCTGCTCCTCTGGCATGCCCGCAACCCGGCCTTCAGCCCTACCCCTGTGGCCAGTCTCTTTTGCTGCAACAGATACTAGATAGTGATAGACACTAGATAAATGGCGACTTTTAAAAAGATCACAATACAAATTTGGAACTAACACACACACACACACACACAAAATTAACTTATTTCACTTCTTTCAAAGAATGGGGATGAAAATAAACAATAAAAGCACTGCAGTGACTGCACATATTAGAACTTCACCAAGATGTACATTGTGCAATACTAGTAACCATGAGTTATATCATACCATTTCTTAACTTTCAGTACAAGAAACAAACATAGCTTGCTACAAGGAAAAACAGAGACAAAAGATAAGGTAAAATGCAGCAAAAAAAGTTTAAAACGTCTAGTAGAAATGAAGGGTCAGGTAATGGGACAAAATATACATACTCTCCAAATCCTCATCCTTAATCACAAATTCAGAATGATTCCTGAACTATGACAAAATGCAGAATCCTTGCAATAGGAAACAGACACATTATGAGTATGCTCGATGGAAACAGACAGAAAATTCATTCCTTTACTAACTTTCCTTTGTAAAAATAAACAACAATTAAAAAGAACTAAGTATATCCAAAGCCAGTTGTAATTACTTGTATTGCAAAAATCACATTAGCCTAAACATCGAAATTCCTAATTCCTAGGCTAAAGAATCAAACATATTTGAACAGAAAAACACAAATAAACAATTCTGAGAACACTTTGGTGGCACCAGCACCACAACTGAAATCAAACTCATGCAGTAAACTAGTGCAGTAACTTACTGCATGTATGTCTTATATTAGTTTGCATAAAGCAAACTCATGCAGTAACTTACTGCATGGATCAAAAACTTAGTGACAGCAAAACCCTTACCTTAGCTTTATCTCTTCTTCTTCAATCCTTAACTAGTGACAGTAAAGCATACACAAACAATGAAAAGAGGAATTTTACACAAACACTGACCGTGTAAAACATTATGGTTCCCCAAAGAACAACAGTTGGTGGATTATGGTGTATAGAAGACTTACACCAGCTTGAGGAAGCTCTGTGTCACTTCCTAGCCCTATCATCTCAGCAAGTTGGCGAGAATAATCTTTCACACCATCAAAGATCAAACCATCCTATGAGTGAAAAGCAATTTGATTCTCTTCAAGTAGCATCAAGAAATCATCACAAAGTTTTAGATTAGAAAGAAAATAAAACTGGTAAAAAAAGTACCATACATCACAGCCAGGGAAGATCTGAAATAGCTAAATTGCTTTCAATTTATCAACTCATCATGGGTGCCTTCAATTTCACCTGCTGCTTTGCTGATTGTAAATCCATCATTATGCATACACTAAACTAAGAAGGACCAATAGGGATTCTGAATTTGCATTCACAGCCACACTAAATTTCAATGGTAAAGTAAAAAACCTATCACTAACCAATTAAATACAGCATAGTGACATATTAGAAGAATGCAAGTGTGCAGCATCTTCCATCAAAAGTTAGCAAGTGTAATTTGAAAATTCCATGACAATATAAGACATACAATACATGACAGTTAGCAAAGTGTGCAACATCTTCCATCAAAAGTAAAGGGGAAGGAGCAGAGCATAGGAAATAAGTAATTGAATGTGACAATGACATTCAAAGAGAGTTTTATATGGGGCTCCTAAACATAAAAATAAAGTAGAGATGGATAAGTGTTCTGAAAAAACACAAATCTTAGCCGCCTCACTACACGATATCGTGAAGCTCCATCACGATCACATCATTTAAAGCGAGGATCTAAGTTTGCAACGAACTAACTACCGCAAGACATGTCCATTATTATCATGGCAACAACAAAATTTATCGAAATTGACCAAAGTGATTGTATAGCAATCAAAGTGAAATTTTAAAACATATAAGGAAACAGATTCATATCCTACAAGAAGAAAACTGTACAACAGTTTGTGTAAATTGAATGATATATACTTACCTCAACAATATCCTTCATGAATCAATGCTTGAGAGTAATGACTCAGAGTTCTTTGTCCATATTATCTTTGAATTTTTTCACTTGCAAATGAAAACTATATACATTAGTTCATGCAGTTTTTGTCAGTCATAAATAGTTCATATTAGCAACACTGAGAAGAATATCAATCTGTAAATAGGAAACATGTTAAGTCAACACTTATGAAACTCTTTTGGTCTATAACATATCAAGAATCCAAAAATGATACCTGAACAGCTGGTTGTTTTGATATCAACTAGTTTGCCTCGCTCAACAATCCAAAAATGCTGAAATTGTGCTCTGAAGTATACAAAGAAATTAAAAATGAAAACAAATCAGAGAAATCCAATGAACACATAAATGAGTTAGTTCCTTTAAGAAGTGACAATCTTTGGTGTATTCAGGAAAAGGTTTGAGGTCTAAATCTTTTAATGGAATACTCCTATAATTCTCATTAAATGCTGAAATGATTCAAATCAAGTTTCCTAAAAATGACATTTAGTGATACAGGTAGAATTCTATGCAGTGATTGGACTTCATTTGACAAAATGAAATAAAGTACAGTATATCAGCTTAATACATTCATTCATTCAGTGTAAATTAATTGGATTGGTGAATCGGATATCCTCACCTCACCACATATACTAACTTCATTCTCCTCATTCTCTGGATTGGTGAATCGGAAATCCTCCATGCTACTTTTCTCTTTCAAAACATACATCTGCTTTTATAGACTCCAAAATCAAAGTTAACCACAGCATGGTTCCGCTTATTTTCTAAATATTCTATGTCCGGATCAACATCAAATTTTTGATGTTCACCCTTAGACAAAACTGAGAATCAGCCCATGCCAACGGAGAAACAACACAGAGAGCAATGGAAGGGAACTTATTACGAAACCAGAATGAAACTGACAATCTTTGCATGGATTCACTGTCAAACCAATTTGGAATCTCTACTCCTGCCAAAATAAAATTTGTGTTTCCAAACTTATGCAGTTCCTATTAGTCATAAATTATATGTTTAGTAACATTACAAAGAATATCAATCATAAATCAAACATTATAAACAAACAAAACAAAAAGAAATCAAGACTGACGGTTGTACACGATGAAGTCAACTTTCAAGCACCAACAAAAACGACATTAGAAATTCAAAACCCTTAACTAATAACCTCATTATTAATTATCAAATAACTAAAGCAAATCGCACTTTCCCAAACTAACACAACAAGTCGTTCAAATCAAACATTGGGACATTTAGGGTTTTTAATCGGTGAAATTAGGGATAAATTAAAAAGATAATAGAAATTACCTACAAGTGGGGAAGAGGAGGAGCGGTGGCGGCGGGTGGTGGAGGTCGGAGGATAAACGGTGGAGAAACAGTGGAGGTGAGGCGCGATTAGCGATGGAGAGTGGAGGGTGGAGATCGGAGGAGGAGAGAACGTTCGTTTGTCAGTTGATTAGCGATGGAGGGCGGAGGGAGGCGGGAGGAGGTGGAGGTGGAGATCGGAGGAGGAGGCGAGGTGGTGGAGGTCGGAGGAGGAGAGCGAGTTCGATTTTTAGGGAGAGAGAAGCGAAGCGTCGTTACGATTTTAGGGAGGATCGTGGGGAGTGTGGGTGGAGGTGAGGTGGTGGTGATTGAGAGTGAGGGAGGGAGGCGGAAGGTGAGGAGAGCGAGAGGGTGAGGAGGAGAGAGCGTGACGTTCTGATTTTAGGGATAGGGATCGGGCTCGTTTTATTTTGATTAATGGGTTGTCACGGACTTGCCACGGCATCTCCGTGGCAAATTTCTGTCCTTTCACATGTTCGTGGCAAACACCAGCGGGAAATTTCGCGCCCTTATTTTTTACGCATGCTGTCGCAAATCCGTGGCAAATTACTGACGGAATAAGCTTCGTGGCAATTGCTGGTGGCTAAAACAAGCTTTTCGTGTAGTGAAAGCATGCATCGGTGTTGAAATTTACATGAAGAGGGGGAGGGGGTCTCCATTTAACAATGAGATTCCTTATATGGGGCACAATGGTAGCCTGGTTATAGCCACCAGTGTTAGGCGAAGGAATACAAACTTACAGAAATTCCTAGCAGAGAGATTTTGTTCTATGAAGGGTTTCAATAGGGTTAGGGGTTTTGCTAGAAAAATAAGCTTCATTTCTAGGTTTCCAGATTTGCCGAAAGGGAATAGAATAGCCAAGAGTTGATTTGAGGATTGTGGGGGGAGTATTTGTTGATTATTTCATGAATCTAGTTGTGAATTGTAGTTAGGCCTAATTAACTTAGAGGGTGGATGTATGAACTGTAGACGAAACCATAGAGGTGTAGCCCAAGGACATAATAGGAATAGGTGTTTAGGTGTTTTGGGTTCAGAGTTGCAAATTGGGCAAAAACGTGTTTGGGTTATTTTCTTTTTGAATAGGGTTTGATCTAGTGGGTAGGATATTGTGACAAATTTTTCAAATGAAGTGTTCGATCTTGGTTGGCATTGGGGAAGACCAGTTGAGGTCCCACAGTTCAGAGGGAAATGTGGAGGAGGAAGAGGGGTTGGTACTAGTGTTGAGATTTGTGGTCATTAGTAGGGTTGTTCAAATGAATCATCAAACCGAATCGAATCGAATCACAATCGAATCAGGAATCGAAGCTGCATTTGGAACCGAACCTTTAGAAAAGCGATTGAGCAGAACATGCATTTTTTACCACAGTTCACTAACTGAATCATTAACTTCGGCTCAGTTCGCACAGAACGAACCGTTTACTCCTAATAACTTGTAATGGCTGCAAACTCTGAATATTGGAAGCAAAAAGAGATCAGGCGGAGAGGGGCGATGAGGTTGACGAAGAAGAAGAGTGGAGAGGTCACGAGGGAACCAACCATTAGCATATTATTTGCCATTAGTAATAAATATCTTCTTTTTATTTGACTTTATTTGATTTTATGTGTTACTAATATATTTATTTAATTATTATGGTTTCTAAAAGCACCCAAAAAACGCATGTATACTGAAAAAATACTAAACTAGAATATATTTTTGGTTATTTTGCCAAACTAGAACACATTTTTTTATGCCTAGAAGTCGTCCCCCATGGATGAGGAACCTAGACTTAAATTTTGCAAATTTTTTACTGTGAAAGCACGAAGAGCATGTGGTCGTAACGATATTTTGAGTATGTTGCGATCACATGTGAACAATGATAGTGAAGTGCCTGGAATTCTCCACATTTTGAGTACCCCTTTTGACAAAAATCTTGGGCATCCTGAAATATGTTGCATCTATCGCGAACGTAACCGTAATCGACGTGCGACACCAACTCAACGGGCGATCCAAATTCCCCAAAGCCTTCAAGAAACCCAACAAAATGTGCCTCACCGCCACTCTATCTCCTACACACCAACATGTCAGGATTATCAACCATTCAACTAGTCAGTGGAACATAGCCAATTCAAGATTATCAAAGGCATTCTACAGCTTCCACTGACCCAGATTTTTTCTATAATTTGTTTGGTGTCCACGCTAGTACGCCAGAATCAGTTGCTTATCTTTGTAGCCTTCAAAAGTAGGCCGGTGCTAGTTCCTCGTCGGTTTCCCAATACCAAGAACCAGCTGCCCCTGCCCCGATTGAGAAACAACCACAACCACAAGTCCACAACCACCACTGTGAACGCTCAATTTTTAACGGTATATTTGACGTTTTCTCGAAAAATTACAAAAATATGCACTTTTTGCGTATTTGCGTGTTTTAGTCGTCAAATACGTCATTTTACTCGTTTTTGTCACTTTCGCATTATTTTTACTCTTTTTAAACAAAACAAAAAATATATAATTCAAAAATTTTACAAAAAAATAGTAGTTTTATTTAATTGTTTAGTTACAGTGTTTTTTTACAATAATCTAAGAAATGATAATAAAATAAATACTAAATTAATAAATAAAGCAGCTACTTCAGCAGATTCAGGGATCAGCAAATAGTAGGAGTTGATTTGGGTCTGATCCAAAACCCAAACCTACAAACAAAAGTTAGGCCCAGTCAAGCATAATCAAATGTAATTAATGCAAAAAACTTAATATATTCCTATAAAAATAACAGTCAACGACGGTCAAAAGGGGGGACTCAGAAATCATCCAAAAAAAATTAGGGTTTCACGTTGAAACCCTAATCACCAAATATTGAGTTCTGAATTTCGGAAAAGGGAGAAATGATAGTAGTAGCGAGCAAGAAGACAGCAGCAGTATCAGTGTGTATGTTTATGAAGTAGAGGGTAGAACAGATCTGTAATCGTTTCATCACTCCCTGATCTTCCCTGTAGAACACTCTTTCTCTCTCTTGAATGGGTTTGCCGCTGGTGGTAACAGATAGGGTTTCTAAAACTCTTATCTAAACTTTTATGCTCCCTCTTTAACCTTCTTATTATTAATATTATTATTATTATTTAATTAAATTAATGTCGCATCTTTTAAAATAAAAAAGTGGATCTGACATGGAGCTAGCGACCTCCCCCATGGCCCCGTCCCATCCATCATTCACGTTTGGCTCCTTACTTTATATCTTTCTTCATTTTTGTTTTTATTTGTTTTTTTTATGTTATGTTTTATTTTTTATTACTGTTTACTTTAATAAAAATTGTAGATCTCTTGTATCTACTATTATGAAATAATAATATAATAGGATTTGGTCGAGACGTACGTCTTATCAAATCCGCAACACCGGTTTAAGAGACTCGAGTTGTACAACTTGATCCTAAACCACTTTAAAATTAAAACCGAACAACACGTTTTCCGAAAAAACCCCAATCAGTTTATTATTATGTAGAACTTATTTTCAAAATACGAAAAATATGGGATTGACCGAGATGTACATCTTGTCGATCCCGGTTTAAGAAACTCGAGTCGTACGACTTAGATCTTAAACCCCTTCAAAAATAAAATCAACCAACCAACAAATTTTCAGGAAGAACTACGTGACTTTTGAGTCTCTCATCGCACCAGAGAGTACGTAGGCGCGGGGTCTCCCTGTCAAAGTCAAAATAATTTTTTTTCAAATTAGTCCCTATTTCATCTCCTTATAAATAATTAATTATTTTTTTTTCTACTAAATTTTTGTAAATATTATTTTAGGGTAAATAAATAATTAAACGGCTTAGTAATCATTGCACAAATCAAATTTAGGGTAAGCTTGTCTTAGGACATATGTGTTAGGAGTGCGATGAAACTAGTTTTCACCCCTTCCCTTCGCATAACCGACTCGAATCCAACCTAGTTGTGCAGACCAAATCACTTTAAATCGAGTTTTTCTCAATTTTCCTATTATTAATAAATTGGGTGGCGACTCCTCAAATGATCTATTTTGAGCCGTCAACGTCGAGATCCGGTCACGACGGATGGCGACTTCATCGGGATAGTGAGAGTCAAGCCGGTATGTTTGGTTGTGCAAAATGATTATAAGGTACGCTTTGTTTACCCATCTTAGTTTCTTATTTATTTATTTTTATATTTATATTGTTCCTTATAAACCCTAGGTTAGATGACATGTATTATTTGTTGTTTGGTTGTATTTATTGAAATATTTTGTGATTTTATTTTATTTTTAAGTTTTGAGGTTTGTATGCTCCCTTCACACACTACACCTACACTGTGAGCACACACTAAGAGTTGAGCGCATACCTGAGCCACAAAAAAACACCCTAAGTTAGAACGACGATAAGTGGGACTCATTCTGGATGTACATCCTATGTGACTTCCATGAACTCCTCATCTAGAGCACGATCCTTCTATGCGGGTACACACATCCGGGATGTACATCCTGTTGTGTTTAACTCTCTAAAAGGGTACTTGGCTCTAGAAACCTTAAATCTCCATAGGATGTAGTTACCATCCTGTGAGTACTCACAATAAAGACATTAGCCCTATAGGTCCCAATGCCCTCTAGCACGGGCTAACCAAATTAGACCACAAAGGGAGCTATTTTTCCTCTTATCATTGTTTTTGATTGAATATATTTTTCTCGTTATCGCTCATTAGTCTACACACGAAAAAATCATCAAAAAATTGTGTAGCATTTCATGCAACAGAAAACTCATATAGCCTTTCATGCATAAAAAAAAACCTTATTGCATTTCATACATAAAAAAAATATAATCATATTGCATTCCATGCATAAAAAAATCATATTGCATTTCATGCATAAAAAGCATAAAAAAATCATGTTGCATCTAGAAGTTCATTTCATCTAAAAAAAATTAGGATTTTCCGCGTATCATTCATTCGTATTGCATAAGTCCTTAAAAAAAATTGCATGTAGTGTACATTTTCATTTCATTGTCATTCATCATAAAATTTCTCCATTGTTTTTCTTTGTATGTATGCCAAAAAAATTGCATATCTTCATGAGTAAATAAGCAAAGCACATAGCATATTCCCTTCAAGGGGCAAAAAAAATTTGCATTACTTTATTTTCATAAAACAATGAAAAAGTATTACAAAACAAATGCATGTTGCATCTTAGGGTGAGTCCTTGCATTCATATCACACATTTCATAACATATTGGTTTCTTTGACCCATTCTCATGTAGCATTTTTTTTTTCTGTTTAAAGAAAATCAATAAAAAAAAAAGTTTTGAAGTCATTAAGTCTTCATTCATGTTAAATTTTTGTGCTTGGGTGAAAATGGATACCAATCAAGCTTAGACCACTACAAGAATTATGCAAAATACCGGCGCCAACTTTCCGGCGGATTGTATCCGCCGGTAAATTACCGGCGGTTTTATAAAGTTTCCGGCGGATTTCATCCGCCTGTAATTTACCGGCGGATTTATAAAGATTTCCGGCGGATTTATTTGCGCCGGTACATTACCGGCGGCTTCTTGTCTATTACCGGCGGGTTTTTAAAATATATCCGTTATTTTTTTAATTTTTTAAAAGAGGCCGCCGGTAATTGTATAGGTCCGCCGGTAATAGAATTGCCCGCCGGTAATATCAGCCGCCGGTAATAGCCAATAAGCCGCCGGTAATTGATAAGTCCGCCAGAATTGATAATAGAAGATTTGATAAGTCCGCCGTAATTGTATTAATTCCGCCGGTAGTTGTAGCCTCGAGAACTGAAAATCAAGATTAAATCCGCGGTATTTTCAAAAATTCCGGCGGTAACGCAAAGGGTTAAATTTAAACGTTGGGATTTATCTATTTATACAAAACCGATCCATCTCTTCACTTTTCACTTCTTCTTCTTCTTCTTCTTCTTCTTCTTAATTTCTCTCACATTTTTCATTTCTTTCACTTTCTCTCAAATCTCTCTACAAAATTCATTGTTCTCTCCGAGAATTCTATCGTTTTCTCTCACCGATTTCTTCTCTTAAGGTATGTTTCTTTGATAGTTTTAGTTTAAAATTTTGTTTTAAAATATTAGTTAGTTACTAATTCAGATATTATTTGTTTAGTAATTAGTTGAGTTTGGGTGGAAGTTTGCTTGAGTTTGGGTGGAAGTTTGTTCGAGGGTATCTGGAATTAGCGCAAAGTCAGAGACTTCTCGGCAGTACGGTTAGTGATTACTGTTATTTGATTTTGTAGTAGAAAAAATATTATTTGATGTGATTAAATTGAAATTACTATTAGTTTAATTTTTTTTTATAATTCGTGTATGGAAATTAGAATTAAAATCTCTATTACTATTATTTACTCAAAAACATTATTTGAAAACTGTTATTTGAAATTTAATTTTAAAAATTTTCATAACAATTAAAGTCACAACTATTTATGTTTATTTTTTTTTAAAAAAAATAGGAATTATTTTAATGGTATTATAATATTAAGATTAGATATTTGTTATTTTAATGTTATTATAATAGTAATATTTTAGTTATTTAGTATAATATTTAGATGAGGAATTTGTTATTTTGTATAATATTTAAATGAATATTACTATTATTTAGTCAAGAATTTTATTTGAAATTTAAATTTAAAATTTGTCACAAAAAAGTAAATTAGATATTTGTTTAAAACAAAAATATTTTAGTTATTTTGTATAATATTTAGATTTAGAGTAGATATTTGTTATTTTGTATAATATTTAGATAAATATTTCTTATTTAGTTAAAAACAAAAATTATTTGATTTATTTTGTATACTATTTAGATAAGATATTTGTTAATAATTTTTGTTTATTATTTATTATTTAAAATATATTTGGAGTTAATTATTTAGTAACACATTGAGATATAGTTATTTTTTTCAACAACATCACGTTAATTGGTTTTTTTAGAAGAACATTAATGTAAATAGTTAATAAATATTATGTGATAGTAAATATTATTTAATGTAATAAATATTATGTGATAGTAAATATTATTTTGTATAATATTTAGATTAGTTATTTGGTAATATTTGTTTCACATTAGTATTATTATTATATAGTAAAGAATGTTATTTGATTTAATGAATTGAAATAATTAGGATTATAGTAAAATATAATAGTTGAAAGTTTATTTAAATTTTTGTTAGTCTACAAAGATGTTTTATCTATAGAGTTATACTATTAGTGTACTCCTTGACTATGGCCAGACTTGAAAGGACCAGCTTGTACTGGTGTATTTTCAAAGACACTTATGTGAACTTCACTAACGTGGCCAATGCCTGTAGTGAACTGTAACATAGTTCTGAGAAATCCCATAATCAATTTGTCTACTATTTTATAACCAATAAACATAATGGTTTTATGAATGAGAAAATTATTTCTCTATGTTTATTCTTTACAGATATTTCCTTTTGCTCTTAAGTCAATTAATTAAATGTCTATTGTTTCGATAGACATATATGTTGTAATAAATTTAATTAGGACATCCACAAAAAATGGATCGTAGTTGGATGTATGATCGATTATATCCTGGAAGAGCGGGGTTGAAACGACGTTTTGTTGAAGGAGTTGAAGAGTTTGTTCTTTTAGCTAAGTGTCAAAAAGAATTTGAGCAACAAGGTGGAATTAGATGTCCTCGCTCGAAATGTATCTTTCGATCCATAAAAATGAAGGTGACATTCGACTTCATTTGTACAACAATGGATTTAAGCCAAATTATCGGATATGGACTCGTCATGGCGAGGTAGCAAATTGGAGTTTCTCGTGCCAATATAATTAATGTTCATCCGGTTGATATTGTTCCCGCCCAAGAAGTAGAAGGTGGCACTTCAAGTCCATCGTAGAAGGTGTTGGCTCATCGACTATGGGAAATCAGCCGCTTGATGTTGTTCAGGGGATGATACGTGATGCTATCGGTGTAAATTTGGATTTTGAGGAACCACAATATGATGCTGAAGAAGTTCCGAATGAAGAAGCTCAGAGGTTTTATATGTTTTTGAGTGAGACAAATCAACCATTATTTGAAGGATCGAACGAATCTAAATTATCAATGTGTGTTCGGTTGTTGGGTCTCAAGTCTCAATTTAATGTTGCTGAATTGTGCATGGAATATATGACAAAAATGATGTTGGATGCAACCCCCATTAGAGGACTTTTGCCGCAGAGTTATTATGATGCTAAAAGATTGGTGTCGAAGCTTGGCTTAAAATCTAAGAGAATTGATTGTTGTGTGTCGGGTTGCATGCTATATTATAGCAATGAGTTTGGGATAAATGATGGAGAGTTGTCGGAATGCAAGTTGTGTGGAGAGCCACGCCACCGCGTGCAGCAGAAAGTGGACGAGTAGAGGCAAACCGGTTCCACTGAAAGCAATGTTCTATCCGCTCTTATACCAAGGCTACAGAGGATGTTTACTTCAAAGGAGAGGCTCGGGTAAAATGTCATGGCACTATGAAAATAGAAACAATTCTGGTGAATTACGCCACCCATCTGATGGTGAAGCTTGGAAGCATTTCGATCGTGTTCATCCAGATTTTGCTAGTGATCCACGCAATGTTCGCCTTGGTTTATGCTCTGATGGTTTCACACCGTATATTCAAGCATCGGCATCACCGTATTCTTGTTGGCGCTTATTGTTACCCCGCACAACCTTCCTTCCGTAAATGTGTATGTCTAAACCATACATGTTCTTAAATGCCATTATTCCAGACCACACAATCCAACGGTGGCATTGACATATATTTGCAACCTTTGATCGATGACCTAAAAAGGTTGTGGCATGGTGTTTTAACTTATGATGCAAAGACGCAAACAAAATTTTCTCATGAGGCGGCTTTGATGTGGACCATCAATGACTTCCCCGCCTATGGAATGTTGTCGGGATGGGGACACATGGTAAGATGGCGTGTCCGATTTGCATGGTTGACACAAGAGCTTTTACTCTTAAATATGGAGGAAAAACATCATGGTTTGACTCACACCGTAGGTTTTTACCTAGCGATCATCCATTTAGAAGGTCAAAATATGCATTCATCAAGGGAAATATTGAAACAGTGAACCTCCCCGTAGTCGACACCGAAGAAGTTTGGAAGCAGTGTCAAGGATATCCCTCCGCAGAGAAGTCGTTGCGGTGTTGTTTCTCGTCCCGATGGTTATGGAGTATGGCATAATTGGACAAAAAGAGTATTTTTGGGAACTTCCATATTGGAAAGATAATCTCATCGAGACACAACTGGATGTCATGCACATTGAAAAGAATTTTTTGATAACATATTTAACATCGTTATGAATGTAAAAGGTAAAACAAAAGACAATGAGAAAGCTAGGAAGGACGTGGATCATTACCGCAAAGCGAAAGGATTTTTCGTTGGTTGAGCAGGTACTAGGACGTTGAAACCCAAAGCCAATTATACTTTATCTACCGAACAAGCGAAAGAAGTTTGTAGGTGGATAAAACAGTTGAAAATGCCAGACGGTTATTCTTCCAATTTAGCAAGATGTGCAGATGTGGATAATGGGAGGTTGCATGGGATGAAGAGCCATGATTGTCATGTCTTCATGGAGTGCTTACTTCCTATCGCTTTTAGTTCGTTGCCAACACATGTTTTGAATCCGCTCATTGAAATAAGTCAATATTTTAAGAATTTGTGTTCTGCAACGCTTAAAGCGGATGATCTGACAAAAATGGAACAAGACATCCCACTTATCTTATGCAAGTTGGAGAGAATTTTTCCCCCTGGTTTCTTTGATTCTATGGAGCATGTTGCTGTTCATCTCGCAACTGAAGCTAAACTTGGTGGACCTGTCCAATACAGATGGATGTATCCGTTTGAAAGGTCAGTTAATATACATGTACATATGAAAGAAGTTTACTACAATTTCAACACATTATTATTAACATATAATTTTCTATAGGTTCATGGGTGATTCAAAAAGATCAGTCAAAAATAAAGCTAGAGTTGAAGGATCGATATGTTCGTCTTACTTGCATCGTGAAACAACTCATTTTTGTTCATATTATTTCAACAATGATTTGGCTCCTACAAGTAGTCGAAATGAAATCAACATTGAACCACCAAGACATCGTTTAGCTTTGTCTGTCTTTTGTCTCCCTGGTCGTCCGTCTGGAAAAGAGTCAATTCACTGGCTAACAGAAGAAGAGTTAAACTCAGCCCATGTTCATGTCTTGATAAATTGTACCGAGGTCCAACCATTCATTGAGTATGTCTTTCTCAACCTAGCTAGCTAGTTATCTTAATTTCTTTATAAATTAAGGAAATCTGCTGTGTGTAACAATTGTTAATTTCTCATTAGGGAGTTTTTGACATCGTAGGAGTAAGTGAAGGACAATCGTCGCTTCATATTCATGCGCATTTTCCAATGTGGTTTAAGCGGCGGTATGTATTCCTTCCGCTAACTCCTACCAACCAACACCGAGAAACTTATCCGATGGTCCTCGAAGATGTGTTAAAGAATGGCACACATACTTTGTGAATGGTTACAAATTTCACACTAACAAATGGATGTAAGGTAGAGAAACAAGTGAATAGTGGAGTTTGCATGAAGGGTGACACCGGGAGAGGCGAAGATGATTTCTATGGTGTTGTTGAACACATTTATGAACTTGCATACCCTTATCTTGATTATCATCAAAAGATAATCGCTTTTTATTGTAATTGGTTTGATCCGTCCCCTCGAGGAACAAAGTTTAACCCAAAGACAAATACAAAGTGGACATTAAAATGAGTGGTAGATATCGATCAGACGATCCTTTTGTGATTGCACAAAATGTGAGACAAGTCTACTATGTCTCTTATCCATCAACACGGAGTGATCGGGCGTGGTTGGTGTGTCGCAATTAAGACAAAACCAAGAGGTTACATCGAGACAAATGACACAATGGAAGATGTGCCATATCATCGTAAGAAATGTCCAATGTAAATGAAGTGATTGAAGTTGAGATCATTACTCGCTTACGTGATGAGTCCAACGCCTGCGATGAAGTTAATGAAGACGAAGATCTGAGATCATGAGGACGCATCGATCACGCGGTGTATCGGGAGTTGACTTATCTGATGATGATGGTGATTTTGAGAAAGAATGGGATTCTAATTAATTAATGTCATGTTATCTTATTTAAATAATTTGTTGGTTTGTAATATTTATATTTATTAGACTTGATATATATTTGCCTATGTTATTCAAAGTTCAATATTATTTGTTGTCAAATAATATTTATATTTATCAGACTTGATATATAATTTGTTGGTTTGTAATATTTATATTTATGAGACTTGATATATATTTGCTTATGTTATTCATCATTAAAAGGAATTTGTTGTCAAATAATATTTATATTTATCAGTCTTGATATATATTTGCCTGTTATATATTCATCATTTATATATGTTATTAACTTTTTTTTATAGCTACAGAATAGTTATATATGGCATCGTTACGAAATAGTGACTCACCACATGATGAGGACCCACCCGTGCCGCCTCAGGATAAAGGAAAGAAGATATGTACTTCTTTACGCGGCCGTAAGCGTAAGATAGTATATCGACTTGTTCATGGCAACTATGTGCGTATGCCATCATCAGACGAGCTCCAGGGCGTTGAACCTGTGCCGCCTCCACCCGGTAGTATGGCACCCCCTGCTGATCCAGATACGCCGCCACGCGTGTATGATGCGCAAACCGACGTGGTTGATATTTTGGATGACGGTCGTATCGTTGTGCAGGTTGTTGGAAACTGGTAAGTATTTATTATATATATTTGTATTTGTAATTGTATTTGAAATTTGTCTTTTTAAATTAATATCATTTTAATTTTTCTTTCTTATGTACTGACTTTGATCCTGGGAGGATTGTGTCCAAAGCGATAACAAGTATAATCAAGGCAAATTACACAACTTCCTGGGTTGATTGGTCGGAGGTTAAAAAAGATCCGCAGGCCAAATTTTGGAATCAATTTAGGGTAAGTTTTTTTAGTATTTAATTAATTTTTAATTATTCCAAATTCTTGAATTCATTAAGTTGTTTTTTCTAACAAGTTATTTTATTTTGTGCAAACCAGGCAACATTCGCATGGAAACCCGAGGATGACCATGCGCTTAAGAAAGTCTTCAATTCAAGAGCTTCTCACCGCTTTTTTCGAAAATGTCATGGGAAGAGCGTGACAAGCCACCGAGTAGAGCATTGATTGGATTGGTCCGCCTATATGGGATCAACTCCAACTGAAATGGGCACATGATGATTATAAAAAAAAATGTCAGAGAGCTGCTGCGAATCGGGCTTCTGAGAAAGGTGGTTGCTTAAATCTGGGCGGTTCTATCACCATATGATCATGCTAAACGCTCGTAATATTTTATATATATATCTTTGTTTTTAATTCTTCAAATTTTATATTTTATTAAATACTAATATTATAAATTAATACTATATATATACGTGAGGCTTTTTCTTGGTCGGCCACCTACTTTGCCGGGAGATACACGTGCAACTTCATATGCGCGAGGACACCGGTGGTGAGTTTCAAGAGCGCGCCAGGATGATTCAGAAGCATTCAATAATTGGCAGCAGGAGTATCGGCAAACACAGGAGAGTAAGTAATGGACCGAGGTTGATCCCGGATGAGGAGGCTCGATTGGCCTTAGCAAAATGGAAAGAACTTGCCGGTCCATCAAAGAAGAAAAGGTCTGCTACGAGGATCCGTGGTATGGGCCGGCGTTTTTTTCCAAATTCCATTGTTCGAATTTCACGCCAAATTCCTCTTCAACATTAAGTCTTCGACGCCTCATGTCCCCACTCTCAAGAGCGAGCCGAGGTTCATGTGATTGACCGAGAAATTGAGCAACTATGAGCGTGAGATTCGGGAGATGCGAGAGCAAAGTTAAGTCAAGAACGCAGAATCAATGAGGAATTCAGAAGCAAGTAATGGATAGTTTGTCTCATGCAAGGCCATCTATGCCATCATCATCCTCATCAAGACCTTATCCACCGCCAGGATGCAATGCAGCCTACGGAGGTGCTTTCAAAGATAGCACTCGGTGCCTTCCACCTCCAATCAACTATGAGCAACTACCGCTTCAATCGTCTCGCCATACCCATATGGTCGACCCCTCATATGGTCAGCCCTCATATGGTCAGCCCTCATATGGTCCCTCATATGGTCATGGTCGTACCGAGCCTCGATTTAAACTCTCCTCCGCAGCCCATTCCACCTCAGCCCATCAAGACCACGCCACCACGCCATGTCTCCTCAAGAAGCAATTCCAACAACCGTCCCGGCAATTTTGGACTCTACCACGCCAACCACAACCCCAACAAAGCAGGACGATGAAGAAGATGATGATTGGACGACAGCGCTTTTACATCCGGATCCCAACAAAGACCCCAAACCCAAATAGGCCTTATTATTAGTGGTTTGTTGTTGGATAATTTTATTGTGACTTTGTTGTTTTTATTAGTTGTTTAATTTGTATGGATAATTTTATCGTGACTTTGTTGGTTTTATTGTTGGTTTAAATTTTATTGTGACTTTGTTGGTTTAAATTTTATTGTGACTTTGTTGGTTTTATTATTGTGACTTTGTTGGTTTTATTAGTTGTTTTTAAAATAATTTTCAAATTTTAATAATTTACTTTTAAAATATTTAAAATTAGATTTTCAAATACTTTTTAGAAATAAATTTCAAATTGTTAAAAGAGATTTTAAAATTTAAATATTATTTTCAAATTATTAAATTAATTTATAATTTAAATATTTAAATTTACAATATTTAAATAATTTAAAAGTAAAAACGGTTTTTAATATTTAAATTTATAATTTAAATATAAAAATTTAAAATTAAAATTAATTTTAAAAACGTTTTTTTAAGAAAAAATATATATTACCGCGGCTTATATTATTAATTACCGCAGTGGCTTTTATATTAAAAAAAAAAAAAAAAATAATACCGCGTGAAACGTATTATTACCGCGCTTTGACATTAAAAAAAAAAAAATATTACCATGAAAAAGTGTTATTATCGCGGCTTTTATATTTTTAAAAAAATAAATAAATTATTACCAGTGAAATGTGTTATTACTTCTACGCTTTAATATAAAAAAAAAAAAATAAAAAAATATTATCGCGGCTTTTTCCACGGAACACCCTCGCAATTACTGGCGGCTTAGGTCCGCGGAAACACTCGCAATTATCGGGCTGTTTTTTCCACGGTAAGTGTTACGTGATGACGGTTTAACCCGGGCGGAAAATCGCCGGTAAGATCCGCCGGAAACGATACTTTACCGGCGGATTTTGGGATTTACCGGCGGCTTAGGTCCGCCGGAAAACCTTGAATTTCTTGTAGTGGACTCATGGAATTGGATCATGCTCTTGAAAGTTGTTGGTAAGATTAGTCATTGGAGGATTAGAGAAGTAGGGTGAGAGGACAAATATCATGGGGAACTATACCGGGGCATATTGGAAAAGATGAGTGGAAAATAGGGAGACATAAGGTTGTGGCAATGAGTTCTTGAATAAAGAGTTCAAAGCCCAAAAAAGAGAGGATTGTCATTAGCGCTTGTTTAGTCATGTAAGCTTGAAACTAAGTTAACTTTGTTGAAGCTTTACACTAAGGATTTGCATGAATCCCATTTTTCCCCGTGTCCCCTTTAAACACTCACCCATTTTGAGTTCTTGCCTCAAGTGATAATTCCTAAAGCCCTCTTGATTGTGTCATTCAAATACGAACAAGTGAGTAAAAATCAAATCTCAAAGGTCCATTTCCCAAAAAAAAATGAAACAAAAAAAAGCAAAAAAAAAAATCAAAAGAAATAAAGAGCAAAGAATGTGTAAAAGAGTAGATGTTATTTCAAAATTAAAATTTTGCAAATGAGGAATCATGATTTCAAATGAAGAATGGTCGTCTTTCTCCTTCCCAAACAAAATATATCCCTTACCATCTCCTTTGAGCCTGTAATGTCCATTCACTAAACCACGGAGAAGGATCAACACTACAATAGAATTTAGTGCATTCGGTGTTCCAAAGTTATGAAGTCAAAGAGATGGTGGAAAAAGTTCAAAAAGAAAAAGAAAAATGAATAAAGCCCGCAAGACTGGAAGCAAGTATTATCAGTCTTGGCAAAAGTTAGGGCGCGAAAGAAAAAGTAATGAAAAAGCAGAGAAGTGAAAAAAATAAAAAAAAATGTGAATGATTTGAGGATTGGGGAACACAAGAGGAAGCTGAATGCACTAAAGATTCATGATCCATTCCCATAACCCATTACCCATACCCATAAGACGTTTCTCTAAACCTTCTACCCCTTTCTTTTTCATAACCCATATCCAAAAAACATTTCTTTAAGCCTTCTAGCCATTTTTCTTCCATAACTCATAGCCCATATCCATAAAACATTTCTTTGAGCCTTCTTTTCATTTTTCAACCATAAACTGTAGTCCATGACCCATATCCATAAAACATTTCTTTGAGCCTTCTAATCACATTTCTTTCACAACCCATAGCCACATTACAAGCCTCCAAAAGCCCACTCCGATTTATTAATGATTGTTTTCATTTTCTTAATGTTAATTTTGAGATAAATCATTTGTTTCTTTTAAATTATTCTTTTGCTCTAATAAAAAAAAATGAAGTGAAAAGAAAAAAGAGAGAATCCCGCTAGATTGAAAACCCGAAAGGGCGGTCTAGGCAAGAATTAGGGATAATAAAAATAATAATAAAGCCCGCTAGACTGAAAACCTGCAAAGGCAGTCTAGGCAAAAATTAGGGTACAAAAGGGGAATGAGACTTACACTGAGAAGCTTATGTAGTTCATTGGGAAATTTCTTCTACTTGGACCAAACAACAGTGTACATTGGGGCATTTTGTGGAGGGTAACAACCCCACACTAGGGCAAGGTTTCGTAAAGACCCTTTAGGAGTCAAAAGTTTCTTGCTACACCATGTAGTAGTCTCTCAGGGCAATGTCTTTCACCAGAATGAGGCAAAATTCTTACCATACCCTACATCTGTCAAACTTTGTTTGCCACACCAGTACACTCTTGTGAGCAACAACTTTTACCAATATTGGGGAAAAACTGGTGCAAGACCTTTCACGAGTCAAAATTCTCTTTGCACACTTGGGTTGTTTTCTCTTGAAGAATGCTTGTTGCCACACAGAAGCAAAATCTTTACAGGGCCCTTCATGAGTCAAAATTTGTTTGGTACGCCCGTGTAGCCTTCTCTTAGGGCGATACCTCTTACCGACACTGGGGCAAAAAAATGTTTGCTTGACCCCCGATGAATCAGATTTTGCTTGTTATGCCTGGTAGTTTCCCTCTGTGATAAAACCCAATTCTCAGCCAATTTCTAGCAAGTCAGGTACATCAAGTAAATGGAATTCCCAATAACTCGGGGTTGCCATAATACCTTTTTCCCTACCACCTTGTGTCGCCTTTGTCCGTCCTATGATTTCCCTCCAAAATACCATCCACTTTCAAACCAGAAATCCAGAAACACAATATTCCAGCTCTCAAATTCTCATGCATCCATGCATGTTCATTAAGTAATGCTTCAGCGATAGTCAACTGGGAATCAGTAATGCGATTTAGAGAGCTAATGACAATCAAAAAAAAAAAGAGAGAGAAGGGAAAATTTGAGGGTGATTCGCTTGAAAGGTGAGAAGTGATCATAAAAAGAGAAAAAAAAAGGGTCTAAGCAAGTTAGCTGTGTTGAGGATATAAGCTTCCATATGAGGACAAGCTTGATTGATTTAAAACAAAGCATGCACAAAAAAAGAAAAATTCTCAGCGAATCCAACTTTCAAGACAAGTGCATCTCAAAACTCATGCATAATCCATGCATTTCATGTCATAGTTTGCATACATTTCATGTCCATCAATGCATTCCACTTCATGACTAAAAGCATACATTTGTGTGCAGTACTTTGTAAATAAAATCCAAAGCAATGCTTGCATGGCATTTCCCTTAATTCCCCGTGCTATCGGTTTCGCCCTAACATTGTCTTTATTTTTCATGCTATCGGTTCCGCCCCGGCATTGTCTTTAATTTTCATGCTACCGGTTCAGCCCTGGCATTTCCCTTCTCATCCCTGTGCTATCGGTTCGTACGGCATATTCTTTCATGCTACGGTTCAGCCACGGCATTTCCTCTCATCTCCGTGCTATCGGTTCAGCCACCGCACATTCTTTCATGCTACCCGGTTCACCACAGTATTTTCCTTCTCATCCCCGTGCTATCGGTTCGTACTCGCACATTCTTTCATGCTACTGGTTCAGCCACGGCATTTCCTTCTCATCCCCGTGCTATCGGTTCGGCCACAGCACATTCTTTCATGCTACGGTTCAGCCACGGCATTTCCCTTCTCATCCCGTGTGCATCGGTTCAGCCACGGCACATTCTTTCATGCTACCGGTTCAGCCACGACATTTCCCTTCTCATCCCGTGCTATCGGTTCAGCCACAGCACATTCTTTCATACTCTGGTTCAGCCACGGCATTTCCTTTCTCATCATCCCCGTGTTATCGGTTCGGCCCTGGCGCATTCTTTCATGCTACGGTTCAGCCACGGCATTTCCCCTTCTCATCCCCGTGCTGTGCTATCGGTTCATTACGACACATTCTTTTTCATGCTACCGATTCGGCCACGGCATTTCCTTTCTCATCCTCGTCTTATCTCGGTCTTGCCACGGCATTGTTTCTGACATCTTGATTGATCTTGCTCGGCATTGTCTTTTTATTTTTCCCGCTATCGGTCTTGCCTCGGCGTTGCTTTTATTTTGTGCTACTCAGTCTTGCCACGACCTTCGTTTCGACATCTTGATTGATCTTGCTCGGCATTGTCTTTTTATTTTTCTCGCTATCGGTCTTGCCTGCCTGGCGTTACTTTTATTTCGTCTTATCGGTCTTGCCACGCATCTGTTTCTGACATCTTGTTCGATCTTGCTCGGCATTGTCTTTTTATTTTCCCCGCTATCAGTCTTCCCTGGCGTTGCTTTTATTTCGTGCTATCGGTCTTGCCCTGGCACTATTTCCTGACATGCTGACTGATCTTGCTCCGGCATTGTCTTTAATTTTCTTGCTATCGGTTCCGCCCTGGCATTGTCTTTAATTTTCATGCTATCGGTTCCGCCCTGACATTGTCTTTAATTTTCATGCTATCGGTTCCGCCCTGGCATTGTCTTTATTTTTATTTTTTATTTTTATTTTTTATTTTTATTTTTTGCTATCGGTTCCGCCCTGGCGTCGCTTTTAATTTTCTTGCTATCGGTTCCGCCCTGACATTGTCTTTATTTTCATGCTATCGGTTCCGCCCTGGCATTGTCTTTAACTTTCTTGCTATCAGTTCCGCCCTGGCATCGTCTTTAACTTTTCTGCTATCGGTCTCGCCCTGGCATCGTCACCATTATAATATAGCCCTGACATCGTACTTTTTAATTTCGTGGTTTTCGATTCACCTCGATAATCACATATTTCACCGGTTAAAATTGAGGTTCATATCCGTACTTATCTCTTACTTTGATAATACAACAAAACATGGAGAACATGGTTTTGTGTATTATATCGTAAGAGAGTAAGCACGGAGGGGCAACTGTGAACGCTCAATTTTTAACGGTATTTTTGACGTTTTCTCGAAAAATTACAAAAATATGCACTTTTTGCGTATTTGCGTGTTTTAGTCGTCAAATACGTCATTTTACTCGTTTTTGTCACTTTCGCATTATTTTTACTCTTTTAAACAAAACAAAAATATATAATTCAAAAATTTTACAAAAAAATAGTAGTTTTATTTAATTGTTTAGTTCTGATGTTTTTACAATAATCTAAGAAATGATAATAAAATAAATACTAAATTAATAAATAAAGCAAATACTTCAAAGCAGATTCGAGGATCAACAAATAGTAGGAGTTGATTTGGAGTGATCCAAAGTTCTCAAACCCGCAAAAACAAAAGTTAGCCCACTAAAAACATAATCAAATGTAATTAATGCAAAAACTTAATATATTCCTATAAAAATAACAGTCAACGACGGTCAAAAGGGGGGACTCAGAAATCATCCAAAAAAAATTAGGGTTTCACGTTGAAACCCTAATCACCAAATATTGAGTTCTGAATTTCGGAAAAGGGAGAAATGGTAGTAGTAGTGAGCAAGAAGACAACAGCAGTATCACTGTGTATGTTTATGAAGTAGAGGGTAGAACAGATCTTTAATCGTTTCATCACTCCCTGATCTTCCCTGTAGAACACTCTTTCTCTCTCTTGAATGGGTTTGCCGCTGGTGGTAACAGATAGGGTTTCTAAAACTCTTATCTAAACTTTTATGCTCCCTCTTTAACCTTCTTATTATTAATATTATTATTATTATTTAATTAAATTAATGTCGCATCTTTTAAAATAAAAAAGTGGATCTGACATGGAGCTAGCGACCTCCCCCATGGCCCCGTCCCATCCATCATTCACGTTTGGCTCCTTACTTTATATCTTTCTTCATTTTTGTTTTTATTTGTTTTTTTTATGTTATGTTTTATTTTTTATTACTGTTTACTTTAATAAAAATTGTAGATCTCTTGTATCTACTATTATGAAATAATAATATAATAGGATTTGGTCGAGACGCACGCCTTATCAAATCCGCAACACCTGATTTAAGAGATTCGAGTTATCTGAAACTCGATCCTAAACCACTTTAAAATTAAAACCGAACAACACGTTTTCCGAAAAAATCCCAATCAGTTTATTATTATGTAGAACTTATTTTCAAAATACCAAAAATATGGGATTGACCGAGATGTACATCTTGTCGATCCCGGTTTAAGAAACTCGAGTCGTACGACTTAGATCTTAAACCCCTTCAAAAATAAAATCAACCAACCAACAAATTTTCAGGAAGAACTACGTGACTTTTGAGTCTCTCATCGCACCAGAGAGTACGTAGGCGCGGGGTCTCCCTGTCAAAGTCAAAATAATTTTTTTTCAAATTAGTCCCTATTTCATCTCCTTGTAAATAATTAATTATTTTTTTTTCTACTAAATTTTTGTAAATATTATTTTAGGGTAAATAAATAATTAAACGGCTTAGTAATCATTGCACAAATCAAATTTAGGGTGCTTGTCTTAGGACATATGTGTTAGGAGTGCGATGAAACTAGTTTTCACCCCTTCCTTCGCATAACCGACTCTCGAATCCAACCTAGTTAATTGCAGACCAAATCACTTTAAATCGAGGTTTTCTCAATTTTCCTATTATTAATAAATTGGGTGGCGACTCCTCAAATGATCTATTTTGAGCCGTCAACGTCGAGATCCCGGTCACGACAACCACAGCAGCGAACACGCCAGCATCCACGGCGTGTTCGCTGACCACCACCGTGTGGAATTGGCCATCATCTTCAATGTTAATTTTTTTCTTAATTTGCTTTTTAGTTTATTTGATCAATTATTGTAATTATCTGTTAATTAAGTTAAAAATATTAATCTCTTTATTTTTTACTCATTATTTATCTAATTAATTTAGAAATAACAATAATAATTTTGAAAATTAATTTTAATTTAATTATATATATATATATTAAATTAAAAAATACACAGTTCAGAAGTCTCCCCCATAGGGGGCGACTTCTGCACCGTGAAAGTAAACAACACTGAAAATTTTCAATCTAGAAGTCGTGGCCATGGGGGTGACTTTTGGGCATAAAAAAGTGTTCTAGTTTAGTAAATAACCTAAAATGTGCAAAACAATCAAAAAGGCCCATCAGGGCAGATCACTAGATAAAACACCCCGAGGAAGGGGTAAGCCCGAGGGGCAATGAGCAAGGCTGAGGTAGAGTCAAGCCTCGGCCTATAGAGTGTCTCGGCCACGGTGGCCTGGGTGGCTGAGTCCAAGAGGTTTCCCTAAGATCAAGGGGCAGCTGAGGGAGCAGGTGGTTGTAGTAAGGCAGGTTTGCTTGGAAGGCAAGAGGGAAGCTCGAGGATTGCAATTGGGACTAGCTAAGGATCAAGCGAAGGAGCAAAGCCTTGGAGAGTGGGGCGATGAAGTTTCACCCCACTAACCGTGCTAGTGGGGATCGTGGGTAGTGACTCCGCTTCTTTAGGGCTCGGGAGTAATGATAGAGTTTGATCTTTGGTAGATCCAATGGTAGGCAAATGTTGGCTAGGAAAGTGGCCGACGAGGGCCTATGTATATAAATAGGGTAGAAAGCAACTGTAAATACACAACATCCAACACAGTACAATCAAATTTATCTTTCTTTGACGCATTTTTTATTTATCTTTACTTTAATGCATTAGGTCAATAGAATAATCCAACCATCGCGTCCCATTCACCCAACTTGACCCTTTCTTGAGGAACCAGGATACCCACAGTCGGGGAGCAGAGTTCCCTCATCGGCGCAATTGCTCGAAGAACTGAGGCATCAAAAACTCATCCAAACCTCTGGTCGATTCCACATTTAGGGCGCAAGAGTTTGGCGACAACAACAACAGATGTTAGTAACAAAATGTTAAAAAGGATAATGATCAAAGATTTTTAAAACATAAGGGACTTAATCGTTTAAAAAAGTTAAGAGACTTATTCCTTAACCGAAAATAAGTTAAGGGACCCGAGAGATATTTTGCCAAATTTATGGAGACAGTAGATAATTATAGAATTTTCAAAAAATTATAGTTTTGTGGGTTTTTAGGATTACGTTGTTTGATTATAGATATACTAGGTAGATTAGATTTTTGGACAACTTCATTATCCTCGTGTCAATTTGTGAGTCTCTCTCAGACCTCCGTCCTCATATCCATACATACATACACTTGGGGCAGTTTCAGTTTACCTTCTGTTTTGATGTGCCTTGAGGAGAATTGATTAAATCGTAATCGATGGGAGCGACTTCAACCTTCTCGTTTCCGCTTCATATCGGAGTCAGACCCCCATTTTCTCGTTCAACTTCTCTTCGACCACAACCGCCTTTGGCAATGGCGACTTCTTCTGAGGATGCCGCCGCAACTAAACTAGTCACTTTTCTCGGTAAAGGTGGCTCTGGTAAAACCACCGCTGCTATTTTCGCCGCTCAGGTACCACTTCTTATTGTGTCAAATTCCTCAAATTTTCATGAAATTTCAACTTTTATTTTTGATATTGTATACATAACTTCAATTGAATTGATAGAATAGTATATTCTTTTCAATATAAGTAAATATCGACTATCAGGTTAATTTATCTGAAATTTCGTGTTTATCATGGTTAATATAGTATGATATGATGATATTAAACCGTTGGATGAATTAGTAATTAGCAACGAGTAAATATGCCTAGAGTTAAAGTGAATCTCCATCACTTTGTTTTTTTTTATTATTAAATTAGGAGATAATGTAATTTGATTTGGCTACCTATATGAAATTTTTGGGAAAACAACCTTGTTATCATGTTAGTTACACATTTCATAATTTTCTTTTCTTTTCTTTAACAAAACAAGAGCGAAGAAAATGATTGTTTCATATTTTTACTATTGCTGTATATCAAGTAGCTAACAGTTAGAATAAAAATATTTTCTTATCTTACCCCAATCAAAACGTTTAATTTATATAAAAAACTCCGATTAAGTTCTCAATTTTCAGGTCATTGGTGTTTTGGATTATAATATGACAGGGAGATGAGTTTTATCTTAACAGCTAGACACTGACAGCAACATAATTTGATGATAAATATATAAGGAACTTAATTAAAGTTGTCACCTTAACTTGTCTAAAATGTTAGCATCTTTGAAGTTCAAAAATTGCAATTTGATTGATTGCTACTGATAATTGAATGTACTTATGTACTTTTAGCTATGCAAGTTTCTGAGCTGAAACCGGAAATGATAAAGAACAGAAAAAGATGAATTAGTCTTTAGACTGGAAATTTCTGTATTTGTATAAAATATTATCAGAATTTGGGTCAATTGAGCATGCTACAGCACGAGAAATACAGATTTGGAGTGTAAAGCATGGTAAACATAACTTGGTATTTTATAAGTTGATGTCTTTATTATTAAAAAATGGGGGATAAGGAAGAGTTCTTCCTGTGCCATCTATGCTATTAACGAATCTGGAGTTTTCATTTTTAACTTCGGAGGCTTTAGTAAACGGTCGATCTACACTAGACTTTACAGTGACTGGCCTGTCTAATTAATATGTTTTTGAAAATGATACTTAAATGCTACATTTGATTTGGAGATAGGAATAAGGTCAATTATCAAGTTGATTATCTACTTGGACACTTAAGAGCCTAATATTTTTTCATTGCTGACGGTTTCTTTGGATTCTGTTACCATAAATACATGCTGATGAAACTCAGTCATCCAAATTGAACCGTAGAAATTAATTAATCCCTTCTCTTTTCTTATTTACCCTCTGTGCCTGATATTTCAGCATTATGCAATGGCTGGATTGAACACATGTTTAGTGATACATAGCCAAGATATCACTGCCGACTATCTCCTCAACCGAAAGATTGGAACTTCCCAAGTCGAATGCAGCAAGAATCTTTCAGCTGTTAGATTGGAAACTACTAAAGTATGTCTAGCTTTTTCCATTTCCTCCCTTTATATGTTACCTTCTGTATTTATGATTTCAGTGTGTACAGGCTTTGAGTTTTGCTCTGTAAGTGCAGATGCTTCTTGAACCTCTAAAACTTCTGAAGCAAGCAGATGCCCAGCTTAATATGACTCAAGGCACACTTGGAGGGGTGGGTACGTAATACGTTTTCTATAATATATTTTATCGATATTTTTGTTGGAAACATATTGCTTTTATCAAGTTTTGATGTGACTCTTCCACTTTTCTATCCTATACTAGATTGTTGGAGAAGAGCTTGGCATCCTTCCTGGAATGGACTCAATCTTTTTGGTACTTGCACTTGAGAGGCTTGTAGGATTTTTGGGGACAGCAACTTCAAAGAGTCAACAAGATAAATTTGACATAATAATATATGATGGTTTCAGCAGTGAGGAAACCTTGCGAATCATAGGTGGAAGCAGTAAAGCAAGGTTTTGGAATTTCTACTCTATCGCACACACAATAACACCTTCATCATTATCATTGGTTTGATATTGTGATTTTATAGATTGTACTTGAAATATCTCCGCACATTGGCTGAGAAAACTGACCTAGGGAGATTGGCTGCTCCTTCCCTCCTGAGACTTGTGGATGAGGCCATGAAAATAAATAGCAGCAAATCTTATTTCAATGGGAGAATGAGTTCAGAAACATGGGACACTTTAGATCAACTTCTGGAGGTAAGAGTCGAGAATGAGAATCAGAGACGTTATTTTTAATATTCAAACTAGCAAAAAGACATAAAGTTCTTATTTATTTATTTATTTTTTATATAGGCTAAAGTTCTTATTTGTTGATTATGTGTTTCCCAGAGAGGATCTTCTGCCTTCTCAAACCCACGGAAATTTGGTTGCTTCGTTGTTTTGGATCCAAACAATCCAACCTCTGTTAATTCTGCATTACGATATTGGGGGTGTACAATTCAGGCTGGTGCACAAGTTTCAGGTGCTTTTGGAATCTCCTCTCAGCAACAAAATCTAGAATCACATGAAAGAGTAAAGAAAGATTTTTCTCCCTTGCCCTCTGCCTCCATTACAAGTTCTTTAATGAATAGCCCAATAGATTGGAACAGAGTTTTACTGGACACTGTCAATGGAGATGCTAGGAATCTTCTTACTTCACTATCAAGTCAAACCAGTAATACGACATCATCAGTTAAATTTGATATAAAAGGAAAGTCGGTTACTCTCTTTATGCCAGGTTTTGACAAATCAGAGATTAAACTATACCAAGTATGTAGTATCCTTCTTCTCATAAATAATTTCCTTTATAACCATTTCCTTGATGACACTCCTTTTGAAAGAATTTAAGTGAAATAAGATAATTATTATTTATTATCATTAAGGCCATAAAAGAAATCAGATATAGTAAGGTCTCAAGTCATTATTATGCACACTGATTTTTGAAAGATTAAACTGATATTGAAGGGGAATTTGGATTGAATGTCAAAGAATCAAGTACAAGCAATCCCTGGTTTAGAGTTCCAGTGAACTATCTAGAGCCATTAGAGATGCTCAATCTCCTAGTTTCTGTTTGTACAATTAACTTCCCCTAACTAACTACTTAGGTAGCTATTTATACATTCTGTTATCTCTATTTTACAATAGTACCCCTGCATATTACACCTATATTACAATAACACCCCTGAATATCCCTCCTAGGGCCTATTAAGGCTCTTGTTTCTTCTATAATAGACTCTATTGACTGCTGGCCTTCTATCAAATTAATTTTCTTTTGAAAAAAACATGGACATTGCAGATGCTGAGAAGTGTATCTTGTTTTACTTAGATGTTTTGGTCAAGTTCCTGGTAGATGAATTTTGTAACATGCAAATGCAAATAGCTTGATTTTTGTCTATTTGATTTGACATTTTTTGGTTTATCTGTATTGGTTGAATTAGTTGTTTGTGTTTGACACTTGTTCTAGGAGTTATATTGTGCTTCTGCGTCCCAAATTCTTCAATTCTCTCCTGCAAGTTTTTGTATTATGTTAAATTTTAGAATAAACGTCTTGATTTCTTTTCTTTTTCGATTTCTTAAAACAAATGCAGTATAGGGGAGGATCTGAGCTGTTGGTAGAAGCAGGAGACCAAAGACGTGTTATTTCTTTGCCTTCACAAATTCAAGGAAAGGTTGGCGGAGCCAAATTCCAAGACAGAAGTCTTGTTATTACATTGCGCTAACTCTATTCTTTTGTTTCTTTCCTTTTCACCTTTTATACCTGCTGAGAATCATTAATGGTTCAGCAGTGGCAATTTTTAACTCTCCACTTTTCTGCATCAATTGCTAAATCAGTGATTATGCAAAGGAACAATAATAGCCAATGCTGCTAGTTAATACATCAGACAGACATATATATGGAGAGTGTCAATTCTGGTTTTTTTGAGTGTAGAAAATGTGTCACTGTTGATTATTTCCTTTGAAATTCATGTCTCTAATTATAAGACTCCAACTGTCTGATCAAAATAGTCTCATGTGTAGATTTCATTTACTTAACACCAATAGGTGATTTTTTCATTCCTATAGTTTGATGTTAAAGATATTTCTTCTGTAATTGAAAACAAATTATTCTTTAATCTATTTGAATTTCCTCTTTTGGGCTTGCGAATTGATGTGTATTCGAATGAAAATAGATTGGATTGCATATATTTCAGTTGAATTTATTGCTTTAAAGAAACATAAAGACATTTCTTCTGTAAATGAAAACAAATTACTCTTTAATTAGCTACGTCTAATATCTATTTAGATTTCCATCTTTGAGCCCGCGAATTGATGTGTATTCAAAAGAAAATGGATTGAATTGGATTGGAAATTGTTCAGTTGAATTTCTTGCTCTAAGGAAACAAAATCAAGTTGATTGGGATGATATTGGAGTTCAATGTTGCACTCAATATAATTCGTGTATCATTATTGTATGTATAGACTATGCAAATTGAAGCAAAATGAAATATACAGCTAAAAGATCAATATATATGTAAGAAAATAAAATGTCAAGGAAAAAGAAAAGAGAAAACAATCTTGTGATGGATATACTATGTTGTTTCTGGATTATTATTATTATTATTATTATCTTCGCCAGCTTGAGGGGTTTGGATGCGGTTCCTTAGATCTTCAAAAGCCTTCATGCTCTCTGCATCAAAGCCCCCTGCAAACTGAAAAACAAGATTTCCACACCACAGTTAGAATACCGTTCGTGATTGGATTCTCTCCATCACCAAATATAAGGGTGAGAGGAGAGAGAAAATGATTAAATTTTTAAAGAAATAGAAAGGATGACAGAGATGTTAGTAGAGGATTCAAATCCATATTTATATTTTCACTCATTTTTTGTCTTCGCAGTAAGAAGAAGCTTTGTTTGAAAAAAGAAATTGTTAATAGTTGCATCCTATTTTGGGGTGCTTCTAAAGTGAGGGAGCAAATCACCGGTGAACTATTAAATATAACCGTAGGATGTAGTGTAAAAATTCATCAACGGTTGAGATTTAATTGATTGATTTAATCTTAACCACTCATAGCATTTTATACAAAATTCTACTGTCAATTTTAGTGGTTCACCAGTGAGTGATTTGGTTTGCTCCCGAACCCTAAAAACACCCGTATCTTGAAGTAAATATTAAAAAATAATAGCATTCTTTTTTTTGGTCCAAATATAATATCATTCTATCCACGAAAAATGTTACTTGGGCTGCTTTGGTTATTAAAACTCGATGTTTACACAAAAGGCTTGAGTGTCAACACCCTTAATTTTACAACCACACCCCTCCCCTTTTAATTTTCAAGATACCCCTTCTTCAATTGGGGGTGTTGTAGGAAATGAGGTGGGGTGCTCTCACTTAATAACATATAACATATACAAATACCTAGGGGACCAAAGCAATATAATTATCATCTTTTGATGACCAAATGATATATTTATCTCTTTTTGCACCATGACTAAGATATATACATATATATATATATACTTTTGTAACTATTTTGTTTCATGTTGTCTTTAAAATGTAATAGAATCTTCAACCATAAAAATTGAGTTAGAAAAATATAAAAAGAATTACCTGATGGACACGGAAAGCAAAACGAACGCCTTGTAGAATCAAAAACTCTCTAGTTGGTTCTTTTTCAGGTCCAGATAATTCATCAAGTTCAGATGCAACACGTTTCATATACTTCTTTGCCAGCTGTACAGAAGAAAGCTTGATCTGCAATGGGAAGAGGGTAACATATATAATATAACATGTGAGCTTCTTCTACTGTTAAATAAATAAACTACAACACAAAATGGTTCTATATTAGTTTTATAAGCTTACTTTGCCTACAACTCCTGAATCTAATAGCCAGTTAACTGGTATTCCAAATTCCTTGTAACGTGACATTGCCATATCTCTTGTCCGTAACAGTGCATATACACTTTGCTCCACTCTGCATATAAAACAAACAAATCAATAGACAGAACACAAATGAAGCTCTACATGTGTTTATAAGGATAGTTTTATTTATTAAGATGAGAAAAATCTATGCACTAAATATGGTCGATTCCCTAAGCTAGTAGTATTTACGGTAAATAAATATAAGGCAAGGAAAGATGCATACTTTTCAAGCAATGAATACATTTTCTTCAAAGCAGCATCACATGAGAGTTTGGGATCATCAGTGAAGGTTGAGACTCGCTTCTCCAATTTCATAAGATCTTGATATTCAAAAGCTGCTTCCCTTAGTGCATCTGCTTTCCCTTCAGGCCAATCAAAGTGCTTCAGAACAGCTCGTTCATCAACCTTGCTTAGCCAAAAAAATAAGATTCATAACTAAATATGTAGTGGTCATGGGACATAACGTTTCAAAATGTATTTTTCTCAAAACCGCGACATTCGCTTGAAGGCGTGTGCGGTGTCCGACACGTGTCATGTCGGACACCAACACCAACATTGATACCTCAACTTTTCAAACTAAAAGCGGTATCTAAGTGTCAGAGTCGTGTCTGGTGTCCGTGTCTGTGTCGGTGCTTCATAGCTTCCAAGCATGAATTTTCTCAGATGATGAGCAATGAGATTTAAAGGCATACTAGGAAGGAAAGTTCCTCATCTAGCCAGTTCACAAAGGCAACCAGGTCTTCAATATCAGAGAAAGACGATGCTCGAACTTCAGTTGCTAGGGACATAACAAAATCACCTTGTGATTCTACATCAGCTTTCACCTATTCAAAAATAAGAAATAAAAATCATAAATATGCTATGAGTTACTTAAGTGTCAAAATCAGAAAAACATAATAAAATAAAAAAATGGAAAATTTAACATACAGCTAAGAGGAATGTTGATCTGTTTTCAATTTCCCCTATCATGTTGCTCTTGGCATCAGATGCATTACTTGTTGAAGATACTAATAATGATGAAGTATCCTTTTTCGCCTCTCGTTTCATCAATGATTGATAAAATTCAACTAGTTGTGGAGCTCGATGAACTTTGTCGCCATCCAACGCTCCTCTCGATAGGCTTCCCGGAGGAGGAGGTGGAGAGGAGCGGTCCACCTGGTGGTCGTGGAGGACCACCAGGTGGAGGAGGAGGAAGAGGAATCGATGGAGCCGATGGTATTCCATTCGATGGATTCGAATTTGTACTAACATCAGCACCCCCGGATCTTTTAGGAGGTGGCCTAGGTACCCTAGTTGGCCTTTTCTCAATGTCAGCAAGCTTTATCTTACTAATAGGCTGATTTTCGATATTCTTTCCATCCTCAGATTGATCATTTGAATTTGAACTACCAGAAATAATTGTCTTTTCCTTTATTTGAGAAAGTTTAGGTGGCAAACCTAGAGGTGGTCTCTCTCTTTCAGCCTTAGTCATATTCAAATTTGAACTTGCATTGTCACCACTAAACCTACGTACTCTTGCTTTCTCAGCCTTTTCTTTGAGATCTTTCTCCCTCGCCAAGGCCAGTTTATGGCGATCTTTATACGCCGGATATTTTTCATCGACCGACACATCAACACTTGACTTGGACATCAAATGAAATGAAGAAGCAACAGAATTTATGGAGTCACTAGAAGGAGATTCCTGATCCCCTTGCCCAAAACTTGTGATGGCTACACTATCACTAGCATTTCTTATCATCAAGCTTTCTAATGGACCCCTAGGTTTAACACTCATACTCATCCTTCTTGAAGGACTTCCGAAAAGATCTAGCTGGTGACGAAAGAGCACTAGAATCATCTTTACTTTTACCCCATTTCTTTAATTTTTGGATTAGGCCAGTTTTCTTGCTAAGAGTACTATATTTACTAGTAGAGCTATCGATAGAAACATTGTCAAAATCTTCACTTCCTGGTGAAGAAGGATGGGAAAAGTTGCTCTCAATATCTGTATCCCCTTGCCCGCGTTCTGATCCGGCATATTCTAACATCAGCTGCTTCGCCCTCGCTTGTGATTTTGGACTGAGATTCTTGCTGAGATCGCGGGCTGATAGTTTTCCTGAGGGTGTCTGGTAATTCCTTAGCTCGAACCTCAAACATGCGTTGACCCAACGAAGGTATACAAGCTCTTCGACTTCACTGAACCTATTCATCTGAAGTCCTTCTACTTGCTTTTGCAGATCTTCATTTGCATGTCTCAGGTTACTGACCTCTTCTTTAACCTTTGCAACCATTTCACTCTGCAGTTTAAAACAAAGCAAATACACATCTAATTTAAATTATTTTACAAAAGAAAATTTCCAAATTGTCATATGCTCATTAAACAATAGACATAACATTAATCAACATTGCCCCAAAGCATTGCAGAAAGAAGATACAAGCAATAACTAGAAAAGCTAAAGACACTTGAGACTTATCATTCATATTAGACACAGACTATGCAGGTTAATGCTTAATTTGGTCACTTATAATTTGGCACTCACTGAAGTTTTTTGGTGCTTTCAACTATCATTTTTTAGTTACTGATTTGTTATATATTGGGTAAATAGTCATTTTCGTCCCTGAATGTGTGAGACGTTGTCATTATAGTCTCTGACTTATCAAATTGCAAACATGTCCCTAAGTGTCTCTTGTATTCGTAATTTTAGGGACTAAATTGACCAACAAAATATACATTTGAAGACCAAAATGACTAACAAAATACACAATCGAGAACCAAAATGACTTACTAAAGAGACACTTGGGGATGCGTTTGAAATTTAGATATATTCAATGATTATAATGATAGTGTCTCACATATTCAGGGACAAAAATGGTTGTTTACCTGTTATATATTGGGTTGATTGTCTAAACAAGGATGACTTAAAAGTAATGCCAAATCACTGATTTAAAGATTTATACTCCACACAAGTAATTCAAAACCTCAAAAGTTTATGCTTCTTAAAAATTGGTCTTTAACACACTTCATTATCTCTGTAGAACTAAATGTGATGAAAGAAAAGAAGTCAACTCAAGGACACTGACCTCTGTCATATTGGAGAGTTCTGCTACTCTAGACTCAGCAACACTGAGTTTAATAGACAACTCTCGCTTCTCGTGTTGAAGTTCTTTATTTTTCCTCTTAAGCTCCACAACTTCAACCTCTAAGTCATTTACAGCTTTCAACTTCCTTTCAATTTCAGCATCATTTCTAGCAGTCACTTCTTCTTTCACCTGTAGACCAGAAACTTGTTGTTTAAGCAACAAAAGCTGGCCTTTTGTTTGGTTAGCCTCAAGCTGTATCTGCCTTTGTAGCTCCTTTATCTTGTTTCTAGCCACATCAAGTTCTCTCTTCGCGGATGCACCGTGTGTGAGCTCTTCTTGAAGCTTCTTCCTCTCTGCCTGCAATGAACTAATGGTAATATTAAGCATGTCTATTTCTACTGTCTTAATTTTCAGCTGCCTTTGTAACTCTACAATGTCTGATTCTTGCTCTTTCAAACCATAGTACTCAAGCAATTCTCCTTCAAGTTTTACTTCTCTTTCCTCCAATTCCCTCACTAGCTCACGCAATCGTTCGAGTTCGCTAGCATTGTTTGCCATCTCGATTTCGTAAACTCTGTCCTTCTCATCCATATCACTTGGAATTGGAAACTCAATCTCTCCTGATAAAAGGTCTTCAAATTCTGGTAGAATATCATCTTCAAAATCATTAGCTCGATTAATTATGCTGCTGATTAACTTAACCTCCTCCTTCTCTTCTTCTTCTTCTTCCTCCCTCTGCATAACATGAAATAACTTTTCTTTACCTAGTTGATATTAAGATTACAGTTACACACATAAAAAATAAGCCAAAGAAACTCAGATTTGGATTATATGCAGTCATTATTGTATGTCGTCATACAGTCAGACGACTATTTACCGTCTGATCCATCTATTAAAGGATACAGACCATTTGATCATGATTAGATATTCTAAATGAGCTGACTGCATAATTGACAAACTATATGCAGTCACAACTGCACCTAAACCAAATTCAACAAATCTTCATAGCCATGAAAAAGAAATTAAAATTTAATAAAATTCAGCTAGAAGAACTCACATCCTTTTCAATATCATCAGTAATTCTTGTGAGCTGCTCTTGTTCAATTCCTTCATCTTGATGCTTTTTAGTCGTTTCTTCACCATGTTCTGAGCCAAAATGAGAAAGAAGTTAAATAAATTGATAGGATATATATGATTCATGCAGAAAAAAATTGTCAAAAATTGAACATAAACACAATAAAATTACCTGATTTTAAGCCTTTGGCATTGAACTGCTTAACTGTAAAAGCTGCAAGTGAAGCAGCAACTACGAGTCCTAACCTAACAATCATGAGTCTTAATTTTGCATTCCTTCAAATATGAAACCCACCAATTCAATAACCACTTTCCACCCATTATTTCCCAAAACCTCCATACCCATTTTCTCAAACCATTAGAGTGACTCAGAAATCACCTGACACACAAGTTAGAAGAGAGAGAGAGAGAGACAAACATGCAGAACAGATAAGATAGATAAGCAAAAAACCCATGTTTGGAAACTTGGTATATATACATATTTATTCAGTGGTGTATCCCACACAATAGGTACTTTTATCATATCATCTTATCACTATAAGAAAGTTTCCGTGAGGAACAGCAGCCACCAAAAACTAGAGGCCAAACATTGCCCAGAAAGATTGACAAATTCACGTTTTTGAAGTTAAAAACCAGCCATGGGAACAAGATTGACAAGGACAGCTTACAGTAAAATTTGGAATAAAACAGAGACAAGCTCCTTAGCTGATTATTCTTGATTTTAAGGTTAAAATTGTACTGTCTTGTCGTTTGAATTTGGGTGCGATCAATTTCGGTCGAGTTAATTTTGGTGAATTGATTTGATTAAAATTGAGGTTGGGGGAATGATTTATAATATGTTTTTACAAGTATTTAATAAGTTTGATAAAGAAACTGGGTTGGTTATCTTTTCTTTGTCTTTTCAGTAACGCTATTCCGTCCCAGAATGTTACAAAAAAAAACTTACAAATATATGATACATCTATTAATACGTATGTTTCACTATTAAATTTATTAATATAAAACTAATTGTTGTGGAGGTGGAGGTGAGGTTTATGATCCGAATATTTGTATGTTTTTTTGTAGCATTTTTGTTGTCTTTTCTATAAAAGTTAAGTTTTCACGTACTTTTGGTTCTACATTTTATTTTTCAAATGTTTCAGTCTTTTATGACTTTTAATAACCTTTCATGACTTTTTTTGACACAACATTTCATGACTTTTAATAACACTTTTCAACATTTTAGAAATGCTATTAAAAATCGTAAAGTGCTATTAAAAATTATGACAGACTAAAATCAAAAGTCAAATTTTATAAAAACGTAAAACATATTTAACACAAAAAAAAAAGTTTGATAAACAAATCTGTCTATTTTTCTCGAATTAATTATTTGTTTCATCTTCTCAATCACCACAAGAGACGGAGAGAGACAACTTATCTCATTTTTTTAAAGTTTTAAGTGAGTGAGTTAGGGCAGGCACACCAGGGCGGAAGCGAGTCTCACGACTCTTTGGTGACTACTGGTAGATCTTCTGAGATCGTCTGTCACAAAGAGATTATCACGCCGGCAGTGGATGTTGAACCCACACACTTTTGAGGGAATGAGTCAACTATTTACCAACTGAGTCAACCTTAAACAACTTATCTTAGTAAAACACCTTATTTGAGGAGTCATAATTAATGATCGAAGAGACCTTATATAATTGGGAAAAATAAATTTTATTGTGGAGATTTACTCTGAATAAATTTCAATTCTTTAGGCTATTGCAATGCTTATGTGGCTGAACTGTGGGGAGTTTATCAAGGTCATCTCATGGCAAAGAATAAATGATACACTCATTTTATTGTGGAGATTGACTCTAAATAGATGTCATATCTTCTCTAAAATGAAATACTTCTTAGAAGTGATGGTTGGAGTCTAATGAGGAGATTCTTGATTGTGCATATAGAGAAGCAAATAAGTGTGCTACCGCTCTAGTGGGTACTCACTAGATTCAACACATTGTAGTTTATGATGTTATGCGAGCAAATATTTCTAAGGTAGTCTTAGATGATATTAGAGGACTTTCTATTTCGCGTTATCTCCATGTAATTGTTCCCTTTCAGGCTAAGGCCCTCTATCACTTCAATATATATATATATATATATATATATAGACAACCACTGTTTCTAAAATGTATTAAATGATAAATTTCAATTTTATCTTTGGTTGGGTGGTGTAATTAAAGATGATGTCATTATTTAAGAGTATAAATCATCATTTAATGAAAACATTATTTTTTGAAAAAAGAAAAACTTTTCTCCCTATTAAAAGAGAATAACTGATTTCAATTTTATTTATTTGTCTCTGCGGTGTAAGGATTTATTCTTATAATGTGGAGCGGAAGTAGTATTATAAATAATAGGGAAAATTACACTCACCTCCCTTAAGTTTTGGTCAAATGCCACACACCTCCCCTCTAGTTTTAAATTGAACAACAACCTCCCTTATTTTTCCTTCTCACGACATTAACACCCCTTTCGAAGTTAACACCGTTTGTGTTTGTGACTTCCGTTAAGAAACCATGTGACCTCTCTCTACTCTGTACTTTTTCAATCAAAAATTGGAACTCAAGTCTCTCTAATTAGCACCCTTCTCCCTCCCCCTTTCGCTCTGATCGAATGCGCTCTCTCTACTCAGCACTTCTTCAGTTTTAAAATTTTAATCAATCAAAGAGCATAAATGAAGGAAAAAGATGAAGAAAATTGTGTGCGATTAATTTTCGTTCTAAAACCGAATAGAGCACTAACAGTTAAATTGAGGGGATGTTATTGTTAAAAAGAAACTAGAGGGGAGGTGTGTTACATTTAGCTCTTTGATGGAGCATTTCAATTCCTTCGCAAAAGTGTTTATCGGCAAGAAATCTAAGAATATTAGACACCTTATTTGGCTGGCCTCGTGCTGGAGTATTTGGTTGACTAGAAATAATCTAATTTTCAAGGGGGAAGAACCGGAGTTAGACTCGATTGTTTATCATATTAAAACTATGTCTTGGTCGTGGTTTATTTATGGGGTGGGGTGTCATTCCGGTTATGTTTTAGATTCTTGGTGGAATAACGCTTACAATTGTATTAATCATTTTGTTGGGTAGTAGGGGGAGAAATGTGGGTTAGGCTTTCCCACTGTAGTGCACTCACAGGGCACTCTTTTTCCTTCCTGAGTCTTTTTCCCAATAGGTTTTGGCTCAGGAAGGTTTTGAGGAGGCCCTCCCCCTTCTTTTTTTCTCTCATTGTAAGGGTTAGGCACCCGTTGTGCTCCTTTCAATGAAATTGCTTATCGAAAAAAATAAAACTAAACTTAAAGGGAGGTGAGTATAATTTTGCCTAAATAATAAGAAAAGTATTGGAGGTCTTTTTTCTCCCAAATATAAGAAAAGTTTATAGTTTTAATGTGTATTTAATGTGTAAATGTTATTTTTCCCTTGTTTATTATTACAGTCTTTTATGTTTTCGATCAGTTATCTCTATCTCTATATCCCTCATCTATAATACAAAGTCGCCTTTAATTTGCCATTTTGGTGGGAAAAATTTTTCCCACCATTTACTTATATACCCCTCATTTTGTACCCTACTGTTTACCAATATACCCCAACTCTATATTTTTGGACCAACATATCCTCACTCTATATTTGTGCCCCACCATTTACCTATATACCCCTCATTTTGTACCCCACTGTTTACCAATATACCCCCACTATATATTTTTGTACCGATATACTCCTGACAATTTTTTTTTTCTCCAACACTTTTTTTATTATTTTAAAATGTAACCCTCATTTTGTACTCCACTGTTTACCAATATACCCCCACTCTATCCGATAACTATTAATACACAATCGTTGACTTCCCCACTTTTGGTGGGAAAATTTTATTCCCACCATTTACCAATATACCCCTCATTTTGTACCCCACTGTTTACCAATATATCCCCACTCTATATTTTTGGACCGACATACCCCCACTCTATATTTTGTACCATACCCCCACTCTTTTTTTTTATCCACTTTTGGTGGGAAAATTTTATTCCCACCATTTACCAATATACCCCTCATTTTGTACCTCACTGTTTACCAATATACCCCACTCTATATTTTTGGACCGACATACACTTGACAAATTTTTTTTTGATCCAACACTTTTTTTTATCCACTTTTGGTGGGAAAATTTTATTCTCACCATTTACCAATATACCCCTCATTTGTACCCCACTGTTTACCAATATACCCCCACTCTATATTTTTGGACCGACATACCCCCACTCTATATTTTGTACCCCACCATTTACCAATATACCCCTCATTTGTACCCCACTGTTTACCAATATACCCCCACTCTATATTTTTGGACCGACATTGTTGCCTCATACCACCAAGGGCTATTGTTGCCTCTTCGTCTTATATATATGTGTTGCGTATTTTTATACCCCCCTTATAAAATGTTGATGTTTTGAAGCTAAACTACATCAGAGAGCTTGTTAATCACCTCTCGTGCATCATGCGAATAATCTATCTAGTATTAAGCGAATGCGACTTTCGGGCACACTCGCGGCAAAACAACCCCCCCCCCCACACTTTTTATCCTTTTTGTCATTTTTTATTTTATGTTTTAGGTATTTTTTAGATTTAGAAAAAATATTAGGTGTGCAAATACATGAAGTTCTTTTTTTAATATATAATCAGTTTGGTCAAAACAAAAATAAATTTCGTGACAAACTACGTAAAGTGCGATGCTAGACTGTGCTTTTTTAGGTGCTTCAGGGTCTAGAAAATATTTTAACTGTTCAAATACGGGAAGTTCGTTCCTCAATAAATTGTTTCGTGAACAAAATAAATTCATGACTAAATACACAAAGTGCGACGATAAACAGTGTTTTTTGCGGCTCTTTAGGGTCTGAAAAAAATTTATATGTACAAGTACATTAAGTTCATTCCTCAATAACCAGTTTGGTGGGAAAATAATTTGGTGAAAAAATGCGTAAAGTGCGATGCTAAACAGTGTGTTTTGAGATACTTTAGAGTCCAGAAATTTTTTTACATGTTCAAGTATGCTAAGTTTGTTACTCAATAACCGATTTGATGAAAAAAAATTTGTAACAAAATATGTAAAATGTGATGCTAAGCAATGCGCTTTGGAGTACTTTAGACTCCAGAAAAAGTTCAGTTGTTCAAATACATGAAGCTTGTTCCTCAATAATCGGTTTGATCAAAAGAAAAATAATTTTGTGGCAAAATACTTAAAGTGTGATTCTAAACAGTGTATTTTGGGGTACTTTAAAGTCCATAAAAAATTTAGGCTAAATTACTCTTTTGGTCCTTTATCTTTGGCCTTGATTTCATTTTGGTTCTTTATCTTTTTTTCCTCGTTTTGGTCCCTCATCTTCCATTTCTGTGTCATTTTGGTCCTTTTTTGGTATTTTCCATTCGTAAAGTTAACGGATGCTACACTGACAGTTAACTACTGACGTGACGTCTTAAGTGTTCTGGGTTCAATTTGGTCCCTCATTTGCCCCATCACTTAATGAATTACAAGTCAGCCCTAACAATTAAGACACGATGTCAGCAGTTAGCTGTCAGCGTGGCGTCCGTTAAGTTAATGGATGGAAAATACCAAAAAATGACCAAAATGACACAGAAATATGGAAGATGAGGCACCAAAACGAGAAAAAAACCGATAAAAGACCAAAATGAAATCAAGGCCAAAGATAATTTAGCCAAAAACTTAAGAGGTTCTAATACGCTAAGTTCATTCCTCAATAACTGTTTTGGTGAAAAAAATAAATCTATGACAAAATATTTAAAGTGTGACGCTAAACAGTGTGTTTTGGGTATTTTAGAATCCAATTTTTTTTAGATGTTCAAATACGCGAAGTTTGTTCCACAATAATCGGTTTGTAACAAGAAAAAATATTTTTGTGACAAAATACATAAAATGCGATGTTAAGCAATGTATTTTAGGAGTACTTTAGCGTTCGTAAAAATCATTAACTGTTCACATACGTGATGTTCATTCATCAATAACCACCGGTTTGTGGGGAAAATATCGTGTCAAAATTTTATAAAATGTAACTCGCCACGTTAAAAAATCAATTTATTATTATACTTCTTTTCTTTATATTTGCATTTTTTATTGCCGGTATTCACCACAATCGCACACGAGTTCTTCGTTGCAACGACCTCTTTTCTTTTTAGTGGCAACATTTAATTTCCTCGGGAACTTCCGCCGCATCTACAATAGAGCCCCCCAATCATCTTCTTTCAAATTTGTATAGATGATTTTATTTTATCGGGTGGTTTTTATTTTCTATAACATGAGAGAAATTTGGTAGTGTTTCTTTTTACATATGTCCGTTTTTAAGAAGAAAATCGTTTCTTTTTTATTTATCATTTTCATAATTTATGTTTATGTTAATTACTTGTCTTTTCATTAGACTCTTAGTTATTTATTGTATAGAGATATGGATAAGTGTTTTTTTGACATAAAACATTCAATGTTTTTCATTGATAATCAACTCAGTAAGACATGCAAGGATATCATAGTAATCCTTCTAGTAAACTCTATATGAGAGTTGTTGCAAAAAAATTAAAGAGTCTCGCAAACTAAAATCAAACAACAAAACTTAGAAATACCAGTCTTATTGGAAATAAAAGCATCGACCACCATCTTCACATCCGTCTCGAAAATAACATTCTTGAGATATGAATATGTGAGATGGGTAACAAATTAATAATGAAGTGTATCAATGGAAAAATTATAATAATATTATCAAAAATAAGAAAATTTATTGATTTCATCTATATAAGTAAAAAAGAGAGAAGCCAAAATAATCATATTTTAATTCCATGGACTCGAATATAACCAAGTGTGACTATTATATTATTATTATTATTAGTCACTCTTAAACTAAATGTTTCATGTTGTGAGGAGATTACTGATATAATTAGGGATAGTTTAGTAAATAAAAGTTACATAATATCAAAAAAGTTAAATACATTTAACTATTGTTATTTTTATTTTTGGTGCAAAAGACAAAATGAAGTGTAATTTTTTTTGCTTATATTCGTAAAATCTAATTTAACTGACATTCTGAAATTGTTAGGCTGGATATTATATTATGGATTTAAACTCGAAAACCTGACAGTTGTGTTGTGTGACACTTCATCTACATAAAAATTATTTTTACTATCAATTGAGTCAAGAGAAAGTAATATTTAAATTAAAGATACACCTCACAGTTGTCCTAATAAAAAGAATATATTTTTTAAAATAAAAAAAGATAACAAAAGAAAGGACGTTTTGACAAAAGAAAATAGAAATAGAAACATTTTATGATTCTTCCTCAAAGCAGAGGACCCACAAAGAAAATCTTTTTGATCAAGGGGTTCAAATTTGTCTGATTAATGGGAATAGAAATAGAAATTCTTTGTACAAATGGGTCCCTCTCAACGGCATGCACTGTTTGGGTAACCTCAAAAATGAAGATACAAAAGTTAACATGATATATATAGATGCTTGCTGCTATGAATAATTCAATAAAGCAAATTCTAAAGTTTATTTGGTGGCCTGAAACATATGGAAGCTATAGGCAATAGGAGAAAAACTGGGGACAAAAAGGTCAAATTGTTTTTTCAGTACTCTTCCACATTAATAGTTAGTCTTTTTGGCATTTCTTTAGAATTTCTTGTCATGGTGGGTACTCCATGGATGGTTATGGATATAGTTTGCATGCAGTTTTAAAATAATTGCTGAGTGTATAACTATAATCATAATTTAATTATTTTTGAAACCAAAAAAATGATCTATTTATTCCTTTCTTTTATTTTTTAAATTAATGAAACATTTATTCCATTTATTCAACTCTGGCTTCTTTTGTTTTTTAATAGGTTAGACTGTAGCTTCTAAACTAAATTTATTGTGTTTTTTATATAAAAGATCATCTCTTGCAAAAACATAGAAATATATGGGATTCAGGTTTTTGAAGGAAACTTTGTGCAAAAATTGTTGTTGCTCCATTTGGCCACTGGATTTTTTTAGATTAGATTTGAGCTTTTTATTGCTTTTTCATAAAAAGAAAATCGTAATATTCTTATGAAAAGTCTCCATATAAATATAAAAAATATACGTTAAATCTATACCAAAAAAGAAAAAAAGAAATTCCAGACGATTGGTAATTGACAAGTAGAACCACAAACCAAAAGACAGGTGGGTAGATTGGACTTTATCCCATCACATATCAATCGTTCAACCTAGGCCATTGATGAAATTTCGATTTTTTTGGTTAAACTTAGACATTTAGATTACTAGACTAAAATTTGATCACATATTATAAATATATAAATAGCTAAAACTAAATTTAGATTACTAGACTAAAAGTTAATTTATATAAATAATTTTAGCCTTCCATCTTATCTGGGAGGCACATGGGATAGTACACGATGACTATATACATGATTGTCTCAAACAATTTGAATTTGAATATCCTGTTCATATTTTAAAAATTTAACCCTTAATTATACTTTTATCATATACTAATTTTTTCACTAAGAGCACTTGGATGAATGGTATAGGGGTCTCTTATTGCTTAACCCAAGTCCTGGGTCCGAATCCAGTCTTGGGCATGCAGCGGTGTTAAATCTCTTGAGGGAAAGTATTTCCGCATTGTGGTCTTATCTGGCTCGAGGGATTAGTCTCTGAAGTTGCGTGCAGAAGATACCAAGTTTATACTAAAAATATACTAATTTTTTTCCTGAATCATATACTAATTTTTTCATGAATGATGTCAAAAGTTTTTTCCCGAACGCTACAGTACCTCAAAACACACTATTTAACGGCATACTTTAAATATTTTCTCACAATTTTTTTCACCAAACCAGTTATTGAGGAAGAAAATTTGCGTACTTGAACGCTTAATTTTTTTTCTAAACTCTAATGTACTAACTGCTCAGCATCACACTTTGCATATTTTGTCACGAAATGAAATTCTTTTTTCAGCAAATTAGTTATTGACGAATTTTTTTAAAAACTATAACGTACACCAAAACACATTACTCAATATATCACTTTACAAATTTTGTCTCGATATTAATTTATTTTTATCAAACCAATTACTTAGGAACAAACTTTGCGTATTTGAACATCTATTTTCAAATTAATACCCAAAGTAATTATTTAAATACGTTGGATATTAATTTGTTGTGCTTTATTTAAATATATGAGTTGGGGTGCTAGCAAAAAAACGGAGCAAATAGCGGGAGTTTTTAAGTCAAATAGCGGGGGTGTTTAACCCCCACAAATCAAACTGCGGGGGGTTTTTAAAACCGCCGGAGTTTCAGGTGCCACAATCTTTTTGCGGGGTTTTTTAGAAAACGCTGGTATCGAGTCTATTTGCGGGGGTTTTACTGCGGGGGTTTTTAACCCCCACTATTAGTGGAGGTTTTTTTTGAGGGGTTATAAACCTCCTGAAATCTTGATTTTGCAAAAATTTTAACCTCCCCTTATGCCCAATTGAGATTGTTTTTTATCTTATCTCATTATATTGTTTTTACTACCAACAATTATGCATCACATATCTTATAGAACATTTATTAAACTCAATCAAAACACTCAAAATTTCATTAAAAATATAACTTTGATAACGTAAATGTATTTCAAACATTTATGATTATATCGTCAAAAGAAACATTTATAACTAATGTCGTACAAATCAAAATCCATAAAAGCTTAAAAGAAATCCTATACTAAAAGATCCTAAAAACGTCTAACATTGCTAGCCTTGGATGATCCTTTTGCACTCATTTACAAAATATGCTCACTGGCACTTTCAGTTACCTGAAATAACAAACTTTCAGTTACCTGAAATAACAAAAGAAAAATTTACTTAGTTCAAATATCAAAAATGAAAGCAATAAAAATAAAAATAAAGGAGTTTGTGCCAGTTTCATTGTTTAATTAATTCACAACAAAAACTTATGTAGAATTCTAATTTTGATATCCTATCATTGTCATTACAGTAATAGAGTATAAAGAGACCATGAAAAATAATGTAAGGCAAGCAAACTAATTTCATTTTGCTGCCCACTTTGCTTTTGAGATCAAGCAGATGGCACCAACACTACTATTGCTTGGCAGACAATTAGAAGTTATAGGCATGTAGACAACAACCCAACATAATGAAAAATAACTCCCTCAAAGTAACTAGAAAAATATCAAATCCAAATCATCATCATCATGATTGAGGCAATAATCTAGCTAATAAAGAAAATATATGATTCACATTAGCGTATCCAAATGAAATCAACTAAGAAACCATACCAAAAAACACCAGTAAAGATATGAATGAAGGATAATGATGTTTGGGGCTAAAATTGGTTAGTGAGTAAAGTAAAACAAGAAACAAATTTAAAAACATACAAGCTTAGGTGTGCGACAACAATTAATAACTTTAGTACCTAAAGAGCAGCCAATTGAGCGTATCTCCAGTGTCTCCTTACAAAGTGCCATTTGATTTGGCTCATCAAATGGTAAGTAACCAGCCATTAGTACAAAGGGAATTACTCCATAGGAACAATTATCAGATGCAGAACCAACATAACCACGTATCATTAAGCATCTGATACAAAATGGCACACCAAAAAGCATTTACTTCAGTTTGAGAAACAAATCTAGTATTCCACAATTCATCTGATCCTCAAAAGAGATAGTAGTACCTCAGGAGCAACATAATTTGAGCAGTACGAAGAACTTCATTCTCCTGCATGAAGAATTCAAACAACTTCAGAACCCCAAAAAGCTTTTGATATAGCGAAGTATCTATGCAAGTCTTTGATATAGCAGTCATCCTATCATGTGTTATCGCACTAAAGTGTTTAGGGGGCCAATAAATACATGAAGCTATCTAGGTTTGCTAACGAGATTCAACTTAATCTGATAACATTTTTTTTAATAATGGACCATTGAAGAAATCTAATCAGTACCCTTTATTATTGCAAATTAAGGAGTAGATTTGTTCTCCAGTTCACACGAATCTGAACCACTTGCTGTGTAACCTGAATGCAAACAAAATATAGATCAAGCAAGTCATACAAAACCAAATTCTTTGATTGAACACAAGATAGAGCTTACCTGTATGTTTTTCGCTTACTTCCCAGATTGAATTTCGACATCTTGATGCTCAACTAATCCAAGCATGTCCTTATAAACAAAGTTTGTCACGAAGTATGTTCAGAGTACTTTAGTGGAGTAATTTGGGAAAATGAATTGTATGTATTCATCAGCTGACTAATAAAAAGTATATCAATGCAAATAATCAAACACCATAAATCTTATAAGCATAGAAAAATAGAATGAATCTGCAAAAATCAGAACAAAAAAGGAAAGCTTGGACCCTACCTTAAAATATCAGAAGATGCAAGGATTATCACATGTAAGTTAACTCTATCCATTCATGGAATGAAATGGCTGAAAAGTTTTTTGGAAAATACTTCCCACCAATTAAAAATGCCAGAATGAAAACTGATATTATATCTTTTAGACAAAAAGAGTTTGAATCATTATTTGAAGCACGAGAAAGATGGAAGGAACTTTTAAGAAAATGTCCTCATCTTGGTCTGTCTGTTATTATTCAAATGGAAACATTTTATAATGGTTTAGAACATCAAACAAGAATAATGCCTGATGCATATTCTGGGGGAGTGTTGTTAAATCTATCATACAATGAAGCATGTGAATTGATTGAAAGAATTGCATACCTCTAGTTGGCCTACTGAGAAGGTGAGTACCCAAAAGAAACAATCAGGGGTACATGAAATTAGTGAAGTCTCAGCCCTATCTGCCCAAGTAGCGTCTTTAGCTAATTTGATAAAGAATTTCACTTCACCTAGTGCAACTGCATCATGTGCAACTGCATTGACAGACAACACTGTAGTAGTAGTAGTAGAACAAGCACCTCTAGGTACCACTAGTTGTGTATATTGTGGAGGAGATCACTTGTATGAGTAATGTCCTAGCAACCATATCTCTGTAAATTATGTAAGATATAATAGAAATAACACCCCTTATTCCAACACTTATAATCCTGGTTGGAGGAACCATCCAAATTTTAGATAGAGCAACAATAGTGCACCTGCACCAAATGTTGCTGCACCAACTACACCACCAGGATTCCCATCTCAAAATTATCAAACACCATCTCAACCTACCAATGATAACTCCTTAGAAAATATGCTCAAATCATTCATAGGTGAAGCAAGAACAGCTAGACAAGCTCAAGACGCTTCAATTAAGAATTTAGAGAATCAGGTAGGACAATTAGCCACAGCTCTGTATCAAAGACCTCAAGGTGCTTTGCCATCTAATACAGAAGCTACTCCTTCCCAAAGGCAAGGAAAGGAACATGGTAAGGCTATTTCATTGAGAAATGGTAAGGATCTCTTAGAACCACATGAGAAGGTAAGTGAAGGAAAGGGAGAAAAAGAGAAAAATGAAAAAATTAGAAAAGAAAGGATTGCAGAAGCATCTAATGCTCCTGCATCAGAAGAAGTTCATATTCCACTACCAAAGTTAGTACCTGAGTACCCCCTCCTCCTTATCCACAAAGATTTAAAAAAGCTCATGAGGAGAAGCAATTTAGTAAGTTCCTTGAGGTACTAAAACAATTGCATATCAATGTTCCCTTAGTAGAAGCACTTCAACAACTATGCAAAATTCATGAAAGATGTGCTTACCAAAAGAAAAAGATTAGGGGAATTGAGACAGTTGCTATAACTAAAGAATGTATTTTGCTCATGCAAAATAAGATCCCTAGGAAGTTGAAGGATCCAGGCAGTTTCACAATTCCATTCTCAATTGGAAAATCTTACATTGGTTGTGCTCTATGTGATTTAGGTGCAAGTATCAACTTGATGCCTAAATCCATATTCAACCAGCTTGGAATTGGAAATGCTAGGCCAACAACTATGACAATTCAATTAGCAGATAGATCAATAGCCTATCCAGAAGGAATTATAGAAGACATCTTGGTCAAGGTTGAGAAATTTGTTTTCCCTGCAGATTTTGTTATTCTTGACTTTTATGCAGACAAAGAAGTGCCCATTATCCTAGGTAGACCATTCTTAGCAACTGGCAAAACATTGATAGATGTACAAAAAGGAGAACTAACTATGAGAGTGAATGATCAAGAGGTGAAATTCAATGTAATGAATGCTCTAATGTATCCTACTGAGGATGTTGAAGAATGTTCATCAATAATTTCCCTAGATCAGTTGATGGAAAAACAATTTTACAAAAAGTATGATCATTTGGTCTGTGCAGATGCACTTGATGCACCTGCACTGCTTTATGAGGAATTACAAGAAGATATTCCAATAAAAAACTCTTCTAAGGAAGTGTGGGCTAGAACTTATGAACCTCTCAATCTTGAGGATCCAACCCTCAAGAAGAATTTACCATCAATAAAACAACCTCCTAAGTTAGAATTGAAAGAGTTGCCTAAACATCTTAAGTATGCCTTTTTAGTAGAAAATGAGACCCTTCCTGTGATCATTGCTTCTGACTTATCACCAAAGCAGGAGCATGATCTCATTAGTACCTTAAAGAAGCACACAAAAGCAATAAGATGGCAAATGACAGATATCAAGGGAATTAGTCCTTCAATATGCATGCATAGGATCATTTTAGAGGAAAACTCTAAGAACAACATAGAGAGCCAAATGAGACTAAATCCCATCATCAAAGAGGTTGTAGTGAAAGAAATTATTAAGTGGCTAGATGTTGGCATCATATACCCCATATCAGACAATGCATGGGTTAGCCCTGTACAATGTGTACCAAAGAAAAGGGGTCTAACAGTAATAGCCAATGAGAAGAATGACTTAATACCAACTAGAACTGTTACAGTTTGGAGAATATGCATGGATTATAGGAAACTCAATAAGAATACCAAAAAGGATCATTTTCCTTTACCATTCATAGACCAAATGTTAGATAGGTTAGTAGGAAAAGAATTTTATTGTTTCTTAGATGGATATTCAGGCTATAACCAAATAGCCATAGAGCCTAAGGATCAACATAAGACCACCTTTACATGCCCTTATGAAACCTTTGCTTTTAGAAGGATGCCATTTGGATTATGTAATGCACCTGCAACATTCCAAAGATGCATGATGTCAATATTCTCATATTTCATTGAGAAATCAATGGAAGTTTTTATGGATGATTTCTCAGTCTTTGGAGAAACTTTCCAACTTTGTTTATCAAATTTGGAACAAATTCTCAAAAGATGTGAGGAAACCAATTTAGTGTTGAACTAGGAAAAGTGTCATCTTAGGCCATGCAGGTTTCTATAGAAGATTTATCAAGGATTTTTCAAAAATTTCAAAGCCATTATGTGTGGTGAAAGAATGAGAATGGCTACAACTGGTAGTACAAAGGCTTTGTCCTGATCTAGCTTTTGTGGAAACACCGGTGTTTCCCAGTTGGGTAAGAAGAAGAAGAAGAAGAAGAAGAAGAAGAAGAAGAAGAAGAAGAAGAAGAAGTTACTGATGAGAAAGTTGAAGAGGAAGAAGAGAAGGGAAGAGGAAAAGGAATAGGAACAATTGAAAAGAAAGAGAGTGACTAGAAAGCAAGTGAAAGGTAAGAAGAAGAAAGTAGTAGAGCCTGAAGTGGAGGAATTATATGATATAGATACTGAAGAGGATGATGAAGTTCAAAGAGCAGTGAAGGAGATGGAGAAGGATTAAGAAGAAGAAGATAGTGATAGTGAGGAAGAAAGTGAAGAAGAACATGCTGAAGAAGGTGTAGATTGCAAGGCAAAAGTATGCTAACACACCAACACCAGTACAACAACAAACCACTCACACATCACCAATCCCATCACCTACTCACTCACCACCTAGAGAAACACCATCCCACCCAAAATCACCAACGCCCTCCCTTCATGAGCCACAAAACCAGTCACCACAACCAAAACCCCCTCCACCTCACTCCACACAACCTGAAGTTGAGCTAGCCCCACAACAAAATGAACCAATCATCCAAGACACTAGCCCAAACACAACTGAACCACAAACATGACAATCAATTCCACCAAGCCCAAGTACAATTATTTTTGATTTTGTTTCTTCTATTGAGAAGGAATCCTTACAGGTAAATGAAGAAGAATCGGAAAAATAAGGTGATCCAGAAGCCCCAGAAGATCAACAAATTGTCAAGGAACCAGTCGAGATGCAGAGTAATGCACCTGCATCAGATGCTGGTGCATCACAAGAGGTAGACACTATCACCATCATTCCAAAGAACAAGGAGGCAACAATTCAACTAGTATTGGAGCAATTGGCTGAGAAGAAGAGACAAGAACTTGGAAACACACAGCAAATTTTCACGAAACCAGCAAGAAGGACACCAAAGAGGAAGCTACCTGATGTAGTGCAGAATGATGCAGCTGCATCAGTCCCTACATCAACTCTAGAGAAAAGTGATGCATCTGCATCAGTAGTAGAAACTAGGGATGTCAAAATGGGTTTGGACCGCCGGGCCAGCCCGCTAACCCGCCCAAAAAAGGCGGGCCGGGCCGGGGTATTAATTGGGACCACTGACCCGCTAAGACCGCCCTGCCAAAAGGAAAAAAAACGCGAACTAAAGCAAGGACGGGGCGGGTCGGCCCGCCGGCCATTTTTTTATTTAAAAAACTATAAAGATTTATAGTATTAGTGTTTCTTCACCTGAATGATAGTGTTTTTTGTTTTGAGTTCTATACACTTATGAGGTTATACTCTGCAATACAAACATTAAGATATTATGATGATTTCTTATGCTGGTTTTAGCATGTTATTGATTACTAGTTATCAATGTAATGGATCATTTGCACAATTCTCTCACCACTAACTCTTGGATTGAGGAACTACCACTCTACGAGTAATAACTCATTATTCTATTTGATGTTAAATTGTATTTTCATTTATGAAACATGTTTCTCAGTATTATTATATATCTAGTTATCACATGCTCTTAGTCTTAAGGATGCATCATTATTCATATATATTCCAGGTGAATTCTGAATGGTGACATTGCACCAACATTGAAGATTAGAATTTAGATGTTTCACTTTTGTTTTGTTAGACAATGTTATGTTTTGTTAGCCAATGTTATGTAATTTGAATCTCTAGACTTTGACGTTGTACTTATTATGGTTTTTTGGTTCTTAAAAATATTTATTTTGGTTGCTTGATGGTTAATCCCTAGTTATCAAAATACTAATTTCGGTTGCTTTAAGATCAATACTTGAATTATGGTTTTTGACCTTTTGGTTGATGGTTTTAGATGACATTTCTTGATGGTTTTAGTTGCTATATAGTTAATCCTAGTAATTTCAATGCTACTATTGTTTTATACTTTTATTTTGAATATATCAATAGTTTTTAAAGTAAAAATCTGTTAAAAAAACTTTATAAAAATTAAACGGTTTCAAAAAACAGGTGAAAAATCTTATTGAAATTGAAATGTTAAAAACATGTGAGTTTTTTGTTCAAAAATATTGCAAAAAAAAATTAGGCGGGCCGGCCCGCTAGCCCTGCCAACCCATCACTTGGTGGGGCCGGACCAAACTTTTGAACTCACAGTGCTTAGCGGGCCAACTCGTCCCGCCCCATTTTAAGCGGGGCGGGCGGCCCGTTTTGCCATCCCTAGTAGAAACACCAACATCTGTCAATCAACCAAAGGAGAAGAAGCTGAAGGTCAAACACACACCTCCATCAAGGCATATCACTAGGCTCAGAAGTGGAGCCAAGAAATGACTATCAGTTTACATGCTTATGTGTTTGCTTTCAATGTTTTGAACTTATGTTTCTACAACTCTTTTCCCAGGATGTCTTTAATTTCCCCTTCCCTTATTTTTAACAACAAATACTTATTTTGGTTACCTCCAAAAAGTAGTGAGGACACTGCTACCCTTTAAGTTGGGGGGCGGGGAGACTTATATATTATATTATAAGTATGCATGTTTTATAAGTTTGTAAGTGTGTTTTGATTAATGTTTTTTAGTTAGTATTAGATGTACTTAACAAAGTAGTATTTGATTACATAAAACTATTTTCTAAAAAGGATTTCTCTATTGAAAATAGTAGAAAGTATGAAAAATACTATGATTGTTAAAAGTATTTTGGTAGTTTAGATTGAAAACTTTCATGAAAAAGAATGCAATCCTATGGATGAATTTTTAATGATGAAAGGAGAAAAAAAGAAGTCTTATTTCTTAAAAATAACCAAGTTTATTTTAACTTCAACACCTCAAAACAGAGTTTGTGAAAAGAACCTTTCTATTTAAAGATCAATCTGATGCAAGGGGAATTTTTGGGTTAGGTCAAATCAAGTTTTTATTAAAAAGTTGGAATAGCTTAAAGAATTAAGTTTGGGGGTGTTTTATGAAAATTAAGGCTGAATTTGAAAAGTTTAGAGTAGTCAATGCTATAGGTTACAAAGTTGTATTACAAAAAGTCTCAAAAATGTGTAAAGCCATATTGACCTGAATCATAAGTTGTAACCGTGCCAAAATGCATTAAAAAGAAAGAAAAAGAAAAAGAAAAGAAAAAATGCAACAGGGGGTCAGTGAGGAGGGACTTATGAGCTATAAGACTTGTAAAGCAACAACAGTGCAGAAGCACAATACAACGACACTGAAGAAAATTGATGCAGGAATACTCAATGCACCTGCACTTCAAAAAAGTGATGCACCTTCATCAGAAGAACCACAAAAATAGGAAATAGTCCATTGACTCAATAGCTTTGAAAAACTCAACCAATCCCTTTGTTGTACTTAAAACCTCCCAATACTTGAGGATTTTGTTAGTCTAGTCTTTCTTTTGAAAAAGATTTTGGTGTGACCAAAGGTAAACTAATCTTTTCAAAGGCTAGGAGGAAATTTTCACTTAGTCTTGGAACTAATCTCAACTCAGTGGGACACACACTCACACAAAAGAGTTTTAATAACATTGGTCGTTTTGAGAAATAAAGGCACAAGAAAGATTGCTGAAATATGAAATTCATAAAAAGCATCTCATGAAAACCAAAGTCTAAAGCTGATCTATCTTCTCAATTATGCAAAAATGTTTAGTTTGTCTTTGTCATTACTTGAGAACAAGCAATGGTTTATGTTTGGGGGGTGTGATAACTCTATTTTTTATAGAGTTATTTATATGTCTAAACTTAGTAAATTGCTCTCTTTCAAGCAAAGATAAGGAATTAATATAGTATTTTATGTAATATGTGAATACTTGAGTGTTTGACATGGTTAAAGTTGTTATTAGGCCATTTTGGATATATTGTGGTATGTTTCTTTGAGTTTGTTGGTGCTGACCTTACAGATGCACTGCACTACTGACACACCGCTTTGGATTAACACAATACACTTGCACTGGATTAACACAATGCACCTGCACTGCAATGCGCCTGCACTGGAATTCATCTACATAGAAGTGCTTGGACTAACGACTTGCACACCCACTTGCTTTGATGACATCATGCTTAGTCATAAAGGCAAGTGCAACTTGCACATTTCGGCGCCCACATTATCAACATAGCTTTGAAGACTCACTCACATATGGACACTTGATTATATCTAATTGGACCTCCCTCTACACTTGAGTGTGTGCTTCAACTTATGAGACAACTTCAGAAATTAACCATGGTTACACCTGTAGTTTACTTCATCTCCAAGGAAGGTTTCACTTTTATGAAGACTATATAAAGACTTCAATCCTTCACTTGGAAATATATCACAATCCATAAGTTAGATTCAAATTTCAATAGACATAGTTAGTTTATAAAGTGTAAGAAGGGAAGGAAGGAATTGACAAATCCTCATTTACTTCACTTCGTAGTATTTACTAAGTGTCGACTAGCTGATGCAACTGCATTGCTAGGAGAATTCATGCAAAGGGCTTCAATTTGTGTAACTTCCATCTTGTTTTTTCTCTTTTGTGATTTTCTTTATATAAACATGATCTATTCAGTCTATATATACCTTACAATGTCTACCATGAGTTAAATCTCTCTTAGTTGGAATGTTTTAACCATTTAATGATCGTTTAAGTAAGTTTTGTGTATGTATGTGATGTGTGCACTTTAGTTCTTGCTTGATAATTCTTTCAACACTTATTTTGAGATTGATCACTTAGAATAAGTAGATTTGTAAAAGCAGACATGGTTTACAATTAAGAACTCAAGAGTGTTTTAAATAAAGGAAACTTTGTTAAAACCATGCTAAGTCCTATACATAGGATAGCATAGTCCATAGGGTGACACTGTGGGTAATTTAAAAAGACAAGAGTGAATTTATTTAGCATATTGAACATAAGAGCTTGTAATGAAACTCTGAAGACAGTGACTGAAAGGCACATTGCAAATGCAACAGCATACAGTGCATCTGCATCACATACTGCATTGAACACTTAAAAGTGAATTACTTGGGGAAGACATTCCAACTATCATTTCTCTATTGCATCACCACTACTTGCATTCTGCTTTAAATTACACAATTGTGATATATGTTCACCACCTCTCAATATATTTGTTATTTGGTTACCTTACACTAAATACATTGTATTGAAACTTTAAAGAATTAAAACAATCCATGTGGGTTCAATCTTTTATACTACTTGTTAGAGATTGTGTATACTTGCACATGCTTTTCTCACACCACCTATGGATAACTACCTTGCCTGGTTTGACAAAATCTCCTCTGTCAAGTCAAATCTTGGATAGAATGGGGGCTATATAATATGATCTACCTCTTTGCCTTCAACATTTTTGCCAATTACGACGTGCTTATACCTTTTCTAGGCTTCTGGTCGGCGGAGTTCAACATCTTCATCTTCCCATGGGACAAGCTTACTCCTACCCTTCTTGACGTGTCTGCCATTATTGGATTACCCATCTCTTGCAAAATGATCCACCCCTGTAAGCTTTCTCAGAAGGTTAATTTTAATTACTTCCATGCTAGAGGAGTTTACTCCAAATTTATCATCAAGAATTCCAAGACCAAGGCAACAGTCTTCTTGATGTACTTTTTTAGCAAGTTATTATATGGCACAGCCTTCGTGGGTGTAGTCCAATAACTCTAACCTTTCGTCTCGCTAATGCTCAGCGACACCGTCTACTCATATGGGTATTTCTTTATGTCGGAATCTACAATGGGATTCAGGTCATGCTCGATCAGATCTAGCAATACGGGGAGATAACCAAGATTCAAGGTCCCATTTGGTTCTTACAAATCTGGGCCCACCTTTATTTCACCCACATCCTCTCATCAGGTCTTTCAATCCCCCGATCTCCTACGAATAGGAATTTGGGTCCCCAACTTTCATCAACTCCCTGTCACCCTTTAACCTCGACCGAAGTTACCAATGCTTTACTTCACATGGACCTGGCTGATATGAGCTGGGGACCATCCTAGAGAAATATATTGGGCCCTCTTTGATTTTCAACGCGTTGAAGCCCCATTCCAGTCTTTCGTCGGCTGAACGTGAGGCCGTCAAATATAACTGGCTCTCCACCCTTGCTGCAAGGGATCTTCTTATTAGGTATCGTGGTGTCTCTCAAAATAGTAAAGTGATCGTTGAATATTATCATCCCAACTTCGTGTGCGAGCGGTTTTGTTTAATGCAACATGTCCCAATGTCCTACAAGTGTCGAGCCGGGACTTATGGATGGGGACTGTCTCAAATTATTAGGGATAACTACGACAGCGTCGCCGAGAGTGTATGGGCACACTTCATTAGCTGCATGGGGGAAACCTTTGTTTTTTCCAATTGGTGATTGGCATCAAAGGACTAGTCTTCCCGCAAACGCTTGGTGCATACTCAGTCCAATACATTGGCAAACCCTATCGAGAGCATGTTCCCATGCCAACGTTGGCGACAATGAGTAAAGCAGACTACTCAACCGCGCCCCAGTCCGGAGGGTGCACGAAAAGACGTCCGCATCCGGGTCCAATTGCCTTCCCCTCTGGATCGTGCACATAGCTCTGTATAGTGATCTCATACCAAATCTGTACTCTGCTGCCATCTGTTCTGTCTCATGACCATTTGCTCTGGTTTCTTTGTTAGTACATCTATTCTTCCCCGCAGATATTGAAAGTCCGCACCATATGGATCAGCCCAAGGTTCATTCATAGAGAAGGTTGGTTCACCTCTTGGTGTTGCTCTTGTGGGGTCTTCTGCGTAATCGGCTGCTCAACATCTCCACCCCGCTATGGTCCTAATCCAAGCCCGGAGATTGCGTGAGATGGTTCTATAGGTTCTTCATCGGGCTCAAGAATAACTTCGCCTCTCACATAGCAGGCAACGAGGTGGCATGCCTCCAATAGCTAGGTTGGCTCCCATCCTTAAAATTAGCAAAGTCATTAATTTCCTCTTCAAGCTCATACCCTATATTGACGGACTGCTCTCCTCGCATAATGCACGCAATGAGGCATGCCCTATCAAAGCTCACTACGAGTTGTTAGAGCTAGGGCATATAGTAGTGGTGAGACAAAAGCGCCCATGCCCCAACTAGCCTGGGGTAAAAGAGAAGTTACCATAATTCTCTGGGGTTCCCCCCTCTTATTCCTTACCCAGCCCGTTCCTGGTTTGCATAGTGCCGTAGAGATCTCATCTGCTCGCTCAGGTTCGTATTTTATCCTCTCCTTATCGGCTTTGGTTCTGAACTGGGTGCCCGAGGTTTTCACTGGTCTAATCTTAAACAGCTCATTGATGGTAATAGAGTCATACGGAATCTCATGGCCCCGCACGTAACTTGTGTTTTTGGGGAACGACAATTGCCCATCCACTGCTTGCTTGGGGAAGATATTTGAGAAGAATTCATAAACTAAGGCCTTGCTTGCCTTTCTCGGATAGGTCACCAGATTATCCCACCCCCGGTTGCTAATGTTTTGTCGCAAATCCTCGAATTCACCGGGGGAGAGAATGATTGCTCTTTCCTTCACAAACTTGGGACTTGCCGTAATTTCCTCAAAGAATTTTGCACACCCCAAGGACCGAAACATGTAGGAGTTGTAGGATGGTTGTGATGGTTGGGAGGTGAACCCTTGCGAATTGCACCGCTTCTTTCGCGTGCCCTATAAGCCATTTCTGCATACATCAAAAGCCAAAAAGTTGTACAAGCGGGTGGATGTTAGTACCCATAAAACAAGTATTGGCGTTGCTCAAGATCATCACCACATTGCTTCCTTGATGGAGACAATGAGTTCACCTATGCATTGCTCAAGCATACAAGTTGTTGTTCACAAAAATCTTTGATTGAGGTATTTTTACAAACATATAGCATGCAAAACTACTTCACATATGAACAACAACACCCAAGAACCTCCACATTCCCCAAATTTGTTTTCTTTCAAAAGCAAACCCCCAAATTAACAATAATACAGCCACATCGGTTTCTACATTCATCTAATCATCAAATTTGAACTCATCAAATTAGGTTTTATAAAACTAATCTCTAGAAAAATTGATTTGAAATTGAGAAAAACTTACTTGGTTAGTGATGTTATAGGAAGAAGATTGATGCACTCTAGAAAACCCACAACCAAATTCCCACCTTGGGGCTCTTTGAGAAGAGAAATCAAGTGACTAGAGAGGAGAGAACGAAAACGTGGCGTGGTCTTTGCTGGGTGCGTGTGTGCGGCGTGAGTGAAACGTGAGCAGGCGTGAAGCGTGTGTGTGAGGCGTGAGTGCAGCGTATGCGAATCGTTATACTCGGCCGCGCTCGAGGCGCCACTTAAGCGCGAATGAGGCGCGAAAGGCGAAAACTCGCTCATTTTCCATCATCCAGCCAGCCGCGTGATGCGCGAATGAGGCGCCACTTAGCGCGACTTGGCAAAGAACATACAAAGATTATGACTACTCCATTTTTAACTTTCAAACCAAAATGATTGTGACTAAAAATGCATCCTAAAGTACCTAATCTATGAAAATAATGCAAAAATTAAAAATTTAATGATAAGAAATGTTGGGTTGCCTCCTAATAAGCGCTTCTTTAACGTCACTAGCTTGACGTTACCTCCGGTTTAAGGGTCTCTTAAAACCACCGCCGCCTTTTACCTCTCCACCACCCAATCTCTTTAGCATAGATAATGGCATTAGGTTAATACTAGCCCCCAGATCACAAAGGGCCTTGCCAACGGCTATGTCGCCAATTGCACATGGAATGGTGAAATTTCCCGGATCTTTCATTTTTCGAGAGGAGCTTCCTCGAATTATAAGATCGCACTCTTGATCAAAGCCACAGATTTCGTCCTCTTTAAATTTCCTCTTCTTAGTCAAAAGCTCCTTCATGAATTTAGCATATATGGGCATCTGTTCTAGAGAGCCTGCGAAGGGTATATTGATTTGTAGCCGCTTGAAAACCTCCATGAACTTAGAAAACTGTTTCATCCTTTTGATTTTTTCTTGCTAGCTTGAGGATACGGTAACTTTACTTGCGGAGGAGGTGTCTTGAGTTTCTCTTGTACCTGCACATCAAAGAACAAATTGTTTTCATTAGTGTTAGACTTCACACCTTCTTCACTTCCCTTACTCAACTCATTTTCAACTTCTCCACTTTTGTTATTTTCAATTTTTTCACTCAACTCTTCTTCGTTATTTTCAATGACGACTTTCTTCCACAATTTACCACAGGAGTCGGTAACTCACGACCACTTCTTAGAGAGATAGCTTTAGCAGTTTTCATTTTGGGGTTGTCAACCGTATTAGTGAGAAACCAACTGTTGGATGATTCAGAGAAGTTGTTTTGATAATGGCCAATCTGAGTTTCTAGATTCTTTATGGAAGCTTCGTGATTCTTTTCAATACTCTTCATGGCTTGCTCTTGTGATTGAAACGTGGTTTTCGTCATCTGCATGAACTGAGTTAGAGCATTCTCCAATGGAGAAGATTGTCTTTGTTGTTGAGATGATGGTTGAGATTGCTGTTGTTGATTTGACCCAGCTGTATCATTATTTTTCCATGAGAAATTGGGATGATTCTTCCACCCAGGGTTATAGGTGTTAGAATATGGATTCCCTCCTTGTTTCTGATAGTTTCCCATGAAATTGACTTGTTCATTGGAATCTCCATGAGTAGCACAATCACCTTCATGAGCTTCTCTACCACAATAGTTACATGCACCCTGGTTTACCGCTTGAACAGTCGCATGGGGTTGAGATCCCCCTGGTAAAGCAGCAGCTAGTTGCTTAGTAAGAGCTTCAATTTGTAGTGACATTACCTTTTGTTGAGCCAACACAAAGACTATTGGCGCCCAACTTTAACATTCGGGTTTCTTTGTTGCCCTCTATCATTTTGCAAATGCAGTACTCATTAGAAGCCATATGCTCTACCAATTGTTTGGCTTCTTCAAATAGCTTTGGTACCTAAAGATCCTCCACGGTGAGGCATCTAGCATCATTCTAGTTTGAGGTCGCAACCCATGATGAAGGTTTGCAATTGAACAAACTCATCAATTCCATGCGAAGGACATCTTTTAATAGGAGTTTGAACCTTTCCCCGCGCGTCATACAAAGACTCGAATCCCCTTGCTCAAAATTTGATATCTCGGCCCGTTTCTTGATGAACTTAGAAATTGGGAAAAACCTTTCGAGAAATTTGCTAGTTCCTGTTGGGATAGTGTTGATCCAGTCTTTAGCCCTGCCAGTCAAAGTATACGGAAAGAGACGTAATTTTTTCTGGTTGTCAGACACTCCAGCAGGATTTGTGGACCCACAAATTTCATAAAATTGGAACAAGTGCTGATTCGGGTCTTCAGCATCAGAACCAGAGAATTGTTCTGATTTCAAGGCATTGAGGATTGAAGACTTTATCGCAAATGCCACAGCTCCCACAGGTTGGAAGGTATATGCTTGGACGCCTTGATTTTTTCTACCAAAGTCGCCAAGAGTACGAGCAGGCGGATTTTCTCCCATGACTTGAGTTATAGTTGGTTGCACAGGAGTTTCTCCGGTTGTTACTTGTTGCTCTCTTTGCTTTCTTAACCTTGCTTCTTTTCGATTCGCTTTTGCAGTTTTCTCGATCTCCGGATTGTAGAGTAAATCTTTAGGATCTATTGTTCCACGCATGCACTGAAAACAACAAGAACTAAGACAAGTGTCAAAGCAACAGGTATAATAAATAAAAATAAAGAAAACTACAACTGAAATAAATTGTTGTATATACGGGTTCGAATTAGCAGTTGCCTTCGAAATAATTAGTAAATCAATTTCGATCCCCGGCAACGGCGCCAAAAACTTTGTGATCCTTGACACTTGCTGATCGTTCAGTAAAATATCCTTATGGAGTGTTGGAAGATGTTCTAGTCAGAGTTGATAAATTTATGTTCCCAGTAGACTTTGTGATCCTTGACATGGAAGAGGATGCAGAGGTACCGCTCATCCTGGGCAGGCCGTTCTTAGCCACAGGGAGAGCTTTGATTGATGTGCAACAGTGAAACCGATCACGAGATTCCGGGATGAGAAAATTACTTTTAGTGTTTTTGAAGCCATGCGTCATCCGGATGACAAAGGACAGTGCTTTAGGGTAGATATAATTGATAATTCTGTAAAAGAGACCTTTAGACAGGATGTGCCATCTCCTCCATTGGAGAATGTAATTGTAAATTCTATTGAAGAAGCAGACGAGCATCTGGGTAGTGAAATAGAAGAATGTATCCGGCAATTTGAAGCTTCTCAAGTAGAAAATGTCTCAAAGAAAAGGGAAGAGATAGATAGGGGGGAGAGTCCCGAGAAAAAGATCCCTGAATTGAAACAACTCCCCTCTCATCTCAAGTATGTATTTCTTGAAGATAATGATCTTCATCCAGCTATCATTAGCAGCTCTTTGACCAAATTGGAAGAGGAGAAGTTGATGAGGGTACTAAGAAGCAACAAAAACGCATTGGGTTGGACTATCTCTCGATCTTCAAGGATAAGCCCGACTTTTTGCATGCATAAGATCAAGTTGGAAGAGGAATTCAAACACAGTAATCCAACCTCGGCGGAGATTAAATCCTACTATGAAAGAGGTTGTGCGCAAGGAAGTCTTAAAGCTTTTTAGAGGCGGCATGATTTATCCTATCTCGAGATAGCTCATGGTAAGTCCAGTTCATGTGGTTCCTAAGAAGGGTGGTATGGCGGTAGTGGAAAATGATAGAAAACGAGTGATTCAGGCTCGGATCAGTATGCGGGTTGGAGGATGTGCGTTGATTCACCAGAAGGTTGAATCAAGCAACTAGAAAAGACCAATTCCCATTGTCGTTCATGGATCGATCTTTCGGAAAGGCTAATTTGGACAAGCTTTCTATTGCTTTACGGATGGATACTGCGGGTATAACCGGATAGCGGTGAGACCCGAAGATCAAGAGAAGACGACTTTCACGTGTCCCTCTGGTGTGTTCGCATATCGGAGGATGCCGCCGGGTTGTGCAATGCTCCAAAGACTTTTCAAAGGTGCATGCTTTCTATATTCTCCGATATGATAGAAAGTTCAATTGAGGTATTTATGGACGATTTTTTTCTGTTTTTGGTCATACTTATGATTCTTGTTTGGCCAACCTTGATGCGGTTTTTTAAACGACAGCAATGAAACCAATTTAGTTTTAAATTGGGAGAAGTGCCACTTTATGGTCAAGGAAGGTATTGTGCTTGGCCATAAAATTTCTGAAAAAGGCATCGAGGTTGACCAAGCAAAAATCGAAGTCATAGAAAAGCTACCTCCCCCTCTAAATGTAAAAGGAGTGAGAAGTTTTTTAGGACATGCCGGGTTATTTTTATCTTTCCCCTTCTCTTTTGTTTTTATTGATTGTGTACTTTGTGCTCCTTCAATAGTTGTAGTTCGTAGGTTATTTTTAATTTCATTTTGTTTTAGTCTCAGTCTGTGTAAATAGGTTTTCCCCGAATTTAATCAGTGAGGACACTGCAAGTTTTTAAGTGGGGGAGGACCTATTGTGAGGTCAGTTGTGTCAATGTCATAGATATGGACAATCATGTAGCAAATTTTCAAAAAAAAAAAAAAAAAAAAACAGAGACAGTTGAGCAACTTAGTGATGATCTGGTGAGAATTGAGCGAATAGTACCCCGGTGGTGAATGAATTAGTGCAATCTTGCTTCCACACTTAAAACACTAACCAGTAAAACTTAGTGATCCTAGAGATGTGGGCAGCTAAGCTAGTGTGGTGGACCATGGGAGTCGTCAAATTTTTACTAAAAATTTAGGGTAGTTGTAGAAACTAAGTTTGGGGTGCATCAGTTGTACTAAGGCTGGGCATGAGATTGTAGGATGATCAGTGCATCGTGTGTGTTAATGTGTGTGTGCAGCACTGTAACGTCTACCCGTAACGTTATAGTGTATGCCGTGTGCGTTAATGTGTGTGTGCAGCACTGCGGCGTCTACCCGTAACACCGTAGTGTATGCCGTGTGTGTCGAAGTGCGTGTGTGCAACACTGTAGCGTCTACCCATAACGCTAAAGTGTATGCCGTGTTGTGTTTTTATTAAAAATAAAAATTGCTGCAATGTCCCAAAGCAAATGTTGATCAAACCCAAACAATAATGTAATGAAAGGGGTTGCAGCCCAAAAACAAGTTGCGTAGTTGTGTTCCGTGTGTTCATAGTCTGAATTGTGTGTGATAATAGTTCATGCACTGGTCTAATCTGAAATGCCTATTTAAGACCCTTTGTTGTGCTTGATGCCCCTTGATCCTTATGTGGAAACGTTAATCTACCCTATGTTTTGAACCATCTTTGACATTCTCGGAAGAAAGCCCTCTAGTTCTAGTTGACTGCATTTTGAAACTAGCTTTGTTCCGACTGAGTTAAGTGTCACACACACACTCTCGAGCAAGATTGTATTAGTGAAAATACCACATGGGGTTTGGAATTGAGTGGCCAGTCTGAAAGTTGATGCTCAACCTGTTTCTTTTATGTCTATGTTATGTAATGTATGCCTATTTTGATTGTCGGTTATCTATGTCTCATTGTCTGGTTTGTCTTGTCCTGTCCTTGCTTGAGGACAAGCAAATGTTTAAGTTTGGGGTTGTGATGAATCCCCATCACATGATGGTTTTTAGTATGAAAAAGAGGATTTTATGTGAAGATTTTAATGAATGTAGGGAAAATGGCAACACGAAAAGAGTAAATTGTGCTAGTTGAAATTGATTTGCTTTGCAGTGTTTACGCTTGGTTTTTGTGGTGTTTTTGTGCCCCAAGACTAGGTGAAAGGAAGAACGAAGAAATGCAAGCAAACGGACGAAAAAGTGCCAAGGAATGAGCTTGCGCTGGAGCTGCGCATGAGGCGCAGGGTGAGGCGCTTTTGCTGGTGTTTTTAGCAAACAATCACTAGTTTTCAATATTAAGACTGTGAGATCAAACTAGAAAATCTCTTTGACAATTGCCTAGAAGTTTTGTGTCTTTTAGCGTGCGTAAGAACAGAAAATAGTAGAAAGAGAGAATTTGAGAGCAGAGCGAAAAGCAAGAATGAAAGAAAGTAAGCGCAACAAACGTAAAAAGCAAGTAAAAATTGCATTAAAGTGAAAGAGAAAAGAAGGTGGTGCACCCACACGCGTACAATGTAATCTGATTCACTCTTGTTTCGCTTTGGCTTGGAAGTTGAGTTTCTGAGTTTTTGTAAAGATGTGGTGACCCCGTTTTCCTATTACAAGAGGAGTATTTATACTCTCAGATACAATCGTGGGCAAGCACGATAACCACTTCCTAAAAACTAGGGAAATAACCGCCCACTAACTGCTGCTCCTTGCGTTTCGACCAGCTCGTTGTCGAAGGATTTGGCGAAGTGGTGGACCCAGTTTCGTCGAACAAATGGGTCCTCTCCGTCGAAGGTGTCCGGCATTACCGTTACTTGAAGAACCAAGTCCGTCCGAAGTCTACTTGTGTTGTCAAGACTTGTACAACTTTCTTTGTTGAATTTATGGCACATTGACTTGCACATTGACTGCACCCACAGAATACTATTAAATGTGCAGTCAACACCATTTAAAGCTTAATTTAATGCTCTTGCCGAAATTTTGAGGTAACAGATTGCCCCCCAAAAAATGTCTTTTCGACGGGATAAGGAATGGAGGGAAGAGAAGGCATTTTTTGAATCTTGTGCAATGGTCATTTCTACCGCCTTTTGCATTTCAACAATTGGTCGAAAAGACAACCATCATTACTTGCACAGTAAAACGAACCGTCTCATTGGCACACGTTGCATAGTTGGTGGGCCATCACGCGTCTCTCAAACGTCGCGAACGTGTGAGTTATGGCTTAACGTGCCAATAACTGTAGCTTCCCAACATATATAAACGGCTACAACCCTTCATATTCCTCTTTACTCAGTTTGAACTTTTGTGAAACCTATCTGTATTCTTCATTCTCTGCGTTTTGCAAAAATCCCCAAAATCACTAAAGTTTCAAACTTTCATTCCTCCCTTTCAGCCCACGCTTGAATTTCGTCTCGTATTTGCTTCTTATCTCTCATGGCTTCTTCATCTGCTGCTGAATGCTCAACGAAGAATGACGACACTAACAGACCTAAAACCCTTGATGGCTTTGTTGATGAGCCTGACATTCGCGATAGTCGAGCAGTTCAATGGCAAACCCAGGTATTGATTCCCTCTACTAGGGTTTATACTCATGCCTATTTAGGTCCTCTTCCTAATACCCTTTTAGAGAACACTGAAGTCTCTGAAATTTTTCCTAGTCATGCCTGTCTTCAGCCCAGAATTTTCACCAAGACCCCTTTTCACTTAGAATTTCTGAACAGTCCTTCCAGAGTCTTTAGGTCTGCTCCTAGGCTCGACCAACAGATTTATATAGATTGGCTCGACAAGGTGGAGGCTAAAAAGGCCGATATCTGGAAAAAACAAGGTATTTTTGACCTTATCCAGTTATCTAGGTATGGGCCTAAGTATGACAGTACCTTGATATTGGCTGCTATGCAGTTCTGGGATTGTGCCACTCATAGTCTTCACTTGAGATGTGGCATGCTGACTCCCACCTTACTAGATGTTGCTGCCATCACCGGTCTGAAACCCTTAGGTGAGACTTTTGACCCTGCCAATCCTGAGTATGTATACCCGTTTACTTTCAATAATGCCACTTTTGCTCCTTACATCACAGAACACCATAACCGTGACATCGACACAGTGTCTTCTAAAGAACATGTAGCCTTCTTGACCCTTTGGTTATCTCTTTTTGTTTTCTGCACCGCTCACCTGTGTTTCTAAAACCTATATTCCTTTGGCAGCCCAACTCCACGAAAAAGAAAATATTAATCTTGCTAAATCGTTGTTGGGGTTCTCTATCGTGAACTTGACAATCTTTGTCTTAGAACCGAAAGAAGATGAACCTACCAACAAGTTCTTGGCCTCTCGCCCATTGTGGTTATTTCAATTGTGGCTGCTAGCCACCTTTGAGTCTCGATCGGGTTTGTTCATCCCTAAGTCCGTTTCACCCAACTTTGAAGTCTAGGAGGATGAAGGTATTCGACTAGCTCGGTTGAAACCCAAACAGATAAACATCCTCCGTAAGAGTCCTTCAAATTCACTTCGACATGTTCTGAAGTGTACCGGGCCAGAGACTCTATGGCTCCTTTTTGTGCAAAGGCCTTTTGGTCCAACTTGGTTTCGATGACCATTTCCCTCTTCTTACGTCGAACAAGCCAAGAGATTGCCCAAATCGCAAGCCTACCTTTCTCCCGCCATTCTTTCTACCAAAGCTTACCTCGCAAAGCTAAAAATAACCGGGATTAAGAGATACTTCCCAAGTTATTACGCTGGACAATTTGGCCTTTGTCGATTCGCCTGCGCGATCTGTTTTCATAGGCGAGAGTTTTGAATCCTCGACTCAACGCAAGCACTTACAAACACGCCTTTAAGAAATTCCACTACAAGGCTTTGAGTTTCGAGCCCTCAAGTTCAACCCCTGATTCTCATGCACCAAGGAATTCCATGAATGGTGGACTAATTACTATACCACCGCTGCTGGAGAGGCTATTGACACCTTTTCGAGAAAACATTATGAAGAAATTGGTGGCGCCTCTTCCTTCGAACAACCTGTATTTACTTTTGATACCCACATCTTCTCGAGTCTTCAACGCGTCAGAACTTAGTTTTATTTCGTTTTCTTACCAACGTTCTTCGACGCCAGTCAACTCGCACCAAGTTGAAAGCCAAAGTGAACAAGGCTACCACAGCACCATCTCCTCCAGCGACCAAGAAATCAGTGGACACGCAGTCTATTCCAGACATTGTCCTAAAGAAGGTATGTTGCCATTTATTCGCTCCAAGTTATCTTTGATTACGACTTTTGCTTACGTCGAAAACCTTCTGTTCAGAAACCAACCCAGGCGAAATCCCCTCAGCAGATCAAAGCTAAAAGGAAAATGGTCCTCCCTGAGGATGATGAGGTACTATACTCTTGCCTTGCTGATCCGTCGAAATTTCTCTTCCCTTCGTCATTCACTTTCCTATCATAACCCAAATTCTTTTTTGCAGGACACTGAAAGTGATGATAACATCCCCCTCACTCAGAGGGCGAAGAAAAGAAATCTCCCTGAGATTCAAAGGGAAGCTCAAGGCATCATCATTGATGAGGCTTCTGAACCACCTTCTTCTCCTCCAATCAAGAGACTTAAGGTACAAGAGGTAAATTCCCTTTCGACATCAGTTTAGACCTCTTCGATCTCACCTTTCCAATTTTTAACTTAAACAATACACCTTGTTATGTATAGGTGGGTGGACTGCTCGTGAACAACCCAAGTCCACTCTATGGTTGAAGGTGCTTGATCCGAGTTGTCACCTCTATGCTCCCTTTTCCTTCATCTCTCAAGGTGCAATGAAGAGATTTTCCAAGCATTGGAGAACCCTGCAATTCCCATCTTCGACGAGCTGGCGCCAAGTGCTGGAAATGTCGAACAAGAGGCGGTCGTCGAAGAGAATGCTCCTGTTATGGAGGAGGCTACTCCAACTACTGGTAGCGTCGAATCGAGGAGGTTGTTGTTGAGAAACCGCCAAGTTCCGTAACTTACTATTCCAACAAGTGAAGGACTGTAGTAGCGGCTCCTCCGTCGAAATTCACGAAGCAAATATGGTCGATCAAGAACCAGAGGAGCCTAGAAGCGCAGGTAGCTGCAGATCAAGGTGTTTACGCCAAGGAGTCATCCAACAGTACTGCATCGATCAAGAATCGGGCCGAGTTAAAGAAGACAGATCCTTGGCGACCTTGAAGATTATGTTAAGCCTCAAGAGCTCGTCGAGCCGTTTGGTTTCTTGATTCCTCAAACAATTCTACGAGTTCTATCAACCAAGAGACGGCCGAAAGCCTCGCTTTGCCGGTTGAAGACGAAGGTGCTAGAAGGGGACTTGGTGGCAACCATCGAGCATGACTCAAATGTGTATCTTGAGGTAAAATCCTCATTCGAAGATCACCAGATTAGACCTCCTCCAAATGTCCTTGCGTTCTTCATGGAATTTGGCCCTATTTTTGAGCAACTTTCTCTTTTGATCAACCAACGGCCGACTACCTCTAAGCGCAAGATTCAAGAGACCCAACTCTGCGAGGTGGAACTCGCTCTCTTAAGGTGATCAAGATGCCATCGAAGCCCTCGAGACCCAAGCGACCAATGATGAGAGAGCAATCATTTGAATGGGACGCAGAGATTGCGCGCGCATTGAGGAAGAGATAAAGACCCTTCAACTCAAATTGTCTAATGCTAAGCATCAAAAAGGCGTGATCGTCGAACGCGTGGCCGCTTCTTCGCCCACCAAGACTACCAAAGCAATGGCGGCTATAGAGCACTTGGAGAAGATTGACAAGCACCAAGCTATTCTCGCCGATCTCGACAAGGAGTTGTGATCTTCTCGACACCTCTATTTCTTTAAGTGTTAGCATCATGGAGAGGCACAAGGCTACCTTGTCGACCTTCTAAGACTGTAATAGCTTAGCATTTTGAAAATGGTCGTGTAATTTTGACAATTTCTTTATACATTGCCATTTATGAACAATTTTGGTTCACTTACAATTGCTCGATCTTTATTTGATTAACATTGGCTTGTATCGTTTTAAATACTTGCCATTTATTCGAAGGTCCTATTTTCGTCACCTAACTCTTCGATTTCATAAGCGCCATTCGAAAAGCAACGCAACACGCGAAATGGGCCTTCCCATACAGTGACCATTTGCCTAAAACTCTATCTTTTTTATCCATAGGTAATAGGACTTTCCACACTAACTCCCCTTCCTCAAAGGTTTTTAACTTAACCTTTTTATTGTAAGCTTTAGCTACTCTTTCTTTCTGTCGAATAAGCATTTCTAAAGCTAACAACCTCTCTTCGTCTACATCAACCAATTCGTCAATCATCATATTCCAATAATGATCAAAAGGAATTTCACATTGTTTTTGAATCCTTGTTGATTGTAAACAAATCTCGACAGGTAACACTGCATCATGCCCGAATGTTAACCCTGTAGGGAGTGGTGTTTATAGACTCTTTAGGTGAAGTTCGACAAGCCCATAACACTTGGTCAAGAGAAGCGTGCCAACTTCTAGGCTTACGTCCAACGTGCTTTTAATCAAATTAATAATGATTTTATTGGCGGCCTCTACTTGACCATTGGCTTGTGCATAGTATGGTGTCGAAGTCAATAACTTGAACCCAATTTCAAAGAAACAAAATCTACCATTTTTCGACCGGTGAAAGCGGTACCTTGGTCCGTAGTAATGGTTTCGGAATTCCATATCTATAAATGATATGATTTTGAATAAACCTTATCAACGCTTCTTGATCTACATTGGCTAAAGGTATTGCTTCTACCCATTTAGTAAAGTAATCAATCCCTACTAGAATGTATCTCGTGGCCTTTCGACGAAGTTGGTTTTATTTCACCAATCACATCTAAAGCCCAACCCTGAATGGCCAAGGTTTCACTATAGAATGCAACTCATTTTGCGGGCACATGTTGTATTCCAAAGCATGTTTTTGGCATTCTTGGCAACCTTTGGCAAATTCTATACAATCTTTCAAAGATAGTTGGCCAATACATTCCTTGTCGAAATAACAACCATTTCATTTTGTGGCCTACTTGATGTGAGCCACATGCTCCACTATGTGTATCGAAGCGCCAAATATGCCTCGTTTTCACTAAGACATTTTAGTAGCACCCTTCAGGAGTTTGTTTGTACAATTCGTTTCCAATTAACACGTAGCTTAGAGCTCAGACTTTACTTTTTGTTAGTGTTCCTGTAGGATTTTGCAAATATTCTACAATGGGTTTTCGCCAATCATCATCAACCATATTGTCAATAGCAAAAATTTCTCGCCAAGTCAATATTGTCGAAAATGACGCGTTTTTCGACACTCACTTGATTGTATTTATTGCCCCCAATTTTTGGTGTTGACAATAACGTTGAAGGAGTATTATAGAGAGAGTCTTCGAGATTAATTTATCTTTTATCTCAATTAACTCTTTCTAGGCTTTGCTTCGATACTTTGTAACGAAGCAATTTGTGCGATTCATTTGCCACGTGATTTTCGATTCGTGGTAAATGTTCTAGGTGAACGAACGTAAACCTTTTTAGCAAAGTATTGGCAATAACGAAATATTTAATAAGGTGTTCGTTTATACACTTGTATTCTTTTGTCAATTGTTTGACCACTAGTTGAGAATCACCTTTTATTTCGACATAACTTGCCCCCAATTCGAGTAAAATTTTAAGGCCCACTATTAAAGCCTCATATTCACTTCATTATTTGAGCAAGAATCTCGAATTTTAAACTTATACTTCGTTGGAGTATTTTACGGAGAGATAATCAAAATTCCAATGCTCGCTCCGTTCTTATGGCTCGAGAGCCATCAAGTATAATTTCCAGGGCGCACGTCTAATGAATGTATTTCACATTCGACAACAGAATGGGTCGCTATAAAATCAAGCAACCACTTGTCCTTTAATTGACTTAAGGGGTTGGTAAGTTAAGTTGTACTCTAGCAAAGCTAAAGCCCATTTGCCAATTCGACTATGCAACATTGGTTTTGATAACATATGTTTAATAACATCAAAATGCGAATAAACATAAACATCTGCTTGATTTTATATATTGCTTCAATTTTGTACATGAAAAATACAAGCAAAGGCATAGTTTCTCAATTGGACTATACCTAGTTTCAAAGATCAATCAAAACCCTACTAAGGTAATAAATGGGTCTTTCGACACCACTATCATCCTCTTGCGCTAACATGCTACCTATAGTGTTATCGGAAGTCGCTATATACAATTTTAGCAATTTATTCCCAATAATGAGCAATAAAATTGGTGGCTTGACCAGATAAGACTTGATTGCGTCGAAAGCATCTTGGTGAACTGCTCCCACTTGAATTCATCTTCTTTCTTCAATCTCATTAATGGCGAAAAAGCTTGTGTTTTGCCACTTAGATTTGAGATGAATCTTGAAGGAAATTGATTTTCCTAGTAGTAGTGATCAGTTCTTTTTTTGGTCGAAGGAGCCTTCGTTTCCATAATTGCTTTAGTCTTATTTTCGTTGATCTCTATGCCTTTCTTGTGTACTACAAAACCCAAGAATTCACCGCACGCATACGAAAGCACATTTGGTTGGATTCATTTTCAATCCATATTTCCTCATTCGTTCGAAAGAACGTCGAAGATGGTCTAAATGACCACTTTACGAGGATGACTTAACCACCACATCATCTATGTACACTTGCATAAAATCATCAATAAAATCGTGAAACATAGAATTCATTGCCCTTTGATAAGTGGCACCAGCATTTTTAAACCAAAAGGCATGACCACCCACTCATAAACACCTAATGCCCTGGACATCGCGAGCGCTGACACGTCCTCTTCGGCAATAAAGATTTGATTATACCCGAGTAGCCATCTAGCAACCGAGATAATCAAATCCTGCTGCCGAATCTATTAGCATTTACGCGCACGGGCATAGCGTATTCATCTTTGGGTGTTGCGTTGTTTAAATCCCTAAAGTCTACGCAAACTCTAAGTTTTCCATTCTTTTTCATTCATGGAACTATATTGGCTAACCAATCAACGTACTGGCGATTCGATGAATTTGCTTTTGAACGACCTTTCTATTTCTTCCTTGATCTTAGCCAATATCCGAGGAGCAAATCTTCTTGGCGTTTGCTTCTCAAGCTTCTTTCCTGGTCGAATGGGTATTTGTAATTCCACCACTTCTCGACTCAAACCGGGCATTTCTTCGTATTCCCAAGCAAAGCAATCCTTGAACTCCTGCGAAGTGAAATGACTTGGTTCACGAAGGCAAAGACACCAAGATGTGCACTAATATAGGTTGGCCTTTTGATTAAGCCATCTCCCAAATCCACCTCTTATTTGGATCTTGAGCTCGCATGCGCTTTGTAGAATCTCTAGGGTCTTTTTCAAAACCCAATGGTTCGTCGTCATAAATGCAATCAGTTTGTCATTTATGACTTCACCATTTTCTTCAGATGAAGTTATGGCTTCGATGACCATTGTTTGTTGATTTAACTCGGCTTCCAAAGCCGTTTTATTTTATTTTCGCCATATAAGCCGTAATTCTATCCCAAGCACCGGTAATCGACATCTTAAACCTTCTAAGAGTCAGTGTCCCACCCTGTTGGAGGCAGCACACCTTCAGGATAGACATTGGCACCTTCTATTTCCTCTCTTTCCCACACAAAACCATGTGTTGGGTATAAGTGAATGGAGGAAAGCACATTATCCGAGGAGATGTATGCTTGGCTAGAAGATGTGCATGGCGCAATGTTCGCCATTTGCTTCTCAAAATTCTCCTGGTGACGTTGTTTACGTCGGCAAGAAGGAAATAACTCGTCCGCTCGACGTACTCTACCGCACCATCATCCCTCCACATTACCAGTTTTTGGTGTAGGCTTGAGGGAACAGCTCCTACGCCATGTATCCACTCTCTCCCAAGGAGTAGATTGTAGCTTGCTTTTGATGCTATAACAAAGAACGTGGTGGTTCTTCTTACAGTACCTACCACCACCTCTACCTCGATGACTCCCAACGACCGCGCGGATTTCCCTCATAATTGGTTAACATAATGTTATGAGGTCTAAGGTCCTGTATCAAGCAGACTCTATTATTTTTTCGACATGGCACGAGGCATCAAGTTAACCGACCCCTCCATCGACCCGATTATCTTGTTAATGCCTACGCCATTAACCTTTGCTTGAACGCATAAGGGCTTCAAGTGATGCCGCATGCCCTCGCGTCGGCCTCTCGAAAGTGGCCATTTGTTCTTCTTCTACGCAGCCATTGTTCATGACATAGTAGCATCTTGGCTTATGGTTAGCCATATCCCCAATGAAGTCCTCTTCGACGTCATTTGGGGATCAGAATAAAGATCGTATTCACTCGGCAAAATGGATACCACGTTGCGGATGACGCCGAAGCTAGCCTCAGTCGTCGAAATCGATGTGACATCTTCGTCCATGTCGAATGAAGCACTTTTCTTTCTTTAAAGTTTGTTAATGGAGGAAAATCCTCTCCATAGCGTGAGCCTTCTTGGTTCCTCTATAACAATAGATTTCCCTTTAGCCTTGTTTCCAACCCTCACTTGATTGGCGGCTCTATACTTATCTTTGTGTTCCCACGGTTTTAGGAGTTACACCTTAACCGTTTTTGGCGTTGGCTCGTTAGCAAACCTGTGTTGCCTTCTTTTCGAGCTACCGTATCGACGCCATTGGGTCTTCGTCATGGGGTTCTTCCCTTATAATTATTTTTATAATTATACTTTGAGGCCTCACCGTGATTGGCTTGGGCGTTCGATCTGTTGAACGACATTTTTGTAGTGTCTACATCCAAGCGTGTATCCACTTCTCATTTGATGGATCCATTCTTTGAAAAAACGGTTTGGCGAGAGGAGACAAAGACAAACTCCTTCTTGGCTATACCCTTGCCAAGAAAGCTGCGGCTTACTTGCGAAGCCCCGCTTGAATTCTTCACCTTGTAAGGAAGGTCCCCCTCTCGGTGAAATTTGGCCTCTTGCTTGGCCATTTCCTTTTCAGGGTGGTCGAACTTCGCGAAGATTCGACACTCTTAGCGCTTCTTTGTCAAACACAAAGATCTTGCACTGGGACATAACATGACCTCAGAGCTCAATTTACACCGATTCAGGAAGTCTATCAGATCTTCCTCAGCCTTAGGGTACACAGATTGTACCCTTTCTTCATATTCTTCTTGAGTAACCTGTCTCACAGCATCACTCTTTTGAACAACACTTTTGATTTTTTCAAGCGGGAGATTTGGTAGACTTAGGAGAATCCACCATTTTTACGTCTACCATATTGATACTCATCTCAATTGGCTCGCATACATTGCCTCCACTTGATGGAGGGGGTCCAAGATCGATCTGCATCGGTGCTTTATTCTTTTTATCTCCAAACTTGAGTCTTCCCTCTTCAATCGCTTTCTGAACCATATCACGAAAAGAACACAACGGTCGGTTGTATGTCCCAAAAATTATGAAACTTACAATAACCCTTTTTCTTCCTCTGTTCGAGAGGAGGAACTTTCGAAGCCATTTGGCACTATTATTTGGCCATCAGCCACTAGCAAATCGAAGATCTCATCACATTTAGTCACATCAAAAGTGTATGTCTTAGGCACAAATCTATCGTTTCTAGGCTCTACAGGATTATTCCCATTTGCAGGCCTTAATAGTTTGCAGGCATAAGGAGGACCAGGCTTAAGTTCAGCCACGTCTATCTTCTCCGATTCGACATCACCGAATGCGAAGTCGAATTGTTAAATCTACATAGGCTATCTTTTCTTTTTGTGAAAACCCACCGAGTTTTCTTTTTTATTGTACTTATTCACTCTAGCCTTTTCCTCTTTAAGCCTTTCGACTTGTCGAACTCTATCGGCCATTGGGCCATGTCTCTCAAATGAGGCGTATCCAATTTCTTTCGAATTGAATAGTCAAGGCCACTGCGACCATTTCGACAAGCTCATGTTCAGCACTTGTGTGAAACATCTTGCCTTCAGTAACCTGAATCTATTCAAATAATCGTCAATAGCCTCGGTACTTTACGTCGAACACCGCCAATTCTTTGAGGCTAATCTTCGATCGCCCATGTAGAATTGCTCATGAAACGCCTTTTCTAATTGCCCCCATGTGTATATGGAACTGGGGGTAGAGTGGTAAACCACGTAAAGGCATTTTTAGTCGAGGAGTTTGGAAAATACTTCATTTTCAAACTCTCATTTTGAAGCTATGTCTCCCGCCTCGATCATGTACAAGGGCAATATGTTCGACAAAGTGGATTCATTGGTATCACCCCAAACTTAGTGAATTTAGGGATTTTCCAACCTCTTGGCAGTGCGCCGCAAGATATACTCACACAAGGGCGATATGAAATTAGGCCTATGTAAACCTACGTTAAGGCCATTTTGCGCCATTATGGTTTCGACCAAAGTGGCTATGTTGTCTTGAGCGCAAGCGTTATTTATTTGCACTTGTCGAACAACTTCATCAGCGTTTTGGTTTCGATTTACCATAACTACTTGGGGATGTGATTACCCACCCTTGTTGTTCGCCCCATAACCTTTGGGCTTCGGCGATCCATCGATCTCTCGTGGGGTGTTAGGCATATTGTTCCCACTATTTGGTAATCGCCTATGGTTTCCGTAGGGCCCCAAAGAAATCGCAATCCTACCCATCCAGTCCGCCAACATCGATAATCGGTATTTGTGTTCGAATCAAAAAGATTGAACACGGTACCAATTTGTTGAGTCAACATATTAACCATGTCGTGATTGCTTTTGCGTCTACTTGTTGTCTTAATGCCAACAAGGACGCATTGGTTAATGCGATGAGGATTTCGACCAAGTACACCTCGTAAGAAACGTGTGAAGGAGAAAAGGTCGTCGACACATGTGGCATTCCGGAAGGCATGCCATATACCCCAAAGGGTATGGTGGTAGACTCATATTTTGGAAACGTGTTTCCAAACTATTCCTCGTTGCCACATAAGGACTTGAAGGAAGCCCTATACTTTGTGGCAAAGCCATAGATGATGTCGAACCAACATTGGTCATTGACATCGTGGGAACGGTTATTGATGTCACTGGGGCCGTAGTCCCTGCAACATTTCCACCGCTTGCATTGGTAGAATCTACCGTTGTTCCTTGCACTTGTGATATCACAGGGCTGGAACTAGAGGCGTTGTTAGAATTGGTACGTACCATTCTACCACTCCTCAAGTGCATACAACTTTATACACTTAACAGAAACGACACAAAATAACTGGCAAATGTCCCACCGGGCGTGCCAATTTGTTTGCTGGTGTTTTTAGCAAACAATCACTAGTTTTCAATATTAAGACTGTGAGATCAAACTAGAAAATCTCTTTGACAATTGCCTAGAAGTTTTGTGTCTTTTAGCGTGCGTAAGAACAGAAAATAGTAGAAAGAGAGAATTTGAGAGCAGAACGAAAACAGAATGAAAGCAAGTAGCGCAACAAACGTAAAAAGCAAGTAAAAATTGCATTAAAGTGAAAGAGAAAAGAAGGTGGTGCACCCACACGTACAATGTAATCTGATTCACTCTTGTTTCGCTTTGGCTTGGAAGTTGAGTTTCACAGAGTTTTTTGTAAAGATGTGGTGACCCCGTTTTCCTATTACAAGGGAGTATTTATACTCTCAGATACAATCGTGGGCAAGCACGATAACCACTTCCTAAAAACTAGGGAAATAACCGCCCACTAACTGCTGCTCCTTGCGTTTCGACCAGCTCGTTGTCGAAGGATTTGGCGAAGTGGTGGACCCAGTTTCGTCGAACAAATGGGTCCTCTCCTGTCGAAGGTGTCTGGCATTACTTCGTTACTTGAAGAACCAAGTCTGTCGAAGTCTACTTGTGTTGTCAGCACTTGTACAACTTTCTTCGTTGAATTTATGGCACATTGACTTGCACATTGACCGCGACCCACGTAATACTATTAAATGTGCAGTCAACACCATTTAAAGCTTAATTTAATGCTCTTGCCGAAATTTTGAGGTAACAGGCGCCAAAGGAGTGCAGGAAATAACAAGTCCCTGCCCATTCGCGCTCCACTCTCGCATGAGGCGCAACGAGCACTGTAGCGTCCTCCTTGTTGCGCTTAAGTGGCGCTGGAGGCGCCAGCGAGGCGCAAGTCGCTGGAAAACACGATAAAACATGCAAAAGCTGCGTTTTTTTGAGGTTCTTCTCACTTTTGGACGAATTGGAACCCTAGCACACCAGAGAGAATTCGTTGCAGCTGCTGACCATCGAAGAATCAAGCCTTGGGAACAAGAATTGAGACTTCGAATGTCATCATCATCATCGTTATTATCTTGTAATTCACTCTTTCCCTTATCTTTGATCATGTGTAACTAAACCCTTATGTTGGGGATGAATAGATTTTGATAGAGCACGATGTTAGCTGGTTCTTAACTGTGTTAATTTGTTTCTCTCTTGTATTTTGTGGATTGAAATTCAGTTTTAAGTTGTTTACAATTGGAAAATTGTGGAATTATCCTTATTCAATGATTTAATGGAAATTGTTATTGTTGAATGGTAGAATTTCAATTCCGCAATTCGTAGCTTAGAATATTCCTCGAATTGTTGTATGTGGTGAACTCTATTGTTTAAGGCTTGTAGGTAATTAGGATCACCTAAGGAATCAGGGGTTTTAATAATTTATAAAGGACTAGTTACCTAAGGAATTAGGACTTAGTTAATATAACGAGTTCGGTAGCAAAATATAGAGAGAGGTATCCTTGACGTTACGCCGATTATATTGTGCGAAATCAAAAGACGTTCATCCCTAGCACCCATTCTCATCATAGTTAAATCAACGTGTTCTTAGTTTCAATTTATTTAAAAACTCAAAAAATAATTTATTGCTTTACCTTTGAGTGCATAGCTCAACCATTTCAACCAAACCCTTTCAAATCGGTTCTCTTAGCAATTGTTAACGTGATTAGTAAATTAGTTCGATCCTTGAGGACGATATCCCGGTACTTACCGGTTTTATTACTTGCACGATTTGGTACACTTGCCAAATTACTAACACCTATCTATGTTCTTAGAGGGATATGAAGAATGAGAAACAGGGGCATTTGATTTGCCAAAGGAAGGATTTGTGTTGAAAACTCAGACCGATTCACGGCCTACCACAAATCCAATGATTAATATACCACCATGAGATTCAGGACTCGATAGATCAACTCAAGATGTTTGAAGAAGAGTCCAAGATTGAATAGGCAATACTGGAGCCGATAGTGAGGAAGATGATGAAGAAGAGATTCCTAAATCAAAGCACTCGCCTAAGAGGACTAAAGTAGGGTCGGCCACGCCATCATATGTTGAGCCTCCAATCGAAATGAAGGTCCCCACCTTTAAATCCCTATACCCCTTGTTTGAAGTCAACCTAGGAACCACCTAGTAGCATAGGATGACTAAGATAAGTGGTCTCTTGTGTAAAGAAGAAAACAAAATGATACTCGATTTCATCAAAGCAAGGATTACTTTGTATGGTACAAGCATGAAATTCCTAGGTTGTCTAGGAATCTAGCCAGACCTAGGTTTCCCTTAAAAGAAGGGTGTAAGCCCTACAAGTAGCAATCTAGAAGGTTTAACCCGTAGTTGATGCCTCAGATGAAAGCTAAAGTGGAAAGGCTTCATAAAGTTGCTTCCATTAGAACAACTAGATACATGGAATAGATGTCCAATATAGTCCCTATGATCAAGAAGAATGGTCAAGTAAGGGTATACATTGACTATAGGAGCCTTAATTTAACTACCCCAAAATATTAGCATGGAATGCATGTGGCCGACATATTAGTCGATGCTGCAACTAACCATCCTATCTTAACTTTCATTGATGGGTACTTTTTCTACAGCCAAATATTTGTGGCTAAAGAGGACACTCAAAAGACTGTATTCAGGTGCCCTAGACTCTAGGCATATTTGAATGGGTGGTTATGTCCTTTGGCTTGAAGAATGCAGCAACCACTTACTAGAGAGCTATGAATTCCATCTTCCATGACTTGATCGACAAGAGCATGGAGGTGTATATAGATGATGTGGTAGTTAATTCCAATACCTCCAAGCAACATTTAGAGGAGTAGGAACGGGCTTTGAAAAGAATGAGACTCTATAAGTTGAAGATGAAATGTGCTAAGTGTATATTTAGAGCATCAGCTGGTAACTTCTTGGGACTCTTGGTGAATAAACACAAAATTGAGGTAGACAACAACAAAACCAAAATTGTGTTGGTGGCTATAGCACCCAAAAACAAGAAGGAATTGTAGACTTTAATCAGCAAGATCACTTTATTGAGAAGATTTATTCGCAACTCTGTTTGAAAAATGAAGGAATTCTCTCCTTTGCTGAGATCAAGAACTCTGAAGAGATGGTGTGGGGACCAAAATAGTAGGAAGCTTTTAACCAAATCAAGGATGCCTTAGCTAACCCCCTTGTTCAAGAGAAACCTCTTCTTGGAAGACATTTGAAGTTGTACATAGGTGTTGAAGACCAATCAATCGATTGCCTGCTTGCTCAGGATGCTGATGATGGAATTAAAATAGTTGCGTACTACCTTAGTCGAATACTTAATGATGAAGAAACTAGATATTCTCTTCTTGAGAAATTATGTTTGTTTGTAATCTTGCTTGTACCAAAATGGAGAGGATCTCAAGTGCGCATCCCTAGGGGTGTTCTGGATCTATGTTCTATAAAAGACAAACAAAACTAATTTTTTCATTATAGAAAAAATTCAGGTGCACTAAAACACATAATAAAAAATGCGTAAATACAAGCAAGATGGCGCCCCTCTTTTGTTTTTTTGATAAAAAATACCTCATTTGTTCACCCACATAGAGCATGTCAACAATACAAGCTTGATTAATACAATTTGGAGTTTCCCCAATCCAGATCAAATTAGGATTATTAATAGCATACCTAGGTAACAACTGGGAAACCATGTTCATTTTAACTCAATGCTTGGTTGGAATTAATGTTTTAATTTTCCGTTTACAAGTTCTCCTTTTATCCTCGGAAATCACCATTGCTCTTTGGTACTTAGCTAAGACAACACCTGCTTTCCTTTCGGATACCACTGTACCTCTTTTTCTTAAAAGCAACTAATACTTCGCGAAAACCATATGTTGTAAATTATTGAACCTATTTGTTTCGTTATGGCTTGATTCTCTAGAAGATTACTTTCTTCGAGCCATTGGGCGAATGTTTTAGAGGGTTAATACTGATATTTGAACCCCAGGTTATACGAGAACCAAATTTGAGTAGCTATGATGCAATACTTGAATGCATGGTCAACCATCTTGATCAGTCATTGACTGTCCGTAGGGTAGAGTTGAAGATCGTTTTGTGTGGGTAGGCTGCCTTCAGCACTCCCCCCAGTTGTACCTACAATTGCACTCCGACGCCCAAGTCAGTGGGGTGAGTAAAAAGCAGAGAATGACGTATGGGTCAGAAAAATTACCTTGTCAGTTGTGGACCCCTATATATGCTGTTGAGTGGGTGGTCATTAGTCGTCAAATCAGTACTGGTCGATCTGGGCGGTTGGATCAGAGCATGCGAGCGCTGATCTGCTCTTCCCATGGATTGGATTTGGAGAGCCTTAAACCCTTTGGGCTCTGAGATTCACTACAACATTTTGGACTTTAGGCAACAGCACAAAACCGTGGCTAGAAGTCAAAAAACCGTGGCCTAAACTTTAGGCCACGGTTTTTTAGACACTGTCTAGATGGCCGTCGCCTATTCCTTTAGGCCACGATTTTGGCACATTAGGCCACAAAATATCAAAACTGTCGCCAGTTATTAAAATAGGCCACGGTTTAGTAGTGTAGTTTCTGGCCACGGTTTTCAATTGGTCACACATAAATAACTGTGGCCTATAAGTTTAAGCCACGATTTTCAATTGGCCACACATAAATAACCGTGGCCTATAAATTGAAGTCCATTTTTTTTCAAATAGAAGCTAGCCACAAAAATAGCAACTAACAAGCTATAACAATTGAAATTTTCTAAGTGAAATAAGGCTTAATGTTAATGTATATAGGCTAACCAGTAGATCTTATAAAACAATTCACCCAAAAGTACACAACAAAAATAGGCACCAAAAACCTGAATTAGAAGAGACCAATATCGAAACCAATTCGACAGATCATCTAAAAATAAACAACATACATGTATAAAATTATACATCATTCATGGATAAAGTCATCATAATTTGGAAGTACAAAGCATATTTAGGAAGCACAAGCTTTACTTTTGATAAAATTTCCAAACTTTTGATAAAATTTCCAAGCTTCTAACAATTTCACAAGCAAAGGATTCCTTTGTCTAGTGTATAAAGTCGGTGTATAAAGTCAATAATTCTGAAAGTTTGTCTAAGGCTCTATCATCATCTTCTTTGAATCCATAGATGATGGTTGGATTGTCAGGTGCAAAGCTCACAGTCTGCAACTTGTGAGCTTCAGTCAAATGAAGGAAGGGGTCAACCTGATTCAAGAATATGAAAACTAAGGGGGTTATAAGATGCATTGTTTCTAAGAATCCCATAAAAGAGAAATACAAGACCACATCATTGAAGTTAATGGATAATGTTGATAAGTGCCTTAATGTACATAAGAATAATTGAATGAGATACTGTAAAAAGGATTGGAGTTAAGATTAAGTAAGCAATATAAAGAAATGATGTTTACCAAGTGGGACTTACAGAACACAATGACACAAATGCAATGGTCCCCTGTGTTGGTCCAGTTTCTATTGGCAATATCAACCACAACATTTTTACTGAAGCTGTTTAAAACTGTAGGTACATAATCCTTTAAGAAAAAAAAGACAAGAACAAGTGAATTTAAATTAGTTTAGAGTAGGTAGTTGTGAATAACTCCAAAATGTGCAAACAGGAATGCTTCATCAACTTAGAGTAGTGAGATTGAACAATATATAAAAAAACTCAAATATAGGCTGTAATCTTGTATTTTTATTACTCATGATTGGCATTAAGCATGTTATTCTATAAGAAACTCAAACAGGAATGCTTCATCAACTTAGAGTAGTAAAATACTGAAAAGAGAAAATGATCAATGCCAAGTCAGTAATGCTACATTGATTAAGCATGTTATTTTCCATCTAATATGCTTAATTCTATATTTCACCCGTTTTCCTTTATAGTATTTTTCATTTCTTGCATAATTTACATGAAAGCCAATTGTAATCCTTTATACTCTTAAGGATGGAGAGAAAGTAAAAAGAACAAAATTCATTATAATTCCATAGGTGAACCCATGTCTCAGTTGTAGAAAATCATTCTATGGAAATATACAGGCCAAAAAAAATCCAGAACCAATTAGTAGACACTGTCATATTACCACCCAATGACATTCAAGTTTGTGTTTCTGGTTAAATATAATGCATGTACATTGTTTGGTAGTTATAAAATATGTAATGACATCAAACATAGAGACACATACCTGTTATAGGTTCTGGATGAAATTGTTGCTAGTTGACTATCTATTGAAGTAATGGCAGATAATCCGCGAGCTCTATGCAAATGTAGAAAGTGTAAAAGACCATCTTAATTGGCAAAGTAGTACATGCTGCTATAAGAACCGTAAAATCGTATTAAGGTAGTAAAATAAGTAAAATGAATTTTTAAGTTAGTAAAACCATGCTTGTATCAGATCTATTAAAAAAAAGAAACAGAAACAAAAAAAACCTTTCTAGAACATTTTTTTAGATTATATTGTCTTTTATTTAAGATCACAACAAGCTCATCTAATGAATCAATTAGAAACATCTCTTCTGAAAATTCTCTACCTTGTTGAAACCTCCTAATCCCACTTGATACATAAATTAATTGGGAATTATAAGGACAATGAGTTTATAAAGCCAAATTGACTGCCTCTGCACAATTTAGACCTGAGAATACAAACAAATTCAAAGCTTGACATACTTCAAATTGTAATAAAGCTGGTAATTTTGGATAGAGACGAAATGTAACTGTATACCAAGATTGAAACCACCATGATAAGATTTGGGGAAAGTAATAACAAAATTTCCAGGCTCCTGGCGAGCATCAACAATGAAAAGAAAGCTACCAAAGGTTAAATATATAAAAAAAGAAGACAATGATAAACAAAAGCAGTAGCACAGTAGTACTCCAGTATATGTTTCCTGGAAAACATGGTAGGAGGTATAGTGAAAAGTAGCTATGATAAGTTTGGACCACAAATGAACTTGAAATTAAACTCATTCTTTTTTATTTGCAATATCAATGAAAAAGGTAAATCAGGTTGCGCATCAAAATGCTTAACAACTTTCAATTCTAAATACTAGACGGCAACAACAACATTACACAACAATAGAATGGAGAATCAAAAGCAACAACTACTATAAAAAAATCACAATCAAAATCAGTAGATACAACTACAACCGATCAAACTTAGAAAGACAGAAATCGAACTAGCTAGATGGAAAAAGAGCAATCGAAATAGAAGAAGGAATCGTACCATAAGGAGAGCAACGAAGTAGCGGCGAGCCGGCGGAGAACCACGACAAACAACGACGGAGAAGAGCGAACGGCAGCAAGGGTTAAGGAAAAGGGAAGAATGCGAGGAAAATAGCTCAAAGGGAAATCGCATCGATCAAACCGTGACGAGACATTGGGAAATCGCGACGAAAAAAGTACTTGATCATTGAAGAAAGCATCGAAGCCGCTGGTGAATACGGTGAGACTCGTCAGATCCTTTTGTAGAAAACACCTTTGACTTCGTCTTCTCTAGCAATGGCGGTATCCAGAGATCAACAATGTCACCGATGAAGTGCACAGGAATGAATCGTCATAGGAGGGAGGGGATGGGGATTAGGGATTTCGGTGGTGTGAATGAGTTGGGAGGGTAAAAGAGAACTGAAGGGAGCATAACACAGTTTAGACCCGAAATAATAAACTAAATAAAAACTTGTCAAAATAAATAAATAAATAAATAAAAGGAGCCTTTCAGGCTACGGTTTTTTTTTGAAATGCTTATATAGTCACGCGGTTTTAAATCGTACTTAACCGCAAGCTTATCAAAATCGCGCTTATACTTTATCTATCTCATTTAGCGCACACTGTAAACACGCGTGACCTATTCTCGTATTCGCGCCACGGTTTTTAGCCAGAAATGTGATGAGGCGTGGCGCAAAGTTCAAAAATGTTGTAGTGATTTTATCTAAACACCCAGCGTTGTTCTATTTAAAATTTTTCAAATGATAACAACTTGTTTAGAAGGAATACATTCTTCCATATGCAAGTTCCCCTTTAGTAGTCTCAACTTTGTCTTATGGGAATCTCATTCTTTTAATTTGAGATGTGTAAATTGAACATTATATATGTCATCTTTTGTCCCTCCCTATGTGAAGGAATCAACGTGGTAATTACTATCCACTAGGGGGATTTCAAGGATCTGTTGAGCTTCAAAGTGAAGGAAATCTAGTTAAATGAGATTATAATTGCAACTTTGGGTGTCTTCCTTAATTAAGTTGCTCCGATTGATATTGTACTCTTTTAAGGTTATTGAGGGCTCCATACTTTGTGACAACTGGGACCAATTATCCTCCCAAATTTGGGTATTTTTTCCATTTATAATCTTCAACAACCCGCCTTTTGTCTAAATCCAATCACCTTGGAGAATGCTTCTTCAAGTTAGTAAAACTAGGAAAGGGGCCAATTTTTGCCTTGAAGAATCTAGTCCTAGGCAAAAATCTAGCTTGAGAAAAAACTTTTACAAGAATCTACTTACAAGCAGCTAATAAAGCTTTTTCCTTCCATCATTTGGGTCACTTGGTAAGAAGTTTGCTCACACTCCGCAAAGGCATGGGTCAACTAGCGTGAGGATCTCTTTGGTAGGTGATCTGTAAATACCTATATGGGTTTTTTTTTTGGTACCCCCACCCATTCCCCTAACACCCCCACCCAAATTGAAATCCCCAAAATGCCCTTTGTAATCTTTTTTTTTTTTTTTTAAAAAGACGCATCGTATATATGTCATTTGGGACATATATACGATGCGTAGTTTTAACGCATCGTATATATGCACGAAGAAGTATATACGATTGGTGGTGTAACCACCAATCGTATATACTTCTTCAGAAGCATATATCGATGCGTTAAGGTTCACGTGATCGTATATATGTCCCAAATGACATATATATCGATGCGTCTTAAATTTTTTTTTTAAAATTGTAAAAAAATTTAATTGGTCATGATTTCGCTTTCAAAGTTGATCTACGGTGTAGATTGCACGCCAAAATCAACGGTTGATAATCTTTTACCTCATCTATAAATACTCACTCCCACCATCACTATTTTCACACCAAAAATTCAACTTCCTCCTTCTCTCACACATCACAAGTGAAGATGATGCGAGCTTCGCTAATGTCATACTACGAGCCTTCTTCCCTCACTCTTGTTCATTCTAATATGGGGTTTGTTGATCATGGTATCATCTTGAAAGATGATGGTATAAGTTTCGATGGGAGAGATGTTGTTTTCGTGTAAGTTAAAACACGATATATCATTTTCTCGCTCTTAGCGAGAAACTCATGAGATGGTTCAACCGCAGAGCAGCGAACATGAGATAATTTCGTATCGTTTATCTGAAACCCAAAGCGACTAGTGGAGGTATTTCTTTGGTCTACCATGGATGTCAACAATGAGGATGACGTCCGAGACATGATGTCCATTCATATTACAATTAAATGGAGGAGTTACATTCATCTCAGACGTCGAAAACCGGAAGGACCGTCGCCGAGATCCTTCGTCGATTAACTCCACCACCTCGGTAGTTTATATTGTATTTTCATTTTATCATCTATTTTTATTCAAGTTGTTTATGTTTTATCGCTTGTGTAACTTTGTTTTATTGAATCAATGAAATCAAAAATTTATGGAAACTCGTAAAATAAATAAAACATCAGAAAAAAAGTTAATAATATAATAAAGTGCCAAAATAATATCAAATACATCAAAAACAAATAAAAATCCCTAACGGCGTCCCCGCCGTCCCGCCCCCCGTCTGCCTAAGCTCCCACCACGTCATCCGGTCGCCATCCCCACCATCCTATGGATTGTCCGACACGCCGGATCGCCATGCGCGATGTCGCCGCCACGAATCCCTCTCTACAAGCCCTCACAAGCTCCCTAATCCGGTCATGATCGTCGTAGCGTATCTCGGGGAGGTGTCCAGTGGTCGAGCTCAGGTGATGGTGGTGATGGTGGAGCCGTGTAATAGTCTGGGATAGAAGCCGGACGCACCACTCTAAGTAGTTACGCATGACCGATCCGCGGCCCGAGCAACCCGAGTAAGGCGCAGGATGTCCTCCACGAGATGCCATGAAGTGGGCGATCCCAAACACGCAATCGAGTATGACTCGGACGGCCACTAAGAGGTCACGTGGGATGATCTGCGTGTACCCAACCGACGCGAGCAGCACTATCGTGCATGTACGGAACTCGAAGTCACCGGCCCGGTGATGAAGCCTCTGTAGAGGAGATGCGCTCAAAGCGGTCTACCACTGCCCTCTCAAATGGTCGCCGCCAGACATCCTGCGGCCTCTCACTCATCAAGCATCCTCCTAGTAGTGGTGAGCTTGGTGGTCGACTTCTTCCGGTAGCGCCCAGTAGTGGCTCCGCACGGGATATGACCGAGCAACCTATCCACCATCCGGAAATACCACATAATCCAAGCACGAAATGCAAAAATAAATAACATATTTAATTCACAAAAATTTACCAAAAGTCGGTGCGATTTAACAAAAATACAAGAAGTTAAAATGTATACGAAATAGGGTGGCATACCTCCACTTCGCTGCGTAGTCCTCAAAGACGCAGATGTTCAAGTCATGATACATGGCGGCTAGTGCACACCGCACCCCATGCATAGCCTCCAAGAACCTCCGGACTCGGATCATCCGGGTAGATCAACCACTTAGCCTCACTGTCTCCGGTCTTCGTGGTGAAGATATCAGAGTCGGGCGCGAAACAGATAAGCCACGACAAAGAATGTTGTCATGTCACCCCCTCCTCCAAGTTACGCTCATAAACCGCGCTCCGACCATTTGAAGTCGTAATATGGACCCCACGGGTGTTGTTAGCGACCTCAACCCGTGACACACCCAAATATGTCTCGTGAAGCCGTGTGGCAAACTCAGGAGCTAACGGTGAGGCGGGAGGTGTGGCATAGTTCCCCTGGATGGGAAGGTGCACGCAGACAAGAGGCGTCATCGAGTGATCGTCATCTCACCAAATGGCAAGTGAAATGACGAAGTGTCCGAGTGCCACCTCTCAATAAAAGCCGACAAAGAACTCATGGTCTAACGTGGCGTGGCGATGCCCGGAGAAGTGAGGCCAATCTGAGTCCCCGACCACGGTGGTGCTTTGTTGAAGTAGGTCGAGGGTAATGAAGATGAAGTCTAGTATGGACTTTGTTGCCATGAGCCCATACTTTGACAACTCACGATACTCACGAAATAAAAATAAATAAATAATGTAAGCAAAAGTGCAGACTATGTGACTTAAATAAATTATTTAAGCAAAAATGCAAAACTTAGGGTCACGAGTATAGAAGCTGCAGACATGATCGCCAAGTCGGTGAAAAGAGAGGTGAGGCTCCTCCCGAGGCTCCTCCCGAGGCTCCTCCCGATATTCTTTGAGGCACACTCATGATACTCGGACATGGTGTGGTTCGAGTAATAAGCATCGACACAGAAGGTGCTGCTGCTGCTGATACTCGGGAGGTGGGGGATGGTAATGAAGAGGTTGGGGATCATACTGGGGATACTGTGGATGATATCGAGGAGTAGGCTGGGAATGATACTGAGAAACCGGCCTCCCCCTATGCAATCCTCTGCTGCGTCTGCTGCGCAGTAATCCCCGAGATAGAAAGCTCCGGTGGCCGATCTTCGAGCCGCCTCGGTGATACTCACCGCCTCGTGCTCATACTCGGTGGCTCGCTCAGCCGTGCTCTCTCGTCTCCGTCTTTGAAGCATGGAGCTGATTATGCCTCCGAGTCCTCGTACTCGGAGCGATGAGATGACTCCCCATCTCTACGATCGGAGAGACCTCACGTCTCCCTCATGCCTGCCACAGGACACTGACAGCGAAGAAGAAAAAAAAATTAGTAAAAAAAAAAAAAAATTGCTCATCGTATTTACATCAAAAACGTGTATATACGATGCTTACTTTTTTGCTCGTCGTATATAGGGTGTTCTGGGCGTATATGCGAGTGGATGAATTTCTGCTAATCGTATATACGCTGAATAGGGTATATACGGTGAGTAAAAAGTGTTAAATCGTATATATAGAGTGCAGTGGGGTATATACGATTGGTTGATTTCTGGGCTGATCGTATATACGTCGAAGCTGGCGTATATGCGAGTGGAGGTTGGCCAACGTTGGTAATAACAAATTGTGTGAAGAAATTGTGATTTTGTAAAGAGTCGGGGTATTTTGGTATTTTCACACGGTGGGTGGGGGTGTTAGGGGAATGGGTGGGGGTACCAAAAAAAAAACCCTACCTATATAAGTGTTCAAAAAGCCGTGAGGCCTAGTTACCCTGACCTTGGTGAGTCCCCGAAGCCCAACTCACAAAAAAAATTTCTTATAAAAAAACATTTGTTTCTTGAATCTCCCCACAAAGCTAGGTAAGTAACCTAAGATACTTATATAGTTTTCTATCCATAGCTTTCATTTGCATCCAACCTTGGAATTTTAGCTTTCCAAGTTCAAAGAGGTGTCAAAACTAAATGGTCGTCTTTTGGCTAGTTAAGATAAATGTTTTTATATCACATAATATCAAATTATCATTATAACTTTGGTATTGATAAGAGACTAAAAGTCAGTAGAAGGTGTCAAAACTAAAACTTGATGTTTCAATTAAGAGTAGCATTCAAGTTACTCCAATAGTTACTTTTATAAAGTTACTATACATTACATCCTTTGATTTGGAGGCTCTATCGATCTAATTCAACGTATGAATGTTGCTCCACTTGGTAATAATGTCGCTCATATCATATGAAGAAGTGAGTTCAAATCTCTTTGCCAATACAATGATCACATTTCATATAAAATATCAAATTTCAAAGTTGAAATCTGGACCACTTGATCAAGATCTGACGGCCCTGAGCTAGCTAACTATCCAACTCCACATATACTAGGTCAAATTTTAACGGAGGGGAAATAGGGATTTCAAAGTTACCTAAAATTATTTGATCATGAAAAAAGTGGCAATTTTATTTCAGCTTAAAGATCCATAGAAGGAACAATTTTAATGTGAAAAATCACATCAATAACTCATCAATTAAAGAGATGATTACTATGCAATACAATTGCATTACAAAGAGTACGTATATTTATGATGGAAATTGAATTAGGGGCACTTTGGTGTTCCTTGCTGTGTTTTCCAGTTGTTATAACACGGACATTCTTCCTTGTTACCATAAAATCCAGATGGGACACACAAACATTTATTACAGCACTTGTTGCAGAAGAACAAACATGGCTTCCTATGATGAGTTTTTGAACAACGATAATCACATGCATTCCCGCATTCTGCAAATTAAAATGCAACTCAAGATTAACATGACCATATATCATATCATCATTAATATTTCTTTTTCTAAAATCTTGACATGTCTAATTTGACCTAGCTAGCTAGTAGTACCTTCTGATCTAAGTGATCCCTCACCACCGGCCTGTGAATTTTTATTTCAATTAGAAAAAGAAAAAAAACACAAGTCATATATATTGAAGTGATTAGAATAATAAATAAATTGAGAGAAAGCTAACTCACGGAAACAAGTTGGATCACAAAAGCCACTACGAGGATGAACAAAAAGACATTTTTGAGACATGCAATTTTAGCCATGAAGCCAGCCTTGTTTGATCTTCTTTCAAATGAAGTTTTTAACTACTGAATACAGCACATATCGGCCAGATCAATATTATATAAGAAAATTGCAAAGAAAAACCGTTCAGAGTATTATAGAATTACATTCAATGCCTATTTTAATTTTGTGATAAAAATCAGCCAAATTGCATGTTTTGAGGAAATTATGCTCATTCTGTCAAGTGGATGAGTTTGAAAATATTCAAGAATTAATGAGGCATTAAAATCTCATTTGAATTCAAATTAGTATTCTAGAGAGAATATGGATAGTATTTATGTCCAAAATACGGATGCAATTAGTGGCAATCAAAATATTGATGGCATTCATTTTGTAAAGGAGCTAATGGGGGAGGAGAATAGGAAATCGGTTCCATGTGAATTTAATGGTCAACCTTTGGTAAAGAATGTGAAATCAGTTCCTTGTGGGCCTGATAACAATTTTGCAAGGGCCCATACTCCCGGCTTTTCCTTTTCCACACACCCTCCTACTCATCGCACGCCCTAAACTTTTTTTTCAAAAATGACCTCGCGTGAGGCCGCGTGCAAATGTGTGTGATTTAAGTGGTTGTTCGAACGACGTTGTGCGAACAGGTTCGAACGACCTTGTCCGTGTTAAGGAATTTTTGTTGTTCGAACGACATCGTTCGAACCTGTTCGAAAGAACTCATGCGTGTTAAGGAATGTTGCCAACTGATGGTGTGAGGTGTGTTATTGCCGCCGAATGGCTTTATTCGAACTTGTTGAAGGATAGCGTTCGAACATGCGTTCGAATGGTTGCATACGAACGAGTGTTGTGCAGAAACAGAAACTCAATAAAAGTTGTGCAGAAACACAGTTTGGTCATTTCAAAATATGTCAGTCAAGAGTTATAAAACCTAACTTAACATTGACTACCATCACTATCTTTACTTAAATCTACACAAGGAAGGGGATGGGGGGGTTGTGATTGTATGAGCAAACACTTCCACTTTTGCATGCGGCTAATAAAAAGCGAGTCCCAACCCCTTTGCTATGGGTGCCCTATTAGTATTCCACATCAAATCCCGTGAGGGCATTGGACTTCAAGCTTCATAAAGATCTTCAAAAGACAACAAAAACATAATATTATGTAATGTTTTGGAATGACTACATGAATCTAAATAGAAGACACTTTACCTGCATGCAGTGTTTGTGTTCGTACCAATAGGATGTTGAATCTGTCGGGCACTTACGAATGGCGCAACATTGAAGGGAAAAATTGTGTAACAACAATTAGGTGACCAACAAGTCGGGACGACTTTGTACTTATTATCGATTAGATACCCCATCCGGTATAGTCATCCAATTATCTTCAACATTAATCCCATGATGTGCCTCAACAATGCCTTCATCAAAAATGTGACCTTACCAATACCACCATACGATCGAGTGTAGAAGTCATTGTATTGGTTAAGCTCCTCCATCGATCGATTCGATCGATCGCCAAGCCTCCTCACCCCTTCCAAGAAATCTTTGCAATACACCGGAATCCACGATTACCATCACCAACCACGTTAACAACTTTTTCAACATAGGGACGCATGTATGCTTTGGCATCCCTATTATGTATGTATTAAATACATCCATAATCTGCAAAGCATCAATATCTGTAACAATAGGATTGAGTGTAAGAGCAAGAGAGTGGTGTCAAAGTAGGAACTCTTGAAAACGAAGTGATAGAAGCTTCTGTAACAATCGGTGTGGGTGTTGGTTTCTTATTTAGTGGAGGAGTAGGGATTGTAGTAGCGCTGTCAGCTTGAGTTCTCTTTTTGCTTAGTGATGGATTAGGTCTTTGGACACGTTGACAAAGTAGGAGTAGGAGTTGAACCGAATCTGTATGGGTTTGTAGGCTGCCCACTTCTACTTTGGGGGAGTAGGTCGCTTACGAGACTGAGCAAAACATCCACTAAATGAACCCTGGGGGAGTCAAATTTGTCATCTACATGCTCCCAAAATGACTTGTCTCGCTTTGTTGAGTAATCAACATTCCCTTTCTTATCTTTTTTTTGTGCTCCCTTTGTAATGATCGTATCCGGAGGTGGACACATAGAAGTCGTGGTATGCGGGAATGCCAATTCACGTGCTTTTGCCTTAATCATAACTCTACCGGGCGTGATCGGAGGCCTCAAACCTTCTTCCGATAGCTTCAAGTTCAATGTCTACACTCAACTCATCATCCACTACCTCATGCGTATTTTGAAATTCAACCTCGCCAATGTTGGTGAATCGGGCTCAACAGAATTGGAGTGCGATCCATCATAACCCTACAAAATAAGCGACATTGATATAGTCACAAGCCATCAAAACAAGTCGAGTTAGTAGACATAATAAGAAGATAAGTGTACATCATACCTAGAAAGCTCACATGCACATGGTAGTCCGTGTGTGGTCACGAGCGTGCATCGACATAATGATGGGTTAAGTGAAACGGATCCGATCTCTGTGCATCTCACCCAAAATATGGTCTATAGCATTAGATGAAACTAAACCCTTAATTTCATCAAAAATCTTCTTCTTCAAGTGGTGAACTTTACTCTACTCAAACTATGCTCAAGTGCATTTTAAGGTCGAATGTTGTATCCTAAGCATGGTCCGCATTCCATCCCAAAGACTTGCACAAATCTCCCTCTTGTCTCGTAATATTTGCTTCAAGTGAGAGTGTGCAGACTCAACTCTGTTGGTGGTAGTGTTGCCAAGGTGTATATGCTTATTTATCCATGCATCAATAAATTTTCCCTTGAAGGGGTCTAGCCAGGTGGTCTTCACATACTATATGAAATTGGGATAAGGTCCTGCCAAGTCGTTAAACAGACCCAACTCATAATCATACTCTTCTGTAGTCTTCGCATGCACAACAGATTGAAATGCACCCATAATGTCATTAACAATAGCTTGGTCTTTCACAATGAGCCTTGCTTTGGCCCTCACATTTTTCTTAATGTGAAATTGGCACAACAAGTTTGTAGATGTTGGAAATATTGCTGCCAGAGCATTCATCATACTTGTGTCTCTGCCAGTAAGTATGACTTGTGGAAGTTCATCCCGTTTCCTAAATAAACCCCTCAATTTCTCAAGAACCCATGCAAAGTTATCCATCATCTCCCAATTGACATAAGCAAATGCAGCAAAGAGTAAGTCTTCTCGGTTGAGGTTACCCTTAACGATCTCAACCAACGGATACACTGCACTAGGTTGGTTTTATATGTGGAATCAATCAACAAAACAATTGGGAAGGTGTTTAGAAGCTCAATAGAATCTGGATGGGACCAAAAGATGTCTTTCACAACCGTAGTTCCTTCTGCAAGTCGAGTCCAGTAAACATAATTATCGCGTTGCAAATAAAACATCAGTTGTTGGAGCTCAGTCCTACCCTCACGCATAGCCGACCGTTGCCTTTGAAGACAGTTGAATATTTGTTTCACAACCGTATAGTTATCATCAGGCTTCATCAATTTCAGTTCATTAAGGATCAATTTAGGCCGAGTATGATTCCTAGTCATTCTAGCCACTAGTTCCTTCTCTTCTGAAGTTAACCTACCAATGTACGGACGTCCATCATGATAAGTAGTCATACCATGGTTATGAGTTCCATTCATAACCCTCAAAATCCATCCTCCAAGCTTTTTAATAAATTTCCCTTTCAGTCTGAAGGGACAACAACATTTTCTAGTGTTTGTGCCTTCCTCAACATTTGTCTTATATGATCCAACTTTATCACAAATCAACATGCAGTATTGTTTACCTGATCATCGTCCGGTGTCAGATCTTCCTATAACAATCACCATCCCAAGAGATTTCCCAACCGCACGCACCCAAGTCAGCAGCTCCTCGCGAGTAGGAAATAATTGAAATTCAATTACTAAGTGTCAGTTACATAATTTGAATAGTTCGCTAAAATTAAAACAACTAATTCATTCTTACCGTATCAGTTTGGAACGAACAAGTAAGTCTTGGGATTTGACGACGTCAGTTGACATGTCAACTGCGACAGTTGACATCTCAGCTGCTAAAGTTGACAACTCAACTGCTCTAGATGCACCCTCATTTTCATCCATTTAACCAACAAAAACCTGCACAGAACCTGCAACTTATCAGTTGTTGTCATACGCCTGTTCGAACGGCCTTATGAGAACAGAGTTCGAATGAGGCTGTTCGAACAAAGCAAATTCACATCCCAATTAACACCTGTTCGAACACGTTCATGCGAACATGTTCGCACGACCCTGTTCGAACTGAGCGCGTTTGCAGAAAAAAATGGCGTAAAAAACTCAAAACAGAACCAAAATGAAAAAAGTTTGGTAGGGTTATTACCTTGAGCTAGTTGCCAATGTTGGGTAGTTGAATGGGAGTGAATGATGAAGGTGAGGATGGGTGAATTTTGGAGTGGAGAGAGGGGAGGTTTAGGTTTTGGAGAGGGAGTGTGTTTGTTGTAGGAGAAGAAGAGGGAGAGGGGTAGAGGGGGGAATTGAATTGTAAGTGGGGTTAGTTTGGTAAATGTGTAGGGTGAGGAGGTGTGTTTTGAGTAGGAGGGGGTGTGGGAAAAGTAAAAGCCTACTCCCCCAAAATCCCACACTCAATCACACACTACCCAACCCCCACAATTCCCAAAATTCCCTCCCTCTAAAACCTATCACCCTCCCCATTCCCACACACCCCATTCCTCCCTAAACCTATTCCTCCCCAAATTTTCCCTATTCCTCCATATCAATCCCTCTCTCCCTCTCTTCCCCTCCTCAATTCATGTTCCTAATTTCGTTCGTTAGGTTCATTCGGTCCAAGAAAGGTATGAATTTCGTCTCCTCCACTTCGTTCATTCATTTTTTTCTTGGAAATTGACACGGTTCGATTGTTAAGTAGTGAACCTGTTCGATGGTTAAGTGTAAAACTCGTTCGTTTGGACGAGGTGCGAACCCGACCAATGTTCTGTTTTGCAGCTATGGAATATGTAACTGTCATTGAAAGAAATTCTGAGAGGATCCAAATTCCACACCATATTTATCAGGTGTTGGAACTGCCTATTCTTTGCCACTTAATTCCGGATTGTTGGCCGTATTATTTTCTCTGCTTTTGTCGTCAGACGTACCGAGAAGCTGCAGACTGATACACAGAGCATATGCAATGTGTACGCGGGGTGTGGAAAGTGTTGAAGTAAGACTTTCATGCACGTACGATGGCCATTTCAGTATGACCAGAATATTTTTGTTTCAATAATTTTGCAAACTGGTGTATGGATATTTACGACTAATTTGTGTGGATATTTACGTTTATTTAGTACTTAATAATTTATATTTCGGTGGTATTTAAATTTAGGGTTTAACAAGTTTTTTATTTGAAAGCGTAACCTTACATCAAATACAAAAGACATCGAAGCAGTAAAAAGCAACATAAGCAAACAACTACAAAACAACCAATTATTTGGGTAGTCCCAATTCCAAAAGATAAATGACCTCTTCCGGAGTGCGAATTTTGTCCACATACTGCTCCAAGATACTACGTCTCATTGGAACATTAGCATTAGATTCCATCATTGCGCGAATGTCGTCGTCGCTTCGGATCTCCATAACTGAATAACTGACAGTCTCGTCATCTCCACAACTGTACTTTGTTGACCAAGTGACTTCAAACACAAGAGGGGGGGTGAATTGTGTTCTTAAAAATAGCGATTAAAAAAAATGAATACTTAAATAAAAATTAATGAAATAAAGAAAAGCGTTTAGAAAATGATTGAATTAAAATAAGAGACTAATAATAAAATAATTAGAGTAACTTGCAAAGAAAAGTAAAAGAGGTGAAAGGGAAAGAATAAGACACACAGAAATTATCCTGGTTCGGCCACTCCTGAGACCTACGTCCAGTCCCCAAGGCAAAACCACCAAGGGATTTTAATCACTAAAGTACTAGCTTTTATAACAGGTTCAGCTAGAAACCTTTACAAATAAAAGTGATTTCCAATGGGGTGGTCTCTATTCAAGAGATATAGCCTCTCAATGAATTTATAGGATCACACCCCAAAAACAATTACAATTGAGAAGAAATAAAGAAGATTACACCCAAGTGTAGATAGAACAAATCGAAGCTCAAATAAGATTACACAATAAACTAAATAGTATAAAAGCTCTCAAGAATAATAAAACAAGTGTAAAATAAAATGAGAGTGATTAGAGAGTATTCTTGCTTAGAAAATTAGGAGTCAAAAGAATGTGTGTAGGAAAAAGTGTCAAGAAGGACTCCTACTTATAGTGATAATGACAAGTGCTAAAAAAGGAAGTCAAATAAAGACAATGATGTCAGATTGCTCCATAATCAATTATGAGGATCCCATAATCCATTATTGGGACGCAGCTGACACACGCAGGAGGACTCCGCAGACATAATCGATTATGCTAGATACCATAACAGATTATGCTAGCTTGTGTTGCGCAGGATTTGGCTTCCGCAGTCATAACAAATTATGGCTAAGACCATAATCAATTATGCTAGTTAAAAAAACTATTTCCAAACTAGAAGGGCCCAAAAAATTATTTTCAAAATAACTCCTTTTCCAAAAACATTTTATAGTAAAAGAACTATTATTTTATGAAAATAATTTTTGTGAGTGTGCGATTTATTTTCAAGAGAGCTTTTCTACTACTCAAATATATCCTAAGACATACAATGCAAATAATAAACCAAACAACTTTTGACTTGAGAGCTTGATCTTCTTTTCCGCTTTTTGCAATCTTTGAATTTTCAGAACTTCTTTTGTCAATCATCAAAACAAAAATTATTCCTGTCAAGGCATATACTGTTCCAAGATACTGCGTCCCATTGGAACATTAGCATTAGATTCCATCATTGTGCGAACGTTGTCGTCGCTTCGGATCTCCATAACTGAATAACTGACAGTCTCGTCATCTCCACAACTGTACTTGCGGTAACGTAAACGCTCCATGTCTTTACGCCACACTCCCTTTGCACGAACCTTCCTCTCCGCCTTTTCCTTCAACTAGGCGAATGTTATGCACTTATTCATCCTACAGAAGATAGGCTTACGACAACGAAACACAACACCATCTTCCCTGGTGGTGACAGTTCCATGGTAATGAAGGGTCGTTAGGAATTTGTCGTTTGAGTACTGGGTTAGGCACAACAACCATTCCATTTCAGCGGGTGGGGTGAGGGTGTTTGTGAAGAAGCAGAGAAGATGAATCAGAAATACGCGGTAGGGTATACTGTAGGTGTGAAACTGAGTGAAATGTGAGAATCTATTTTTAATCGGTGTCATCGAACGTGAGCCGTTGATTATGGGCGATCAAAACCGTTGAATTTCTATCTGTTAGGGCACAAGTTCCAAAGAAAATATTAGCCACTCGTTTTTCTGCCACATTTGACTGCTTTTTTGACCGATTTTAAGCCGTTGATGGTCATGGACGGTGGAATCTGAGTCGCCGAAATGGAATATAAAATTTGTGTAATTTAACAGTGGTTCAGCACTTAACATGCGAACTGGTTCGGTTGGTAATAATTGAACCATTCTGATAACAACTTAGGGGTGTACCTGGCCATTTAAGATATACTCGGTAGTTATCAACCGAACCGGTTCGGTGCTAATCTATCGAACTGTCCCTTTCCTGTAAAAAATAAAATAAAACGTGTGTTTCATTACACGTTCGAGTAGTGTTTGATGAGTAGATGGGAGTCTGTAAGAAGCATGGGCCTATTGCAAGAAGGACCCAATCTATTGGATCTCGCGGTTTGTTCCAAGGTGGACCAGATGCAAGATTAGGCGTTGCTTTTCCCACCCCTCGCTATTTCAAAACACACCCCATAAGGGTGTGAAAAGACCAAAAGGCCAGTCAAAACCTCTTTTTTTTCACGAAATTTCACCTGTTCGAACACGGGCCTTCGAACCCGTTCGAACGACATCGTTCGAGTGTGTTAAATATTGACTTCACACCCTCTTGTGCGTAATTTCACCTGTTCGAACGAGGTCATTCGAACGTGTTCGAACAAGGTCGTTCGAATAGTCTTTAAACACGTGAACTCAGCGTTTCACGCGAGGCTATTTTTGGAATAAAATTTGTTAAGGGGTGTGAAAGAGTAGGAGGGGTGTGGGAAAATCAATGGCCCAACATTATTACCTTTGGGCTAAGGTAATGCTTGTTGGATGTTTTTTTCTACCCCACCATGACAACCTATACCCCACACACCCTTTTGTCCAAAAAAAAATACCCCCACACACTCTATGAAAGGTCCATATTATCCTTGAAAATTTGCAAAACGCATTTATCTAAAAAGTAGATAAATATGTTGTGTATAATTTCCACAATGTATTTATCTAATAAATAGATAAATCTGATTTGTATTTTAAAACTAGATTTATCTATTAAAATGATAAATTTATTTTGTATTAAAAAATAAAATTTATTTTATTTAAATTTTTAAAAAAAGGGTTACAAAAACACCACTAAAAATCCAAAGTGAAGGTGTTTGGGAGTGTGTTTCACATAAGAGTATTTTTGAAATATTAGAGTGTTGAGGGTGTCCAATGAGTAGCTGGGGTTTGTAGAAAGTATGGGCCTTTAAATCTCCCTTCAAGTCCAAAAAAATCGCATAACTAAGCCATCCATTCCCTATTGGACCAAAAAAAAAACCATCCATTCCCTAGTCTAAAACTAAATAACTTAGGCTTAAATATGTTTTTACCCTCTACAAATATGGGGTGTTTTGCTTTTACCCCCTGCAAATTTATTTTTTTTAAAAAAACCCATTGCAAAATCAACTTTTTTGGTTTTAGTTCTTCTGTTAGATGGACATTACAAAAAACGTTTATGTGGCATTTTTAAATACGTTTTTACCCCTTGCAAATAGGGGGTTTTGCTTTTACCCCTTACAAAATTTTCCATTATCCTCTATCCCCCCCTCATCTCATCTCTATCTCTCACTTCTTATCACTATATTCATCTCCATTCAACTCTTACTTCCACAATCAAATCCCTAATATTCAACAGAACAAAATGGTCCAAACCTCAAACTTCATCTCTCTCTCTCTCTCGTTCTTCACCACCATTATTTCTTCTCATTCCAAATCTCAAAATAGAACCCGTCTTCTCTTTCTCACAGAATCAGCACACAATTTTATTAACCACACACATTTATTAAACCCATAAAACCTTGATTTTGAGATGAAGAACAATCCATAAACAACAATCCATAAAACTTGAAACAAACCCTAAAATCAGAATCGCAATAAAAGTTAATTACATGTTATGCTCATGGTTTGTTGGTTCTGTGTGAGAGAGAGAGAGAGAGAGAGAGAGAGAGAGAGACGAAGAAGATGAGAAGATGGGTTCTGTTTTGATATGGAAGCGTTGGTTTATGTTGGAGATGGAAAAGTTGATATGAGGTTGGGTGGAGTCTTTGAGGAAGAAGAGAGGGGATTTAGATTTTTTTTGCATGCGGGTAAAAGCAAAACTACATAGACATTTTTGTAACGCCCATCTAATAACGGAAGACTAAAACCAAAAAGTTGATTTTCAAGGAGTTTTAAAAAAAAAAAAAAATTAGTAGAAAAAAACACCCTTTTTTATTTGCGAGGAAGAAAAACGTATTTATCGACCAAAAAAAACTAAAGAACTTCGTATCTCTGGGTATTCCTAAATCGGTGACCTACAGGAGAAAAATCCCTCTTGCTACTCGTGAACTTGTCTCTGTTTTGGAGATGCCGAATCAAATTTGCGAGAGGGAGGGAAAGAGTAGGGAAAGTTAGCTAAGCATAAAATTTTATGATGGTTCGATGCTTTGTGGTGGGTCTATTTGCAATTCTGATATCTTACTACAAACAATAGGTTTTGGCTTCTTAAAAGTAAAGACATATGCCAAGGTGAAGGAGATGGGTGTTACAGGCACAAGCAGTGACCAAGTGTATATTGACAGAGTTGAGATTCTAGAACAAAGAGAGACAGACCAATGATTTGGAGTTATAAACAGTATATAATGGGAATGCCCAAACTAACCACTTTTTTTGGTGTATCACTTTCATACATCCCATTTTATCCTTGCTGCCAATATCAACACACCCACGTACACAATTACGAAAGAGAATGGAAGAGGGACTAAAGGAGATGAACAAAGAAGAAAAGTCTCTAAGAGGGAGGGAGAGAACAAAAGAGAGACAGACCCCATGATTTAGAGTTATAAACTGCTTTGCTCAGTAACTTCCACAAACATTTTTATTTCTTTCTCTTGGTCTCACTTTTCTCTCTCTCTCTCTCTAGTTTTTCTTCATCTATTCTATTTACGAATCTTTTATTTTTGGTGACAGGTAGAGGAGACAGTGGTTCTGGCAAATTTCTTGGTTCGGGGAAGAATTGTGCTGACGGTTCGGAACCAATATCATCAAAGAGTGTTGGCTATTAGTATTTGTGAATCAAATAACCGAAGAAACAACAAGCTGGTCAATAAACCGGAGGAGCACCGAGAGCAACAACGAGCTAGTCAATAAACCGGACCACCAAGAGACTTGGACACCACATTTCTACCCAAAACCTTAAGGCATTAATTATATGGGTCTCCACTCTTATATATCCTTCATTTAACTAATTAGCCGATGTGAGACTAGTCACTCACACTTGATTCCCAACATTGTCCCCCTCAAGTGCGAGTCACCAAAATCGCTAGACTTGATCCAAATTAGGATCCACTACTTGCTCCCGCCACCAAGCCGAACCATGACTCTAATACCACTTGTTGGAAGTCCGAGGGAGCACGGAGAGCAACAACGAGCTACCTAATGAACCAGACCACCAAGAGACATGGTCACCACATCTCTACACCAAAACCTTAAGGCTTTAGATATATGGATCCCCATTCTTATATATCATTCATTTAACTCATTCCTAACCGATGTGAAACTAATCACACACTTAAATTTGCAACAATTAAAGGGAAGCTGACTGGTTTGATTGCAGAGAGATAGAAATCAATGGTGTTGTAATAAGCGGTGAACAAGTGAAACTCTACAAACGGTTACCACCTAAGGTATTATGTGATATTCTACAACTCAACTGTATTTATTTTTTTTTTGACCAAAAAAAAAAACTGTATTTATTTTTTTTCTATTCAAGGTTTTTGTGATTTCCAAATTAAATGTGATATTCATTTTTAAAAGATTTTTAGACAATGACCGTCCTTTAAAATGCAACAAACTCTGAAGATAATTCTTCCGAGATAAATGCAAGATTTTTCATGTCCAGAGTTGTTAATCCTAGTGGTTAATCCTTTTTTATTTCTTTCCTTTCTTGATCCTTGCCTCTTTTATTTCGTAAGAATATGTTTCAGATTCTCATTTCATTATAGGGTTGATGATTGCAAGGTTTCAGTGTTCCCTCAAAACCCAATCCACCATCAAGTTTGCTTGAGTTCAAAACTGCTATCAGAAACAATTTCTATAACCTACACTATATTAACCAAAGATTCGGTTATCAAACTCAAGGTCACAAAAGCATCAAAAGACAAGAATTTGCAATATCAAAAGAAAAGAATGAATATTAGGTGGTTTTTATATGCTTTTGTAATACCAGCTACTATGTCAATAATTCTCATGATTTACCATATTCTTGTCTTTTGATGCTTTTGTGAGTTACTGGGGTTATCCAAGTAGCTGACATGCACTATCTGGGTTACCTCAAAAGTGAAGATGCAAAAGCTAACATATTGAGATGCTTCCTGCTATGAATAATTCAGTAAAGCGAATCCTAAAGTTTACTTGGTTGACTGAAGCATATAGAAGCTATAGCCAAATGGGAGAAAAACTGGGGACAAAAGACGGGTGGGCAGTTGCAGTTTATCCATCACATATAAATTGTTCAACCTAGGCGATTGACGACATTTCAATTTTTTGTTTGACGACGTTACTCTGTCAGGTCCATTGACAAATAAGTAAATTTAGCAGTCAATTGTAAACTTGATAGATTAACTGGTAATCTTAGTAAAACGACGTATCAATGAGGATTTTAAAAAATCACCTCCAAGTTTCATTGATGATCTTATGTCTTCATTGAGGTGGAGGATTAAGTGACTAATAGAAAGTTTGACAACACAACATAGAGTGCCAAAAGATTGCGAATAAACTACGTGAAACTAAGAAAGCAAGTAAATTGCAATGAAGGTAAAGTGGAGTGAGGATAAAGGTTTACAAAAGATTTAAAAGTGCAAGAAAGTAAAGGAATTATAAAATGCAAGTGCAGGAAATGTAGTGTAATGGAATGAAAATTGCTTAGTGTAAAAGCAATTTTGTATTATTCTACTAACTTAAGTCACCAGCAAAAAGCTAGTACAAGAAATTCTTTGCTGAAAAAAGAATTTCGTTAGAGCTTATAAAACATAAAATAATTACAAAGGAACCACGCATAACTTCGAATGGATAAAAGATTCGCAGCATTCCCTCTACCTTCAACTAATCCCTCTCACAATCAGAGGGCTGGAAAATCTTTATGGCACACGAAATTTCTCTTCCTTACCCGTTTGAATGCATAAACCAGAGAATGGTTGAGGCTCATCTCAGCCTCAATGCTTCAACTTTCTCCTTGAAAGAATTTTCACTTAGTAAATAAAAATATAACAATTTACACTTACAAGACGAGCCCCTACTCAAGCTTGGTCATCCCATTTCCATCTTCGCCCTACTTCTTCAAGAACAGCTGCACGGGCTTGGCTTCTTTTCGCCTCTTCCTCCACCCAACATCTGCAACATTTGCACTCACCCAACTCAATAAACATTCACAATTTCTATCGGTTTTACTTTAATGAAAGTAACAGAACTAAACTATACATCAAATCATAATTTTCTAGTGCTGCCTTCCATAAAATTCTAGCACTAAGCTGGAATATCCCAAAAGCAAACAATTCATATACACGAGGAGAACCAAATAAATCTTTCAGAAGAAATAATTAAAACCTTGTGTTGGTTTGTTTGTGTAGACGTTAGAGAATTCTGTTTCTCATCTTTTGTGAATTTGATTTATGATTTATGTTCCATTGCTGGCTATTTAATTAGTAAAACCTTTATGATTTATAATTAGGTTATACCCCTACAGCTCATCATTTTTACCTATCAACCAACTGAATACGGAGTTAAGATTTTCACAGAATGTGAACTTATTTTGGTGGAAACAACTTGATTAGTTAAAGTTTTGCAAGTGTGGGTCAACGAGTCTAATTTGTGATAGCCAAGTAGCTTTATATCTCACATCTAATCCAGCCTTTCATGAGCATATTATGGACATAGAAATTTATTGCCACTTTATCCACGAGAAGAATCTTTACCGGAGGACTGTCGCGTCTTTTATGAACTCTAATAATCAATTGGCTGATATTTTTACCAAGTCTCTAAGAAGTCCGAGGATATCTTATACATTGTGAGAGAAGTATATTGTAATTCTAAATCCTTTGATGTTAGTTTATCAGTCTTAGGTGTCAGGCAGTTAAATATCTATCTATAGACACCTTGCTAATCCAACTGAAGCAGTTATGAACCGTCAGTTACAGTTCACGCTATCTGGCAACTAAGACTAGCAAACTAACAGCAAAGCAGTTACAAGCTATATATATATATATATATATATATATATATATATATATATATATAGACACACATGTATATAAATATGCACCGCATGGGAGTGTTGAGATATTTCCATGATTTACTTTCCAATATTTCTGTTACGTAAATATCTTGGGTATACCTTTTTGATTGTATTTAAAATTAATTAGATTTGGTCAAAACAAAATTGGTTAGATAGATACTACGTACTTAATAGCAAATAGCTTAGCGCAGCGGCCGACCCCCAAAATGCTATAGCGGTGTAGCGGGTACAGTATGACCGCCACACCGAAGTCTAGTGGAACAATATACAAAAATAAAGGCTAAAAAATATAATACTCAAACATATTCATAAGTAATCATCAAAGTTCATTGCTACTATTAAAAAAACAGATGAAGCTGTTGAGAAGAAAATAGAGAAATATTCTGTAAAAACAGAGGCTGTTGCTGTTGTTGAATACAGAGATGAGAGTCTTTTGCTTGCTGAGAGAGACGCGTTTATAAGGCTGATTAAACAGGGGATGTGTTTTCGAGAAAACGAGGGAGGAGATGAACCTTGATAGAAAAGATGGAGAAGGAGACGTTTCAGTTAAATGGGGGAGGAAGAAGAGTGTGAGACATTTCAGTTAGAATGGGGAGGAAGAAGAGTCTATAGCAATGTGTTTGGACACCAAACCAATAAATCATCTCCCAATTTTAAAATTGAAATTTGGAATAGCAATAAATCAAATAAGTGAATAGATATTTGACTTGACACAAAATCAAGGAGTACGTATGCCAAAGAGGGATGATAAGAAGCATAAGTCAAACTTACCTAAACATCTGAAGAGCTTCTTTCTCAGCTTCCAGAGTAGATTTGGTGTCGAGCGTTTCTTCATGCTTATGTTCTAAATCTCTGAGTAAATTTTGTACAGTATGCTTTTCATCTACATATACGACTCTCTCTGATTCAAGCTTTTCTGAAATCTCATCAACTTCTTTCTTCAAACCAAGCAGTAGCTGCTTCTGACAATCCAGCGCTGCCTTTTCTTTTAAAAATTCAGCATAAATCCTTTCTTGATTGATCTTCTCTTCTTCCAAATTGTTTACAGCATCAAGGTAAAGCTTCTCTACATCAAAACCATGATTTTTCTCTTCAATAAGCTTCTCATCCCAAAACTTTTGTATGTCTCCTCGGCTAAGCAACTCAGATCTGATCTCTTCTGCCTCAGTTTGCCTGGCAGAATTCTCAGCTTCTATTCTTGACAATTCAGCAGATACTGCGTCCTTCATCCTGCCACTTGTCAGAGCCACAGCTGCTTGTGCTTTCGTTGAAGGTGTGTTTGGTTGAAATCGCTTGCTCTGACCTGTAAATCAGCAAGTTCAAAATAGATTCCTTATATGATCATTCTTCATTGTTGCAACCCTAAATACATAGCTAGAATCCTAAACTTAAAAGATAAAATAAATGCAAGCCTCACTCCATACATAAACTCGGTAGTCGGTTTACAGACCGTGTTATAAGTATAAAATGGGTATTGAAAATTCCAAGTTGCTGAATCTCATTTGGTTATGCTATTGCATCCACTGTTCTACATTTTATAACCTTACTTAATGACTTGTTTGTTCCCATGGCCAGACATAACGTTAACTGGAATATAAATTTACTAAATATTTTTATTGAAAATCAAAATTTCTGATTGTCTATGAAGGTCTATACTATCTATTATAACGACCTATGATTAGAAGAAAGATAAATGCTAATGAGGGATGGCAGTTCATGGCAGCAAGCCTAAATGGCAGACAACATTGCAGCCTATGGCGGAAGCAAGCATGGTGGATTAGAGAACACAACAGAATATATTTAGCAGAGATCGAACAAACAAAATAGGAAAACACAGAACAGGTAGCTGGAAAGAATGGGCAGATCACCAAAGACCTGCAGTTTGCCGAAGATGTGCAAGTGAGAGCATGAATGTTGCCTATTCATCATTACAGTTAATGGATCATTATGGGTTTGATATGTCATTAGTTTTTAAAAAAAGTACAAATGAGGGTCACCATGCCATGGCCTTCAAATGGCATTGTCAAAAGTACACCATGCATACCACCACGGCACTGCCATGGCCACCTTTGATGACACTACTCATACTTCCAGGTGATATGCTTGACAAGTTTGTCAGTTATCACTGTGAGAGAAAAAAATAAACATCACTGCATAGAGGGAAAGCCTGAGAGATGATATACCAAAAACATTTCTGAGTATACTCCTATCCCCTGCCAACATGTCCAAATAAATTGCTGGAGAAGTTATCTCTTTCACATCCATATAACCTGCTTTTTTAATTGATATCTGGACTGTAAAAAAGTCAGGTTTTAAGAGCTGACAGACACGTTAAGTTTTCAATCATGCACTCAAAATTATCAAAATACTTATCTTCTGAAAACAGCTTACCCGATCAATTAATGGAGAGAAAAATCCATATTCTAACTGAGCTCTCCAGTCTATTAAATCTTGTCGGGAGATGAATCTGCAGTCCAAATATATTCAATTGACTAAAATGAAATTTGATTGTGAAGTGTAGAATAGGGATGGAATACAAATTCACCTATCCGGAAAAAAATTTATGTCTTCTTGACTGTCAGATCCACAACAATTCGAACGATTCTTCCCAGATAATTTGCTGGGGACCACACCAGCCTCTGCTAAGACTTTAACCTCGTATTGAAAATAGTATAAAAAATTCAAATTTCTGCATGTAAGAAACTTGATCTTGGATTAGAGTAAAGTTCTGCAATTTTTACCCTGAATATGTTTGAAATCTGGGTCTTTAACACTGATATCATCAAATGCAGTAATTACAGAACCAGAAAATGATTCTATTGGAGCAATCCTGTGTTTCGGATTTCTGGAAGACAAAGAAACCCGTTTTTAGTTGAGGACAGGCAAAGTTATGTACATGTTTGAGCTCTAAATCAATTTTCAATTTCGGATTATAAAAATATATGCATGATGCATCAACTAACCTTTCCAGAGAAGAATTTAATTTAACTAGCCATCTAGCAAATTCTCTTCTGGTACACAGTTCATTAGCTTCCACATCATCATCGATTATCTAGACAAATCAGCACAAACCACAATTTCAAGCCTACAATTCAACCCAAGGGTGCCAAAAAGCACCACATAATTTCAGTGCTACATAATGGAACACACAGAATCAAAAAAAAAAAAACATAATGGAACACACTAATGCGAGACAATAAAATACAGGAAAACATTCAACGTATGCAATAAGCAGGACAAATTAAGTAGGCCCTAACATACATGCATGTATTAAAGCTAGATCCAGAAGTTGTCTAGTTAGAGGCATAATAAATCAAATTTTATCAACATTTATAACTAAAACCATGTTTTCCATGCATATACTATCTACATAAACATTTGTCTGGATGTTTCCCTCAATTCTTGATTGCTTTATCTATTAGAATACATATATCCACTAAATACTTCGGCAACATAACCAAAATCAAACAAACGACTCAAGGAGCATTACAAACTGCCAGGACATTGAAATTGAAATATAGAAGGTAAAGAGCTAAGGTTCATATGTCATGTCAGGGATGGAATTAATAAATTAAAAGAAGATATAGTTGCCATGGCAGAATGGCATGGCAGATTTTGTAATAACAACATCTGTCTACCAAGAAACAGTGGTCCTAAATAGAGGCCATGGCAGAATGGCTTGGCGGATTTTGTGCCAACCACCATAGGGAATTTGTGAAGCACCACACGCAATAGAGCATCATAGGTTGCAATCCCACATTTATATGACGGAACTTTGGCCATCAGTATAAGCCACCATTGACAACATTTTCAAGAAAGAACAAAACACTAATAGACCATCAACACAATGAGTCAATAATATTTATCTCAGTTATTCATAAAACCATGCTTCTAGAGACAAACCTTCAGTGTCTTTAAGACCGACAACGCTTCTTCTTGAGTAGAATCCACCAAAACAGGGACTATAACTCGCCTGGGATTTTCTGTAGCTTCTAATATGATGAGAAGTACACACAAAATATTAAAATATTAAAAAATATATCCTGAATTGATAACATTGGACCAATCAGAATTACACGCTCATAGATAAAAAATAGCAAATCAGTATTTGAGGCTGACGCATATATTATGACAAAGATAACAGCATAGTGAAACTCAAGGTTGTTAAAACCGGACAAGGTACCCGGTTCAAGGTTCAAAGGTCGACCAAGGTCAAACCGGGGTTAGACCGAAAATGTATTAAATAATATAGTATTTAAAAAAATTAATATAAAATATTCAACAATAATAAAAAAATAACATAATATTCATTATTTTACGGCATTAAAAAGAAAGTTCACTTGAAATATTATAAGTCAGCATATAATATACAAAACAATGTATTAAACCCAAGCAAATTTGGCATAATAATATTTTAATATTCAATAATCACAAATGCTAAGACGTATGTATTCTAATAATAATATTTTATTTTTGATTCTTACCAATATTTGATTTAATTCATTAATTTAATTATAAAAACTATTTGATGTACCAAAAATCCATAGTTATCAAAATCGGGATTTAAATCCCAAAATCCCACGATTTTACGATTTTACCAAGCCTCAACGATTCAAGATTGCAAAAAAATCCCAAATTGAAGTGGAATCCCACGATTTTGAGTGAAATCCTGCGATTTTACGATTTTACTTACGATTCCACTAAAAAATCCCAAATTGAAGTGCTACTGAAACCCTAATTTCACAGATGATTTGGGCCGGGTTTTTTTGACCCGATTCTGACCCGGAATGATTATGGGGAATATGATGCTATTAATGAAGATGAAGATGAAGATATTATGGGTGATATGCCTAATATCACGTTGAATGATTTGATTTAGGCTTTATGATTTGGTTGTTGCTTGTTAGTTGTTTAATTTTGATCAAGACTTTATGATTTGGTTGTTGCTTGTTAGTTGTTTAATTTTGATCAAGACTTATGAATTTATGCATTATATTAGATAATAGTAATGTATGCATTTTATTAAAATCTTACGATTTTACTTACGATTTTACGATTTACGATTTTGTTAACCCCTCCCCGATTCTACAAATTCATACACTTTTTTTTGAGTAGAATCTTCCGATTTTACTTACGATTTTGCGATTTACGATTTTGCTACCCCCCCCTCCGATCTGGAGTAGAATCCCGATTTTGATAACTATGCAAAAATCAACATCATTTTCACTTTTTTTAAGAAAACAATTGGATTTCAGTTGAACCGCCGATTCCCAGTTTATTACTGGTTTTTTTGTACCAGTTCCCAGTTTTTATCCAGTTTTCTGTTCTACTTCTGGTTATGCTGTCAGGTTTTTGTGTTCAATTGTACCCACCAAAGGTCCGATTCCCGATTCAACCGGTCGAACCGCCCAGTTGAGTTTGCAAACCTTGGTGAAAATTAGAACATACATACTAAGGACAATATTGAATGTTGTGCATATTCAATAAAGGTATTGATTATTCGATTACTTAACCAATACTAAGGTGAGTGTTTTCTGAAGGGAGTGTTAACAGGAACCCAAAACAACTATGAAAATAAAAACAACACAATAGATGCAGAACTAATAGGCATCTTGTGCTTACCAGATGTAACAGCTTCCTTAATAGCAACAGGCACAGCCTCCGGAATGGCCTCGATAGATGCGTCAAATTCAGAAGCCATCTTTAGATCACCACGAGTACCTATAGAACTCCACATTCCTTGCAACGGATTTGTGAATTGAACCCTGAAACCTAAACACACACCAAAAACACAATAATGCTTCATAACTAGCATATAAAAATTTCTGAAGTGTTTCATTCCAATTCATTCCTACTTAAACTAAAATGAATTAGTAAAAAAAAAATCCAGTATTTTCTAAGATTTTTGATAATGTCACAGTCATTGTTATTTAGTCCATTAAACGTTAAGGATAAACACCCAATTAAGTCTTTAAAGTATTACTCCCTCTAATGTAGTCCATAAATATATTAACAGTCCATAAAATTATAATTGTTCATCAACTCAAATTTTAAGTAAAAAATTGATGGACTAATACTCTATAAACTAAATTAAACTTTATGAACTAAATTGAGAGTTTAATCTAAATGTAAATAGTTTACCTTTCCGCGAAAGGGAGAAGCTAGCAAAGAGAGCAAGAAGAAGAGCCATAGAAGTGCCAACACCAGCTATAACAGTAGACGAAGGAAACGCTGCACACACAAAAGTTCAAATGTTAAGAGCAACACGTGACGATCGGGTTGAAAGAAACGTGATAGATAGATAGATAGATAGATAGATAGATAGATAGATAGATAGATAGATAGATAGATAGATAGATAGATAGATACCTTTGTTGTTGGTGGTGGGCTGGGCCGGGCTTTCAAGGAGGGCCCAACCATTGAAGTCATCAGAGGCGGGAGAAGAACGGGAGAGACAAGCGGAAGAGAGGTGGATGCGACGGGGAAATAGAAATGGAGGATTGAAAAGGGAGCGATTGTAGAGAGGATGTTTGTTGGAAGGAACGATGAGGAAGAGGGAAGGGTTAGGGGAACAAGTAGAAGGCCACATTCTTGGAATAGAATATAGGGTTAGGGTTGAGGAAGTTGAATTTAGCTGAGGTGTGTGGGTGGGTGGTGGCAGTAAGTACCCACGGTGCAAACGCCGATACCTAACACCAATGAAGAAGAAGAAGAGATGGGGACTTACTGTCTTTCTTTGAAAATTGCTCCCCTCGTTAATTCTTTCAAGTTTTACCGATGTTTCGGGAGTGTCTCGGGATAGATTAAGTTTCATTAGCAAACAGGTAAATACGGGACTAAACGGTAAAGTATTATTAGACTGGACAGTATGTAGTACCACTCCAAACCACACAAGCAAAAAATATAAAATTTACTATAATTCTTTTAAGAAATAAAGATCCAGGATCCCTTAACTTATTTTTCATTTTCGCCAGGCCCCTTAACTTTAAAAGTTTGACGTTTAGGTCCCTTAACTTTTAAAAACGTTTCATCGTAGTCTCATTTAACGTTAAAAGTTAACGTTTAAGTCCCTTAACTTTTAAAAACGTTAAATGGGACTACGATGACACATTTTTAAAAGTTAAGGGACCTAAACGTTAGCTTTTAAAGATAAGGGACCTAAGCGAAAACGGAAAATAAGTTAAAGGACCCCAGATGCTATTTTGCCAATTCTTTTTATGCGATTTATAATAATTTTGTATAACATATATTATAATATAATTAGAAAATTATAGTGAAAATAATATGAGAGAGGGGATAAGAGGGAGGAAGGGAGGGAGGAAGAGAGGGAAAGAGAGGTCAAGATATTAAAAGATATTTAGAACAGAGATGGATGTAGAGGGAAGGAGAAAGGGGAGATAAGAATGAGATAAGAGAGAGACCAGAGATGGAGAGAGAGGGTGAAGGACAAAGTGGTAATAATATGTGTTTGGTATTGGATCTCGGAACATACTTAATCCGGGGTACTTGTTGCTTCGCTTCGGCTTGCTTGAAGATGGATCGGTCAGTCCGAGGTAACTTGAGTTTCCACGTCGGGTGTGGTGTACCTGCAGACACTCCGATGTTTAAGTCAGTATGTGAATGTTGTGAGGTGAGTAAGGAATGAGGACATACCTAGAACTGAAGGGTGACACCTGTAATTATAGACAAAGGTGTCGTACCTGGAGCGTTGGATCCGGGTGTTAGATCTTGGTCGTTGAGTACGTGAGACCGTGGTACTGGCGCGTCATGGACTATTGACGAGAGTCATATTGGGCCTGGCCTAATTCTTGTGGGTTTTTAGCCCAGTTCTAAACAATGGCCCCCTGACTCACAAGCTACAAAATCTGAAACCACCTGACTTATCCGGCAAGTAGGCAGGTGCGGATGACATGGACATTACTATTAATGTTATAGAGGTTCACAATAGCAACGAATGGGTGACTAGTGAGGTGTGCTAGGAGCACATCATGAAATGACGTAATGAGAATTCTCATTAGAGAGGGAAACTCTTTCTCTAACAACTGTTTATCAATGATTGTGATGAATTGGAATTGTGGTGGAGCTCGAGGGAAAGATTTTCGGAGAGCTCTAATAAATTTCTACCATAGTAGTAGTGCTGATGTGGTGGCTCTACAAGAGCCAAGGTGCAGTGGTAACATTTCTCGTAGTACTATCTGTAAGCTTGGTTTTCGCAAGTCCTTGGTGGGTATATGCTCAAGTATTTTTTTGGTGGAATATTGCTTGTATGGAACAGAGATGATATTAATATACAAGTTTTGCAGGAGGACTTCCATTTTATTCATGCAATGGCAGATAAAAACAGAGGGGACCCTTGGCTCATCACACTGGTTTACGCTAGCCCAAGGGAAGGGGAACAACATGATACGTGGGATAAGTTGCGCACTTTGGTACCAACTATCCAAGAACTGTGGCTGGTACTCGAAGATTTCAATGAAATAACAAGCACTAGTGAAAAAAAAGGAGGTGCACCGCCTGATGTTCAATGTTGTAGAAGGTTTTCCAGTTGGATCAATGACTGTAGGCTTCTAAAAGTCAACACCATTGGGTCAAAATTCACGTTGAAGGGTCCAAAGTGGGAAGGGAGGACTAGGGTCTTTAAAAACTGGATAGGACTCTTTGCAATGTGCCTTGGCGAATTAAATATCAAGAGGCGATTGCTAAAGTCCTCCCCAAGATAGAGTCTGATCATCACCCAATATTGGTGCTTCTTGATGGCATCCCAATTCATGAAATGGATAGACTGTTTCACTTTGAAACGGCGTGGAGAACACACCCAGAATTTAATAACTTTGTTCAAGGTCGATGGAGAAACGACACAACCCTGGTGGCTAGCTAATCTAGTTAGATTGGCGCCTGATTTGAAGTGTGGGACCAGAATGTATTTGGAAATATTTTTAAGAGGAAGAATCATCTGTTGGCTCGTTTAAGAGGCACCCAACACAGCCTGTGCTATGGCTACGGTGACTTCCTGGATCGACTTGAGAAGGATCTCCAACAACAACTCACAGCAACATTGCATCAAGAAGATTGGCTATGGTTCAAGAAACCAGGAGGGCAAGGGATTATGGATGGGAACCAGAATACAAAACATTACCACTCCAAGACAATTGTCCGAAGAAGAAAGAACAAGATTTTAGCACTACGACGTGACAACTTGACATGGGAGGAGGACGCTGATATGCTTAAGGTGACGGTGAGAAGACACTTTATTAATTTGTTCCAGGAATATCAAGTTATCCTTGAATAGGTCATTGCCAGAAATTCTTACCCAAATACTCTTAAGATGTACCATGCCGGTCTTTGCTAAAAGTAACATTGACTAAGATAAAGAAGGCACTTTTTGATATGGGGGCTTATAAAGCCCCGGGAGAGGACGACTTCCCTGTGTACTTCTTCCAAAAAATATTGGGACTTGACCTCAACGTCATTGGCTCAATCTGTGGATCGTATATGGACTAATCTATAGATTATTGCCGACGTTAACAACACCCTTGTGGTGCTACTCCCAAAGGTGGACTGACCCAAATTCATGAAGCAGCTAAGGCCAATTTCTCTCTGCAATGTGGCTTACAAGTTCATCACCAAAATACTTGTTAACATGATTAAGCCCCATATGAACGGTATGATCTCTCCCTATCAATCTAGTTTTATTTCGGGTAGGACCATCCATCATAATATTGTCATTGCTCAAGAAACGGTGCATTTAATGAATAGAATGAAAGGAAAGAAAACGTTAATATCCATTAAGATTGATCTAGAAAAAGCATATGATAGGATTAATTGGAATTTTGTTTTGCAATGTCTTGAAGAGTGCAGGTTCCCAACTGAGATTTTGAATATCATCAAACATTGTCTTACTTTCTCCTCTTTCAAAATTCTTTGGAATGGAGATAAGACTAATGTGTTCACGCCCTCTCGTGGCATCAGACAAGGTGATCCCCTCTCACCTTCTTTATTTGTCATATGTATGGAAAAATTGTCTCACATTATTGCAGATCAAGTTGAAGCGGGGTACTGGCAGCCCATGTGTGCCGAAAGAAATGGCCCACAAATTTCACACTTGCTTTTTGCAAATGACCTGCTATTATTTGCAGAAGCCTCAATTGAAGAAGCCCATTGTGTCATGCATTCCTTGGATCTCTTCTGCAAAGCCTCTAGTCAGAAAATTAACAAAGACAAGACTCAGATCCTCTTCTCACAAAATGTTGACCTAGAACTTTGCAAAGACATTCTACAACACACTGGCTTTACGGAGACTTTGAATGAAGGGAGGTATCTTGGCTCAAATATGGCTAATGGTCGGACAACCAGAAGCAATTTCCGCCACATCATTGACAAGATTCAAAATAAACTCACCGTATGGAAGAATTATAATGCCTTAGTTTTGCGGGAAAAGTGACTCTCACACAGTCGGTCTTAAGCTCTATCTCGTACTTCCATATGCAGTACTCAAGACTCCCTAAGAACGTGTGTGACGAGCTCGAAAAAATTCAGAGAAGCTTTGTATGGGGAGATATAGGTAATAATAGAAGTCCTCATATTGTAAAGTGGGAGGTGTGTTGCACTTCTAAGAATGAAGGGGGCCTGAGTCTCAAAAGGCCTAGATAAATGAATGATGCATTTTTACAAAAAAAATCTATGGAATTTGGTCACAGACCCAAGTGCTCTTTGGTGCCAAGTGCTACAAGGAAAGTATGGTAGAAACAACAACTTCGTAAATTGGATTATTGCTCACGGGTCCGACTCACCTCTTTGGAAAGCGCTCACGAGTATTTGGGATCAATTTCAGCAACAAATTATTTGGAAAGTAGGAAACAGACAGACTATAAACTTTTGGTTGGACAAGTGGGTTCCAAACAAAGGTCTCCATCTCAATGACATGGTCACTGCGAATGGAAGATGGAAGATGGAAGATGGAAGATGGAACATTGATCTACTAAAGAATCATCTACCTTTGAATACCCTCCAGGAAATTATTGCTTTCCGTCGACCATTGGAGGAGGATGGATCAGATCAAATTGGGTGAATGGGGAAGACTCACTCCACCTTCTCCACAAAATTTGCCTACACCGCTCTATACGCTCATCGCCCCAAGTATAGAAGGGGACAAGGGGAGCATTTGGAGGTGGAAGGGACCACATCACATTCAAACCTTCATGTGGATTGTCGCCCATGGTCAACTGCTGATTAATGAAAGATGGCACAACTGGAACACATCAACATCTCGGCTCTGTAGCACCTGTCAACTACAGAGTGAAAGCCAAATGCATGTCTTGCATGATTGTATATACGCCACTCGCATTTGGCTCCGAGTCTTGCCAACAACACATGTTACATCCTTCTTCGAGATGCAGGGAAAGGAGTGGGTGTTTGGCAACCTTAATAGCTCACACAAGTATACACAAGGTGATGATTGGAACCTAGTCTTCATGGTCACGTGTTGTTTCCTTTGGCAGTGGAGGAAGAAAAAAAATTTGATCAGGATTTTCATTGGCCAGCCGATGGGGTGGCAACCATCATCAGATTGGTGCGTGACATTAAACTCAACATGTGACACCACGTTAATGCAGCTACGTGTAACGCCCCAAATAATTTAACTATTTATTTAAGTAAATTATTTAGGTATTATATTAGTGTAGTTATATTAAAATAATAATATGATGTTTCGTTGAATTAGGGGGTGGTGCTTAGCAATTAAATAAGTAGTAAAAGAGGCCCAGACCCAATAGCGCATGATATAAGCGCTAGGGTTAGAGCCAATTGCTCATTTAGAGAGCAAAAGAAAAAGAAAGCAATGAGAAGAGGAAGAGAGGACGGCGCAAAGGAGAGAAGGAGAAGGCTAGGGTTTGCAATCCTTCAAGGCTAGGATTTGTGATCATCTAAGGCTAAGGTAAGGGTGGGGTTCTGATAACTCTATTTTATATAGAGTATTTCATATGTTTAAACTTAGTATTTGCTCTCTTTCAAATAATAATAAAGAGTTTATATAGTATTTAGTGTGATATATGATATCTTGAGTGATTTGAATGGTTATAGTTATTTATAGGCCATTTTGGATATATTGTGGTATGTTTGATGTTTTTGTTCGGTGTAGTCTCAATGTTATCTCGTGATCAAATGCTCCTCGTGACCGATCCCCGCATCAAACCGCACTACTTGGTGAATGAGCAGCCTGTTTCATATGCATCCACTTGCAATTGATGACCTCATGCCTGGTTCTCTGATGCCATCCAACCTTGTATAGTAGGCGCCTACCATTCACACATAGCTATAGGCATAGCTTTGAAGAGTCACCAACATAGGGACACATGTTCTATCATCATAGAACCACCCTATCTACTAAGTCAAAGATTTCAACTTGGGATTAACTTCTGAAAAGCAACTACAGCTATGATCCACTCAAGATTACTTCAACATGAAGGAAGGAATCACCTCTCTTGAAGGCTATAAAAGGACCTCACATCTTCATTTGGAAATATATCACAATCCATAAGTTAGATCAAAATTTCAATATACATAGTTAGTTTTTATATTTTTAGAGGAAGAGGAAGGAATTGACAAATCCTCCTTAACTCGTTTTCATAGTGTTTGTATAGTGCTAAGGAGTAATGCTACTGCATTGCTAGAAGATTTCATACAAAGGTTTTCAACATTTGTAACTTTTCTCTTGTTGTTTCTCTTTTGTGATTTCTATATATATATATATATATATATATATATATATATATATAAACATGGTCTATTCAGTTTATATATATCTTGCAATGTCTCTTGTTAGCTAAACCTTTCTTAGTTGGAATGTTCTAATCATTTAATGAGCTTTTAAGTAAGTATGTTGCATGTATGTATGTTTGTACTTTAGTTCTTGCTTGATAATCTTTCCAAACTTATTTTGAACTTGATCACTTAGAATAAGTAAGATTTGTAAATGACCAGAAATGGCTTACAATTAAGAACTCAAGAACTAATATGGGTGAGTGTTTTACATAAAGAAAACTTTGTGAAAACCATGCTAAGTCCTAGAGATAGGATAGTATAGTCCATAGGATAATTGTGGGTACTTAAAATACAAGAGTGAATTTATTTAAGCAAATTGGATAATTGTTAGGAGGCAAGATTGGCATCGACACCCCTTTCTTTACTGCATAGAACAAGGATCATAAGAGCTGGTAATGATACTCAAGAAAGTGACCGAAAGGCACATAGCTAATGCAATGAAGATTCAAAGTCTGGTGCATCACATCTTCGCATCACACACTTAGAAGTAAATTACTTGATGAAGACATTCCAACTAGCTTTTCTCTTTTACACTATCAACATCTTTACTTTGCTTTCTTTCTAACTTAGTTGTGATCATCAAACAAAATCCAAAAATTATTTTGTTACTTTGTTACTTTACACTTTACTAGTGCGGTGACCCGTTCGATGGACGGGGCGCACGCTTCAATCATTTTGGAAGATGGGGTCAGGAGATGGACATAAAGCCGATACATTTAAAAGTAAATTGTATAGCGTAAAAGGAAACCCGTTTAGAATTAGTTTTGTCTACACCAACGGTATAAGTTTAGACCTAACAAAAAACTTATAAGCAAAAGTAGTAGTCGTCAGATAAAGTTATATATCCCAAAAAGCAAATAGAAGAAGTCTTAAGTCATTACAAAAAGCGATAATAATATTCAAAACTTAGTTACACAACCCAAAAAAGGAAGCAAAAATAAAAGTTAATAAAGATGAGTAAGAGGTGAGTCCCTAATCTCCATCTTTAGAATATCTCCTTTGAATTGTAGCAAGTCAATTGAACTTCTCTACTGAAAAGTGTCCCATACAAACCATCAGCTCCAAAATCTAAATTAGAGGTAAGATGATAAATATTGATGAAGATGATATGATCGTAAACGTTTGGCGCTTTTTTAATGAATTAGATCATATTGTTAATTGCTGTACATCACAGACCCAACAACTTTCAAATAATGAATTAGATCATATTGTTAGTTGCTTATTAAGAAATCACAAAGTGCAAGTCTTCATAGTATTGATTTATTTGGTATGGGAAAAGTTTTAATACAGAAATTAGGGAGCATTCACATTACCTTTGGTATGGGAAAATCACATTTAATGAAAACACATTTGATCATAATCATGCGGTTGTGAAAGCATTCAAATAGCACATATAATTGATTTTGAAATGACGTTAACACGCATGCATTTGACATCGCCTAATTGTTGTTGTCTCACCGAGCATACATTGATAATATTAAAAAGCAGTGGATAATATTGAAAATAGTACAACTATAAGAGCTATTACGCTTATCCAAGAAAGTGTTTTGTAGACTAATATAAGCCACGACAAAGCAATCTATATAGATTCATATGAAATTCCTAGCGAGATTGTCATTTCTTCTCCGAATTGATAACTCTAAGTGGCTTGGTTGAGGAGAGCTATGCAAGAGAGCAAATTGGACTTCAAAATTTCAAATGACCATCTGTTTGCAAGAGTCTCGAATTTGGAGCATAGCAAGCGATAGATACTAATGAGTACTAAATTTAAAGCGTGGAGATAAATATAAAGCAAAAAGGATGAATCAAAGATCAATTTGGATAAATATCTAATCACCATCTCTTTGTTGTGTTGTATGAGTCAAGATCAATTTGGATTATAAAGTACATGACAGACTATAGATCTTTGATTAATCATGAACTTAAGGCAAAAGAGATAGAAACATAAATGTAAAACACGTATGAATAAAAGATATATCTGAGAATAACACAAAACACCCGAATGAGTTTAAGGACCCATAAGGACAACACAACGCTACTTATATTGTAGATATCTAAATTAGGAGACAAAAGATATATAAATCTCGACTTGAGAAGGGAATCAATTATTACCTTATGCAAGAATCATTTGACAATTGAATAGCCATGTAATTGATCAAGTAATGGGTGCATAATAATAGCACCAATTAAATTGATGTATTGGAATTTAAAATCAAGCTAGAAATGTATTCATCATCACTACCTTATGCCATGAAATCATATGCTTGTCGAGAATTGAAGATGAGATCACTTTAGCAACTCCTTTCAACAAATTATTTCCTCTCACCAAGAACAAAGAAGAGAGCAACAAAAAGTATTAAAATATTGAAGGTTAGTGATGAAAAGACAAACAATGGAAGAAAAGATTCAAATCTTACAAAGACAGTAAAAGGAAAATCAGAGTTGGGATCCTGCACAAACTCAAATCATAAGTAATCTAGTAGTAGCTCAATAATAAATAGAAAATCAAAGCTGCATAAAAAGAAATGTTACTTGTTTCCACATCATATAGGTTGGATTATGAGCAAACAATAAGAGTCAAAGAGAATATAGCAAATGTTGAAGAGCTCTCCAAACCACTAAGCATGTCAAAACCCCAAATTATGAAATCTACTATCTAAAATCACAACTACCAAACGTTGAAACTCACCCTAAGAGTTCATGTTTCATGAGTCGTGAGTAGTATTGTGATTTTCACTAATTAAACACCTCAAAACCTTTAAATTATGGATGTAACACTACTTGCCAAGTCCACGGTGATGATCCCGCATCAAATTTGAACAATAGGACATAAAGGTTATGACAAATCTTCAAATTGAAAAATCAAACGCAAAATTTGAAACTTAAAATAACATCCAATATGGGAAGCAATGACCTACCATTTTAAGCACACACCTTCTCGCAGACTATACAATGATGTATCCAAAGAACTTGTTATATTTCTTTCGTTTTACATGCATTCTGTCCAAATTTATTAAGAAACTCAGTAACAAATCAAACAAAGCAGATCAAATCACCAAATCACTGGCATATGACATGAGATCACAAGGTTAACAACTTATTGTTGCACAAATACTTTAGCATAAGCAACTTTTGATGATGTAAAAGCAGCACAATTCAACACTAACACAGAAATCAGTATTATATCAAATCCAATTATCCACTTATTATAACTTTAAGAAAACATGGCTAACTACAGCTACCAATGGTATATAACTTAAACTTTAAAAAAAAACTATAAAAAAAGGTAAAAAAAAGGATATAAAATATATACTTTTAGCTACTAATGGGTCGAATAGATACTTGATTGATTGCCAAGGGTTATCCCTCTGAAATCAAAGTTCCGAAATTGATTGCTTTTTATCAATAGAATGGCAACCTCAAAGTTCTGACATTGATTTTGAACAACAATTAAATTACCAAATTGGCATGATGAACCTTGCAAAGAACCTTCATCTCAGACATAAGTTCTTTAACTTTAGTAGCTGTCATTCTCTTAATAGCTAACTTCCTACAAGGATTTTATTACATATAAAAAACATATGAGAATAAAGACAGAGAAGCAAATTTGAAACTTGTATGGTTCAAAGCTTCCACAAAAGAAGTAGTTTCTTGGTCTTGCATCACTCCAAGGAACCAAAAACAATGTCTTAATTTGCACTTGATAATCAGTAAATTCTTGAAAACTCAACTTATATGTAGAATTTTTGATAACGGGATGTTATTAAAAAAATCAAACAAATGAAAAGGAACAAAGAGATAAAAAGAAAACGGTGTGGTATTTTTAATACAAAGATGAAGAGTGTTGCTTGAAAAACACAACACATAAAACTAAGATGATCAAGGATACAAAGCTTGAGTTATACAGTTTAATAGTCTAAGATACATATTCCAATGAGTAAAGGAAGGTGTGGTTTGATCATATATACACATCTAAGACATAAAAAATGCAATTACATATCCACCTAAAGCATTAGTGTCAAATAAATTAAAGGAAAGACATTGTATCCGAAATTCTTGTTGAAGACATTATTAGCAATTCTCCACATAAGAGTGAAAGTAAGATTTGATGAATCTCAATAAGTTTCAAAGATTTAGATCAGCTAGTATATACAACTTTAACATTGTGAATATACATCTGCAGCTTAATGCTTTGTACCAAAGAGTCGTGTCAATGACACCAGAAACAACTCTTCACATATAGCTAAAGGTAATATAACAAATTCATAATGATAAATATTTGAGACCATGCATCCGTGAGACAATATATCCTTGAAACATGAAGGAGGCATTTAATCAAACAGGAAGGACACATAAATAAAAGGCACACTTACAAATATGAAGCACTTGGAGCATTTTGAAATCAAACAATGATGGCATGGACAATAAGATTTTAATGAAAATGAACCTACTAAAATTCTTACCACTTGCAATCGTTCACCACACCCAGAACCGCCGTTAACGAAACTGAATGACACCCACCGCGTGGCGTCGCCGGAAACTGAGTGAGTTGTTCCTCTTTTAGTTAACACCTCCTAAAGATAAAGAAAAACACAATAAAACAATAGGATCAATGGAACAAATTATACAAATCCTATTCTGAAATCAATTATATTTCTCAAACATGCATATAATCAAACACACGGTGAGCAGATTGAAAACGGGAGCATCCATGGAATCAAAAATTTAGGTTTAGAGAGAGCGATGAGAGATGATGAGTACGAAATGAACAATTTGCATAAAATACCTTGACACGTAGATTCTTGGCATCCTGCACTCCACCATTCTCCGAATTGGGTCGACCTAACTGCCTTGAATCACAAGCCCTAAATCATAAATCACAACCACAATCAGGGATCCGAACAACAGTCAGGGAAGCATGGAAGAAACTTCACATACCATGATATATTGACAGTTGACACACTTCTCAACACAGGCTCACATTAGTCAAGTGTCAATTGTTGCTCACCTGTTTGAATCATAGCAAAAGAATATGCAATGTGACGAAGGATTTATAAAGAAAACTAAACCATTCTAATGTAGATTCTGGTAATGGCCAAACTAACCATAATTCAAAGAGCTTGTTATACTAATCCTAAGAATTCTATCCCTGTATAGGGTTCCATTGGCATTCTTTGAATCAATTTTGTAGCTTCTTCTAATTTACATTTCGACCTAGTCAGTAATCGAAAGTGAAGAGAAAATCAAGACAAACCATTAGAACCCAAAAACAAAGAATGAAGCTCACTAACCAATATAACCGAAAACAACATTTCACGACTCTTCACATGCTTGAAACCCGCCAAACCAAAGAAAAGGAAATTTACAACAGCGATAAAAAAATTAAAGAAAATAGAAGAGAAGGAACAATGAAAACAATTTAACTATTACCACTACCACATGTCTGGTTCAACCTCAAAGAGTTTAAACAAATAAAAAACCAGCTTCATGGTCTATTTCAATGGAATTCATTTCATCAAACACCTTGCACTCATTCCTAAAGCAACCTCCCACAAAAAAACGCATGGATTTTTTATAACCTTTACACCAATCAAAGACTTAATGATTCATCAAACTTTTAGCCATCAACAATAAATCACAGAACCGATCAAATTGTGAAAACAAAGAACAAACATGCAAAGCTTTACCTCATCCGCTCAGTTACAAATGCAATGTGATGCTCCATCCGACATCTCAACCGCTCTGTGCACCGTACTAACACTCTGTGATGCCGTAATGCTCCATGCAATGTCGCAACTGCTTCGTGCCACGCCGGAATGCTCGCCGCCGAAACAGCCGCCGTGACCTCCCCCTCTCACCATCGCACCACCCCCTCTCACCCAAAATTGCCGTTGCAACCGCCGCCGTGAAGCCTTCTTTCTCTTTCTCCCTGAGAAATCTGAAGTTTTCCTTCCTCCTGTTAGCCATTGATAGGCGATTTCTGGTGTGTTTCATTGCAGCAAGCATCTTCTTCTATGATGCTTGCACCTACAAAATCATAATTAAATCAAATACCCACATAATGAAATTTATGAAAACAATGAAATTGGAGTTTGAATGAATGAAAAAAAAAAGTAACTTTGAGGAGAAGAAGAAGAACCCTTATCCCATCTTTCCAAAATCAAGATGCTCAATGAAAGAAAGTTCCATGAGTGTTGGCAGAGAGATGGAAGGAAGGGGGGAAGGAAAGTGAAGGGAGATGGGGTGAGAGAGAGAGAGACATGGCGACGGAGAGAAGAGGGTGGGGACGAGATGGGTGTGGCTGATCGGAAGAGAAGAGAGAGAGATCTATGAGAGTGGGAAGAGAGAAGAGAATAGAGAGATTGAAAGAAAGGAAGCGTGAGGAAGGAAGAAAGAAAATGTATCTCTTATTTTCCTATCAGTCTTTTCACCTGACATCTTCACATGGGAGTGACAACATATCACATGGCAAGAAAGCCAAATCCAACATGGAGCTTATGTGGCACACATGGTAGCTAGTGAGTGGCTGGCGTTTTTGGCGGGAATGACATGGCAAAGGTGATGTGGAGACTTAACAAGATGTATTGTCTTTGATTACTTTATATTGATTTTAAAAGTGAGTTTTTCAATCTCTGTGGGTTCGATCTTTTTACTACTTGTTTTTGGACAGTGTATACTTGCACACAAGTGTATGTGTTTTCCATGCACCAGGTTCTATCTCTATAATAGGGTGTAGGATGGGTTTTATGTGGGAGATTATGACCTTTGATGTTTCTTGACTTTGTTTGGTGCCTATGTGATGTTTGATAAAATGTATTTGGTAGCATGTACAAATTATTTGATGATTGATGATTATGCGCTATGTTGGCGCCACCTAGGCGCCGTTTTCATGTGCTGCTGGCGCCACTATGCGCCATGTTGCTAAGTGTTGTGTTGCTGTAATTGCATGTTGCTGTATTTGTTGTGTTGTTGTATTTGTTGTGTTGCTGTAATTGCATGTTGTTGTAATTGATGTGTTGTTGTAATTCTTTGTAATTCTTTTGGTTCTTTGTAATTGCATGTTCTTTGTATTCTTTGTGTTGGTTGTTGTATTTGTTGTGTCTTTGTAATTGCATGTTCTTTGTAATTGCCGTGTTGTTGTAATTGTTGTGTTGCGTTTTAGTGCCGCCACCTTTGGCGCCGATTTGTGTGTTGTTTGGCGCCCTATCTTTGCTATGTTGCCCCTGGCGCGCCGCCATGCGGCCGTTTGGCGCCTGTGTTGCCGTGTTGCCTTGACGCCATTTCTTGTTGTTGTTTAGGGGCGCCCCGTGTGGTTGTCCCATAGTTGTGGTGTGTTTTCAGTGTCGTAGTAGTGGTGAGTGCTTGTTGAATGATAGACTAACTCATAGGTGTTGGTGGGTTGGGCGTTTTTGGTGTGTTTTTGGTGCTTTTGGTGTGGTGGGAATGCCTGTTTGGTGATGTGGCTATTCTGGTAATTAAGGTGATGGGTCTATGACCAATTGATGATGTTAGTGTTGTTGTGTAAGTTGTTGTTGTTGGTGTGATTGTATAAATCGTGGTTGTTGTTGTTGATTGGTGTTTGGTGTAACGCCCCAAATTTTATTAGAAATTATTTGGAGTTGATTTGATAAGATTATATTATTCTGATTTATTGTGTGATTGAGCCATTAAATTAGTTGAATAAATATATTTTTATATTTAAATGTATTTTTACAAGCTATTTGTGATATATGATTGTTATTCATATTTATACTTATTTATTTTATTTTTAATAAAATACTAGTGTTTGAGATATCATTTCTTTATAGAAATTATTTTTAAGCTATTGAGATATTAAAATAAGAGTTGTAGTGAAATTGGGGGGTTTTAAAATGATTTAGAGGTGAATTTGTACTTTTACTCGCATACAACCCTCCCTTGATGCTTACACCCCCCTGTTTTCCAGCCCAATTGACCAAACCGGCCCATTCCTTTCTCCTTCTTCCCTGCGTTCTGCGTGAGAGAGCAGCAGAAAAACCTCACGCCGTTTCTCTCTCAAATGGCGTCCTCACCCTCCTCTCCTCGGTGGAACCCCAAACTTCACCTTCCCACACGAAATCCGCCGCTGATCTCGAATCCGACCTCTGTTCCTTCAACCGTGGTTCCGTCTGTATTCGCGATCTTAACCGCAAATAATACACAAACCAGAAAATAATTTCATTCCACTCTAGTCCTTTCATCCCCTACAGTGTTTGGCCAGGAACTGAGTTGTTGTGCGAATCTTTGATTGAGTTCTTCGCGACATCATTTTTCTCCACCCCCGTTAGCTATTATGCCACGGAACCTAAGCTTATGTTTCAATTTGGTAAGAACATTCGTACCATTATTCCACTCTTATAATAGTTACCATGATGTCTTCGAGGACACTGCTCCAATAATTATCGTATTAGTACTATGCAACTTACTTTTCTATTCTGTTTAATTTAATGGATGGGGTAGCTATGTATTTTTGGATATATATAACTTTTATATAACCACATTTGAAGAAAACTATATTTTGAGAAAGTATATTAGTCTTGGAAGCTACGTTTTATGGTTGCTGTATATAGATATATAATTATATATGGTTTATTTGATTTAATATACTAGACTATTCTATTGTCATTACTTAGACATGTACATGAGTTTACAGTTAAGCTATGATACTGAATAGTATAATATTCTAATTTCCAATACAATTTAGAGATTACCTTAATTTAGATTACTAATATTTTAATATAATCTTGTTAAACTATTTTGACAATGAAAAGGGGATTTTATAGTTATTTCTTAGAAGATCAAAGGAGTATCTTTAATATTTCTAGTGTATGACTATCCTTGTTGTTTTTACATAATTGTTCGTGTTTGAGTCAAACATTGTCCTACTGGAATTCTGTTTTGGAGTATTTGAGTAGCTTGGTTTCGGTTTTGAAGCGGTTGGACAAGTTAGGAGCGAGTTCGTGAAGTTCGGGTCGTGAGCTTCGGAACGTCTCGGTAGTTCGTAAGGTTAGGGGATTCTCACTTACGTCTATAATAATTTGTAAGATATGTATGGTGTGTGGAATAGCACTAGGTTGCTTGATTGTGCGAATTTTATGTTAATTATATGTTGGTTGTTGCATTTGATGCTTACTTGGGTGATACATGTTGCTTGTTGTTGGAAAGATAGGAGTTGTTAAATATGCATGCTAGGTGTTTGTTTAAATGTTCAATGTGATGATTGATGAGGATATGTGAATTAAAAGATGTTGGTTAAATTGTTTAGATGAGTGTTAGTAAATGGAGAATTGATTGTTGGATTAAAATGTGGATGAGTTGTTTGGTTTAGGTGAGTGGAAGGAGAGGGCGCCAAATAGCCAAGAAAATGGCGCCTAGGAAGGGTATAGGTGGCTGTGCAGTTGTTGGTGTGTGGGTGTGAGGGGAGGGGCGCCAATTCCCTAAAGAAATGGCGCCTGCGTGCGTGACTTAGTGTTAGTGTGTGCTGTGTGTGTGTGTGTGTGTTGCGCTAAGTGGGGCGCCAAAGTGGCTGCCCCTTGGCGCCTAGGGTGCTTAAATGGGACCTAAGTGACATATTTCGTCCCTAAGAATTAATTTAATCCTTGGTGTGACAAAATAGTCCCTAAGAATTAAATTAATCCTTGGAGTGATAAAATAGTCCTTTAGTATCCAATTAAGCCTAATGAGTCAAAATAATTCCTAAGTACCAAAATTAACCATAACGTGTCAAAATAGTCCTTAGATGCTAAATTAATCTTTGGTGTGTCAAAATGGTCCTTAGGTGTGGAAAAGGTCCTTATGAGGTGTTTTGGTCCTTAGGTGGGATTTGATTTAATAAATGGGGTGTGGTGGTGAGAACATGATAAAATGGTGGTTAATAAATGATGTGGGCTTCGGCCAACAAGGTGGTTAATAATTGATGTGGGCTTCGGCCAATGAGGTGGTTAATAAATGAGGTGGGCTTTGGCCAACAAGGTGGTTAATAATTGATGTGATGTATTTTATTGTGTTGTGATGCATTTGTCATGGCGTCACATAACTCATATGCATATAAACAAGGTGGTATGGCTTCGGCCAAAACATGGTGGGTGGCTTCGGCCAAACAAGGTGGTTGCCCGACGGGGTTATTAAGGTGGTTATGGATCCACATGCATATTGCACACATGCATACATTCATACTCTCCTTGAATGCTTGTTGAGGCTTAGTTAATTCTTTACTGTTGCTTCTCGGTATTATAGTCGAATGGTAAATGACTTAATTGTTGTGGAATTGATGTTGCTAGATGCTTCCTAATATAATGCTTATCTTACTTGTTATTATTTATGTAAAGAGACTCACCCTAGCGCTTTTATGTTGCCTGCTCTCGTGGCAACGCCAGGTGATACTGAGTGAAGGTGTTCACGCCTTTTGGGTCGTCTGTGTCAGCTCTGATTAGTAACACCAGGGACGGGAGTTGTAGTAATGCCATTTTATTTTATGTATTAGACTGATTTGGATTATGTACTGAATGTGTTGAACTTAGTTTTTATTCCGCTGTGCTGTAAACCTATTTTCTGGATTATTGTAAACTTAAGACATGGTTGAGGGTTTCCCCCATCTGGATATGATGTATATATTTCGCGCACTAGAGGCGTTTGAGTTTTAAATGCTATTTTGTAGTATTTTGAGGAAATGTAGCACTCTCCTTGAGGTGCGTGGAAATTTTTTTGAAAACTCTGATTTCTATTTAGTAAAATAATAAATAAATAAAGGGGGTGTTACATTTGGTGCATGGTTCATGGTGTCACATGCATGTCATGCCTCCGGTGATGGTGTGGGCTTCGGCCTGAAGCTATAGGTGATGATTTTGATGCTCAAAATAAAATTGGTGATGAACGGTACCGCATGCATATACCCGTTGGTGTGGGTTGCATCTCATTCATTCTCGCATGTCATAGTGATGTCCCCTTGGTGGTTGTATGTTGATGATTCCATGTATTAACGATGTTCCTTGGTAGTTATAATTTGGTGTTTTCCTTGGCTGTGTATGCTGATGTTGTTATTACGCTGTAGTTAGTTGCTGTAACTCTAGCATATTGCCTATCGTACAGGCTACTATATTGATTGATATCTCACCCCTTCTGTTTGAATGTTACCCCTATGTTGGTAACGTGCAGGTGATAGTGAGTGAAGGCTTGTCTACCTTCGCCAGTTGAGTCGGTGTTACACTACGTGCGAGACAGTGATGATAAGGTGGAAACCTCCCCTATAGAGTGGACGAAATTAAATTGGGACGACAGCAACAAATTTGATGTGGGACAGGCTGGTTATGGGGGCTTGTTGTGAAACTCTGATGGAATATGGCTGCAGGGGAACGCCTCCCATATTGGTATTTGCATTGCGCTTCAGGCAGAAATGTGGGCGATGTGGATGGGTGTTAGAATTGCTTAAAGCAGAAATGTGGGCGTTGTGCTGATTGGCTTGCAAGCTGCGGACTTCACCTACCTCATAATGACCTTTTGGAGTTGGAGAATCCTCTGACAGGGCTTCAACGGATCCTTATTGAGGACTTGACTGTGACTTCTATTCCCAGAGATGTTGGAGTAGTTTAATTTCTTTTTCTCGTTGGGCGAAAGCCCTCTTTATGTACCAAAATAAAAGAAACTACAATACACAATAATAGTATTAAATTAAGGGTGTGTTTGATTCGCTAAGCAGTAAGGGATTGGACTGGACAACTCCAGTTGTACCCTGTTTGATTTGAAAACTGTTCACAGTACTGGACAGAAATGAGGCCAAGGGACTGGACAAAGACTCAAATTCTTGTACCTCACAAAACCACATTACAACTTCTTGTCCCACAGTACAACTTCTCTTTACCTATCTCATTCATCTCTCTTTCTCTCCCCCCTCTCTACCTCTCATTTTCTCTACCTCTCTAATACATTTTACATTATAATTTTTTAATTAGATTATTATAATATATGTTATATAAAATCATTATAAACATTAGAAAGAGAATTAAAATAAAATTTACATTTTTTTGTTTGTGCTGTCTATTGTTCACCAAAAAATATACTGGACAAAAGCATTCGAGTGTTATCTTTGTCTGTCAGTCAAGATCTTGTCGCTGCTTGCAAATCAAACGACCCTAAAAAACAAAATAAAAGAATGATGAATTAAAAATAGGGATGGGAAGTTACACGGATGGAATGAGGTACAACAACAACAACAATAATAATAACAACAACAACAATAATAATAATAATAATTTCCTTCAAATAATAATAATAATAATACTATTCATCTCTCATTTTTTTTGACCAAACATCTCACCCTTTCTATGTTTAGCAACATTGCACAATTAATTGTCAAATTTGTAAATCTCGATCTTACTCTTTCTCTTTCTGTTTGTGCATTAAATCAAGCAAGATTCCATTATAAATAATTCTTAAAAAATGATTGTTATTAATGAATATTTAGGTTTTGTTTTTTTGACGCAATTTAGGTTTTGTTCATAACATGAAAACCTACCTTATGTGTGTTCATAACAAGGAAATATTATATTTTATAAATGATTTTTTTTCTTTTGAGTCTCAATAGGAACCATTGCATGTTGTTGGTATAATGAGTACAATTTAATAAAATCAAGTGCTAGGAAAATGTCCAATTTAGGAATCTTAAAAATTTGCCATTTGTCTAAGAAAGGGGCAATTTGTAAAAGTGCCACAAAACCCAAAATTTTGTAGCTTTTCCAAAAGTTTGCAAGAAAAAATGTGCACTGAGTACTGATGCACCTGACACGTAAAAAAAAAGTCTGCACTTGCAGTAGACGCTGATGGGACAAAAAAAGTGGACACACAAAAAACAGCTTTAGGCGCTGGAAAAAAAATACCCACTAAGGAAAATTCTGAAATATCATTTTTTAAAAATGTTATTAAATTAATATTAAATGATCTACAATTTACTATACTAAAACTACTAAAAGCAATTTGTATAAACAAAACTACTAAGACCATCAATTTAACCACTAATAATTGTCAAAAAGAAAAAGTTTTAACCACTATCAAAATTTCTAAAACAACTTTTTAAAATAATTTAATTATAATGTTTAAATTAATAGTAAGTAATTTAGAATAAGAAATATAAACAACTGGAAAAGAGCGACTATTGGGACCGTCAACACGAGGGACAATAAGAGACCGACAACCGGAGGGATAACGAGACCGATGACAAGAGAGGCAACAAGGAGCGGCAACTATTTTAATAAATTTGAAATATAGTATTTTATTAAGTTCTTCCTTTTTCTTTTATTAAATTTTGCAACTTTCAACGTATTTATAATTTCATAGCAAATTACGACAAATACGGTCTCACCCGTGCAGATGCACGGGTAAAATACTAGTTAATTTTTATATTTTTGTCTTTATAAATGTATTTTTTTTCTATAAATGTTTGTTTTGCTTTTGGTTTCGACCTGAAAAAGTTACTTATTTGTGGTATAATTGAAGTCACCAATGTCACAAGGAAGGGGGGTTGGAATTATGACCCTTTTAAAATTATCCTGAAATAAAAGAACTTTGATCACAAGAGTTATTGAGAATCAAGAGAATAAGTGTTATGTGTTAGATAGAAAAAATCCTCTTAGTTAATTGGATGAGCTAAGAAGGGTGATTGAACAGTCTTCACAGTTATAACAAACTGAGAAGGGTCAGTCAATTCTTCCTTCACTCTTCTCACTGTTATTACACTATTGTTTCGAGTAGAGTTTTGCTGTGAATGATGTATTATATATGAAAATCACTTATCAAGAGTTTTAAAACATTTTCTAGCTTCAAGAAGGTTCTGAGAAGGGTTGAAAAACTCTTTGTTCTAGTTACTGCTAAGAAGGGTCAGATGTGACTCTTCTTAGGTTTTCACAAATCTCTCCTCAAGAGGAGTTGTTCTCAAACAGTAAACTAAAAGCTTAAAGCAATAAATAACACATGGATTTATAGTGGTTCACCCAAAAAGAACATGGGCTACTCCACTCCTTACACCTAGTGAGATTTTCCACTATTTTCCAAATAGTTTACACCCTTTCACACTTCACACAAGTTGAAAGCTCTTGGTAGTTTTCTTCTCACAGCTCTACATACTGTATACTCCACTAATAGACTTCTTCAAAGCTATTAGATTGCTTTTAACACAAAAGCACTCAATTCTCAAGTCCTACAGCAACACATGCTACTTGAGAAGGTTCCCTATTTAAGGTTCTTTTAATTACAAGGGTTTTGGGATTACTTAGAGCTTGGTTGACATAAATGGAATATACATGAATGTATTACAAAACAAGACTTAATACACACTCAGAGATTAGGTGAATCCCTTTTGGTTTATGTGCAGCTGAGTATGGAAGAGAGAAAACTTGAATAGGTGAGAAGGGTTATATCTTAGAAATTTAATCCACTCTCTTGAAGATCAATGGAGACCAGAGCTGTTGTTATATAGACTTGATATTGTGTATTAACTGCTGGTCCAAGAATTTTAGTCATTGCATCAACAACTAGTCGTTTATAGCCGTTTGAAATACGCTCTTGTTGTCATTTTCTGCACTCTGCAGAAACAGGTTGTTCCCAGCTGTCATCACCCTTCTCAATGTGACTCTTCTCACTGTGACTCTTCTCACATGACTTTATAGTTGAAGATGATGCTTCTCAAGATGAATCTTCTCATGTTGATGCAGTTCTAGGATGATGACTCTTCCTGTCATGACCCTTCTCAAGCCCATGACTCTTCTTAACATGATTCTTATGATCATGACCCTTCTTGGGATCATGACTCTTCTTAGCTTGATTTTGCATTTGTCATGACTCTTCTTGCTATTGATCTTCTTTAGATATCCTTCTCATATTGCCTCAACACATGATGAATCTTCTCAAGCAGAATTCTTCCAAGATTACCAAGGGTTCTTGATCTTAATTCTTATACTTGGGAAGCTTCCTTTTTCAGAATAGTGTGGACAATGATTCTTTTCTGTTTTCTCTTAGAATGATGCTTCTCATAAGCAAATGACTTGTTGAGATTAATTGTGTGATCATGTTCTTATGAAACACTCAACAAGAGGCATTAGTAATACATATGATCAGAAACCTTAAGCTTCTCATCATTGAGGTTTGTTGAACATCAAAACATTTATTAGGGATTTTGCCTCAACAATCTCCCCCTTTTTGATGTTTGACAACCTCAATTGAGATGGATTAAGTTTTCTGATATTGTTTGAAAATTTCTTAAGGCATTTTTCTTTTTACTCCCCCTGAATTTATGCTTGTTAGTTTGATGTTTTAAGTTATGTTCAACATATGCATAAATCTGAATTTAACACACAAGAAAACATAATCAAGAACATTCATTCAATTCATCAAAAAATCATTGCATGATTACATTTCAAATATGTTCTTGTAGCCCAGAAATTAAAGCAAACAAAGAGAAGACTACTTCTCACAAAACAAAGAGTGCCTAATTGCACAACTATTTGCTACTACAAAGCATCAAAACAAGGGCTGGGCTGGTGAATTACTTATATTAAAACCATTATAGTTTTGAAACATGTTTATTTTAAGAGTAAATATGTTCATTTCAATTTAATGGTAAATATGTCCATATCAATTTTGTCCTTTTCTTTCTCTTTCTCTTTCTCTTTCTTACGTTAATTACTTCTTGCGTTTTTAGATTTTTAACTTTTCTCTCTCATCTTTTTCCCCACAATTCACTCTTCTTAACGATCATTTTTTGTCTTTTCCTTCCCTCTCTCTCTCTCCACTTTTTTAAATTTGTTATTTTGTCTTTCATTCTTTTTTCTTTAGTTTAGTTTTTCTAATTATCATCTTTGTCTTTTCCTTCCCCACATCATTTGTGTCTCACGTTTTATCTTTATGATCTTCCTTCTTTTTGCTTTCTCTCTCTCTCTCTCCACCTTTTTTTCCCACAATTCACTCTTCTTAATGATCATTTTTTGTCTTTTCCTACCCTCTATCTCTCCACTTTTTTAAATTTGTTTTTTTGTCTTTCATTCTTTTTTCCTAGTTCTGTTTTTCTAATTATTATATTTGTCTTTTCCTTCCCCATATCACTTGTGTCTCACGTTTTATCTTTATGATCTTCCTTCTTTTTGCTCTCTCTCTCTCTCCCCTTTTTCTTTAAGAGTAAATATGTTCATTTCAATTTAAGGGTAAATATGTCCATTTAAATTTTGTCCTTTTCTTTCTCTTTCTCTTTCTTACGCCTACTTCTTGCGTTTTTTGATTTTTAACTTTTTTCTCTCATCTTTTTTCCACAATTCACTCTTCTTAACGATCATTTTTTGTCTTTTCCTTCCCCCTCTCTCTCTCTCTCTCCACTCTTTTAAATTTGTTTTTTTTTGTCTTTCATTCTTTTTTCCTTAGTTCGATTTTTCTAATTATCATCTTTGTTTTTTCCTTCCCCATATCACTTGTGTCTCACGTTTTATCTTTATGATCTTCCTTCTTTTTGCTCTCTCTCTCTTCCCTTTTTCTTTACTCTTCTCAATTTACTTTTGTTTTGATAAACTTTGTGACTTTTCTCTTTTCTTTTTTATCTCTCACTTTGAATTATCTCTCTTCTCTTTTTTTTTTTTTTTTTTTTTTTTTTTACTTTTTATATGAATTTTATTTTAATATACTCTACTATATTTATAAGAATATTTTTTGCCGGTGAAATAGATACAAACGTGAGAGTGAGAGAGAGAGAGAGAAGGGGAAGGAAAAGACGAAAAAAGGTTGTTAAGATGAATGAATTGTGGGAAAAAAGATGGGAGAGACAAAATAGTTGAAATCGAAAAAGAAAGAAGTAGATGTAGGGGCAACGAGAACGACAATTAGTATCGACAATGCGAGCGACAACGAGAGGCCGACAACTGGAGGTGCAACGAGAGCGACAACTGGAGGTGCAACGAAAGCGCCAATTGAAGCGCCAACGGGAGAGGCAACAGGAGCACCAACGGAAACGCCAACAGGAGCACCAACGGGGGTGCATATTTTATATTAAATTTCATTTTATTTTTTCTGAATTTTACTCCATAATTAATATTATAATAAGACACCCACTTTTTTTTTAACTTTTTCCAATACAGTTGTTTTAATAAATTTGAAACATAGCCTTTTTCATGTTCTTCCTTTTTTTGTATTACATTTTACAACTTTCAACGTATTTATAATTTCATAGCAAATTACAACAAATACAGTCTCATTTGTGCGGATGCACCGGTAAAATACTAGGTACTTTATATATCTTTGTCTTTATAAATGTCTTTTTTTATATAAGTGAAGACAAAGCATGCTGAAAAGACTCGTGTTGGTTCGTGGGGGCAGTCGACAGTTCTGGAAGCAGTCTGGGATGTTACAATACCTCCATTAGAAAACACCCAATTGAAGAGCTTACTATTGATGTGAGCCTTGATGTAAAGAGGTTTCAAATACTTGGTCATGTCAATGGTGGGCTTTTCAAATAACATACCCTTGGTTATCTGGTTCTCTTCTTCGGTCAAGGCAGCGCATTCAGTCTCCTCAACAAAGACATCACATTCTAGCTCCTCGGGTTGTCCTTTGGTTCCTCAGAATTCCATAGAAGCAATCCAACCATTTTCTATATCTGCCAGAAGGCCCTCGCCTACTATTAAAACTCCACGTTTTCGTCAGCCGCATCAACGTCCAAACGTGTCCACGTGTATTGAATACTTGTTTCCCATGCGAGCCCTTTGCCTCGACCAAAACATCCTCAGCTATGCACTTCATTATGCCCTCGCCCACTAGCTCCTCAGTTGAGTTATCTTCTAGCTGAACTCCTTGTTCTAAGCAAACATGATTACTCCCTTGGCGCTTCAGCCTCTGAGTTGTCTTTTTAAACACTTTTGACCAAGCCTTCTTGTCATCCGCTAATACTTGCCTTCCTCGGCAATCATTTTCCACTGAGACTCTGAGTTATTACGTATCTTTACCTCCTCGACCATATTCATGAGGCTACCTTAACCAATTATCTGGTTGTCTTTATTTGAAATAACAGAAAAACATTGGGAGCATAAGGTAAATCAAGCCCCAATAAGCTTCATGCCCTTCTTCTTGCTCCATACATGAGTGCCTCATGTAACGCCCTAAAATAATTTAATTATTTATTTAATTAAGTTATTTGAGGGATTACGGTATTTATTTAAATTGAGTAATAATGTTGGAATTAATTTTATTGCAGAGGGGGTCTAGCTGAGTAACTAAAGGGGTGCAATTAGGGCCCAAGTCATTTTGTTGACCCAAGCCCATTTTTAAAACCCCAAAACCCTATGTGGAGCGTCCCATTCCACAACAGAAAGAAGAAGAACCGAAGCTTGAGTGAGGAGGAGTGCTGCGCGACGTGAGGATTGGAGGAGAAGGAGAGCTTTTCTCAAACTCTTCAATAGGTAATGATTTTCAATCCCTTCTCTTCCTTTTTCCTCCCTATTCACGCTGTAACCCTCAATTCCTCACCCTCCATCGTTGTTGTTTTTCCCCTTTCTCTGTTTTTCCTGCTACTCCGTGCGTGCGAGAAGAGAGAGGAGGAGCGTGCGTTGTGGTGATTCCGTGGCTTGTTGATTTGAGTTCTTCAATCCTTCAAGGTATGGGGACTCTTTCTATACCTATAATAATTCTTAGGATTTGTGTTAGGTGTTGGTTGAGTGGTAGGTTATTAGAATTGTTGATTTAGTGAATGTTGATTGTTACTGTGAAACCATAATTCTTTTCGTGTTCGCCCAATTGGAATGCTATGGTCTCTTGATGAATATAAATGAATATGTGTTTGGGATGTGCATACTAATTGGTTGTGAAATTTCCTCAATAAAGAGAAATGTGAAATTATGCTAGTTGTATGATAATTGATGATATGTTCAATGAATGTTGCTGAGATGGCGTGAATTTGTGCCGTGTAGTGTTGTAGGAAAAGGTGTTGCTGAGGTATGAAAGGGTAGTGTGAAGTGTGTGTGGAGTGTATCGGCCTAGGCGCCATTTTGCTAGGATTAGTGCGCCTTGGCTGTGTCTGCGTGCGTGGTCTGGGTGTGCTGGAGCAGGGCGCCAAAATTGGCTGCCCTGCGTGTGGAAATTGTGAGTGAACCGAGGGAGGGGGCGCCAAATGGCATGCCCGTGTGCGTGTGTGTGCGGTGAAGGGGGGTGGCGCCAAGTCTTTCGGGTAGTCGGCGCTGGTATCTTCTTTGGATTGCTTTGCGTGGAGTGTGTGTGTGAGTGAAGGGGCGCCAAATTGCAGTGCAAATGGCGCCAGGTTGCTGTACGCAACTTGCTGTGTGTGTGTGTCTGAGCAGGGCGCCAAATGTTGCTGCCCTGCGTGTCTGTGTGCGCCCGGTGGTGCAGGGATGGTGAGTGTGTGTGTGTGTCTTGGGTGCAGGCGCCAAATATGGCAGCCTAGTGCGCCCGGTTGGGCTGGTTGTGCATGTGAGTGTGTGAGTGTGTTGCGATGGGGCGCCAAAGTGGCTGCCCGAAGTGGCGCCAGTGGCGCTAGTGTGGTTCCTAGGTGTCTTGTGGTCCCTAGGGTGTTAGTTGGTCCAACCATTGTGTTGTGGAGTAATTGTGAGCTAAAATATTAATGCGAGAGTATAAATCAAATTATAAATTAAGTGGAGTGTGAAAGCGGTGTGGGACTTCAGTCCAAAAAGTGATGGGCAGCCCTCAAGGCTGATTTGTTGAAGAGATAGAGGTGAGTAAATAATTGAATAAATGGTGAGCCTAATAAGTTGTGGCAATATGTGTGTTGTGGTGCATCAACATAGAACTTCATGATGCATATGCATAAAGCGATGTGTAGGCTTCGGCCAAAGCGACGTGGGACTCCGGTCCAAAGCGATGAGTGCCCTCCAGGCAAATAGTGGTGATGAAGGATCCTCATGCATGTTGCATACATGCATAAACATCATACCCATGTTAATGAATTTATTGATGATGTGTTGATAATGTGGTGAATTAGTTGTGTTTGTTGCCTTGCCAATATGTAATGCCTATCCTATCTATTATTATTTGTATATAAAGACTCACCCATTCTGCTTGGAATGTTGCTCTTATGTGGCAACGCTGCAGGTACTCGCGAGTGAGGGCATCCTTATGCCTGTCTACTAGTAGTCGTGTCTCAGCTCTGATGTGTAGCACCAGGGGGAGGGCGTAGTCGTCTTTTATTTTATTATTTGATGCTTTAGACTTTTATTTGATGATGTACTAAGTGATTTGTTAAAACCTAGTAATTTCTTCCGCTGTGTTAGATATACGTCCTTTATTTGATCTTGTAAACTAAAAGCAGTGTTTGAAGAGGGTCCGACCAAACTATGTCTGTCGCGTGATCGTTTAATATTTTATAAACTTCTTATGATTTGACTATGAGCTGATTGTTTTTATAAGCGTTGAAATGCGACATTCCCTTTCGTGATTTTAAATTTAAACACTCTGATAGAATACAGTGATTAACGGTTGTCTAGAAAGGGGGTGTTACATTAGTGGTATCAGAGCTGAAGTTTGGTCTGTCCGACCAAGTGTCTAATTGTTGTGTCTGTTGTGTCTAATTTTGTTCCTTTGTGTAGCAATCTGATTTGATGGCGAGACGCGGTGATGCTGCTTTGGCTGCTGCTCTGCAAGCCATAGCCCAAGCTGTTGGGGACCAAAACGCTGCTGGTAATGTGACTGCTCGCAACTTAGCAACGTTCCAGAGGGAAAACCCACCCACCTTCAAGGGTCGGTATAACCCCGATGGGGCCTTGGCCTGGTTAAAGGAGATAGAGCGGATCTTCCGTGTCATGGAGAGTGCTTCTTCTTGAGAAAGTGAAGTTGGGAACCCACATGCTAGCAGAGGAAGCTGATGGTTGGTGGTTGGGAGCGTCGAGAAGGTTAGGAGCTGCTGGTGAGGAGGTTACTTGGGAGGTCTTCACCAGAGAGTTCAAGAGAAAGTATTACCCTGAGGATGTGCGGGCTAAGAAGGAAGTAGAGTTCTTAGAGCTGAAGCAAGGTAATAAGACTGTAGCTGAGTATGCCGCCAAATTCGAGGAATTGGCCGAATTCTGTCCTTACTATGCCGATGAAGCCGGTTCTGAGTTTTCTAAGTGCGTCAAGTTCGAGAGTGGTCTGCGCCCGGATATAAAGAAAGCGATTGGATATCAAGAGATTCGGGATTTTGCCAGACTGGTTGATAAATGTAGAATCTTTGAGGAGGATAGTTCTGCTGCATACAAGGCTGTGAAGGAGAAGAGAAATAATCAGTTAAGGGTAAAGCCATATGAGGTTGCTGGGGGTAAAAGTAAGTGGAAAGCAGGTGTTGGCCAGAAGCCAAGTGGGGGAGGTGCCCCTCCGAGTATTGTGTGTTATACCTGTAAGAAGCCTGGTCACAAGAGTAATGAGTGTCCTGAGGCCAGTTGTTTCAAGTGTGGTCAGAAGGGCCATAAAGCTGCCAACTGTGACAAGAAGGGGATGGTGTGCTTTAATTGTGAAGAGGTGGGACATGTGAGTGCTAATTGTCCTAAGCCCAAGAGAGAGAAAGCTAAGGGAAAGGTGTTTGCACTAGCAGGAACCGAGAATGCTAACGAGATTCGAGGTACTTGTCTTATTTTTGGTACTCCTTTAATTGCTATAGTAGATACCGGTGCCACTCATTCTTTCATTGCTTCATTGTGTGCCGAGAAATTGAATCTTGAGTTGTCTTCTATGATGAGGGAGATGGCTATTGATACTCCAGCTAAGGGTTCGGTAACTACCTCCCTAGTGTGTGCTAAGTGTCCTCTGTCAGTCTTCGGCAGAGATTTTCTTGTAGACCTTATTTGTTTACCTTTGGAGGGATTAGATGTGATCCTTGGTATGGACTGGTTAGTTGATAACCATGTACATATCAATTGTTTCGATAGATCAGTGAGTTTCCTCACCCCTGAGGAGGAAGACTCTGTTTTTCGCTCTCTTTGGTCAATTGCGTAGAGTAATGAAGGAAGAAGTTCATCTATTTGTCTTGATGGCGTCTGCATGCATTTGAGAGTCAAGATGTCATTGGAGGTCAAGGTAGTGTGCGAGTTTAGGAAGTATTCCCCGACGAGATTCCGAAGCGTTCGCCGCAGAGAGAGGAGGTTGAATTCACTATTGATGCCGTGTCAGTGCGAGGGCCGTGTCTCATGGCACCGTCTGGGATGTCGGCGTCCGAATTATCGAATTGAAGAAACAGCTAGAGGAGTTACTTGAAAAGAAGTTCATAAGGCCTAGTGTGTGTCGCCTTGGGGAGCACCTGTGTTGTTAGTAAAGAAGAAGGATGGGAGTATGAGACTTTGCGTGGACTATAGACAGTTGAACAAAGTGACAATCAAGAACAAGTATCCGCTCCCGAGGATTGATGACCGATGGATCACTAGTGGGTGCTAAAGTGTTCAAAGAAGATCGACTTGAGGTCGGGTTACCACCAAATCAAGGTGAGATGATGACGCGTTCGAGAAGACGACTTTCGAGAACTAGATATGGGCACTATGAATACACTGTGATGCCGTTCGGTGTTACTAACGCACCCGGAGTGTTTATGGAGTATATGAACCGTACCTTCCATAGTCACTTAGATCGTTTTGTGGTGGTATTTATAGACGACATTTTAATTTATTCCAAGACGGAAGAAGAACACGCGGAACATTTGAGGTTAGTGCTAGAGGTGCTAAAAAAGAAAAGAAGCTTTATGCGAAATTGTCAAAATGTGAGTTACAGTTGCATAAGGTGAGTTTCCTTGGGCATGTGATTTCGGTGATGGTATAGGTGTGGAGACCCACCAAGGTGGATCTTTGTGTTGCAGTGGGAGAGCCAGAAGTCGGTGTGGATCGAGATCGAAGTTTCTTGGGGTTGGTGGTTACTACGGGAGGTTTATAGAGGTTTTTCTAAGCTAGCCCTTCCGTTGACTCAATTGACGTGTAAGGGAAAAGCTTTTGTGTGGGATGCCGGTGTGAAGAGAGCTTCAATGAGTTGAAGAAGAGGTTGACGACGCCCCTATCTTGGTATTGCGGCCCAGATCACCAAGTTTGTGGTATCTTGTGATGCTTCCAAGATGGGTTTGGGAGGCGTGCTCATGCAGAAGAGGTAAGGTAGTAGCCTATGCGTCCGCACGATTGAGAATTCATGAGAAGAACTACCCTACTCACGATTTGGAGCTTGCGGCGATTGTGTTTGCTTTGAAGATTTGGAGGCACTATCTGTATGGTTCTAAGTTTGAGGTGTTCGGCGATCATAAGGGGTTGCGAGATCTGTTTGACGAGAAAGAATTGAACATGAGACAAAGGAGGTGGCTAGAATCGTTGAAAGACTATGACTTTAGTTTGAATTACCATCCGGGAAGGCTAATGTTGTAGCCGATGCCTCGAGCAGAAGTCCCTTCATATGTCCTGCATTGATGGTGAAGGAGCTCGAATTGATTGAGCGGTTCGGATTTGAGTTTGGTGCGTGAAGTGACGCCAAGAGTGTAAGATCGGGAATGTTGAAGATTCACAATGAGTTCTTGGATGTTATTAGGGAGGCGCAGAAGCAAGACATTAAGCTGGTCGAGGTGGCAGTGGGAATTGATCATTCCGAGGGTAAGGATTTTGAGATAGATGCGCAAGACGTGTTGAGATACCGCGGAAGGATTTGTATCCCTGATGATGAAGAGATTAAGAAATCAATTCTGGAAGAGGGACATCGAAGTAAATTGAGTATTCATCCAGGAGCCACGAAGATGTATCAGGATTTGAAGAAACTGTTTTGGTGGCCTGGCCTGAAGCGTGATGTGGCCCAATTTGTGTATGCTTGTTTGACGTGTCAGAAATCTAAGGTTGAGCATCAGAAGCCGGCGGGGTTGATGCAGCCACTGGAAGTGCCGGAATGGAAGTGGGATAGTATCTCTATGGATTTTGTAACTGGGTTGCCGAGTACAGCGAGAGGATTTGATGCCATATGGGTGATTGTTGATAGGTTGACAAAATCTGCTCACTTTTTGCCGATTAATATGACTTATCCGATTCGAAGTTGGCAGATATTTACGTTAAGACAATTGTGAAGCTGCATGGAGTTCCTTTGAGTATCGTGTCTGATCGGGATCCTAGGTTTACTTCTGAATTTTGGAAGAGCTTGCAGGAGGCCTTAGGTTCTAAATTGAGGTTGAGTTCCGCTTATCACCCCGCATGACAGGGCGGAGCGGAGAGGACTATTCGATCGGCGAGGATCCGTTGAGAGCATGCGTTCTTGAGCAAGGAGGTTCATGGGATTCTCATTTGCCATTGATTGAGTTCACCTATAATAACAGCTTTTCACGCGAGTATCGGGATGGCGCCTTTCGAGGCATTGTATGGTAGGAGATGCAGAACACCCTTGTGTTGGTATGAATCGGGAGAGAGTGTGGTGTTAGGCCCAGAGATTGTGCGTGAGACCACAGAGAAGGTTAAGATGATTCAAGAGAAGATGAAAGCCTCGCAGAGTAGCGAAAGAGTTATCACGATAAGAGAAGGAAAGATCTAGAGTTCCAAGTGGTGATCATGTATTCTTGAGAGTCACTCCGGTGTGGTGTGGGTCGTGCCCTGAAGTCTAAGAAGTTGACCCCTCGTTTCATTGGCCCATACCAGATCTCGGAACGGGTTGGAAAAGTTGCCTATCGGGTGGCCTTACCACCTAATCTGTCTAATCTGCATGATGTGTTCCATGTATCTCAGCTGAGGAAGTATGTTCCCAGGCCAGTCACATGTAATTCGGATGGATGATGTGGAGGTGAGGGAGAACCTCACAGTGGAAACTATGCCAGTTAGAATTGAAGACCGGGAAGTGAAGGTGTTGCGGGGGAAGGAGATCAAGCTAGTGAAAGTGGTTTGGTTGGGAGCCGTTGGCGAGAGTGCGACTTGGGAATTGGAGAGTAAGATGAAAGAAGTCTATCCGGAGTTGTTTGACTCAGGTAATTTCGAGGACGAAATTCTTTAAGTGGGGGAGAGTTGTAACGCCCTAAAATAATTTAATTATTTATTTAATTAAGTTATTTGAGGGATTACGGTATTTATTTAAATTGAGTAATAATGTTGGAATTAATTTTATTGCAGAGGGGGTCTAGCTGAGTAACTAAAGGGGTGCAATTAGGGCCCAAGTCATTTTGTTGACCCAAGCCCATTTTTAAAACCCCAAAACCCTATGTGGAGCGTCCCATTCCACAACAGAAAGAAGAAGAACCGAAGCTTGAGTGAGGAGGAGTGCTGCGCGACGTGAGGATTGGAGGAGAAGGAGGGCTTTTCTCAAACTCTTCAATAGGTAATGATTTTCAATCCCTTCTCTTCCTTTTTCCTCCCTATTCACGCTGTAACCCTCAATTCCTCACCCTCCATCGTTGTTGTTTTTCCCCTTTCTCTGTTTTTCCTGCTACTCCGTGCGTGCGAGAAGAGAGAGGAGGAGCGTGCGTTGTGGTGATTCCGTGGCTTGTTGATTTCGAGTTCTTCAATCCTTCAAGGTATGGGGACTCTTTCTATACCTATAATAATTCTTAGGATTTGTGTTAGGTGTTGGTTGAGTGGTAGGTTATTAGAATTGTTGATTTAGTGAATGTTGATTGTTACTGTGAAACCATAATTGCTGCTGTGTTCTGGTCTAATTGGAATGCTATGGTCTCTTGATGAATATAAATGAATATGTGTTTGGGATGTGCATACTAATTGGTTGTGAAATTTCCTCAATAAAGAGAAATGTGAAATTATGCTAGTTGTATGATAATTGATGATATGTTCAATGAATGTTGCTGAGATGGCGTGAATTTGTCTGTGTAGTGTTGTAGGAAAAGGTGTTGCTGAGGTATGAAAGGGTAGTGTGAAGTGTGTGTGGAGTGTATCGGCCTAGGCGCCATTTTGCTAGGATTAGTGCGCTTGGTCGTGGTTCGCGCGGCGTGGTGCAGGTGTCTTTGGAGCAGGCGCCAAAATTGGGCGCCTGCGTGTGGAAATTGTGAGTGAACCGAGGGAGGGGGCGCCAAATGGCATGCCCGTGTCTGTGTGTGCAGGTGAAGGGGGGGGTGGCGCCAAGTGCTGGGGTAGTCGGCGCTGGTATCTTCTTTGGATTGCCGCGTGGAGTGTGTGCAGTGAAGGGGCGCCAAATTGCGGTGCAAATGGCGCCAGTTCTTTGCACGCAACTTCTTTGTGTGTGTGTCCGAGCGGGGCGCCAAATGTGGCGCCTGCGTGTCTGTGTCTGCGCCCGGTGGTGCAGGTGAGTGAGTGTGTGTGTGTGTCTTGGGTGCAGCGCCAAATATGGCGACCTAGTGCGCCGGTTTGGCCTGTCAGTTGTGCATGTGAGTGTGTGAGTGTGTTGCGATGGGCGCCAAAGTGGGCGCCAGTGGCGCCAGTGGCGCTAGTGTGGTTCCTAGGTGTCTTGTGGTCCCTAGGGTGTTAGTTGGTCCAACCATTGTGTTGTGGAGTAATTGTGAGCTAAAATATTAATGCGAGAGTATAAATCAAATTATAAATTAAGTGGAGTGTGAAAGCGGTGTGGGACTTCATCCAAAAGTGAGTGGGCGACCACTCAAGGCCGATTTGTTGAAGAGATAGAGGTGAGTAAATAATTGAATAAATGGTGAGCCTAATAAGTCATGGGCAATATGTGTGTTGTGGTGCATCAACATAGAACTTCATGATGCATATGCATAAAGCGATGTGTAGGCTTCTACTAAAGCGACGTGGGACTCGGGTCAAAGCGATGAGTGCCCTCCGTGCAAATAGTGGTGATGAAGGATCCTCATGCATGTTGCATACATGCATAAACATCATACCCATGTTAATGAATTTATTGATGATGTGTTGATAATGTGGTGAATTAGTTGTGTTTGTTGCCTTGCCAATATGTAATGCCTATCCTATCTATTATTATTTGTATATAAAGACTCACCCATTCTCGCTTGGAATGTTGCTCTTATGTGGCAACGCTGCAGTACTTCGCGAGTGAGGCATCCTTATGCCTGCCTACTAGTAGTCGTGTCTCACTCGATGTGTAGCACCGTGGGGGAGGCGTAGTAAAGTCTTTTATTTTATTATTTGATGCTTTAGACTTTTATTTGATGATGTACTAAGTGATTTGTTAAAACCTAGTAATTTCTTCCGCTGTGTTAGATATACGTCCTTTATTTCGGTACTGTAAACTAAAACAGGTGTTTGAGGGTCCGACCCGAAACTATGTGCTGCGTATCGTTTTAATATTTTATAAACTTCTTATGATTTGACTATGAGCTGATTGTTTTTATAAGCGTTGAAATGCGACATTCCCTTTCGTGATTTTAAATTTAAACACTCTGATAGAATACAGTGATTAACGGTTGTCTAGAAAGGGGGTGTTACACCTCAACTCATATCCACTCAGCCAAACCATTCCTCGACCAACCACTTAACATATTTTGGGTGTTAGTTCGAACTTAAAAGATTAACCATCTAAATATACAATAACATTAATAGAAATTTAAATAGAATTTTGTATAAAGTTCATATCGCCCCATTATAAGGCAACATCGCCTTTACCATAACTGAGGCGGGAAGTGAGGCAAATTTTGGGCCATGATACAATGCAGTTATGTTTCCAATAGTGCATCGTGAGTATCTACCTTCCCCTATACTGAACCTCTCTCCTAACAATTATGTCACCACTTTTCTCTCTCTTCAAAAAAAGTTTGAACGTCTTCTTTCTCCCTCAAACCTCCCACTTTCCTTTTCTCCCAAATCCTCGTCACAACCACACAAAACATGTAAATACCTTTTTTTTGCAACAGAGATCCACACATTACGCACGACGAAGGTCGCGAAGAGACGGACGCAGAGGGCGTCGCCGGTAGCGGATTTGGGCGTCGAACCGGCGATCGGTGAAGTTTTCGAAGCAAAGTGACGCTACAACCGCAACGGTGAAGTGTAAATAGTGGAAGCATTTTCTGGTGAACCAGAATTTCAAAGAGAAGGTTCGAAACAGAGACAAGAAGAGAGGGAAGAGGAGGAAGGGTATGGAAAGCAGAGTTAGAATTCCGAAATTGAGAGAGAAGAAATACAAAACATAGAGAGAAAAGAAACCCTAAACGAAAAAGGGTGGAAGAAGAGCAGAAAGTGAAAATTGAAATCAGAGAAGAATAGAGAGCTGCGACGGGGACGCTCACGGTGGTTGCGACGTGCCGGTGTGAGGACCCCCACAGTGTGGGTGATGCTGGTTGACGGTGAAGACAAATATGGAGGTGATGGTTCCTCCCTTGGTTTTTTTTTCCTTCGTTTTTCATAGCCTAATTTTTTTTTGTGGATTTTTATTTTGAAATATGGTTTCTTCATTAAAATGGGTGTTGAGAAAAAAAAAGGGCATTTTACCATATCTTTGTTTCTTGCCTATCCTATATACTTCTCTGTTACTACATTCAGCACATTGGAACAGGCGCACGCGACTTAGGAAGAGAGATGGGAGTCTCAAAGAAGAAGTTGAGCTTTTGGGATTCATTGTCAGGTTATCAAATAAATCTTAACATGTTAATCATATTTCAGCTTCATGGTTTAATGTTAAGAACTAATGATTTGAATTGTTACAGGGTGTCATAGATACGAAGCAAAAATCCAAGATTGGATAAACCTCCAAAGAGCTAAAGCATATGTACAGTTGTGAAAGCTTGAGGTGTTATATTGTCAAATTACTTAAATACATCATTTGGTGTTAACTTTCTGTTACTATGCTTTAGGTTGCAGTGAAGGGTATATATAGTTATTCCTGTTATTTAATTTGATCATTTTCCATTCTTTCTCTGTAATCTATCTAATCTGTCAAAAGCTTAATTCCTGATATTTTGTTAGGATGACTTGGATGAGGTTTGCAATGATACAACTTCTAGATGTTAAATGGAATTTTTCGCATTTATATGATCGTGCCAATAGGTTCTATGTTGATTACGGTTATTTGAGTTATGACTTTTCTAGCCCTTCATAATATGATTGGGTTTTAATTATGCAGGAGTAGGACATAAGCAACTTGTCATTACTGTCTTTATGTGATGCCTTTCATGTCCGTGAGATGATAATCTCATTGCTAATGCTTATTGAATGCCATTTTTTGGCTTCTAATTTTTTCTTTTGATTCCTTCTATTTCAAAGTAGGATCTTGTATGAACACAGACTTTATTAGCTGAGTTTTGATTTAAATCATCAGTCTTATACCACACAATCAGTCAAATCTAATTCCATTCTACATGTCTCTGTTAAGGATTGGGACTTAAAAGGATATATGATTGATTGTGTTGATGTTTCTTCTTGCAGTTCATTATGCATGGTTACCAATGTTGTGCACTAATCCACTTGATTACATAATTTCTTCTTCCCTTTGTGAAGTTGTCAGAGTTAAGGGAAAGAACAAAGCCTTGGTCAAGGTCAGCTCATTCTCCATTCCCATTCTCCCTCTCTGTTATTTGTTGTAAATATGTATATTTTAATATAGTTTTATATGTTAGAAAAATCATTTTTATATTACCTATGAGATCTCAACTTCGTTGAAATTTGAATGTTATTCTTCTCTGATTTATTGTTCAGCTACTAATATATGTTTTCATTTTATATGACTGTGATAGCAACCATGAAAGCCTTTGCTTCTCATTATATACTTTGCCTTTGAGTTTTATTCTCTTATTGTCCATCTGTTCAAAATGATTTTTTAACTGTATTCTTTATTTCCACATTCTCTATATATCACCATAACATTCTATAATGAAAAGAAGGCAATCTCCAATGCATCATTTTACTTTGAGGAGTTCCAAATTTCAATTGTTGATCTACTTCTTCAATACTGATGTGGAGAAATGATGTGGAGAAATTTTTAGTCTGTTTTTCTAAAAGTTGAAATAAAATGATTAGTCATATTGTTTGTAAGGTGATGGGAATTGCCTCTGTCAGGGTCTCCATTATGACATGTTCTTCTTCTTCTAATAAAGTATAAGATTTACATGCTTATAATGATGACAAATATGTGAAGAATATTGGCAGCACATTGAACTCTATTCAATTTGGTGATATCAAATAGACATATATATGCCTGCAAGAAACAGAGGCCCAAATTATATTTTCTCCCCTGATAAATTTCTTGAACTCTATCTATCTCATTTAAATATTTATTATGTGTCTAAGGCTTGCTTTATACTGTTCTTTAGATGGTTAAAATTTATTTAGTCATTTGTGCATAAGCCTAACTCAACCTATTTGTCAAAATGTGAGTATGTGACTGCTTGCTTATCCTTCTATAATCCTTGCCAGTTAACGTCAAGTCTTCCCAGCATATTTTGAAACTCTTTTATTAAACATTTATTGAGGCAGAAACAGAGTTGTGGCCGTTAAGGACGTCTCATTCAAAATTTCTGTTTTCAACTCACTCCTTTATAGAAGAATAATTAAGATCTAAGTGTCTCTATGCAGAATAGCTAGACCACAGAGTTGGATGCGGTTGCGACGGGTAAAGTAGTCTTTGTAAGTATATTTATTTTCCAGTTTGTTTTTTCTGCTTTCGTAAAACAAACAAGTCTGGGACCAAATATTTACTTGGTCAGGATGAAAAAATTCTAACAAAGAACTGCATTAAAATAAAAAGGAGACAAGGAATGGAGAGTAAACAAAATATGTCCCTTTGCTCTATTGACAATCAAATTCTCAAAATGAGTTACTTAAAATTGTTAGAGAACCACTGCTGGAGTTTTTTTTTTAACAAAAACCACTGATAGAGTTTAGTGGTGGTATTTCCTATCATTTTTAAAGTCATGATGTTTGGTTCCATCTTTCATGAATTTGCAGTTAATTCCACTTTATTCTATTTTGTTACCGCGATTTTTATAGGAAGACAAAGGACATTGTTTCATGTTGTTGATTGACTTGAAAAGATAATTGATAAGCTTGCTGAAGCTATGTGGTAAGTCAATGTTGGTTCCAATTGTTTGTTACTATAATGTAGTGTTGTGTTTATTGTATTTGATATTTATTCTACCCCCACTCTTATTACCCATTTTATTTAATTGTAACAATGGGTTCCCATGATTAAGATAATGTTTAGTTTGGGGTCACATCAAAGTTATTAAGCACTAGATTTAGAAGTTCAACTTTTTAGTGATGATATTTTATTTTCATGGAGTTGTCTTTTGGTAGTTCTTCTCGGGTTTATGTTGATTGAGTTTGAAGAGTTAATGAGAAGTTTCAAGAGTTTTCCCGGCCATGTGAAGCACAATCCATAAAATAAATGATGTCAAATTTAAAGGACTTCTTGCCTTTATCTATAGTCATTATCTTTACGTAATAAGATCATGTGATATACAAGGCATTTCTTTGGTGGTTTACACTTACAAATCTTACAAGTCTTTTCATCAAAAAGATAATCTTACAAGTCAATTGCAAAATATATAGACAAATGACATTACATTTTCAATGGAAACAAAATATATAGACAAATGACAAATGACATTACTAATATTATCAGAAGATGTATTTATTTGTGTAGCCTTTTAACTATTTTGCTTATGTCGAACTTTCACAAGCTTTGTTACTTTCTTACCTTATTTTTTACATTACTTTTTTAAACCAATTTGTTATTCAAACATTTAGCCCAAACATTATACGCAACAAATCATTCCCACTACTAATGTATTCTGTTCGATCTATTCCATCTGTCATTCGGGCATGCAGAATTAACCGAGTAACACATCACACACCTATCCTTTAATATATTATGCGTAAGAATGTGTTCTTACTAAGCAATCCACCATCGGTTTACTATAGGCATAGTACTTATACCAACAATATCATCGCTTGGGTTGCGAGTCACACGCTAAGGCTCAAGGTAGACATTCCAGTAATGCTTCTAATAAATGTTGACAAAATAACAGGTCTATGCAATTGCACACAACTTATGGTCACTCGCCTCGGTAAATACGTCCTCGAAGAGGGGGTTTATATAGGATCGTAACATCGATTTCAAGGTTTACATACATCGCTTAACACTTACATCGTTTGGTTTGCAAATCCTATTTGAGTTTCAAAGGAGACAATTTCCTATTGGAATATCTTTTGCCATGACGATTAACAAGAGTCAGCGCCAATTTTAAAACATGTTGGTGTATATTTACCAAGCCCAGTATTTTCTCATGGTCAATTGTATGTTGCTTTATCTAGGGTGACGTCAAAGCAATGTTTACAAATTTTGATTACACACAATGAAAGTGATTCACCATCTACTACCTCGAATGTTGTGTACCACGAGGTCTTCAAGAATGTAAAATAAATCCTTAACATGATGACAAGCTTCGCTTTCTTATCCAATATGTTACATAGTAATCATTTAACTACTTAATATTTAATTGCTACCTACCTCCATAATAATAATTGATCATCAAATTGTAGTCGCTCAAACCCGTGCAGAGCACGGGTGTGAGTCCTAGTAACAAAGAAGTTTAATAAAGTCATCTTCATCCTCATAATGTTTTGGCGCTCGTACTACATATGTGTATGATGTTAAACTAACATATTGCTTCTATTAAAATATTCATGGTTGGAAATTTAGTTTTTTTTTTATAGCTGCATTAGATAATAATTTCTTATCTTATAATATATTTCAACTCTATAATTTGAGTTTTAATAGATATAAATTTAAATATATTATAAACTTTTATTTTTTATACAATATTAATATATTTTTATGTAAAATGTAATGTATTCATACTAAATATTATTTAAAATATTCACACAAAAATTCTTCACAAAATTAAATTGAAACAATATGATTGAAATTTATAGAACTATAATAACTTTAATTATAAACTATGTTAAATTGATATTAGCAACACAAAACATTCTTTTTAAATAATCTCTAATTAGTAGTTTAAAGTTGTATTAACTTTGAATATATTTATTATTATTTTATTATGAATTACTAAGAAAAGTGGGCAAAACCTATGGCCTAAGTGTAAAATTAAAAAATTAAAAAATACTGTCATATATATATATATATATATATATATATATATATATATATATATATATATATATATATATATATATATATATATATATATATATATATATATATATATGTGTGTGTGTGTGTGTGTGTGTGTGTGTGTGTGTAAGTGGTTAATGCATTCTATCTAAAGGGTAGGACTTCGCTAGTACTCGGGTCCCAGATTGAAAAAATTGGAATCGAGCTTTACTTATCACCCAACCGAACTCCGAATTATTCAGGGTCATTTCCCTTGGATACCAGAGCGGCATATGAGTCAAAGTTATAATAAGAAAACTTAAATGTTAAACAAAAAGTGTTATCATATTATATGCAATGTATTACATATAATAGCCCAATTTTTTTTAAATATAAGTCAAACATTTTTGTTTTCTTTTTTTTTTTTACCATAGAAAGTTAAATTTATTAAAAAAAAGAAAAATGAAGACAAAAAAGAAACCGAAGACAAGAGATTAAAACAACCAAACAAAAAGAAAAGAACAAAAACACAGCTAAAAAAAACAAAACCATATCAAAAGGATTCAGAAACAGAATTAACTTTTGAACGAGTATTGTATCCAACGACCAACTTCTTTTGATGTTGTCGTAATTTCTTCTTTTGAGTCTTCGACACAACCAGTTCTAAGTAAGTATGTCGCACAACTGCTCCATAGGAATCCGAAGTCACGGGATCACCAACATCGCCTGAAGATTTTTGTTTTCAATTTTTATATACTTACGATAATCAAAAAATTCTTAATTATAGCATTTAAGAAATTCCTAGCCGCCGTCAAACACTCCGGACGGGTGACCTGGCCTTCCACCGCCGCTAGTATTCTGGTCCCTGTGGGAAGCCAGCTCTACTAGGGTGTTTGGAACCTCTCTCACTAGCTCTAGGAGCTTCTCTTGCGTGATGACAATAGGAACAAGCGACAGAGACGAGTCCAAAGAAGAAGAAGATATTCGAGAACGGAACACCAAGAAAGTGAAAGGAGGTGAGCAGGGTTTCACCAACACTTCCACTGTCCCTATAAGCTACGCCGATCTGGTGGAGCCGATGGAAGAAACTAGCCCGATAGTGCGTTCATACAAAGAAACTGTTTTGGGAATTGATGCTGAAGTTGACCTTGACGAGGCTGCACTGAAGAACGCTATGGGTGATCACGGCGAGTATAGCATTGGCGAGATGAATTTGCAAATTGTTGAGAAGAAGCATGGTGGGCATGAGTGCCCCGAGATCATTGTTCCTCCAAGTGCTGAAGAACGTTTATGTAGGCCTTGGAAGCAAGGATTGCTGGTGAAATTACTTGGTAGAAGAATCGGCTTCAAAGCTCTTGAAAATAGATTAAATCAGATGTGGGTTCAGAAGGGCGCTATGAGTCTTATTGATCTTGGATGTGATTTCTTTTTGGTGTATTTATCTAGTCCGGATGATCACAGTCGTGCTCTCTCTAAAGGACCTTGGCTAATTTACGATCATTATCCAACAGTCCGGGAATGGAGACCAAATTTTCGGCCGGAGAAGGAAGAGATCAACAAAGTTGCAGTCTGGGTAAGGTTTCCTGAGCTACCTGTAGAGTACTATCATTCTGATTTACTGTTCTTCTTGGGGGATAGAATAGGGCGTACAGTTAAGGTGGATGATACAACCCAACTGGTGGGTCGTGGGAAGTATGCGCGCCTTTGTGTGGAAGTAGATTTGGATGCTCCCTTACTTGCTATGTTTGAGCTTAAAAATCACATTTACAAGATTGAATATGAAGGTCTCCATTTGCTTTGCATGGCATGTGGACGTTTTGGGCATCACAAGGATCAATGTGTGGAAAAGAAAATGCATGAGACCTCAAGTGGGGACGCCAGGGAGGAGACTGCTGATAGACAGAATAATAATGTGGGCAATACCACCACTGAAGATGGCCCTTGGACGGTAGTGCAAAAGCCGCGCTGGCAGAAAAAAAGTAAAGATAAGGGTGGTCCGGCTGGTGGTGGTGGTGGTCGGGTTCTGCCGGCATCTTTTAATTCAAATGGAGCGAATGGTGGATCTAGATTTAACATTTTAAATGAAAATGAAGACAATGTGGGACCCACTGTGGAACATTTTGTTGATCATATGGAGGAAATGGTGGCGCCAGTCAATGTGGTTAAAGAAGTTGTTATGAGAAAAAAGAAAACTGACCAATCAGGTAGCAGCAATGAGAAACATGGAGAAATTAAGGAGACACGAGCCCCACGAGCTATTATACAGCCAATAAATGCAGAGGAGAATATAGCATCAAAAAAGGACAAAATCGCCAGACATAATGCTGCTGCAGGGACCGTTGCACGAGGTCCCATTATAGATCAATCATTACCTGCGCATGATGCAGGAGCGCTGACGCGTGGGGGCGCCACTGCCTCTCAAGCGCGTGGCTCTTCAAATAGTATGGATTTGGATAATTCAAGACCCAACAACAATGGGCTTGTTGGGCTTCATCCTACTAGACCACCCGATTCGCTAGCGCCTAATGCTTCCTACACCCCCACTGTTAATGTTCGCAATGAAGATGTGGGAATGATGGACTCAGAAGAATTTATGGACGCTAATGAGCAAGGTGAATTATTGGTGAGTGATTCGGAGATGGAGGTGGTCATAGAGACCCCTCATCTCTAATTTGTTTCTACGTGACTGCATTCCCTTCTACAAATAAGTTTTAATGAATTTAAACAAAATTCTTATTTGGAATTGTCGTGGCGCTGCCAGTTCTGAGTTGTTCCGGAATTGCAAGCAATATATTGATGTGCATAGACCGAAGATTTTTGTAATTATGGAGACTTGTAGACCCAACTCGCCTGAAGACCACCTTCGGTAGGTTGGGGTTTGATGGGTTTACGTATTCTGAAAATAGTGGTTTTGCTGGAGGTATTGTTACAGGTTGGAAAACTCACCTTGTGGATCTTTTGGAAGTTTCCAACGACTTCCAATTTATTCATTTTCAGGTGACCATGCAAGATGGTTGGAAGTGGTTCTTCTCTCCCACTTATGTCGGTCCTAATGATGACCTTAGAAGTGAATTATGGAGTTCTTTCCGGGCCATTAGTATGAATATGCATAGCTAGTGGTTGATTGCTTGTGACTTGAATGATGTAGGGGATCCCAGTGAGAGGAAAGGGGTTGGTGAACCGAACTATAGGAAATATAATTTGTTTAAGGAAAGAATTCACCACTGTAACTTGATGGACCTTGGCTCAGTTGGGTCAAAATTTACATGGCGAGGGCCGAGGTGTGGCCTAGTGGATCGTGCGTATGCGAGATTGGATAGAGCTTTATGTAATGATCGGTGGAGAGTAGCTTTTCCCAACGCCTTTGTTAAGGTTCTTCCGCGGGTGAAGTTTTCTGATCATCATCCTCTTCTTGTTTGTCTTCATGGTAATGATCAGGACAGGTTGGTTAGACCTTTTAGATTTGAAAGTGCTTGGTTGACTCATGGTAGTTTCAAAGAGGATATGAAGGTATGGTGGAATAATCAGAGGGAATTTGACCTTAAACTTTCTGGACTTGAAAATAACTTGATGGAGTGGAAGCAAACTACTTTTGGTTGTGTGAAAGCAAAAAAGAGTCTCTTGCTTGCTAGATTGGGGGTATTCAGAAGCAATTCCACAATGGAAATGGTAACCGTTTTCTCTTTCAGCTTGAGCAAAATTGAGCTAGAGTTTTGTGGCATGAAAGAGCAGGTGGCTGACTTGTTCACCAAACCAATGAGCAAGGAGACATTTCTAAAGCTGAGGGGACAGCTTGGTATGCATGACTTCAATGCAAAGGAAAGTTCATATCCTCTTTGAAACTACCATGAGTCAACCAAGCACTTTCAAATCTAAAAGGTCTAACCAACCTGTCCTGATCATTACCATGAAGACAAACAAGAAGAGGATGATGATCAGAAAACTTCACCCGCGGAAGAACCTTAACAAAGGCGTTGGGAAAAGCTACTCTCCACCGATCATTACATAAAGCTCTATCCAATCTCGCATACGCACGATCCACTAGGCCACACCTCGGCCCTCACCATGTAAATTTTGAAGTCATGCATACCAAGAAAGAATCGGGTATTTGCCTTGAAAATAGTATATGAACTTGCCTCATGGTAGTTTCAAAGAGGATATGAACTTGCCTTTGCATTGAAGTCATGCATACCAAGCTGCCCCCTCAGCTTTAGAAATGTCTCCTTGCTCACTGGTTTGGTGAACAAGTCAGCCACCTGCTCTTTCGTGCCACAAAACTCTAGCTCAATTTCTTTACCCATGACAAGGTCTCTTAAGTAATGATATCTCACCTCAATGTGTTTACTACGTCCATGTAGGATTGGATTCTTTGATAGCCTTATAGCAGAGGAATTGTCACACATAATGGTTACACAGTCATTTTCAAGGCATCCCAATTCCTTCAGCACTTTCTTCATCCAGATAGCATGGCATGCTGCTGCTCCTGCAGCAACAAACTCTGCCTCAGTAGAGGAGAGCATCACAATCGGTTGCTTTTTCGATGACCAAGCTACTGCAGCTCCACTCATGATAAAGGCATATCCTGAAGTGCTCTTTCTATGACACAAACCTCCAGCATAGTCACTATCGGTGTATCCTATCAGATTCAACTTATCAGCCTTTCTGTACATGATACCAAACTCCATGGTTCCTTTCAAATATCTTAGCATTTTCTTGGCAGCCAGCCAATGTGTTTGAGTGGGATCACTCATATACCTACTTAGTACACTGACAGTATACATCAAATTGGGTCTAGTAGCAGTGATGTACATTAGACTACCCACCAGCTGCTTATACATGGTACTATCCACCTTCTCACCATTTTCATCCTTGTCAAGTTTACACCTTGCCATCATAGGAACAAGCACCGAGTTACATTCTTTCATATCAAACTTCTCAATGACTTCTACATCATATTTCCTCTGTACCAGTCCAATTCCATCAGATAGTTGAAGTACTTCAATGCCTAAGAAATACTTCATTTTTCCCAAGTCATTCATGCTAAATTCCTTCTCCATTTCTTCTTTGAATTCTGCTAGCATAGCAGAACAGTTCCCAGTATATACTAAATCATCAACATAAATGCTAACCATCAGAATCTTTCCATGATTTCCATGCTTGACAAATAAGGTCTGCTCACTCTTACTTGCCTGGAATCCCTGCTCTGTGAAATACCTTTCAATTCTGTTGAACCAAGCTCTTGGAGCTTGTTTCAATCCATACAAGGCTTTATGTAGTCTATACACCTTGTTCTCACTACCCTTCACAATTCTTCAGTCAGAGTTCCATACAAGAAGGCTGATTTCATATCTAGTTGGTACAAAATCCATCCTCTTTGAGTTGCAATTGCCACTATCAGTCTTATAGTATCCAATCTACTCACTGGTGCAAATATTTCTGTATAATCAACCCCTTGTTGTTGTGAGTATCCCTTTGCAACCAACCTTGCTTTGTACTTATCTACTTCACCCATTTCATTCAATTTAGTCTTGAACACCCACTTTACTACTATTTTCTTGGCTCCTCTAGGTAAATCAGTCAGCTGCCATGTTTCATTTTTGATTATGGATTCCATTTATGCATCCATAGCCTCCCTCCATCTTGCATTCTTCACTGCCTGCTCAAAACTTTCTAGATTAGACTGAACCATGTGTACTTCTTCTTCTTCTTCTTCTTCAGACAAGCCTTCACTAGTGACAAATCCATCTAACCAACCCGGAGGTCTTCTGATTCTCCCTCCATCTTGATTCTGTTCTTCATTGTTTCTTTCCTCATGCACTTGCTCTGCTTAAGTTTGTGTATCTTGCCCTGCATTTCTCTGCTCAATTTCAGTAGAGTCACATTCACTGTCTTCACTGTCTCCATTCATTGTTTCAGGATCATTCCAAACCAAGGCAGCATTCACATCTTGCTTGTAACTGTCATTCCAATCCCAAAATTCACTTTCCTCAAACACCACATCCCTACTTACAATTATTTTCTTTTCAATGGGCTCATACATTCTATATCCTTTTGTTTCACTGCTCATGCCAAGTAGAATGCACTTCTTACTTTTATTTTCCAGTTTAGTTCTTTTGGCATCAGGAACATGAACATGCCCAATGCATCCAAATACTCTTAAGTGAGAAACACTTGGTTTACATCCACTCCACGCCTCTTGGGGGTCTTATCTTTCACAGCAATAGTGGAGGATCTATTTAACACATATACTGTCCAGTTCAAGGCTTCTGGCCATAATGTTTTTGGTAAATTCCTACCAATCAAAATAGATCTAATAGCATTCATAATCGTTCTATTCTTCCTCTCAGCTACCCCATTCTGCTGAGGGGTATATGCTGTTGTGAGATGTCTTTTTATTCCTTCCTCTAAATAGTATTTATCAAAGTCATTTGAGGTAAATTAACCTCCTCTATCGGTTCTCAAACACTTGATCTTAAGATCACTTTCCTTTTCTACCATGTTCTTAAATTGTTTGAATTTTTCAAAAGCTTCAGACTTTTCTACTAACAAATATGTCCAAATTTTCCTAGACATCATCTATGAAGCTGAGAAAGTACCTTTTGTGGCTAGTTGAGGTTGGAGCAATTGGTCCACAGATGTCAGCATGAATTTACTCGAGTCTTTCACTTGCTCTCCACTTGCTCTTCTTAGGAATAGGATCCCTGTGTTGCTTGCCTTTCAAACAGTCTTCATACACCTTCATAGACTCTGTCAGCTTGGGTAGACCTGTCACCATTCCTTTAGCTTCAAGCAAGTTCAGGTTTTTGAGCCCTAGGTGACCATATCTACAATGCCAAAGATATGTATCATCCTCACTTGCAACCTGCAAGCATTCTTCATCAGCATGTTCACTATCATTTATTGGCTCAGACATGAGTTTAAACATCCTATTGGTCTCCATGCCTGATTCAAGTATTAAACCCTTTGTTTTATGATAGATCTTGCAGTACCCTTCATCAAACAAAACTGCCAAACCTCTCTCTTGCAGCTGACCTATGCTCAAGAGATTGCTTCTCAGTTCAGGAATATAGAACACATCTGCTATGGTGTGAGTAACACCATTCATTCTGACTTTTATGTTCCCTTTACCCTCTACCTTCAATCTTGCATCATTTCCAAGCTTCACTGTCTTTTTGAAGCTTTCATCCAGATCATAGAACCATCTTCTATTTCCACTCATATGATTCAAGCAACCTGAATCAAGATACCAAGTATCTATCCTCTTTTTCTCCTTTTCTTCAATTTGCGCAATGGCCATAAGAACCCAATCCTCATCTGTCTTGTTCTCAGTTGCTGCAGAAACACTTTCTTTCTTATCAGGCACCTCTGATATACCTTCTTCACATTCAATTGTCATTAGCAGCATTGATTCATCCTCTTCCGTTTATGCATAATTCGCCTCTTTTTCCCATTCTGGACACTCATTTCGGTAGTGACCCAATTTCTTGCATTTGAAGCACTCCACAGTTTCCTTGTTTTGCCTTCCTCGGCCTCTACCCCTTCCTCTAGCTGTTCCTCTACCCCTTTGAAAGCTGCTACCATTTCCTCTTCCTTGAGTTTCTGTCTTCAACGCGTGTTCTTCATCTTTCACCTTTTGAAATCTGGTTAGGTTTTGTTCGTGCACAATTAATGAGCTATGAACCTCATCCACTGTCATCTTGTCAGTATCGTGTGATTCAGAGATTGAACACACAATGTGGTTATATTTCTCAGTCAACGAACGCAAAACCTTTTCAACAATGACTCCATCATCTATCTTTTCACCATGAATCCGCATCTTGTTAGCGATCTGCATAATCTTTGGAATGTATTCAGTGATAGTGTCCCCTGATTTCATCTCCATTGCCTCGAATTCCTTCCTCAGACCTTGCAATGTTGCCCTCTTGACTCGATGATTCCCTTGAAATTTCTTCTTCAACGAGTCCCATATTGCCTTTGCAGTATCTTTATCCGAGATTGTTTCAAGTGTAGCACGATCAATTGCTTGAAACAGGTAGTTCTTGGCCTTCAAATCCTTGAGTTTAGACTCTTCTACTTTCTTTCGCTGTGCTTCACTCACCGCGGTTCCCTTTTCTGGTTCCTCGATTCCTTTCTCGATCAAATACCAGTATTCCTTTGATCTCAGAAAATTCTCCATGAGCAAACACCAATGCTCGTAATGCCCGTCCAATCGAGGTATGGAAGGTTGCATGTAGTTGTTTTCTCCGCCATTTCCGTTGCCGTTTCCCGTCATCGTTGACACGCCAAGAAATTGAGATTGCTTGTTCTTGATTTTCAGGCCCTTTTGCAAGAGCTCTGGTACCAATTTGTAGAGAAGAAGAAGATATGAGGAAAAAACTAACTATTTCATTTCTTTCAGAGTTTTATATTAAGCTCAACATAGCAGTACAGAGAGAGAGTTGATCGGTTAGAGTTTACAACTGTATCTAGTTAGAATAACTAGTAACCCAACTAACTTGGTCAACTAATTAACTAGAGTTTACTAATATCTAACTCAACATATATATATATATATATATATATATATATATATATATACATTTTGAAAAATGATTGATGTAAAATATAAATAATCATCCTGTGTAATATGTTTGTAAAGCTTATAATATAATAATTGGCATAATCGTTATTATTTGCTTGGACATAAATGTATTTACCTTCCGTGTCTGAAAAAAAAAACCGTGTAATTTACGGTATGAGTTTTGTTTTTTATTTCTTTCTAAAGAGTAGTATTAGTAAGAGTTCTTAGAAACATAGAGTCCCGAGATCGAATCAGTGGCAGGCATGCAGTGATGTTAAATTTTTTTGAGGAGAGAGCTTTGCGCCAATTGTGGTCTCTACTGTTTCGAGGATTAGTCTCTGTGATTCACTGATGAGAGGATCGATTTTATATAAAAAAAAAAAAAAAAAGAGTAGTATTATCTTTAGGCTTGCTTTATTGTAAAAAAAAGGCTTTTTGCCTCTTTATGCGCAAAAATAAAAAAACAATAAATGAAAGTAGCGTAAACATTTCTATCTAATCTAAAAAAAAACACTAGAGCGAGAGAGCGAGCGTAAAAGCGTCAAATGCTGAAGACAGAAACCCCACCTTGGACTAGATTCTCCGCTGCCCAGTGTTGATAATATAGGGTAAAGACCAAAAAGTCCAAAAAAACGCTGAGGTGTCATCTTATGATTGGTTATGCTCTAAAATTTAATAATAAAAAACCGCCTATAAGAGGCAAATTCATTTTGCAGATTCACACATTATTACAACACATCACATCATAATCATAATTCACAGAACCAAATACAAGTTGAAAGAAAACCGATTGGAGCCTTTTCCCCCAAAACCCAAACCCTAAGCGGTTATGGCGTCGGAGAACGCTTCTCGATCACCTTCTGCGGCCGATTCCTACATTGGAAGTTTGATAAGCTTGACATCTAAGAGTGAGATTAGATATGAAGGAATTCTGTACAACATCAACACCGATGAGTCCAGTATTGGCCTCAGAAACGGTATAATTCTTCTTCGAACTTGATTGTTTTTTCTGATCGAATTTTCGTTGTTCTTTTATTCGTTTTGTTTAGTTTTAGCTGAATTTGCTTAGTTTGATCTCAGATCTTTGAATTCAGTGACAAAATTTGAACTTTGAATTTTCTGTTTAAAAAGTCGGTTGATTATGATGTGTTGGTTGATGCGAAGGGAAGGAATTGCTTGTGAACTTGTGATTGTTTTTAGGTCTTCTTTTGAAAATCTGCAAATGTTCTTGATGAATTTTGTTGTAAAACTGATAATTCTGTTGCAATCTTGATTGGTTGTTTTACTTGTATATCGTGTGTCGTGGACCAGAATTGGATTTATAAAGTGTGTTATCTGGTGCCAATTGTTGAGATTTTAATTAATCTATCTCTTCTTGGGGGTGCCTGAATTGTGCTTCATGTTATCTGATACTTGCTTGGACACTGAGTTAGGGTTTCATTTATCAATTTTGAGTTTGTTACTTGCTTGATGCACAATTGTGGATGTTGTTTTAATGAAAATTAAAATCCGTAATCATGATCAATTAATGAGAGAAGCTAATAAGAATTTCAAATTTAAAAAACCTCAAAGTCATCAACTACTTCAAATGCAACAACAAAATAAACAAAATTCAGATACTTCATAGATAACTGTTTAATGGCAAAGCTTTCAAACTGATTGTGAATGGAAAGTATCACTTTAATTATTGAAATCTGGACATGTATATTTTTCTTATATGCTTGGATATTTTGCTTTAATGAGAAAAATTATAATGATCATACGTATCTGTATATTGGTTAGAAAAATAAATAATTGGAATCGGTATATTTGTGAACATGTAAGGAAATAGCGTTTACATCTTTAATATTTTGACATGTCTCCTTTTAATGTTAGTGATCGAAAAATTGAATTTTAGAAAATTCACCCAATAGTTCTTTTCCTAGTTCATTCCACTCAGCTTTGTTACCATCTTGTTTCCATACTCATTCGCTACCATAATACTTGTAAATTTGTTGTTTACTATCACCATTTGGGTTAGTGGAGTGATACTTTCATTTTTGTGTTGCAGTGCGATCTTTTGGAACAGAAGGAAGGAAAAAGGATGGTCCACAAATTCCTCCAGGGGACAAGGTTTATGAGTATATACTTTTCCGCGGGACTGATATCAAGGTATCATGCATGGAATATATACAAGCACTTTTTCTAAATAGTGATGTACTGGTTTGTGATTTTCGTCAAACTTTGGAAACAATGGCATGGACTTCATGATTTTTGTATGAACACTTGTTTGGTACAGTTTTGTTCTATAATCGTTAAAATACCCTGTCAGCTATGCATATACAGGGAGAGGGAACATTCAAAGGCTGGTCCAGTTTTTCATATGCTGCTTTATAAGTTATTGCTATTATTTATGCATATACAGGGAGAGGGAACATTCAATGCCTGGTCCAGTTTTTCATATGCTGCTTTATAAGCTATTGCTATTACCCGATGATGGATTTGTTTACATGTCACTGCATTGAGGCTTTGAATGATTTATGTCCGTGTTGTATATGAACAAGATGAGCTTAGACATCTATTGTCACTTTTTTCTTGCAGGATTTACAGGTTAAATCTTCTCCACCTGTCCATCCTACTCCACAAGTCAACAATGACCCAGCTATCATCCAGGTTGATGGGAATTTTTTTCTCTGAATAATAATTCAAATTAAATTAATCACATCTTAATTATATGTAATTTCATTTGCAGTCTCACTATCCTCGCCCAGCCACCACATCTACAGCTTTGCCTTCTGCTGTGAGTGGATCTATGACTGATCCTAATTCTCATACCACACAGCCTGGACTTCCTGGGTCAAATTTTCAAGGTCCCCTGCCTTTGTATCAACCTGGAGGGAACATAGGATCTTGGGGAGCTTCTCCACCTGCTCCTAATGCAAATGGTGGTGGGCTAGCCATGCCGTTGTATTGGCAAGGATATTATGGTGCCCCAAGTGGGCTTCCTCAGTTACACCAACAATCTTTGCTTCGACCGCCACCTGGTCTATCAATGCCTTCATCTATGCAGCAGCCTATGCAGTATCCCAATTTTAATCACTCCTTACCAACTGTATCTTCTAATTTACCGGAACTTCCATCATCTTTGCTACCGATGAGTACAACTACATCTAGCGTAGCATCTGCTTCTTTACCTCCAGCACCTTCTCCTTTGCCTCCTGCTCCTTCTGCTTTGCCTCCTGCACCCTCTCTGCTGTGTCGTGCACCTTCTGCTACACTAGCCTCTGAACTTTTGCCTGTTACAGGAACAAACAAGGCACCAAATGTTTCACCTTCAACAGCAGCACTAGCTGCTAGCTTACCGTCACTGACTTCATTGACCATCTCTGGTCCCGATACAAATGCTTTAGTGCCACCAGTATCCAGCAAACCTAATGCAGGTTCAGGTTTGCCATATCAAACTGCATCCCAGTTGTCGCCCGCAGTCGTGGGATCATCCAATTCTATCCGTAAAGAGACACCAACCCCTACTCTGGTAACCCCAGGTCAATTATTGCAGTCTGGACCAGCTAAAGTTTCTTCAGCTCAGCCTTCACAAGCTCCACATAAGGATGTTGAAGTAGTTCAAGTATCATCAACAACATCTCCTGAGCCATCTCTGCCAGTTTCTGCTGAAACTAAACCACCCATACTGCCACTGCCAGTAACTTCAGGGCCCAGTCACAGGGTAACATTCTTCTCTTTATCTTCAGTTTCATGCACACATGCGCACACACCTCTGAAGCACAGGTGCTTCATTCCCTTAGCTTGTTGTACATGTATCGGTTACATATAAAAACACTTGAAAAAAAAAATAAAAAAATAAATAACATGTCTCGTAGTCGTAGGTTGGATTGGCTCCTAATGATTTTGGGTACAGTTTGGTGTGGTATGTCTTAGCTATGATCTGGAAACCTACTAAACCATTTTTCTCCAAAAACAACTTTGTATTTTGCTGTTAGTTTTGTATAACCGGTATGGGGTAACCAGTATTAGACCCCTATTTGTGTAAGATAGACACAGTTTTCTTTTGCATGTGCTTGTATGTAATGGCAGCTTGGTGGAAACTAAAGTCTTGTCAGTTAACCGAAACATTTCATCATCCACAGCTATATTATATTACCCTTTCACATTGATCTTCCACAGGCAGGTACTCACTAGTAATCCTGAATGGTAGGTTTTTTTTGATCAAAATCCGGAATTGTAAAAATTGTGCTGTTATTCAGAAACTGTGCTTATGTTTTTCTTTTCCCAGCCTGGTCTCTTTCTGGTGTTTCCTTTGTTTAAAATTTATGGATTTGGTATGGTTTGTCTATGATTTTAATTTTTTTTTTTTGGCAAACTGCATACATGAATTATGATGATTGATGCGCGTCAACTAGATTCTGTTTCTGCTTTTATCAAATAAGTTTAGCACCGTGTTAGTCATATCTTGACCATATGTGTATTTTATTATATTAACGTTTTTACCATATATAATTTTGATTTAGAAGGATTTTTGACATTTGGTTGTTCTTCTTTAAGCCTGGTGGAGCTCCCATCCAAAATCATCATGGCTATAGTTATAGAGGACGCGGAAGAGGAAGAGGATATGGGGTAATGTTATTTCTACTGTTTCATTTAATATATTAGGATTTTACAGGCCTTATACCCATAGAAACTGAGAACTTTAGGGCTTGTTTGAATGTGCTTTTGTTCTTTAGTTTTTAAAAATTGTTTTGAAAACTGTTGTTTTATCTGTTTTAACTTTTGTGTTTAAAAAAAAAAAAAGAAAATGAAAAATAGTTTTGTAAAACAGTTTTTAAAAATTGTTTTGAAAACAGTTTTTAGTTTAACCAAACAAGTTTCAGTTTTTAACTTTTTAAAAATTGAAAACCAGATTTGCAGAGGTGATTCAAACAAATGAATGATTTGGAGTTTTTATGTTTTTTTGGAGGGAGTGGGGGTGTCGTGGTGAGTTGGTTATTTTTACTCAGACTTCACAAGCATTTTAACCATTAATTATTTAAAACATCTAAACCGGGAAATATGAGTATGCATTTTATGAGTAATTGCTAGGCAATTTAGATTAGCTAAATAGATCCGCCAGAAGGATTTTATGTCATTATTTTGCTATTATTGTTATATTGATATCTTTGTGATTGGAATAACCAGTTGATGTCAGGATAATTTTGGTTAAGGCTTTGCAGGGTTCGCGTCCAGTCACAAGATTCACTGAGGATTTTGATTTCATGGCAATGAATGAGAAGTTCAAAAAGGACGAAGTGTGGGATCATCTCGGTAAAAGCAACAAGTCTCATTCAAAAGATAAAGATGGGGAAGAAAATTCCTATAATGAAGATTACAGTCAGGATGAAGACAATGAAGATTTATCAAATGTTGAGGTTAAGGTACTTTTATCTTGTGTGCAACATGATCTGCATCCGGTTATTCCATAAATGTATATTCATTATCAGACTTTATGTTTTGACTCTACTTTTCATGGTTTTTGCAGCCGGTTTATAACAAGGATGATTTCTTTGACTCCATCTCATCCAGTGCGCAAGATAATGCTTCGCAGAATGGAAGGACTAGATATTCTGAACAAATTAAGATTGATACTGAGGTAAATTCCGAGTTTTGTAGATTCATATTTTGAGATAATGTTCAATTCATTTGCTGATTTTGTGGTTCAGACATTTGGTGATTTTGCGAGGTACCGTGGTGGTCGAGGGGGGCGTGGTCCTGGCCGTGGTGGACGAAGCCGAGGTGGCTATTATGGAAGAGGAGGAGGGTATGGCTATTATGGAAGAGGAAGGGGACGCGGTGGTGGCATGCCCAATCGTGGCTAGGTTTAGTTTAAGTCTTGGAGGAGAACAAGAGCCGAGGAAACCTCCCAGAAAAGCACAGTAATTATATTGGAGACCATGGTACATTGTTGTGTTTTCTTATATATTTTTCACAGAATAAGTAGGACATGTGTTTGTCAAAAAAAAAAGTAGGACATGTTTTTTTTTTTTTTTTTTAATCATTTTACCGGTTACTTGTTACTCCTCTACCAAAAGGACCATAGTTTCATGGAAAGGTGTTTGTATACCAGTTTATTTAGGTTACATTTACAGGGCAGAATTCTAGACATAAATTGCCGTATATCATTCATGTTAACAATTTGGTTAATCGTCCTTTGCCGATGTGTTTACTCCCGCATTTTAAGTTAAAGCTGTTATGGTGGTAGATACATGGCCTTTTTGGATAGAGCTTATGAAAAATAACTTATGGAGATAAATAACTTTTTCTGTCAATTCATAACTTCTAACTAACAAAAGTTTTATCTTCGTAAGTTATTTTTTCATAAACTACCTTGACAATCTTATGAATAATGTATAAAAGCTTATTTATTTGCATAAACTTTTCATAAGTTCAAAATAAGCTATTTCCAAATTGGTCCATATTGGTGCATGAACCCTTCAAATTAAGTATACTAGATCCACGATGGATGCCATAGTTATTCGTTGTTTGGTGGATTCCTTTCTTAAAAAGTGTTTTTTCAGATTTTTTTTTGTTTTTTATACTATTCTATAAAACTTGTTTGGTATAACTGTTTTACAAAATTGTCTCTTATTTTCTTGATTTATAAGATTTGAAAATTTTCTAATACTCTATAAAACTCAATTGGTATAAATAACTGTTTACAAAATTATCTCTTATTTTCTTGATTTTAAATTGCCTAAATTTAAACGATGCTGCACATTCAGAAAAAAAAAAAGACTAATTGTGATACAAAACCAGAACTTGTGAAACAAAATCCAAACTAATCTACCCATTTTTGATTCTAAGCCACTATATTTGACAATTTTGACATTTGGAAGATTGTGTTTTCATTGTTGTCATTAATTACTTACTACTATTTCAATTGTAATTTTGCCTCTAGGATTATTAATAAGACCATTCTTTTCATGTATTTTCAATCAAGTTTTGAAGTAAAATTTGGTGTATCACTTTGAGAAATTGAGAGTGATTTCTCTCTAGACTCCTTTAGACAAATTGCCTACAAGTACAAGGTAGTGAACGATGCTACACATTCAGAAAATTTGCAAATTAGTCATTTTTATTTGATTGGTTTTGTAACAACTTGCATTTCTTAAGTCATGGTTGGCACATTGATATTTATATGATTCATTATATTGAATTAAATTGTTAAAATAATTAGGCATGCATTTTATAATTTGTTAGGATAATAGGATTTTGAGGGATTAAATTAAAAAATTTAGCAATATTAACATAAGTTAGATTAGGGAGGGATCTATTTGCAAAACACAAAAACCCATCACCTTATCCCTCCATTTCCAATTGCTATCTAGACATATTCCACCTAATAGGGACACATTCAAATCCCTCTTTCAGTTGAATCATATTCAAAGAGAGAAAAGAAGAGAAAGGAAAATAGAGAAAATGATAGTGAGGGGGAAAAGCTCCTAGGAGAGGAAGAAAGAAGGGAAAAGAGAAAGGTCAAGATTAACCAAGCTCAACAAGAAGTAGGATTCAAGATTTCATGGTGCTAGAAGGCCAAATTTCATGTACCCTAGCCACTTTTTCTTCAACACCTTCCCCAAATCACTAGTGTTAGAGCCCAAAAACCTAAGGTGAACTCTCAAACTAGGAGAATTAAGAAGGGCAAGAATAACACCTTCATTAGGAATTCATTTATGTAATAAATCATGCTATAGTTATTTGAATCATGTGTTGAATTATGTGTTGATTTCTCTTCTTGTGATTGCTTGAGTTTGCATGCACTCGAATTCTGCCAATATTGACTTAAGTTGAAAAGAAACTTGCATGTTGAAATAAACCCAGTCTTTGATGTGTTTGTATGTCCTAATGTTTGTATTGTTAGTTGAATGAGTGAAATTTTCGAGTTGTGAGCTGAATTAGGTGTTTTGGAAGGAAGAAATCATGAAAAAAAAAAATTATGCCATCCTTGCGTAGTAAGGGCCGCCTAGCGACATGGGGCCATCGCCAGGCGACCCAATGTAAACTTTTGAAGTGCAACACTGACTTGTTTCACCAGGCGATGGGCAATCCATCGCCGGGCGCAAGAACTGTTCTGAACTAGAAAAATTGATGTTTTAATGCTTAAAAAAAACTCTTTTTGAGCTTATGACAGTCATGTTCAATAAATATAAATTGAAATGCTTGATTATATCATTATAACCGTGTAATGTATAGTTTTAATGAGTTAGTTTGACTCCAAATGTTAGTTAGAATGAATGAATGAATGAGTATGTAACCGCATTCAAGAGAAAAGTTAATTTAAATTCCCTGAATACAAAGGTTGATTCACATCTAAAAGTTGATATAAACAGAAGTTGATATAATGAAAAGTATAACTTAAGATAAAACACGACATGTCCAGGTAAGTTGCATGACACTTACCAAATCCGTCGACAAACACACTAAGTAGGTTTTGCATAAAGAACAAATTTATTGGATGACTATATAAAAACGACCATGCATACATTAATATATTGGTGAAGGACACACTTATTATATTTTTAAACTTATGTCTCAGTATCACATATTTTGAATATTTAAAACAACCCCAATTCCAAATTACTTAGTTGTAGCAACAAGAACTCTTCTAGGAGGAAGAGAAGGCCTTCTACCATGAAGTAAAGCATAGTTATCAAGAAAAAGAACATCTCCTTTCTCCCATTTGAATTCTATGCTTTCTTCTTCAATGATCTCACCACACCTTTTCAAAACATGTGCTGGAATTTCTGTTCCATCTGCCATTGTTGCTGAGCTAATCTCCCCTCCCATGCATGCCAACAATTGTGTTGAACCACATTCTTCTTCCTTTTCTTCCTTCAAATACTTTGGTTAAATTTCTTGGTCCAAGTATTGTTTTTAGGCCACCATTTGAAAGCTACTCCACGTCCATTCCTAGAGCTTTTGCCCTGCAATAATTTTTTTTCAATACAATGATTGCATAGATTTTCATCAAACTCTCTCTCTCTCTCTCTCTCTATATATATATATATATATATATATATATATATATATATATATATATATAATTAATTAATTAATGCATCTTGCGGTACTAAAGTTTTTTTATAAGTAAAAGTGGATTAAATGGGAGTACATTTACAACCCATGTATAGCAATTTATGCAACCTAGTGGATTGAAATACATACCAATTAGAAATGTCGTATGTTTAACTTATATGGTTATTAATGAAACTTATTAATTTATTTATTATTTATTCAATTAAATACATGTTGTTGCTTTAGTATACTATATAAACATTATAATTATAACCTAGTTATTAATTTTGAAATGCAAGTAATTTGCATCATTGAATACCAACTTCACTTTTAAAGCGGCCGCTAATCGCACCAGGCTCTCGCCAGGTGTGGCGTCTAGAGGGTAGATATATGCAGCTATACCCCAAAAGTGAAAAACTTCTTATAAGATTCGAACTCAGAACCTCCAAGTCACGAGGCAGATAATAGTGTCATACAAAGAGTCTCACACGAATGGTGTACTTCTTTTACTATATAGTCTGAGTAAGAGTGGTATCTCAATCCCTTCTTAGAATCTTGGGAGACTGCTTTACATGTGATGTTATACCATATCAATGTTACACTAGACAAAAAATTGTGTGTTATCAAATATAAGAACTCAAAACTTTTTTTAGTTAATGTATCATATTTACTCTTATTATTTATTTAGTTTTTTTAAATGCAAATAGCTCTTGGTTTTTCAATTTTTTCTTCACATTTTTCAAGAAGAGATAACATGAATAAGTTAGAAATTATACTTCTTTTTTTAACTGTTCTCAAAGGGCGTGCATAACTGTCTTTTTCTTATATACGAAAACAGTGCGAATATGTAAGCGTTTTAAGGGGAAATACATTTTTTCAGCTTCAATGGGATCTGGGGTTCCAAAAGCATCTTGCCACCCTCTACCTCTCATGGATGAGGTATCATTGTTACTAAGAGCTGTAAATGAATACTTCAAACCCTTCTTCTCCATCTCTTCCACCTCTTCTGGGAATTCCTTCAGCATCTTCTCTGTTACTTTGAAGCTTGGAACAAAAGGGGTTTCTCCTCCTTGTGGGGGTGGTATCTCACAAAACAGAATCACTTCCTTTGGATATTCCTTAATCTTTTTATTTATACCCCTTGTTAGGAATCCCACATTGAGTAGCTAAAGAGACTCAATGTGGTACTTAAGTCATGAGGCTCTCCCACCTAATGGACTAGTCTTTTGGGTTGGGCTCTCCTCATGTGCTTAAGTCCTAACAATTGGTGCTTTCATTGAGAGTTGTCTGCGGAAAGGGCTACCTATAGGTTGGATTAAGGTACTCCACCGAATACTGATAGGTGAGTGAAGTAGCCAAAAAAGAAAGGGTTGCCACCGGGTCAGTGCCGATAGAGTGAAAGTCGTCGTGGACGTCAGCCCTCAAAGGGGGCGGCAATGTTAGGAGTCCCACATTGAGTAGCTAAAGAGACTCAATGTGGTACTTAAGTCATGTGGCTCTCCCACCTAATGGACTAGTCTTTTGCGTTGGGCTCTCCTCATGTGCATAAGTCCTAACACCCCCATTTGGATAAACAAAAGCACAGGAAAAGTTAATATCCAAATTAAGGAAATGCGAGTAATTGTTAAAGGCTTATTTGAAATAATGATTCTTACCAAAACCATTTCATGGTGATAGTATATGAATTTTGAGAGTGGTCCTTCATTGGCAGTCCATACCCTTTTGGGAATATGTGTGCGAGGTGCCGGTCCAACATACCTTACAAAGAAAGAAGAAAGTTCAGAGTTCAAATTATAAGTACTAACGTAATTTACCAACAACTAACACTTTTAAGGGACGAAAACATAATTTCAAGTAGGCACCTCAGATGATGAGTTAAATGATACAAAAAGGGTATCAGAAAGAGGTTCAAAATTAAAACCCGAAAATTAACATTTTCTTGTCTCTCTAACAACTAACATTTGCTTATAAAAAAGAGTATACCTTATGTCTTCCCATCCAAAGGTTTCAACAATATCATTAAAGTTTTCAGCATTCTTAACATCAAAACCTCTAAGGAGAACAACACTATTCTTGATGATCAATTTCTCAAACCATTCTTTGTTATTCTTCAAAGCCAAAAGCAAGGATTCTAAGTCACTCTTATTTGGCTGAGGAGGTTGTAGTACCAAGGGTATAGTTTCCCCATCTACAAGTTTTTCTCCTTCACACTTTCCTACCTTGAAGTCTTTGCATGAATATTCCATTTTGTGGCCTTTCAAATCTCTAATGTTTGTATTGTATGTTAGTTTAGCCTATGAGGGCTTACCATCCATATATAGGCTTATATATAAGTAGAAATTGTTAATTAGTATATTGACAATTACTATGTTAAACTATTTGTTCATATGTTTTCCAAGGAATAGGCTTGTTAATTTCTCAACTGATGTTATGCTTTATTTTCTAAATCGGGTAACCCCACTTACAACTGTAGGGACTGCTCTCTCGAGATCAATAATTAAATCATTTTGATATCAAAGCCATCTCTCAAGAATTTTAACACTTTTGCATTCACATAGCTCATTCGAGCTCATTCTAATACGAAACAATTGGTTAAGTCGAAAGAAATATTCACCATCACATCCTAGCTCTATAGCACCGATCACTACAAGTTGAAGACATGTTTGGTATCTGCCACCTATCGTGTCGGATACCGATACCGACACACAACACTTCAATTACTTCTATTTTTCAAATTAAAATCGGTGTCTACGCATTTGTGTCGTGTCTGATGTCTGTACGTGTGTCTATGCTTCATAGCATCCAAGTGCTCTTCCATCAAGTTATGTTATTCTTCCCTATGTTTTTTATTTTTAAATTTTACTTTTAATAATAAATCTGTTTCAAAAGATTTGTACATGAATAGTTAAAACAAAAAAACAAAAAAAATTAGAATAGGAAATAGTTTTTTAGATAGTTTTTTTTTATATATTGTGAGAGCATCTTTTACTTCAATTACCCTTGTTAGTACTAAGTTTGGCAGCTAGTTTACGAGACTGCTAAATAGCACAAGGAAATTATAAACTATTTGAAGGGTAATGACAAAATTGAGGTACATGCCAAAAAAATTGGGCTTTTACTTTTCCCACACCCCATCCTATTCATCGCACGCCCCCAAACTTTTTTTTTCCAAAAATGACCTCGCGTGGGACGCTCGTGTAGCGTGGTTTAAGTGACTGTTCGAACGACATTGTGCGAACAGGTTCGAACGACCTTGTCCGTGTTAAGGAATTTTTGGTGTTCGAACGACATCGTTCGAACCTGTTCGAAAGAACTCATGCGTGTTAAGGAATATTGTCAACTGTTGGTTACAGGGTGTGTTATTGCTGCCTCAAATGGCTTTATTCGAACATGTTCGGAAGGGTGGCGTTGAGCAGCGCGTCGAATGGTATCATTCGAACTAATGTTATACGAAGACGAAACTTAAAACCGTAAAGTAAATACGCTTTTTTGATTTAAAAAGTTGCCTACCAATAGTCATATACAACGTTGTGTACCAAAATTATAAATCTAACTCAACATTGACTACCATCAGTATCTTTACTTAAATCTACACAAGGAAGGGGATGGGGGGGTTGTGATTGTATGAGCAAACACTTCCACTTTTGCATGCGGCTAATAAAAAGCGAGTCCCAACCCTTTGCTATGGGTGCCCTATTAGTATTCCACATAATATCCGGCAGGGCATTGGACTTCCAGGCTTCATAAAGATCTTCAAAAAGACAACAAAAAACATAATGTTATGTAATGTTTTGGAATGACTACACTGAATCTAAATAGAAGACACTTTACTTGTACAAAGTGTTTGTGTTCTGGTACCAATAGGATGTTGAACTGTCGAGCACTTCTGAATGACGCAACATTGAAGGGAAAAATTGTGTAACAACAATTAGGTGACCAACAAGTGAGGACGACTTTGTACTTATTCGCGATTAGATACCCGTATATCGGTATACCCATCCAATTATCTTCAACTTTGTTCCCATGATGTGCCCTCAACAACGCCTTCATCAAAAATGTGACCTTACCAATACCACCATACAATGAGTGTAGAAGTCATTGTATTGGTTAAGCTCCTCCATCGGATCGATTCGATCGATCGCCAAGCCTCCTCACCCCTTCCGGAAATGCCGCAATACACCGGAATCCACAGTTACCATCACCAACCACATTAACAACTTTTTCAACATAGGGACGCATGTATGCCGGCATCCCTATTATGTATGTATTAAATACATCCATAAGCTGCAAACATCAATATCCGTAACAATAGGATTCGCAAAGAGCAAGAGAGAGTGGTGTCAAAGTAGGAGCTCTTGAAAACAAAGAGATGAGCAGCGACTCTGTAACAATAGGTGTGGGTGTTGGTTTCTTATTTAGTGGAGGAGTAGGGATTGTAGTAGCCTTAATCGACTTGAGTTCTCTTTTTGCTTAGTGATGGATTAGGTGTTGGACACATTGACAAAGTAGGAGCAGGAGTTGAACCAGAACTATATGGGTTTGTAGTCGTTCCACTCCTACTTTGGGGGGGAGTAGGTCGTTTACGAGACTGAGCAAAACATCCACTAGATGAACCCTGGGGGGAGTCAAATTTGTCATCTACATGCTCCCAAAATGACTTGTCTCGCTTTGTTGAGTAATCAACATTCCCTTTCTTATCTTTTTTTGGTGCTCCCTTTGTAATGATCGTATCCGGAGGTGGACACATAGAAGTCGTGTCAGGGAATGCCAATTCACGTGCTTTTGCCTTAATCATAACTCTACCGGCGTGATCAGAGGCCTCAAACCTTCTTCTGATAGCTTCAAGTTCAATGTCTACACTCAACTCATCATCCATTACCTCTATCTGTAATTTGAAATTCAACCTTTGCCAATGTTGGTGAATCATGCTCAACGGAATTGGAGTGCAGTCCATCATAACCCTACAAAAAAGCGACATTGATTTAGTGACAACCCATATAATGTTGAGTTTATAGACAAAATAACAAGATGAGTGTACATCATACCTTGAAAGCTCACATGCACATGGTAGTCCGTGTGTAGTCTTGAGTGTGCATCGACATAATGATGGGTTAAGTGAAACGGATCCGATCACGTGATCTCACCCAAAATATGGTCTATAGCATTAGATGAAACTAAACCCTTAATTTCATCAAAAACTTCTTCTTCAAGTGTTGAACTTTCACTCTACTCAAACTATGCTCGAAGTGCATTTTAAGATCGAATGTTGTATCTAAGCATGGTGCGCATTCCATCCCAAAGACTTGCACAAATCTCCCTACTTGTCTCGTAATATTTGCTTCAAGTGAGAGTGTGCAGACTCAACTCTGTTGGTGGTATTATTGTCAAGGTGCATATACTTATTTATCCATGCATCAATAAATTTATCCTTGAATGGGTCTAGCCAAGTGGTCTTGATGACATCTTGCATTTAAATCGGGATAAGGTGTCTTTGTTGGAGCTCATCCTACCTCACGCATAGCCGATCGTTGCCTTTGACGACAATCTGTATATTTGTTTCACAACCAGTATAGTTATCATCGAGGCTTCATCAATTTCAGCTCATTAAGGATCAATTTAGGCCGAGTATGATTCCTAGTCATTCTAGCCACTAGTTCCTTCTCTTCTAAACTTAACCTACCAATGTACGGACGTCCATCATGATAAGTAGCCATGCCATGGTTATGAGTTCCATTCATAACCCTCAAAATCCATCCTCCAAGCTTCTTAATAAATTTCCCTTTCAGTCTGAAGGGACAACAACATTTTCTAGTATTTGTGCCTTCCTCAACATTTGTCTTATATGATCCAGCTTTATCACAAATCAACATGCAGTATTGTTTACCTGATCGTCGTCCGGTGTCAGATCTTCCTATAACAATCACCATCCCAAGAGATTTCCCAACCGCACGCACCCAAGTCGGCAGCTCCTCACGAGTAGGAAATAACTGAAATTCAATTACTAAGTGTCAGTTATATAATTTGAATAGTTCGCTAAAATTAAAACAACTAATTCATTCTTACCGTATCGATTTGGAACGAAGTAGTAAAGTCTTGGGATTCGACGACGTCGATTGACATGTCAATCGCGCAGCGATTGACATCTCGGTGCTAAAGTTGACAACTCAAGCTGCTCCCGAGATGCACCTCATTTTCATCCATTTAACCAAAAAAAACACGCGGTAAGCCGCAATCGATAAGTTCTTTGTCATACGCTGCTCGAACGGCCTCATGCGAACAACGTTCGAATGAAGGTCGTTCAACAAATCAAATTCACATCCCGGTTAACACTGTTCGAACGCGTTCATGCGAACATGTTCGAACGACTGCTCGAACCGAGCGTTTGCGAGAAAAAATGGCGTAAAAAACTCAAAAAGAACCAAAATGAAAAAGTTTGGTAGGGTTATTACTTGAGCTAGTTGCCAATGTTGGGTAGTTGAATGGGAGTGAATGATGAAGGTGAGGATGGGTGGGTTTGGAGTGGAGAGAGGGGAGGTTTGGGTGTTGGAGAGGGAGAGTGTTTGTTGTAGGAGAAGAAGAGGTAGAGGGGTAGAGGGGGGAATTGAATTGTAAGTGGGGTTAGTTTGGTAAATGTGTAGGGTGAGGGGGTGTGTTTGGAGTAGGAGGGGGTGTGGGAAAAGTAAAGCCCAAAAATTGATAGGATCAATCACAATCCCTCCTCAAAGGTCCAAGCAAAACTTCTCGAATTTCTTGTAAGGGCTTTTTTTTACACCCCCCTCATTATCACTTCCACCCCCATAAATACCGTTTCGGACAAAAATGCCCCCAACAATAGTGAAAATTTCGGAATTACCTTAGAGAAGAGGTAAATCCGGTAGGGGGAATGTGAACCGGAATTACCTCAGTTTTTGGTAATTCTGGAAAACCACAAACCCCCTACCGGATTTACGTGGTTTTTACAGTATTTGCGGAAAAAAAATAAAATTAATTAAAAACAAATTAAAATTAATTAAAGACGCATTTTTGATGACGAAACGAAATAATACATGAATAGGACTCCGCATCTGAAATATGTCAAAACGGTCCATCATTACTCGAACGTCATCGTTGTTCTTCACATCTGTTCTGGACTGGACCTAGACGCAGGCCCATCCGACAATAAGGCCAGACTTGGCCCAAACCACCAGGGTGGTCAGATCTTGATCCACCTCACGTTGGATGGTCAGGAATCCTTTGCGCACTCCCGTCAACGGACAGGATCGTGGCACGGAAGATCCAACGGCCCGTGGCCACTCGGTGAACAGTATTTATTCCGTAAGTCAGACACTGACAAGGTAATTAATTCTCACCCAATTTTACGATTCACCTTTACGCTCACCCCACTGACTTGGGCGTCGGAGTGCAATTGCAGGTACACCACCAGCTCGGGCAGAAGAAGGCGTTCAACTACTAAGGCGTCTTATCTGCTCCTTACTTGAAGGTCTACTACAGATCAACATCCATGGTGGACCACTGAACACGATTATTATTGCCCATAGTGGGGTAGCGATAAATGATCCGGGTGACTTCTTGCTCGTCACCCTCCAGCTGCAACTTCGTTGTTATTTTTTCTTTCAAAGCTTCAAAGGTGATGTCGTCGTTAAGCCTGCATAAAATGGGGTTTGGACTCTCGAAATGGACACCATTTTCTCTGTTTGTGATTGTGCCCTGATTGACGTATTGTTATTTAAATCGTAAATCGTTCGTATCGTATTTTAAAAATAAAACGCGTGTAAATTTTAATTTAATATACAAACTTTTTAAAAAAAAAATTAAAAATTTCAGAATTATCTTTAAAAAAGGTAAATCCGGTTCAAAATAGGGGGTATTTCGGATTTAACCTTGTAAATTCGAAATACCCCCTATTTTGAACCGGATTTACCTTTTTTAGAGGTAATTCTGAAATTTTTAATTTTTTTTTAAAAAAAAAAAACAGGGATATTTTTGGGTTTAATGGGATTATGGGGGTGTAGGAGAGAAAGAGGGGGGTGGGGAAAAAAAAGCCTTCTTGTAATCACCCCTTAACATTGTAAGTGTAATCTTATACTTTGATTCAAACTAGAAATTGCAGTTCTAATAATTCCAAGTTAGATTTTGGAAGCACCTAGGTTAATTTAGAAGGATTACGGGACAGAATTTCTTGTGTTCAGTAACAAGAAGTTACCTTGGCTAAACAAACACTTTTTTAATTGGCCGATCTGTAGACAGCAAAATCAAACAAACCATACATTTAACAGCAAATTGCTATAATTGACCGTTGAATTTCTGACCTCAGAAAATAAAATATGCTATACAATACTAGTCTTGTTAGTTTGACTGTTTCTTAAGTCATCACTTTCACCATTGAAGTCACAACTTCACATTCATCTACATTTGTCAAGCTATTAAAGAGTCGGACCAGCAGACATATTTAACTCTATTTGAATAATACTTTAATTAAGGATAGGATAGGATAAATAGTTACTCCCTCCGTCCATTTTGTTTGTAATTTAAAGTTTTGACACACTCTTTAAAAAAAATAATTAAGAATCTAGATTTTTTAAAAAAATTTGTCTAATTTACCATTTAACCCTTTATCTCTCTACCTAGATAAATGTGAACTTTTTATTGGAGGTAAAAAGTTGTCATAATTAATAGGGGTATAAGAGTAAAAGAACATTAAAAGTTTCATTGGAAATCTAAAACAACAGTCAATTTGAGATAAATTGATTTTGCTAAAACACCAAACAATTTGGGACAGAGGGAGTAATATTTAAGTGCTTATATATAAACAATTTTTATAATAAAATTTAGGCTAAATAGCATTTTTAGTCATTTATCTTTGCTATAGGTTTTACTTTGGTCCTTTATCTTTTTTTTTGATCCGTTTTGGTCCCTCGTCTTTCATTTTCGTTTCATTTTGGTCCCTACCGTTAGTTTTTGTTAACGGACGCCACGCTGACTGTTAACTGCTGACGTGGCGTCTTAAATTCATTAAATGACGTGGCATTCATTAATTGATGCGGCTTTTACACATCAGATTTTAAAATTAAAACGAAATAGAAAAACCAAATCAAATCAAAACTGAAGAACAACAATGAATAAAAGAGAAATAGAAGAATGTGTAAAAAGCCATTCATGATAAATCAAAACTGAAGCGTGCCAAAATAGAAAACAACATTGAACAAAACTGAAGAACAACAATGAACAAAATAGCAATGTCCAATATACTGAAGAACAGCAATGAACAAAATAGCAATGGGAAAAGACCTAGCTAGCACCCAGGTATTATAAGCCTTCATGCTAAATCAAAACTGAACAACAACAATGAACAAAAAATAGAAATTAAATCATAACTGAAGAACAGCAATGAATTCAGACAAGTGTAACGAAGATTCTCTTAAATCTTCAGATCGTTTTGCATTCAGACCCTAAATCGAAAACCAGATCTAAAAGAATGTTGAATAAAAAAAAAACAATTGAATCAGACCCAGAAATGAATAAACGAAACCCAAAAGTTGAAGAACAGCAAAACGATTGAATCAAAAGGGGGTTTCTGTTCGTTCTCGCTTGCTTCCATCTGAATCGAACTACAGTGAAGAATCATTCTTTGAGCTTAGTAGGTAGGTTACAGCTGCTGAAGGAGTGTGGTTGTAACGCCCCAAATAATATTATTTAGTTAATTAAATTATTTAGGTATTATATTGTATAGTCATATTAAAATAATAATATGGTGCTTCATTTAAATCATGGGGTAGTATTTAGTAATTAAGTAAGTGGTAGAAAGAGACCCGTGACCCGAGAGTCCATTATATAAGCGCTGGGGTTAGAGTTAGTTGCTCATTTAGAGAGCAAAAGAAAAAGAAAGAAAATAAAGAAGAGATTGCGAAGAGGAGAGGGAGAGGAGGCGCACCAAAAGAGGAGGGAGAAGGCTAGGGTTTGCAATCTTCCAAGGCTAGGATTTGTGATCATTTAAGGCTAAGGTAAGGGTGGGGTTCTATCTCTGTAATAGGGTATATGATTGGTTTTATGTGGGAGATTAGGACCTTTGATGTTTCTTGACTTTGTTTGGTGCCTAGGTGATGTTTGATGAAATGTATTTGGTAGCATGTACAAATTATTTGATGATTGATGATTATGCCCTCTTTTGGCGCTACCTAGGCGCCGTTTCCATGTTGTTGTTGTTGTATTTTTCATGTTGCTGTTGCTGTATTTTTCATGTTGTTGTTGCCGTATTTTTCATGTTGTTGTTCTTTGTATTTTCATGTTCTTCTTCTTTGTATTTGTCATGTTCTTTATTCTTTGTATTTTCCATGTTCTTTATTCTTTGTATTTTTCATGTTGCTGTTGTTGTATTTTTCATGTTGTTGTTGCTGTATTTTTTATGTTGTTGTTGCTGTATTTTTCATGTTGTTGTTTCTTTGTATTTTCATTCTTTGTTGTTGTATTTGCCATATTCTTTATTCTTTGTATTTTTGAGTTCTTTATTCTTTGTATTTTCATGTTGTTGTTGCTGTATTTGCCATGTTGTTGTTGCTGTATTTGCCATGTTGTTGTTGTTGTATTTGTCATGTAGCTGTTGATGTATTTGCCATGTTGTGAGCTGTGTCGCGCCTTGGGCATCTTTGTGTTGCCCAGCGCCGGATTATGCGTCTTTGTTTGGCGCCCTGTCTTTCTTTGTGTTGCCTTGAGCGCCATTTCTTCTTATTTTGGGTGCCCATGTGGGCGCATCCTATAGGTGTGGTGTGTTTGCAAGTGTTGGTAGTGGTCGGGGTACTGTTGAATGATAGACTAATTCATAGGTGTTGGTGGGTTGGGTGTTTTTGGTGTGCCACAACTGGTGATGTGGCTATTCCGGTGATTAAGGTGATGGGTCTATGACCAATTGATGATGTTAGTGTTGTTGTATAAATTGTTGTTGTTGGTGTGGTTGTATAAATCGTGGTTGTTGTTGTTGTTGATTGATGTTTGGTGCATGGTTCATGGTGTCACATGCATGTCATGCCTCCGGTGATGGTGTAGGCTTTTCGGCCTAGAGCTATAGGTGATGATATTGATGCTCAAAATAAATTTGGTGATGAACGGTACCGCATGCATATACCCGTTGGCGTGGGTTGCATCTCATTCATTCTCGCATGTCATGGTGATGTCCCCTTGGTGGTTGTTTCTGATGCATTGTTCATGGGTCGCATGCAACTCATATGCATTATTTGATGATATAAGGCTTCGGCCTTCGAGCTATAGGTGATGATATTGATGCTCAAAATAAAAAATTGGTGATGAGCGGTACCGCATGCATATACCCGTTGGTGTGAGTTGCATTTCATTCATTACACATGTCATGGGTGGTATTCTTGGTAGTCGTAATTTGATGCTATTGATGTTGTATATTGATGTTGTGTTGTCTGTTGATGCTGTTGCTGTTGTATGCTGACGTTGTTGTTGAGTAGTAGTTAGTTGCCGAAACTCTAGCATATTGCTTATCATATATGCTATTATATTTTAGATATCTCACCCCTTCTGTTTGAATGTTACCCCTATGTTGGTAACGTGCAGGTGATAGCGAGTGAAGGCTTGTCTACCTTCGCCAGTTGAGTCGGTGTCGTCGCTCTGATACGTAGCACTCAGGGGGGAAATGAACACTAGTTTTATTAGTTGTTTTAATTACTTAATTGTTGGATTTTATTTGTTGAGGTTATGATTGCATTATATTCCGCTGCGTGGTGATAGAACTACTGCTATGTATTACTCTAAACCTTATTTGGTGAATTTACTTATTATCGACTCTTGAATTGTTTTATCGGTGTGAATGTAGCATCACTTGAGGGTGTAGTAGAAAATGTTTTTGAAAACTCTGATTTTCGTCTTTAATTTACCGGGTAGAAAAAGGGGTGTTACAGTGATGAGGCGCAGGAAACCCTTAAGTCTTCTAAGAGAGCTTTCTAGCTTGTTGTGAAGTCACGAAAGAGGGAGGTTATTGATAGGAAGGAAGTAAAAGTGGAGCAAGGAACAACCGTTGAACAAGTCTTCCAGTTTACTCTGGCTTTGCAGGAGGCGGAGAGGAATTTTGTTGAGGCCATTACGATAGCTTCCAAGGTTAAGGCCCTTTAGGCTAAGGTCACTGGGATAGAAGAGAGGACAACTAAGCTAGTCGAAGAGAGGGGCGTGTCTGTGAAGGAGAGAGAAGAGGAAGCGACGACCCAACAAAAGACTACCCAGAAAGCTTTGGTTGTTGGTGAAGAGGCCTTCAAGAATGCGGCGGAGCAGATTTATGTGCTGAATTCCGAAATCCCTCTCCGCACTGCCGGTGCCAACTTTCTTACAATGTCATTGGTGGTGTGCTGATGGAGTATAACATTGACATGTTTTATAATGAAATCTGCGTTGTTCCGTAGATTGGGGATGCTGTGGGGGCCTAGTTATCTGATCTCTTGTATTTTGTGGATTTTGTAACCTTGTACTGGTACTGTGTATGTTTGCAATAAACTTTGATTCCTGCTTTCAGTTCTACTTTTTAAGTGTGCATTGAATAGGTAATGTTTGTGTGGGCAGGCTTTGGTTGTTGGTGAAGAGGCCTTCAAGAATGCGGTGGAGCATATTGATGTGCTGAATCTCGAAATCCATCTCCGCACTGCCGCTGCCAACGTTTCTTACAATGTCATTGGTGGTGTGATGATAGTGTATGAGATGTCTTGTCATGAAATTCGCGTCGTTCCGTAGATTGGGGATGCCACGGGGCCTAGTTATCTAATCTCTTGTATTTTGTGGATTTTGTAACCTTGTACTAAGTCTTTGTGTGTATGTTTGCAATAAACTTTGATTCACGCTTTCAACTCTCCTTTTTATGTGTGCATTGAATAGGTAATGTTTGTGTGGGCGATCTTGGTGTAAACGTGTATGGGCCCCCTTTGATGGTGCGACTTTTCTCGAGCTCTCTACTCGACTCGTGTCGAACCTTGAGGAACCACTTACCGAGTTTGGGCTCAGACCCAAGTCAAACTGAGGAGGCCGGAATTGTTAATTTTAGGTGAGTCCTCCCTCCTCTGGTCCAGTTTAACAAGTTCGTGTCGGATCTAATTCATACCAAAGAGTTCGCTTTTGTCGGATTTGTGCGTGAAAAGGCTTTTAGGGCGAGTCTTGCCTGCTTTGGTTCAGTCTACCAAGTTTGCGGCTCAAATCTAAATCAGACCAAAGAGTTTGTGTTTGCCTGATCTGGACCTTAAAAGACTTTGAAGGGCAATTCCTCCTCTCACGTCTCTTATATCTTCTCATATCAAGACCTCTCTACCCAATCTCTCTCTTTCTCTCTACCTCTCTTCTCTCATCTCTCTTATATCTTCTCATCTCATGATCTCTCATCTCTCTCTTTCTCTCGTCTATCTTCTCCATCGCACATTTTTCTTTATAATTTTTTAATTATAGTATAATATATATTATATAAAATTATTATAAACATTAAAAAGGAAATTATTGTAAAGTTTACATTTTTTTGTTTGTATAGTCTATTATTATTCAACAAACAATATACTAGACAAAAACTTCCAGCATTGCTCAGTACAATCTAGTACTTTCTTGTCCAGTGGCAAGACAGTTCAGTACATATCAAAAGGATTATTAGTCTATAAAGTTTTTTTTTGTCTTTCTGATAAAAATGCTTTAAGATTTATAAATTAACTAAGTTTTGATGAAAAAAAGTAGTTTTGCTTACGTTAAGAATTATAATTATGACAATTAATTAACCCAGGGGTGTGGTTGAGCAATTGGGGCTCATCCTCCCTTAACTAAGTGTCGAGGGTTCGATCATCGCCTTAGGTATGAAGCAATTTTAAATCCCTGAGCTAACTGTCCCAACTTTTGAGGTGCTTTCAATCCAGTGAGGGAATTAGTCACTGCATTCGGCGATAGATACCCTGGTCTCGACCAAAAATAATTATGATAATTAACTAAGATTTTTCTATCTGGAATTGAACATGTTATTCACTGTTGTACCATAATAAGATAAAATAAGATTTCTCTAATCAACATATGGCATGTTGCCGTTTAAACTATTAAGCAGTTATGTCTTGCCCTTTTTTCATTTGAGCTACTATTTTGTTGCTATCGATTCTTGTGGGCAATCTATCTCTGAAAGATTCTGGTTAAATAGGATCATATCCTATTATTCCTCTACTCTATTCGATAATTTATTTCAATCATTTCATTAATGGAACAACTTTGTATAGCTTTTTTTGATGTTTGATGATTAACAAACTTTGTATAGCTATTATTAGATATGAATTATTTATACAAGCATGTGCTACAAGTTAGTAACTATAAGATTATTTATTGAGATCGGAAGGGGTCTTGAGTCAAAGCTATTCAATTCTAAAGAATTTTAACTACTAAATCGTAGTCATACTGGGGAAAATTGTGATGACTAGAATTTCCTGTCGATGTTGTCTTGTTTTTTAAAATTTTGGGCCAACACTTAGCATCTTGTTCGATTAGGCCGAAATACCGTTTCATCTAATTGAACATATGCTTGAGTGATCAATCTATTCGTGCAATTTACTCTAATTTGGCTTGATTTTTGGTGATTAATCCTAATTGGGTCTAATTAGGCCAGTCCACGTAATTCGTCCTAATAGGGCTTGTTTGAATCATTTTTCTAGTAATTGGCCTACTCCAGTAATTTGGGCCTAGGCATGTCGATTGGGCCTAATTTTAACATTTGTTGCTTTTTGGACCTATATCTTCTAATTGGAATTCGTTCTAGCGCATTGTTTAGTCGGTCTCGACTTTTGCTTTTGATTTTGGCCCAACTTCATTTTTACTTTGTCCATTTAATTTATTAAAATAAAATATAATCAAAAAATATTATAAAAAATCAGAATCAGAATTATAAAAATAATATTACAACCAATAAAAATGTCCAAAAGTCCAGAATAATCAAAAAAATAATAAAAATTATATTTAAATGCGAAAATGCAAAAATAACAAATTAGGGTTTCAGTTGTGCTTCTCAAAGCTGCAGCTGCTAATGGGCTGGTCTTCTCACCAGATCTGCAAAAACAAGAGTCAAAGCCCAATCAAATCCGTTTTAATGCTAAACCTGATTTTTTTATTATAAAAAGGCAGTCCACTTAGAGTCAAAAGGACACAAACAGACTGTGAAAATCATTAAAAATAAGAATTAGGGCTTCACATTGAAATCCAAATCACCTAAACACCTTGAGAAGCATTCTAGAAAAATCAAGCACAATAACAGAATCGGATCAATCACAAGCAGTAGCAAATAGGAGACCTATCAAAAGCTGGAGTGATAGGTTGGTACCCAAAATCCTAATTCTTTTAGGTGTTCATATAGTGTGTTGAATTTAGATTTAGCTGAGTTTTTATTATTAAACATCACCAGAACACAAAAAAAATAGATGTAAAAAAATCAAATAAGTCTTGTAGGTATATGAAATATATGCTAAGAATATGAAATATTAACACTGAGATTACCTATGACCATAAAATTAGTTTAAACAGATATGGGCTTTTCCAAAAAATTTCAAACAGTATGGAGATTTTTCGAAACAAGACTTATAGGAAATAAGTCTCATGCGGACACAACTACTTCGAATGACCACTTGGGGTCTGAAAGTTCCGTCGGGCTCGATGAAAACGTGTGATATGGGTTTATGGACCAATGTAGGTTTGAAGGATCAGGTTGGTGATCTTAAGGACCGACCAGGGGTCTGAAGGATTACTGGGAATCTGAAGGATCACTGAGGATCTGAAGGACCGACTGGGGGTCTGAAGGACTACTGGGAATCTGAAGGATCCGCTGGGTGATCTGGATTATGGATCTCAACAGGTCTGAAGGATCAACTGGGTGATCTGATTTATGGACTGACATAAGTCTAATTTAAGGACCACAATTGGCCTGGTTTATGGACTGACACGTCTGAATTATGGAGAAATGTGTCTGCATATTGGTCTAATTTATTGACCACGATGGGTCTGATTTATTGATCAACATATGTCTGTATTGATCTGATTTTATGAACCACAATGGGTCTGAAGGATCAGCTGGGTGATTTGATTATGGACCTCAACATGTCTGAAAGATCAACTGAGTGATCTGATTTATGGACTGACATAAGTCTGATTTAAGTACCTCAATTGGTTCAGAGAGGTTTTGAGGAGGCCCTCCCTCTTATCCTAATGAAATCTACTCATCCCAATGAAGCTATGGTCTCCATAAGGAATAGGACATCTGGCCGGTGAGATTTCAAGAAGTTGCGAAGCTCATTAATTGTCGAGGCACAAATCAACAATAGTTCTAACTGATGTAGATCATCATAACATAGCATGAAAGAATTGTTCCTCTGTTTTCATCCTTGAACTTACCAAATTCCCTTTTTTGTCATACGAGTTCTCAATCATAGCCTTTTTAAAACACTCTTCAGTCTCATGTGTCCCAATCTCTTCTTCATTGCAAACTTCTTGGGCTCTCTTTAAGGACATTCTCTTACTACAAGAATCAATTTTTTTAAATGGACAAAGCTATTAGGTTTAGGCGCTTGCTTTTCCCACACCCCCTCCTACTCGAAACACACCCCATAAGGGTGTGAAAAGACCAAAAGACCAGGCGAAACCTATTTTTTTTTCACAAATTTTCACCTGTTCGAACACGGGCCTTCGAACAGGTTCGAACGAGGCCGTTCGAGTGTGTTAAATATGGACATACACCCTCTTGGGCGTTTTTCACCTGTTCGAATGGGGTCATGCGAACACATTCGAATGGGGTCATGCGAACATGTTCGAATGAGAATGTTCGAACCAGTGCTGCAGAATGACAGATATTGGACGTCTCAAATTTCACCGACAGTTTTAATCAACGGTTTACAATCAGTCAAATGTGTCAGATAAAGGAGTGGATGTCATTCCCTTTGGAAAATGTGCCTGAACGGATAGAATTTGAACGGCTCAGATTTGTGATCTAAAAATGAAATCAACGGCTGACATTTCACCATGCCTATTATAAAAGGGGGTTCACATCCTCAGATCTTCTTCACCAAACCCTAATCTGCTTCTTCACCAAAATCCTCAGATCTCCTGAAATGGAATGACAATTGTGCCCAACCCAGTACTCAAACGACAAATTCCTAACGACCCTTCATCACCATGGGACTGTCACCACTGACGAACATGGTGATGTGTTTCGTTGTCCTAACCATGTCTTCTGCAGGACGAGTAAGGACATCACCTTTGACCAACTGAAGGAAAAGGCTGAGAGGAAGATTCGTCCAGAGGGAGCGTGGCGTAAAGACGTGGAGCGTATACGTTTCAAAAAGTACAATTGTAGAGATGATGGGACTTTCCAGTATTCAGTCATGGAGATCCAAAGCGACGACGACGTCCGCGCAATGATGAAACATCTAGCTAATGTTCTGATGGGGCGACAGATCTTAGAGTTGTACGTGGACACAATACGAACTCCAGAAGAGGTCATTTATCTTTTGGAACAGGGACTATCGAAACACTAGTTTATTACTTAGTTGTTTGCTTATGTTGGTGTTATGTCTTTCGTATTTGATGTATTTCATATTTGATGTCTTTTGTATTTCATGTCTTTCGTATTTTGTAATGACAATAAATTTGCGCCAACCTAAAGGGAATTTCAATTTAAAAAACCAAATGAAACAAAGTACTTAAATTATACAAAAATTCCAAACATATATCCCCCCTATGACATGATCCTACTGGGTGTTGCGCCCCCTCCTATTATACACATTTCCAAACCTCCTCCTAAACCTACGGAAGGGGTTGAGCGACCTCTTGATCTTATTTGAAAGATGCTCTGGTTGGCTGGGACATTATCATTGATGGTCCCATCCATCTCATCAACCAAATCCAGTAGCTCTGGTAGCATCTGTCAACCAAATAACATAACATTATTATTTAAATAAGTATAAGATGGGCAAGGGCCATCGCCCCCCAGCAAAAGTCTCCAACAGCCTCGAAATCAGTCAACATACCAAGGTAGCCAAGCTTAACCTTCTTGCCTGACTTGTCAGCAAACAAGGTGCAGCCCAAAAGATAGAGAATGTAGGCCTTAGCAGCATGAGCCCACCGCCCCTCAGCTATGGCTGGGTGGTAGACCCTATCCCTCAGCCATACGAGCCCAACAGACAACCCACGGCCCGAAGTCTGGGCAGCTGCATCTGATCGTACCTTGATCACCAAGTGTATGTTGCCTGCTGCTCCTTCGTCCGGTCGCTGTCGTGGGATGAGGACCGGTCTTGAGACCACCTCGGGTGGTACCTGCAAAGACACTTCGACGCTCTAGTCAGAGGTGTGCTAACGGGCAGGGTATTACAGGGTAGGAATTGCGTACCTGATAGTATGGATGGAGGTGGTATTTATACCACTGGGGCGACCTGGCCGTTGCGATAAATACGGCCGGCCGCCAAGAATTACGGACCAAGACACGGTCTTGGACCGAGAATTACCGCCGAGGGAGACGAGCAGCAAGTCTGCGACGTTTCATCTGGTGGGCCCTCCTATAAATAGGACATCTGGTCAGCACGTCTTCCACACCTAAAACTCACGCCTCTGCTGCCGACCGAACGACCTGCAAGCGACCTGAGAGCTACTGCGCGAGAATTTTCTGCCCGCTCCTCTCTTCTTTCTAGTTACGCTTCTCCAGGTAAGCCGCTCCTCTTAGCTTTTCTTTCTTTATGTTTATTATTGCTTCTTTAGTTTTCCACGCCTCGTGAAAGGGGAGGCGTCCGGTCGGGGGACGACCACGTCGCCCCCTTCTCTTGAGCGCGCTGGCTCGGTCGACCTTGACGTGATATCCCCTTCTCAGGTGGATCTGGCCAGAACCAAGCAGACCGCTCGAATTTCTGGTGCTCCTCAGCAGAGTCTTGCGCTTATGGCTACGCGTCCCCAACAAGAGCCAGAGCGGGCCGAGTCTGTGTCCTCAAGAGGGTCGCCCGGACCTTCCCAAATCTTAGAAATGCAGAGGCGTTCCCCTGCGGACGCTTCATCGTCAAGCTCTTCTGACTCTAGCTCGAGCGATAGTGTTTCGCTATCTACTTCGACGGAGTCATCGAAGTCATGGGTCCCCCCGCCACCACCTGAAACAACTGTGCCACCGCCTGAAACAACTGTGCCGGTCGGCGAAGGTAGCGACCAACTGATCGACATAGTGGGCGACGAGGAGATGGGTGATGTTACTCAATCTGCTGCGGGGAGTCTTCACGACGAGGTGATTGACTTGGAAGCCGACCCTCCAGGGCCCGAGCCGATGCACGTTGAAGCCGTTGTGGAAGAACGGGCCGGCGAACCAGTAGAGGAGACTGCTGGTCCACGCGAAGTTGCTGGCGAACGGACGGAGGAAGAGGCCGGGCCGGCTACCGTTATTGATGTGAATGATATTTCCTGGGTGTCTGAAAAGATGGGGACTTTTAAGAGTTTCATCGGCCCGGAGGCCCCCTGTATCGACGACCTGAATGCCCTCTTCACCAAGCCGGGGTGGAAGGTGAAAGGCATGCGTGAAGAAGAGAACATTGCGACCGTTCCCCCAAAATTGAAGTTCACTATGCACCGCGTCGTTTTTGAGAAGATGGGGATCGTCCCCCCCTTCACAGATTTTCAACAGGACGTTCTCAACTACTTGAATGTCGCCCCATCTCAGATCCACCCGAACGACTGGGGTTTCATGAAGACGTTCGAGCACCTATGCGACCGGTTGGACCGAAACGTGTCGACCAAGCTTTTTCTCGCCTTGTTTGAACTGAGTTGGCATGGTGAGTATGGCACCAACATGGCCCGCAAGGAGCAGGTGTCTTTTAAGAATCAGAAGTCGTTCCCCCGCAAGTTCTTCAGGGCTTACTCGGACTCGTTGCCGGGCGGGTGGAAAAACCAATACTTTTGGGTCATTCTTGATGCGGAGGCCGCTAAAGATATCGCGGAGATTCTTCCGGACGGCACTACAGGGTGCTCTTTCTTTCCAATCTCATGGCAGGCGGCCCACTTCACTCCAAAGTCGGGCGATTACACTTTTGCTGTCTCTACCTTGGATGAAGAGGACACAGCCACTTTGGGTATGATCACGGTATGCGCCGCGCTGCCGCGCGAGAATCTGAAGGGATATCCCCTGCCGGCCGTTCTGCCTGTACGAAGGGGATAAACTGGTGTCCGAGTTCGGTCGGTGAATTTGACTTGATTTTAATCGATTGGTTTTACCTGATCGGTCGGCTAACGCCCTTTATCTTTTTGCAGGAAAAACTTTGAAGATGTCAACCTCGGATTGGCTCAACCTTGAGAAGCTCGTCACCGGAAGTGCCCAGAAGAAGACCCCTGCCTCCCAGTCTCAACAGCGCCAAAACACTCCTAGGCCGGAACGGAATACTGGGGGCGGCCCTCAAGGCCCTCAAGGCAAGGACGGCCGCACCCCAGTCTCTAAGCGACCGAGGAGGGAGGAGGATGATCGGGTTGAATCCCCCATCTTCGAGCTTGAGGATTTTGGAGATGTTGAGGTGGCGCGCTTCAAGAAAGACCCCATGGATTTTTGTGGCGACCTGCTCAAGTCTGCCAATAAGACGTTGAAGGATTTGAAGAACAATGCAGCACGTGAGTCGCTTATTATGCTAACTGCTCCGTCAGTTATGTGTTGTTCGTCCATTAACTTGTTTTCCATTTCAGGTGCTGAGGCTGAGCGGGATGCGGCCGAGCGGAAGGTGAAAGAGCTTGAGGCGGTCGGTCGGAGACTCAAAGAGCTGGAGCCTGAGATCGCCGCCCTGGAACAAACTAAGATCAAGCTGGCGGCCGCTGAGAAGGACAAGAAGTTGGCGACCGAGGATAGGGCCAGGTTGGGGGCCAGGAATAAAGAACTTGCTGATCTGGTGAAGACCCTCAAGGACAAGGTCGCTCAATTTGAGGAAGTCAAGACGGCCGCCATCCAAGAGAAGGTCGTGTTGTGCCAAGGGCAAACATTCCTTGTTTTGAATGATAACAAATTACAAGTTACTGATAATTTACTTGAGGTAAAGCGCAGGAAAAATATAAGAGCGCAGCGATGAACAAGAGAGCCGGAAGCTAACTCAAAGTTGTAGAAGCTCGGACGAAAAAGTCGCTCAAGCATTGAAGACTTATATCGCTTGCGTAGGACTCATGTAAGATCGTATTACCCAAGTCTTATAACATTCGTAGTTGAGAGATGATGATTAAAAATAAAATTGTTTTAGAAAAATGTTTTCTATAAAATCATGATTTATTAGATTAGACACAAGTTGTTGTTAAAGAAAAGTTTTGAATCATGATTTGTTGTTTTTATAAAGAAACTTGATTCATAGCTTAATGTTTTAAAAGAATTTGTTTTTGAAGTAAAGAATGATTCTTGATTTGGTACTTTAAGCTAGAAATCGATTTCCTCTTGTTTTTAAAGCTAGAAATCGATTTCCTCTCTTGTTTTTAGAGCTAGAAATCGATTTCTCTCTTGTGTTTAGAGCAAGAAATCGATTTCACACTTATTGGTTTAAAGGCATCAATCGATTAATGACTTGCTTGTTTTTAAAAGAACTTGTTTTGGAAAGAAAACAATCGATTGATGACTTCGTGTTTTTAAAGAGGCAAATCGATTTTAGACTTCCTTTCTTGAGCTAGAAATCGATTTGTGACTTCCTCCTTAAAGAGGTAAATCGATTTCCCACTTAAGCAAAGCAAGCAATCGATTCCTCAATCTTTCTACTTAAGCAAGCAATCGATTTGTGCCTTCCATTTAAGCAAAGAATCGATTTTCAACTTGTGTTTTAGAAGCAAACAATCGATTTCCATTTTATTTATTTCAAGCTCTAAATCGATTTTCATTCTATGTCTTTTAAGCTATGAATCGATTTACCACTTACACAAACAGTGTTACAAACAAATTTCAACGGTCCTATTCTCTTAAGTGATATAAATAGAAAACCTAGGGTTTTCACGTAAGATAGAGAGAGAACAAAGAACAAAACTCAGAGCCGCAACATCTCAAAAAAAAAAAAAAAAAAAAAAAAAAACGTGAAACTCCTAGAAACCTTTGATCATCTTCTTCGTTCTTCAAATTTCATTCTAGGGTTTTCATCATCATATCATCTCTCTCAACTCTTATGGTTATACACTTGATTGATCGATTATAGTTTCAATTGTATTCATCTTATTTCTTGGCGTTTGGTGTTCTTGTGAAATCCTGGGAAATTGATTCTTGGGTGGTTCGATCGGGAGATTGGATCGTAGAAATCCTAAGCGGGAGCTCGGGTTCTCAATTGGGGAAATTGAGAGGTTTTGTTGTTCTTTGAAAAGTGGCGTGAGTTGTAAGACTTTGAAGAAGCATCTTCACCATTATAGTGTTATTTTCCCAAAGTCCAAAGGTTGCAAAGCCGGAGGCCGAGGAGTAGGACTTCAATCCGAACCTCGAAAAATCGCGGTGTCATTCTTTCCCTTATCTCTTTATTTATTCTTGCGCTTTTCATTCTTGTTTAGTTGTTATTAGCGTTTCGTTAAATTTATATTGCAACCGTTGAAATCGATATTATTTTGTTAGTTGCTTTGTTTTGTGCTATTAAGATAATCGTTGTTAACATGGTGCATCGCAATTTCTATATTATCGTTAAGTGAAATATTTGTTACTGTAAAATTCAATTTTGACTTGTTGTTGTTTGGTTTTAATATAATCGTGTTTACTAAATTGATATTACTATATCAAAATTGACATTACTGCTACTTGCATTGTTTCGCATTATAAGTATAATCATTGTTAGTGTGTTGCGTTACTATTGATAAGTTCGATATTATCGCATTTGTGTTACTGGCTATATTGTTAACAGTTATAGAAATTGAATTGTTGTGTATTCTCTACATTATTGTTAAGCTTTGCATTTTGCTATTCTTCGCTATATAATCGAGTTGTTTTTCTACAATCGTAGTAATCGCATATTAGATTCTAGTTTAAACCCTTTTCCGCATTGGTTTTTAAACTATCATCAAACTTTTTCTGAAAATTCAAAAAGTATTATTTTTAGCCTATAACCTTATTCACCCCCCCTCTAAGGTTATCGTTTAATCCAACAATTGGTATCAAAGCAGGAAAGCGCATATAGAGCTTAACATCTCGCATTTTTTCGATCATGGGGTCTTTTATTAAAGAGGAATGTCTTTTAATAGGCCACCTTTATTTGATGGAACTAACTACGACTCATGGAGTAGTCGAATGAAATGTCATGTGCAAAGCTATAGATTTTACATCGTGGAGGATTATTGTTGATGGACCGCCACTCCAATGAGGATCAAAATTACAAAACCGGTGATCTTGATGTTGGTGATTCCACAAAACTCAAGCAACCAGTAAAAGCGAGAAGAAGTACTGTTGAAGACATTTATACCATTGACTTGAGTGAATTGAGAAAGTCCGAACTTGACAAAATCTCCTTGAATGCCAAAGCAATGAACATTCTACATCTTGCACTATGTGAAGAAGAATATGGTAGGGTAAAAGGTTGTCGATCGCTAAGGAAATCTGGGATTGTCTAGAAGTTACTCATGTAGGTACAAGCCAAGTAAAAGATACAAAAATCCGAGTTCTTACTTCGAGTATGAAGCTTTCAAGATGAAGGAAGGTGAAATCATTCTTCGCCATGCACCGAGAGGCTGAATTTAATTGTTAACAACTTGAGAGCACTTGGTAAAAAGTATTCTACAAAGGACTTGAATGGAAAGATACTTGCGTCGTTGGATGGTGAATTTTTCCTAAGACATGTGCTATCACTGAAGCTAAGGATATTGGTACTCTTCCTACTGAAGATTTAATTGGGTCTCTTCTAGCATTTGAAGTGGTGTTGGGTGCTAAGAAAACCCAGGAAAAGGAAGCGGTAAAAGAAAAGAGGTCTCTTACTCTTGCGGCTGGAAAGTCTTCTAAATCAGGAAAGAAAGTGGTTGAATCTGATGATGAATCTGATGAAGAAGACATGGTTATGCTTGCTAAAAAATTTAAAAAATTCGTGAAGTTCAACAAGTTTAGGAAAGGTGATTTTTCAAAGAAATTCGGGTATAACAAAGGTGATAGTCATGAGAAAGGAGATGACCAACCAAGATGTTTTGAATGCAACAAACCGGGTCATCTCAAGGTTAATTGTCCAAAACTTAAGAACAAATACCCAAAGAAGAAAGCAATGAAGGCTACATGGGATGACACGAAGCGAGGGTGAAGCGAGAAGAAGAAGAGGAAGTTGCTAACGTTGTTGGTCTTGGTGCAGATTACTCTCCCGATGATACATGGAACAATCTCGGCGTGATGATGAAGAAACCGATGATGAAGTGATTGCTTCAAAGCTTGCGTGTCTCATGGCGAGTGACTCAACTAAGGTAACAAATTCTAATCCTTCTTTTTCGATTACGATGATTCTTGTGATGATGATAGTAGTTGTCAAAATGTGAGTGAGGCTTTTGAGGCTCTTTATATTGAACATGAAAATCTTTTGATAAAAACTATGAAGTTGAAAAAGAGCAACAAAAGCATGTCTACTCAAATCGAGACGCTTAAGAATGAGATAGCTAGATTGAAAAAGGAGCTACAAAATGCCAAACCTTTCAACCTTGAATTTCTAGAGCTTAAACAAATTTTTGAAAAAATCAAGATCGAAAATGAAAATTTAAAAGATTCTTTAAAAGGTTTGAGGTTGGTGAAAATACCTTGACCAAGTTACTTCACTCTCAACATGAATATGTTGATAGGAGAGGTATTGGTTATAAAGGTGAGTCCAGCTCCCCAAATTTAAAAAGGGATATGGTATTTGTAGCTGCTTCTTCAAGTAAGACAAGTAGTTCATTCTCTTGCACTTATTGTCAAAAAGGAAATCATAATTCTCTTAGATGTCCTATTCGCAAACTATGTGAGCTTGGCAATCTTATACCGCTTGCAAGAAACCAAGGTGGATTGTGAAAACAAACCCCTCGAGAACTAACCTCCATGGACCCAACCAATTTTTGGTACTCGCACTAGTGTTTGATTTTTCCTTTGTAGGTGCGTAGACTATCCAAAAAGGGAAATGTATGGATGGTTGACGGTGGGTGCTCAAGGCATATGATGGTGATGCTTCACTATTCTTGAAGTTAAGCAACAAGGCTAGTGAATCTGTGAAGTTTGCCAATAATGAAACCGCTTTCGTGTAATAGGTAAAGGTTGTGTGGGTAAGGAAAACACAATCAAAATTAGAAATGCTTTACTAGTTGATGGTGTTAAATTTAATTTACTAAGTGTAAGTCAACTATGTGATAATGACTTTGATGTTTATTTCTCAAAAGATAAATGTCTTATTGTGCATGAAGCTTCTAACTTTCACATTGTCAGTTTTCGTGAAAACAATGTTTATTATGTTGATTTTGACACTTTGTTGGTGATGATATTGTATGCATGCCTTCTTTACTTGATGATGTGGATGTGTGGCATAGACGCTTAGGACATGCTAGTATGGAACTTCTATCTAAATTATGTGCCAATGAACATGTTAGAGGTTTACCCAAACTTAAGTATGAAAAAGGTCAATTATGTGATGCATGTCAATTGGGTAAAATGCATAAAACTTCTTTCAAATCAAAACTGTTATTTCTACCAAAAATGTGCTTGAATTGTTGCATCTTGATTTATTTGGTGAAATTGATGTTGTAAGTCTAGGAGGAGCCAAATATGTGTTTGTAATTGTTGATGATTATTCTAGATACACTTGGACTATTTTACTTGCTAATAAAAGTGATGCTTTCAACAAGTTTGCTAAGTTGTGCAGAAAGTTACAGAATGAGAAAAACTTAGCTATCAAGGAAATTAGAAGCGATCATGGAGGAGAATTCGAAAACTCATCTTTCAAAACTTGGTGTGAAAAGCATGGTGTTGATCACAATTTCTCAGCTCCAAGGACTCCTCAACAAAACGGCGTGGTGGAAAGAAAAAACAGGACCATACAAGAGATGTGTAGAACAATGCTAAATGAGCACAATCTTCCTAAATATTTTTGGGGTCACGCATTGATACTGACATGTCATGTGCTAAATCGAGTCTATCTAAGGCCATCTCTCAACAAGACTCCTTATGAATTGTGGAATGGTAGAACTCCAAATATTTCATACTTCAAAGTTTTTGGAAGTAAGTGCTACATTTTAAATACAAAGGATAAGTTGAGTAAGTTTGATGCAAAATCAACGGAAGGTATTTTTATGGGTTATTCTAGTCATAGTAAAGCTTACATCGTTTACAATAAAGTTGATAAATGTTTGCAAGAATCTATTCATGTTTCTTTTGATGAGACTAACCCTTTGCAAAGAAAGTTGATGATGAGGATGAGGTAGTTGAAGTGGTCAAAAGAAGAATGCCCGAACCTAACGTTGAAAGTATCAAAGAAAAGGAGATGCAAGCGAGAACCTCAAGAAGCAGTTGAATTGGAACGAGCCCCAAGACAGCGACGATCATCTCTATGGGAGAACGCATGATGACTTGCCTAAAGCTTGGAAATCAGTCCGAGATCATCCCATGGAGCAAATTATTGGTAGTCCATCAAAGGGGGTAACAACTCGTTCTTCTCTAAATCTTTTATGCTTTCATAGTGCCTTTGTCTCTCAAAAGCAGTTCCAGTAACATAAAAGAAGCTCTAGGTGATCCAGAATGGGTTGTGTCAATGCAAAAAGAACTCGAACAATTTGAACGAAACAAAGTTTGGCATTTAGTCGAAAAACCTGTTGATAGAACTATTATTGGAACTAAATGGGTTTTTCGCAACAAACTTGATGAAAATGGTGTTATTTTATTAAACAAAAGTCGTTTAGTCGTTCAAGGTTATAATCAAATTGAAGGGTGGATTTTGAAGAAACTTTTGCTCAAAGTGGCTAGGTTGGAATCCATTCGTATTATACTAGCCTTTGCTAGTCACATGGATTTCAAACTACACCAAATGGATGTCAAAAGTGCCTTCCTCAACGGATTTTTAGAAGAGGAAGTATATGTAAAACAACCCCTATGTTTTGAAGATTTTGAAAATCCAAATCATGTTTTTAAACTTGACAAAGCCCTTTATGGATTGAAACAAGCCCCTAGAACTTGGTATGAGAGATTAAGCAAACATTTGATTGCAAATGGTTTCAAGAAGGGTAAGATTGATTCTACCTTATTCCTTAAAACCAAAGGCAAACATCTCATTGTAGTTCAAATTTATGTTGATGATATTATATTTGGATCTACTAATGATGAATTGTGCTGAGGGAGTTTTCGACATGATGACTAGTGAGTTTGAAATGAGCATGATGGGGAGTTAAACTTCTTCTTGGGACTTCAAGTGAAACAAATGAAAGATGGAATATTCATCGGTCAAAATAAGTTCTCAAAGGAGTTACTAAAGAAATTTGGCATGAGTGATGCAAAGGCAATTGGCACTCTCAATGGCGCATGCGACCAAATTGGACAAGGATGAACAAGGTAAATCGGTAAATGAAACAATGTATCGAGGTATGATCGGTAGTCTTTTATATTTAATCGCTTCCCGACACGATATTATGTTTCTTTGTGTGCTGTGTGCTCGATTTCAAGCATGTCCAAAAGAATCACATTTAAAAGTCGTAAAGCGGATTCTTAGATATGTGAAGGAACCACGGAGTTTGGATTGTGGTACCCAAATCGAGTCACTTTGATTTGGTCGGATTTTTTCGATCTTGATTTTTCTTTGGTTGTACCTTAGATAGAAAAAGCACTAGTGGAACTGTCATTTCTTAGGACCTTGTTTAACTTCTGGTCTAGTAAAAAGCGAGCAGTGTTGCTTTGTCCACCATTGGCCGAATATGTGGCGGTTGGAAATTGTGTTGCACAAGTTTTGTGGATGAAACAGACTTTGGAGGATTTTGGTTTGTTATATGAAAATGTACATTCTTTGTGATAACACTAGTGCCATTAATATTGCTAAGAACCCCATCCAACACTCTAGAACTAAGCATATAGAAATTAGACATCACTTTATTAGAGATCATGTTTCTAGGGGAGCATAGAATTAAAATTTGTAGGCAGCGATGACCAACTAGCGGACATCTTCACAAAACCTTTAAATTTGAAGCTCAATTTTGTAAAATCCAAGAGAGCTAGGTATGCTTGATTTTTCTAGGTTGTGATTATGTGTTATGTGGTCCCCTCCTTTTTGATGAAAACAAAGGGGGAGAAATAATTGCTATATAATTGTTTTATGCTATGTATGTTTATTTTTATTATTTTTCTTTATGCTTGTGCTTAGGGGGAGCGTATGCTAATGTTTCTTGTTTATCGCCTCCCTATGCATAAGGTAATTTGTTATCATCAAAAAGGGGGAGTTTGTTGTGCCAAGGGCAAACATTCCTTGTTTTGAATGATAACAAATTACAAGTTACTGATAATTTACTTGAGGTAAAGCGCAGGAAAAATATAAGAGCGCAGGGCGATGAACAAGAGAGCTTCGGAAGCTAACTCAAAGTTGTAGAAGCTCGGACGAAAAGCTGCTCAAGCATTGAAGACTTATATCGCTTTGCGTAGGACTCATGTAAGATCGTATTACCCAAGTCTTATAACATTCGTAGTTGAGAGATGATGATTAAAAATAAAATTGTTTTAGAAAAATGTTTTCTATAAAATCATGATTTATTAGATTAGACACAAGTTGTTGTTAAAGAAAAGTTTTGAATCATGATTTGTTGTTTTTATAAAGAAACTTGATTCATAGCTTAATGTTTTAAAAGAATTTGTTTTTGAAGTAAAGAATGATTCTTGATTTGGTACTTTAAGCTAGAAATCGATTTCCTCTTGTTTTTAAAGCTAGAAATCGATTTCCTCTCTTGTTTTTAGAGCTAGAAATCGATTTCTCTCTTGTGTTTAGAGCAAGAAATCGATTTCACACTTATTGGTTTAAAGGCATCAATCGATTAATGACTTGCTTGTTTTTAAAAGAACTTGTTTTGGAAAGAAAACAATCGATTGATGACTTCGTGTTTTTAAAGAGGCAAATCGATTTTAGACTTCCTTTCTTGAGCTAGAAATCGATTTGTGACTTCCTCCTTAAAGAGGTAAATCGATTTCCCACTTAAGCAAAGCAAGCAATCGATTCCTCAATCTTTCTACTTAAGCAAGCAATCGATTTGTGCCTTCCATTTAAGCAAAGAATCGATTTTCAACTTGTGTTTTAGAAGCAAACAATCGATTTCCATTTTATTTATTTCAAGCTCTAAATCGATTTTCATTCTATGTCTTTTAAGCTATGAATCGATTTACCACTTACACAAACAGTGTTACAAACAAATTTAAACGGTCCTATTCTCTTAAGTGATATAAATAGAAAACCTAGGGTTTTCACGTAAGATAGAGAGAGAACAAAGAACAAAACTCGAGAGCCGCAACATCTCAAAAAAAAAAAAAAAGGAAAAACGTGAAACTCCTAGAAACCTTTGATCATCTTCTTCGTTCTTCAAATTTCATTCTAGGGTTTTCATCATCATATCATCTCTCTCAACTCTTATGGTTATACACTTGATTGATCGATTATAGTTTCAATTGTATTCATCTTATTTCTTGGCGTTTGGTGTTCTTGTGAAATCTCGGGAAATTGATTCTTGGGTGGTTCGATCGGGAGATTGGATCGTAGAAATCCTAAGCGGGAGCTCGGGTTCTCAATTGGGGAAATTGAGAGGTTTTGTTGTTGCTGAAAAGTGGCGTGAGTTGTAAGACTTTGAAGAAGCATCTTCACCATTATAGTGTTATTTTCCCAAAGTCCAAAGGTTGCAATGGGAGGCCGAGGAGTAGGACTTCAATCCGAACCTCGAAAAATCGCGTGTCATTCTTTTCCTTATCTCTTTATTTATTCTTGCGCTTTTCATTCTTGTTTAGTTGTTATTAGCGTTTCATCGTTAAATTTATATTGCAACCGTTGAAATCGATATTATCGTTAGTTGCTTTGTTTTGTGCTATTAAGATAATCGTTGTTAACGATTGCATCGCAATTTCTATATTCTTGTTAAGTGAAATATTTGTTCTTGTAAAATTCAATTTTGACTTGTTGTTGTTTGGTTTCAATATAATCGTGTTTACTAAATTGATATTACTATATCAAAATTGACATTCTCGCTACTTGCATTGTTTCGCATTATAAGTATAATCATTGTTAGTGTGTTGCGTTACTATTGATAAGTTCGATATTATCGCATTTGTGTTACTGGCTATATTGTTAATGATTATAGAAATTGAATTGTTGTGTATTCTCTACATTATTGTTAATCTGCTTTGCATTTTGCTATTGCCGCTATATAATCGAGTTGTTTTTCTACATCGTAGTAATCGCATATTAGATTCTAGTTTAAACCCTTTCCGCATTGGTTTTAAACTATCATCAAACTTTTTCTGAAAATTCAAAAAGTATTATTTTTAGCCTATAACCTTATTCACCCCCTCTCTAAGGTTATCGTTTAATCCAACAGGTCGTCGAGGTTGCTTCTGTGGCAAAAGGGGCGGCCCTTTACCAATTCGACAATGCTGTGGCCCAAATGAAGTTGCTCGCCGCCCGAGGTATCCAATACGACGGTAAATCAGTGCGCCCGACCACCACGTGGTCGAGGGTGAAGAGATCATATTGCCTGCGAGGTTTGATGATGATGGCAAGATGGTCCGCAAGCGATCGGTGATCGTTGGCCGTGCTAAGAAATGATTAGCTCTTTATTTTGCCCGCCTGCGAGCGGTTTATCAATTGTAATTTCGCTGCACTTGTAATTTTGCTGTCTTTGCACTCCGCCGAGCGGTTGAACGGTCAGGCGCCGGCCGACCGGCGTCTTGCTTTGTAATGAATTTCAGCTTTTTAACTTTCTATCCGCAAATTTATTCGTCTTTGCATTTTCTAAGGCACTCGTTTTAGGCCATTCGTTGACCAGTTCGTGCTTTGTTTAAAGCGTTCATTTGGGCCGCTCGGAGCCCTATTTTTGTTAGGTGGATCATTACTTGACCCTTGGGTCATTCACTGACTCGAATTTGGGGCCGATCGACGACACTCTATGTAGGTCGCCAGGCGGCCTACCATCGGTTGTGGGTTCACTTAACCCTTGGGCCATCTCGATGGCACTCTTCGTAGGTCGCTCAGCGGCCTATAATGGATTGTGGGTTAACACAACCCGTGGGCCATTTCGATGGCACTCTTTGTAGGTCGCTCGGCGACCTACCATCGATAGTTGGTCAAAGTTGAGCCTCGTTTAGGTCACTCGGTGACCTTTGGTCGGGCCAACTCGGTGGCCATGCAGTCACCCCGTTATGTACGCATTTCGAGTGACCGATCGCTCAATATTTTGCTAATAATTTAAAACATGAACTTAATAAAACACAAGAAATTAAAGAACGGGCCTCTGTAAAAAATCCCAGTGGGGAAAAAGAGCGCCCTCCTGACATTTATTCATTCAATAATTGACTGATTACAAGTGGGGCACTAAACATAGTATTGCTTAAGTTTATCACTATTCCATGTCCTGGGGATGATCGCCCCTTCCATGGTTTCTAATTCATACGCCCCACGGCCGGTCTTGTTGATGACACGGTACGGGCCTTCCCAATTTGGGGCGAGCTTTCCTTGACGTGCATTTTTGTTGCCAACGTCCGCCCGTCTGAGGACCAGCTGTCCGATGGGAAAGTCTCTTTTCTGCACACGGGCGTTGTATCGGGCAGCGACCTTCTGTTTGATCAATACTTCTCTAAGGGATGCTTGATTGCGTAGCTCTTCAACCAAGTCCAATTCTTCTCTTAATGCCCGGTCGTTGTCGACCGCTGTTGGAGGGTTGGTCGTCCTCCAGTTCAGCTCGTTCATCTCTATGGGAATTACGGCGTCCATCCCGTAGACCAGTTTGAAAGGTGACTCCCCGGTCGATGAATGGGGGGTCGTCCTATATGCCAAAAGGACGGACTGCAGCTCTTCGACCCAGTTTCCATTTGCTTCATCAAGTCTTCTTTTCAACCCACGTAGGATGACTCTGTTGGCTGCTTCAGCCTGCCCGTTCGTCTGAGGGTGCTCGACTGAAGTGAAACGCTGTTTCACTCCCAAGCCGGCCAACATTTCTCTGAACTTTCTATCTGCAAATTGGGTGCTGTTGTCTGTTATAAGTTGCTGGGGAACTCCAAACCGTGCTAGGACGTTCCGGCCAAAGAACTTATTGACCTTTGCCGAGGTTATGGTCGCCAGAGGCTCGGCCTCTATCCACTTTGTGAAGTAGTCCACTGCCACAATTAAGAATTTTAATTGGCACAGTGCGGTGGAAAGGACCCAAGAAATCCATTCCCACCAAGCGAACGGCCAAGGTGAGGTGAGGCTTTGCAGCTCTGATGATGGGGCGACGTGAACATCCGCATGCACTTGGCATTTCTTGCATTTCTGCACGAGCTTCTTGGCGTCTTCATCCATGGTCGGCCAGTAGTAACCAGCTCTGAGCGCTTTTTTTCGCTATGGACCGTCCGCCCTGATGGCTGCCACACATCCCCTCATGGATATCTTTCAAGACATGGTCGGCTTCGGCCGACGATAAGCACCTGAGGAGCGGGCAAGAGAACCCTCTTCTGTATAGTTTCCCTTCGATCACAGAGTATTTGGTAGAACGTAATCTTAAGGTCTTGGCCTTCTTTGGATCGGTCGGCTCTTCACCTAATGTGATGTAGCGCAGGATGGGAGCGATCCAATCATCTTCCGCTTCAATGGTGAGGACGGCCAAGGATTGACTAGGCTTAGTCGAGACGCTCGGCCGAGTGAGGGTTTCTTGAATTAAACTTCTATGATTGCCTGGTGCCTTCGTACTGGCCAGCTTTGATAAGATGTCAGCCCAGACGTTTTCTGTCCTTGGCACGTGTTTAACCTCTGCCTGGTCGAATTGACGGAGGAGCTCCCTTACTTTGGCCAGGTAGTTCTTCAACACTTCGTCCTTTGCATCATATAACTCTTGGATTTGGGAAACGACCAGTAAGGAGTCCGAGTGTAGCTCTACTCGGTCGACATTGAATTCCTTTGCGAGCTGTAGCCCGGCTATGCATGCCTCGTACTCGGCCTGATTATTGGAGGTGTGGAACGCAAACGTCAAAGACACTTCCACTGCAAGGCCTTCAGAGTTTTCTAATATAAGGCCCGCCCCACTGCCTTTGCTGTTGGAGGAACCGTCCACGTGTAATGTCCACATTGTGTCCGGTCGGCCGTTCTGCGTTGGAGTCATTTCCGCAATGAAGTCGGCCAACACTTGAGCCTTAGCGGCCGATCTGGACTCGAATTTTGATGCCGAATTCACTAAGTTCCACCGCCCATTTGATCATTCGTCCTGCCAGGTCTGGCCGATGGAGGACCTGTCTTATTGGTTGGTCCGTCCTTACCACGACCTGGTGGGCCACGAAATAAGGTCTCAGACGCCGGGTGGCCACTAGTAGTGCGAGAACCAACTTTTCGATCCTCTGGTATCTCAACTCCGGTCCTTGCAACACCTTGCTTATGAAGTAGACCAGATTTTGCTTTAGGTCGTTGTCTCTGACCAGGACGGCACTCAATGCCTCTTCTGTTTTTGCCAAGTACAAATATAGGGTTTCCCCCAGTTTTGGCTTGGTCATGATGGGCGGGTTGGTCAGAGCCTCCTTCAACTGCTCCAGTGCTCGCTGGCACTGGTCGGTCCATTCGAAATCTACTTCCTTCTTTAGAAGCTTAAATAGGGGGAGCGACTTGCACGCAGACTTAGGTATGAATCTGGACAGGGCGGCGACCATACCATTCAACCGTTGGATCTCCTTCTTCGTGGTGGGCGGCCTCATATTGGCGACCGCCCTGCATTTATCAGGATTTGGCTCTATCCCCCTTTCAGTAAGATGGAATCCCAGGAACTTGCCGGCTCTAACTCCAAAGGTGCACTTTTCTGGGTTCAGCCTTAGAGAATTTCTTCTCGCTTCTTCAAAGACCTCTCTCAGATCAGCCGCATGATCATGGTCGGTCCTGCTCTTTATGATCATATCATCTAGATAGACCTCAGCTACACGACCGATCTGTTTTTTGAAAATCTTGTTCATCATGCGTTGGTAGGTCGCCCCAGCGTTCTTCAGACCGAACGACATTACTTTGTATTGGAAATTGCCACGATCTGTCATGAAGGCAGTCTTGTGGCGATCGGGCGGATACATCGTAATCTGATTGTACCCAGAGTAGGCGTCCAGGAACGATAGCAATCTATAGCCCGATGCCCCATCGACGACTTGTCAATGCTTGCATGGGAAGGCATCGCCGGGCATGCCTTGTTCAGATCTGTGTAGTCGACGCACATGCGCCACTTGCCGTTCTTCTTCTTGACTAACACAACGTTGGACAGCCAGGTCGTATATTTTATTTTTTCAATGAAATTGGCCTTAACTAGGTCGTCCACAGCCTGAGCTGCTGCCTGAGATTTCTCCAAATTTTGGGTCTGCCTCCTCTGGGCGACCGGTCTGACTGTTTCATCTACTGAGAGTTGATGACATGCAATCTCTGTTGGGATCCCGGGCATGTCAGAGGCCTGCCACGCAAACAAATCTGCATACTCCTTAAGGCAAAGCATGAGATCTCGCCGACATTCGAGTAGGCCGCTCCCTAGTTTGACCGTCCTTTCTAGGTCGTCGCCTAGTTGGATATCAATCAGCTCTCTGTGTGGCTCGGGCCTATTTATCCTGTTCTTTAGCTCACGGGCTAAATCATCATCGTCGTCCTCTAGATCGCTATCAGGATCATACCGGGCGTCCAACTCAGCAAGGTTAACTTGGTGTCTCTGCTCCAGTCTCCTTGGGTCGGTATCTCTATCTTGCTCGTCGCATATATCTTGATACAAATAGTGGCTCCGCTTGGCCGCCTCCAGGTCGGCCATCAGAGTTACGACTTGACCGTCCTTGCTGTAGAATTTCATCTTTAGATGGACTGTTGAAGCAACGGCCTCCAATTTTCCCAAGGTCGGCCGGCCTATGATACACTGATAGCAGGACTTGATAGGTAAGATCAAGAACGTTGACTTGACCGTTCGGTATTTGGTGCTTGCTCCAGTGTCGTCTCCAAAAGTGAGCAACAGCTCTATTGTACCCAAGGGGTAAGTGACCGCCCCATTGAACCTGTCAGCGGAGTTGGATCGGCCTGTGGAATGATCTCGCTCCGATCCACGTTAAGTTTGTCGATTAGTTCCTCAAATATAATATCGCCGAATCGCCTTCGTCGCACTGAATCGGCGCATTCCGTGTTGGCCATGACCGCCCTGACTACCAACGGGACATAGCTATTGGTCCTTCCGTCCAGCAAATCCTCATCTCCAAAAGAGATGGGAGGCTTACTCGAGGCCGGGCGTTCTGCGGATGTCGATCCAACCATCATGAACTCGTTCCACTTTCTTTTCAAAGCCTTCTTTGAATCCCTTTGCTCCAAAGGGTTTCCACCTTGAATGACCATAGCCACTCTCCGGCCCTTGGACATCCAGACGTCCTCTTCGGAGGTGTCCTTGTCCGCTATTGCCTCTATGGTCGCTGTAGTCGTTACCTTGCCTTTTGACTGAAGTTTCTGCCCCCCGGCTTTCTCCTCTGTCCGCTCGGCACCATCAGCTCGGACGTATTGCTTTAACTTCCCCTTCTGGATGAGGTCTTCGATGTCGTCCTTTAGGGCCATGCAATCATTGGTGTCGTGCCCCTTGCTCTTATGGTACCGACAGTATCTCTTGGTCGGCCGGGCACCCTTCTTGAGTACCAGTGGATCAGGCTTCTTGACATCAACAAATTCATTGTTCTGACACTCCGCAAAGATTTGGGCTATAGGAGCGTTGCGCCTCGTCCGGTGCTCATACTTCTTAAGTCGGTGCTCTGGCTTGCTTTCTCGGTGATTTTCTTGAGTCTTGCCCCGCTTGCTGTCATCTTCTCTAGGTCGCACTCGGGCGGCCTTTCTTGCAGCAAGAGTTTCCTCATAAGCCATATGGTTGTTGGCTCTGCGAAGGAACGTACTGAGGTCGTAGATGTGGTTCAAGGTGAATTCTTCAACAAATTTATGGTCCGGCCGGATACCCCTCTTGAGGTACTTCAGTTTATCTTTGTCAGTCAGGTCGCACACCTGATCGGCCTCAGTATTGAACCGCTCTATGTACTGTCTCAATGATTTGTTGTCCCCTTGGATAATCGTATCCAAGTGCTCCTCGTGACGATACTGGCACCGGTTGGCAGTGTAGTTTGCCAAGAAGATTCTGATCAGGCCTTCCCAAGAGGCAATGGTGTTCGGCCGCAACGACTCCCACCATTCTAGGGCCCGTCCGTCAAGCGACTGGGGGAACAAACGACACTTCATAATAGAACCCAACTCCCTGTAGCTACAGTAGTTGTTGAAGTACCTGATATGTTTGTCAGGGTCGCCTCGCCCGTCAAACTTGTTGAGGTTGGGCGGCTTCCTGAGATCCCTGGGAATACGATAACGCCTAATCTCCCTTGTAAAAGGGCCTTGGCCGGTCGGAAAGTCACTCGGTCCAAAGGGCTGAATAGTGAGGTAGGTCTCGCCGTTCGGTATTCCATAGAATCCTCCTCCGGTCGGAGGTCCGTACATAGGAGGCCCTTGGGGCGATCGGCCTCTGCTTCTGATGAAGTGATGTCTCCTTGGCCTTCGTGAAACATCTCTAATTTCACCATTTCAATACTCATTCAACTCGTCGTAGGGGTCCCACGAACGGCTTCTGGAGCGCCTGGAGCCGGAGGATTCACATGAAGAATATCTTGTAGAAGAACGGTCTGACTCAGGTTGGTATGGCGAGTCTGAATAATCATAGTTGTGTGAAGGGGAACGGCGACTGCGCACGTTCCTGCGAGTGGGTGATCTGCGCGCCCGAACTCTTCGAGCTGGCGAGCGACGAGAGGTAATTCCTCGATGGTGGACGGTCCTTCGAGGTGGAGTTCTGGCTCTTCGCGAAGGTTGAGCTTGGGCGGAGGGTTCTCCGTGGTCCGTCCCCTGACGAGCTGGCATGGATCCTCTTTCGAGCCGAGATATCAGATGGTCACGGTCGGCTATGAGTTGGTTTTTGGTTTGGAGCAACTGGAGAACGGCCTGGGTGACGTGCTCCGGTAAGGGCTCCAAGATTCCGGCCACCACCGGCGCGTCGAGATTTCTTTGATGCACTAGTTCCAAGGTCGCACCTTGTCCATACGGATGAAGGCTCCTGGCGAGGATTGCCTTGGGATTTGTCAACTGTTTGAGGTACACCCTCCGGGGTCTGCTGCGGACGAGCGTCCGGCCCGGCAGGGTCTTGCTGTGTGGATGCCCGTGTAGTGATTCTCTTCGGGCCCATCTTCAAGGTGGGGTAGCGCTCGGGCTCCCACTGTGGTCGCCAAATGATCGTACCTTGATCACCAAGTGTATGTTGCCTGCTGCTCCTTCGCCCGGTCGCTGTCGTGGGATGAGGACCGGTCTTGAGAGCACCTCGGGTGGTACCTGCAAAGACACTCCGACGCTCTAGTCGAGGTGTGCTAAGCAGGCGCGGGTATCGCGGGGTAGAATTGCGCACTGACAAGTATGGATGGAGGTGGTATTTATACCCTTCAGGCGACTGGCCGTTGCGATAAACACGCCGCCACGAGAATTACGGACCAAGACACGGTCTTGGGCCGTTCTGCTGAATTGGGCCGCTGGCCCATCGCTAATGACACCTCCTTGTATATGCTAATATGCCCCCGGAACAGCATCTTCGGGCGTGGCCCCCAAATAGTCAATCAAGACCCTGCTCTCCACGCCACGAAGTCCGACCGGCATGTCATAGAACCGAGGCCGATGATGGGGATGTGTAGCGGTGGGATACATCATCAAGGGTGATGCTCATCTCACCCACAAGAAGGTGGAATGATGATGTATCCGGCTGCCAACGCTCTATGAATGCGTTCAACAACCCCTTGTGGAGAATGGGGAAACTAAGCCCAACCAGAGGAACCCAACCACAAGAAGGCTGTCGAGTGTCCCTAATCCTAGCATGAAACACACTGTCGTAATGAGTCCATGTGGAATTGTTTGTAAATCCATTTGAACTCGCATTGAAATGACACAATAAGCCAAAACATTCAACAAAGATAAGAAACAAATTTACAACAGTCAACTATAAAATAAAAACTTACCCGGCCAGAATAGAAATCAGTCAGAATATGTGCCCCGTATGTGGGCAAGACAGAACCATCTTCTGGTCCACCAGGAAATGGGAATGTCGCCCTAGGAGCAGCAGCCTCCTGAGGCTCAGCAGCCTCCTCCTCATGAAGCTCAACAGCCTCCTCCTCATGATGTCTAGATGATGAAGGCCTAGAAGATGAAGGCCTAGAAGGGCCAACCAACTCATATGCCGGAAATTGAGATGGTGTACAAATTGAACATGGCTTTGTATGGCCTTAAACAAGCTCCTAGAGCTTGGAACAAGAAGATTGATGGCTTCTTCCATGAACGTGGATTCAAGAAATGCTCTGTTGACTATGGAATCTATCTAAAGACATCTAATAAAGGCAACATGATTTTAGTTTGTCTTTATGTTGATGACATTCTGCTGACAGGTGACAGCATGAATGAAATAGATACTGTGAAGAGAAAATTGATGACTGAATTTGAAATGAGTGATCTAGGAAGGGTTAATTACTTCCTAGGAATGGAGTTTCTCTACACTACTAGAGGTGTTGTGCTACACCAAAAGAAGTATGCTGCTGAAATATTGAAGAGATTTAGTATGATAGACTGCAAGTCAGTGCTAACACCTGCAGAAACAAATCAAAAACTTGAAACTGATGCAGATGGTGAATGTATTGATCCAACATTGTACAAACAATTAGTGGGATCCTTGAGGTATCTATGCAATACAAGGCCGGATATTTGTTATGCAGTAGGTATTGTCAGCAGGTTTATGGAAAAACCTAGAATGTCACATTATATGGCAGCACTAAGAATACTAAGATATGTAAAGGGAACACTAAAATATGGTGTTCTGTTTTCTGGAAAACCAGATCAGAAGCATGGAAATCTTCATGGTTATTCTGATAGCGACTGGTGTGGAGACAAGGTGGACCGAAGAAGTACCACAGGTTACATTTTTATGTGTTATGGAGCACCTATTTCATGGTGCTCAAGGAAGCAACCAGTGGTTGCACTCTCCTCATGCGAAGTCGAATACATAGCAGGAGCAACTGCTGCCTGTCAAGCAGTGTGGTTGAGATCAATGATGCAAGAGCTGAAAATCATTGACAAAGGTCCAATCAAGCTACTAATAGACAATAAGTCTGCAATTATGCTTGCCAAGAACCAAATTTCACATGGGAGAAGCAAGCATATTGAGACTAAATTCCACTACTTGCGTGACCAAGTTGAAAGAAAAATACTGGAAGTGTGTTACTGCAATACACAAGTGCAGTTGGCTGATCTACTCACAAAAGCATTGAAGTCAGAACACTTTGTGAAACTCAGGAACAACATTGGTGTTGAGTCATTTGAAGTTGCTTAATTCATTTGTAGAACTTGATATGTTGTAAATTTGTTTTTCCTTCAAACTGTCTCTATATGTAATTCTGCTGTGAAACTGTGAATTAGGGGATAGTGTTGTAGATAAATGTAATTCACAGTTTAAGCCATGTATAGAATAAGTAGAATAAGCTGCAGGGATGTTTTAGTCTTTTACATTTTGTACATAGGGGCATTATTGTCATTTTGTCATGTAAAAGGGAAAGTAAATCCCTAATAACTACTTGAGATCGGTTCTGTTAACGGAAATGAATTTCAGTTGAAGTGTGTAACTGTTTTCTCTCATCTTCTACCTCTTCTCTATTCTCTCTGATCCGTTTTTGTGTGCAAACCAATGAATGTGAGTGAAACATTCAATGAAAGTGGCTCTGTTTCAACACATATCACTAAGAAATTTATCTATAGTGAGTGTGATAAATTGTGGTATTTTATTACCAGATTTACCAACAACACCACGTTTTATAACTCTCTTTTTGTACTTGCACATGCACCATGTCACAATAATCACCATTATGACAACTGTATCATGAAAAATGTTCGATCAGAGCAAAAATCTTGAAGTACAAAATAAAAAAATAATGTTGAACACATGATGAAAATAAAATAGAAAATCAGAGGTTAAAATCGTACCCACGCCAAAGAAAATTGCAGCTACATGGGCACCTGTATATGATGATGACATGGGATAGTAGATGAGAATTCAAAAAAGTATTGATAGGGAGGAATTAAATGAATGAAAAAACTGGTTTCTTAGTAAAACTGAGTAACTATATATTAGTCAGCTATCTATCCATCATGGTTTTTCTTGGGTCAACTCAACTATTTCCACCTTGCATACCGTCTTATCTCTTCACTCGTCTCAAATATCATCATCAGCCATAAGTTCACCAGGAAGCACGACTTGGTCAATTAAGACGGTTCCTTGCAATTGTGGACCTTTTTTTCGCCTTGAGATCTATGACCCTTTAGATAGAGTGCATTAGCCATTCCCACTCCAACTTAGATTGTTATTTGCAGCGTGTCTGTTAGGACTTAAGTAAATGAGGAGAGTCCAACCCAAAAGATTTATCCATTAGGTGGGAGAGCCTTATGGCTTAAGTACCACATTGAGTCTCCTTAATTACTCAATGTGAGACTCTTAACATTGCCGCCCCCTTTGAGGGTCGACGTCCACAGCGGCTTTCACTTTATCGGCACTGACCCGGTGGCAATCCTTTTCTTTTTGGCGGCTTCACTCACCTATCAGTATTTGGTGGAGTACCTTAATCCAGCCTATAGGTAGCCCTTTTCGCAGACAACTCTCAATGAAAGCACCAATTGTTAGGACTTAAGCACATGAGGAGAGCCCAACCCAAAAGACTAATCCATTAGGTGGGAGAGCCTTATGACTTAAGTACCACATTAAGTTTTCTTAGCTACTCAATGTGGGACTCCTAACAGTGTCTTCTCCGATCATATGTTAGAAATAATAATTAAAAAATAATACTGCCTTCCGTTTTATATTACACGTCGATATGTAAGAATAATTTTTGTTCATTTTTATTTGTTGTTTTCAATATTCAATGTAATAATAATTATTATTTGTTAATACGCTACAAAAAAACGGGATTAGCGAGGGACGTTGCGAGGGAATATTAGGTCCCTCGCAAACTCAGAAATTAGCGACGGACGTAGCGAGGGAAATAGGTCCCTCGCAAATTAGGTAATTAGCGACGGAAATAAGGCCGGTAGCGACGGACTGGCCGTCGCTAAATGCAAGGCCGGTTGCACGCACTTAAAGACAGTTAGCGACGGAATTAGCTGGGTCCCTCGCTAATTTTCTGACCGTTGCAGTCTTTTGGGTTACGCGCGGATTAGCGACCAAATTTCCGTCGCTAAATCCGTCCGTCGCTACCGCCATAAATGTTTAACCGATCGACGCTCCCTTTCCTTCACTCTTCTCTCTTCTCTCTCACCTCACAAAACGAGCACCCATGACCTAAACCCATTCTCTCATTTCCACCCCCACACAACCACCACCACCACCACCCACGACCCCCACCGGTTCCTCTCCTATGTCTGTCTGTCTCTCTCTCTCTCCTTTCACTCTTCTTCTAGTTGTAAATCACCAGTAACATAAGACAATAGGTGAGTAGGGGTTCATAGTTGATTAATGACTTAGTGATAGTTAGCTTCAGAACACTTTATAGCTGAATGAAGTTAATTAAGTTATAAATGATAGATGATGACGCTCAGACATAAATGAGTAGATATGGCATGGATATAGCATGAGAGTTACTCCTAATTAAGTTTAATAACTTAAGTGAGAATGAATAGTTAGTTACGATAGTTAAATGATAGTTGATGATGATGATGTTTAAGGAACCTTGTCGCAGTATGGGCAAAGAATAGTTGATGATGATGATGTTTAAGGAACCTTTTCGCAATATGGGCAATGACTCATTGCAGTATGAGCGAGTCGTACCTTAGTAATTTAAGTTGTAGGAGAAACCTTGTCGTTGTATGGGCAAGGACTCATCGCAGTATGGGTGAGCCGTACCTCAATAGTTGTTGTCGTTGTTGTAAGGGCATTATCGGGCAAGGTATCCCGTTCGGGCAAGGTATCCCGGTCCTAATAGTCCTCTTGCGTGTTCTTCATGGCATTATCGGGCAATGTATCCCGTTCGAGTGTCTCGGTCCTGTTGTTCTTGTGGGGCATTATCGGGCAAGGTATCCCGGTCCTCTGAGTCCTCTCGCCGTTGTTCTTCGTAGGGCGTTATCGGGCAAGGTATCCCGGTCCTATCGATGTTGTTCCCTATAGGGCGTTATCGGGCAAGGTATCCCGTTCAGGCAAGGCTTCCTGGTCCTATAGTAGTTGTTGTTGTTGTAGTTGTTGTTGTTGTCGTTGATGATGATTGTGAGACAGCATTTGGCAAGGTATTCTGACCCTGTTGTTACTGCTGCTTGTAGTCCTAGGACTGTGTGTGAGGTCGCAACACTAGTATGTATTAGGTGAAGATAGTAAATGATTACTTATGCATGCGTGTTACGAAAGTTGTAACCATTATTTTTTATTGTTTTCTTGTTATGTGATAGTTGTTGCTGTTTTTGTTTCAGTCCTATGTTCCATATATGGTTTGGACACTCTTTCTCACCCGTGCACCACTTTTTAGATTGAGTTCCAGGTGCCGTTGGAGTGGCCTTCTAGGATCGTGCATCGGGAGATATTTGATTATGCGCATTGATGTTACTCTAGTCTTAGTTAATTGGATTAAAGGGCAATTGCTCTGATCATGTGACATCGGGATTTGGGGTTGTATTTTGAACATTATATTTCAGGTGATTATGATTATAGTATTGAAAGAAAGGTTTTATCGCTTTAGTTTTTATATTGTTACGAATCGTGTTTATATAATTTAAGGAATTTGACGGCATCTTTTACTCTCGAAAAATATTTCAAGGAATTAATTGGTAATTTTATTTGAAAAACAAATTACGCTTTCGTTTCTCCGCACTCTTTCTTTTATAATAACTTTCGGGGTAAAGGGTGTCACACACTCTATGGCCTCAAACAAGCACCACGAGCTTGGTATGAAAGGCTTACAAAGGCTCTTCTCACCTTTTGATTCAAGGCAAGCAAGTGTGATCCTCCCCTTTTGTATACTTTGTATCCGGAACTACTCAGTATGCCTTTGGTGTATGTGGACGACATCATCATCACATGGACATCTTCACGACTTATTCACGAGTCTTATCACCAAATTGAACTGCACATTTGCTCTAAAGCAACTTGGAAAACCAGACTACTTTCTGGGAATTGAGGTTAAGACTCTGTCAAATGGTGCACTACTTATGACTCAAGCCAAGTATATTCGGGATCTACTCCAAAGAGCAAATATGTCTCATCGCAATGCTATGAACACACCTATGCTGCCAAGTCCCAAACTTAGCAAATCAGGTACTGATGTACTGCATGATCCTCACTTATACAGGACCATCATAGGTTCCCTTCAATATGTGACATTAACCCGACCTGATATAACATTTAGTGTGAACAAACCGTGCCAATTTCTCACAAATCCTCCGGAGTGTCATTGGAGAGCAAATAAGAGGCTCTTGAGATATCTTAATGGCACCAAACACCATGGACTACTTCTCCAACCTTCTCAACCAGATGTAAAGTACTCACTACGGGTTTATTGTGACAGTGATTGGGCAAGTGACCCAGATGATAGGAGATCCACCTCTGGTATTTGTGTGTTCTTTGGTCTAAACCTAGTCTCTTGGAGTGCAAAGTGTAACACCCCCTTCTAATAGACTACTATTTAATTGATAAAATCAGAGTTTTCAAAAACTTTTCTCACAATTGAAAGCGAGTGTCACATTTACTTCAAAACGAGCTAACATCAATTACATGCTCACATAAATAATGTCGTTGATACATAACACATAAAGTTGGGACGAGCCCTCAAATACACCTATCTCAATACATCGCAGCCATAATGAATAACTCGCAGCGGAATATCTCAAATAACAGTATTGACTCTTTTACATCACAAAGTAGAGAGTGAAACAACATCAAGTCAAGAAACATAAATTACTACGCCCCGATGATGCTACGTATCAGAGCATGACTCTACATACCAAAAAGGAAGGTAGAAGAACCTTCAATTGCTATCACCTGCACGTTGCCGACATGAGAAGCAACATAAAAGCAGTAGGGTGAGTCTCTTTACATAAATAATAGCAAATAGGATAAGCATTATATTAGGGAAGGCAACTAGTAACAAAATCATTTCAACAAATAGCATACGACATTAAGTATAACACATCGACTCACAACCATCAAAAGACAACACCAATCACATGAATGTGTGCATGTATGCAACCCTACACTAAGGGCATATGCATGTGGTACCATCAACCTCCTTAAATTTTGCCTTGAGGGCACAACCACCAATATATAGATATCAACAACCACCTTTTGATATCAAGGCCGAAGCCTACAACCACCGTTTGATGCATATGAGGTATGAGACACCATGAACAATGCATCAATCACATACAATCTTATTATATGTAAAATACCACCACCATTGAACAACCACCTTAAGCAACCACCTTGAGCAACCACCTTGAGCAACCACCTTAAATTCACCAAGACATCATCAACCACTAGCTCTAAGGCTAACACCAAGACATAGCTCTAAGGCTAACACCAATGTCAAGGACCAACTCATACATAAGGACCAACTTGTCATATAAGGACTAAACCGACACCCACAAGGACTAAACGGTCTCCTAAGGACTAAACCGACACCCACAAGGACTAAACGGTCACCTAAGGACTAAACCGACACCCACAAGGACTAAACGGTCACCTAAGGACTAAACCGACACCCACAAGGACTAAACGGTCACCTAAGGACTAAACAGTCACATAGGGACCAAAGCAACACAATAGAAGGACTAATAGTGCACAAGGACCAAAACAGCACTTTTAGGGACTAAACGGTGCAAAAGGACCAAAACAACATTTTTAGGGACTAAACGGTGCAAAAAGGACCAAAACAGCATTTTTAGGGACCAAAAGACACAGGGCGCTGCGCGCGCCACTCACGCGCGACTTGCGCGCCAACAGACAGTAAGCTCAGGGGACTGGCGCGCGGCGCGCTACTCATGCGCGACCTGCGCGCCAACAGACAGTAACCCTTGCGCGTAGGATGCGCGCCAGCGCCAGACATGCACACAACCACACCAACTCACTCAAACTCCCATTTCTCCAACACACACCCATACACCCATTTCACCCATACACTCATTTCAACAACACACATACCCAACACCCATTTCAACAACACACATACCCAACATAACATTGGTACAATGCTTCAAACTCCCAAATTCAACACCAATTCACCCACACACATAAATAACACAATAGTGCATAACAATTCCATTTCAACAACAACCAACTTACATTTATCAAATTGAGTTCCAATTCATTTTTGGGCAATTTATTCAACATCTTACAATTATCACAATTTCATATTTCAACCACATTGTAACAACACCAAACACCATACTTACATAGTTCATATCAAGCTCATTTCAACAACAACATCATGGGTTCATCAAATTTAATTCAATACAACACCAATGAATTCAAACAACACATAAACAATCAATTACTCACCCGAAAAACCTAACCCACACACAATACTCATCATATAACCTATTATGAATGAAAGAGAGCCCCCTAACCTTAGGAATTGAAGAATACTAGTACCCTCTCCTTTACAACTTCAAGAACCACCAAAAATAGCCACTCACTAACTTTGAGCTTCAAACCCTCTTCCATGGCAAAATGAAAATGAGAAGGAATGAGTGGGTGAAACTTATACTAATGAAAAGAGCAAGAAAAATGAGGAAGAATGATACCAAAACCCACTTACCACAAGCCAAGATGAAGAAATGCTCACTCCCTCTTCTCCTAGAGCTGGCCGTCGGCCTCCCTTCTCCATCCTCTCCCTTTTCTTTTCTTTTCTTCAAAATGGGGAGAAAACCCTACACCCTAAGTTTATTTCCTTGAATATGGGCCTACTAATGGGCCATGGGCCCCTTATTTGCACCTCCTAGTTACTTAAACACCTCCTGAATAAAATAAAAACTCTAAATTATTTATTTGACTTAATAAAATGTTGTGACCCTTAATTAACTTAATTAAATGAATAACTAAATTATTTTGGGGCGTTACACAAAGAAACAGACCTTAGTTGCAAGATCAAGCGCATAAGCGGAATACCGAGCTATGGCACAAGCTACTGCTGATCTACTATGGATACAATTCCTCCTCACTTTGAATCGAAAGTTCCACACTAGTCACCTACACATCTTGTGTGACAAGTTGTCATTTGTAATGCTTGCTCATAACTCAATCCTCCACTCGAGAACCAAGCATGTGGAACTAGACATTCACTTGATTCATTCAGTTCTATTTTAATTGTACCAACATGAGTAATAAATGAATTAATGAACAAAAAAATATTTGATGATGGCAAATACAGAATCAAAGATATAAATGATCAGTTCAACTTAATTCAATAAGTAGTTCAACTAGATTGAAAGAAAATTGATTTTGCCATTTGAGACAATTTGTATCATTGAACAAATCTTAGGAAGACGCCAATTCGATCTCATGATTCATAATAGGAGTAGTATCTTCAACACTTTGGATTCATTACGATGATCGAAGAGTCATAACCATTACTCATATCTGTATTTATCTGTGATACTCCTGATACCAGAAGCGCCGCCGGGGTAGTACCATCAATCATGTGTTGAAAAGGGTTAAAAGGTTTTGGAATTTCAACTGAACCTTCCAACATTTTCACCACAACACTCATTAAAGGTCTTGATTCTGGCCTATATTGAACACATAACAAAGCTACCTTAACCATCCTCTCTACAATCTCCTTATTTTGTTCTTCTATCCCACAAACTACTAATAACTCCTCCACTTGTTCAGCATCAAATCTTTTCCATACCCACATAGGAAGCCACTCTTTACTTTCTGAAAGATTAATATCATGATTTCTTCTCCTACCAATAATCTCAAATAATAGCATACCAAAACTATAAACATCACATTTATGAGTTACAGGAAATGGCATCCAAAGTTCAGGAGCAGCATAACCAGGTGTCCCTCTTCCACCAGTCATTGTTATATGAGTATTTTCCCTATTGCAAAGTTTTGCCAAACCAAAATCAGCAACTTTTGGATTGTAATTATTGTCTAAGAGAATATTTCCTGGTTTTATATCATAGTGTATTATTCTTTGTTGACACTCTTCATGTAAGTAAGCAATACCTTTTGCTGTTCCAATTGCAATCTCATGAAGCTTTTCAAATCCTAATAAATTCTTGTTTTCTTTAAACAAATACCTATCAAGAGATCCATTCCCCATATATTCATAAACAAGTGCTATCAATTTTCTTTCAAAGCAAAATCCATAAAGCCTAACAAGATTGAAATGATGAAGTTTACCAATTGTACCAACTTCTGCCATAAATTGTTTGTTAATTATATTTTCAGAACTACTTTTGAGAATCTTAACAGCTACCATTGTTCCATTACTTAAACTTCCTTTATAAACACTTCCAAATCCTCCAGACCCCAACAAATAAGAGAAGTTATCTGTTGCAATTCTTAGTTGCTGATAATTGAATCTTATTGGCTTCTCCTTTTCCATATCACTTAGAAATTTATCTATAGTGAGTGTGATAAATTGTGGTATTTTATTACCAGATTTACCAACAACACCACGTTTTATAACTCTCTTTTTGTACTTGCACATGCACCATGTCACAATAATCACCATTATGACAACTGTATCATGAAAAATGTTCGATCAGAGCAAAAATCTTGAAGTACAAAATAAAAAAATAATGTTGAACACATGATGAAAATAAAATAGAAAATCAGAGGTTAAAATCGTACCCACGCCAAAGAAAATTGCAGCTACATGGGCACCTGTATATGATGATGACATGGGATAGTAGATGAGAATTCAAAAAAGTATTGATAGGGAGGAATTAAATGAATGAAAAAACTGGTTTCTTAGTAAAACTGAGTAACTATATATTAGTCAGCTATCTATCCATCATGGTTTTTCTTGGGTCAACTCAACTATTTCCACCTTGCATACCGTCTTATCTCTTCACTCGTCTCAAATATCATCATCAGCCATAAGTTCACCAGGAAGCACGACTTGGTCAATTAAGACGGTTCCTTGCAATTGTGGACCTTTTTTTCGCCTTGAGATCTATGACCCTTTAGATAGAGTGCATTAGCCATTCCCACTCCAACTTAGATTGTTATTTGCAGCGTGTCTGTTAGGACTTAAGTAAATGAGGAGAGTCCAACCCAAAAGATTTATCCATTAGGTGGGAGAGCCTTATGGCTTAAGCACCACATCAGTCTCCTTAATTACTCAATGTGAGACTTAACATTGCCGCCCCCTTTGAGGGTCGACGTCCACAGCGGCTTTCACTTTATCGGCACTGACCCGGTGGCAATCCTTTTCTTTTTGGCGGCTTCACTCACCTATCAGTATTTGGTGGAGTACCTTAATCCAGCCTATAGGTAGCCCTTTTCGCAGACAACTCTCAATGAAAGCACCAATTGTTAGGACTTAAGCACATGAGGAGAGCCCAACCCAAAAGACTAATCCATTAGGTGGGAGAGCCTTATGACTTAAGTACCACATTAAGTTTTCTTAGCTACTCAATGTGGGACTCCTAACAGTGTCTTCTCCGATCATATGTTAGAAATAATAATTAAAAAATAATACTGCCTTCCGTTTTATATTACACGTCGATATGTAAGAATAATTTTTGTTCATTTTTATTTGTTGTTTTCAATATTCAATGTAATAATAATTATTATTTGTTAATACGCTACAAAAAAACGGGATTAGCGAGGGACGTTGCGAGGGAATATTAGGTCCCTCGCAAACTCAGAAATTAGCGACGGACGTAGCGAGGGAAATAGGTCCCTCGCAAATTAGGTAATTAGCGACGGAAATAAGGCATTGTAATACCCCAATTTTGTCCGCCTCTTTCTAATTTAAGTCAATTTTAGTTATCCAAATTTCAACTAAATTGAAATACCGTTGTTTAAATTAAGCGGACACGCGAATGATCATTTTTTAGTGCGTTCTTCAATTTAATCTTCGTATTTGAGTTTAGTCGCATACATAAGTAGTGTCTTTAGTTAATGAGCTCATTTCTCCTATTTGAGTCTCGTTTTAGCGTATTCGCCTAGTCAGCCTGCGTTCGTCTTTGTGTTTGGCCGGACTCTTTTTATTATTATTATTCTTTTCTTTGTAGAGTTAATTTATTTTAAGTATATATGTATAGTCTAAAAATGCAAAAAAATCCTATTTAATTTTATTTATAATTTAAAAGTGTTTAAGAGTCCAAAAATGTCAAAAAATACTATTTAATTTTTATTACAACTTAGAAGAGTCCCAAATGTCCAAATGTCCAAAAAATACAAAAAAATAATAATACAAACATACAAAAATAAATAAATTCGAAAATGCAAAAATAGAATAGAAGGCAAAGAAAGAATAAAGAATAGAGTGGGTTCCAAAGAATGCTCTCCAATTTCTTTGGGCTTGGGTCCAGACCTGAAAAGAGTCAAAACCCAGTCAAAGCAATTAATGACTAAACCTAAAATTTTAATATAAAAAGGATGGTCAACAGCAGCAGAAGGGGACACGAATTTCAAGAAAAAGACCACCAAAAAACAGATTAGGGTTTTACACTGAAACCCTAATCACACAATATATTATTTTTGAGATCTAAGCATAAAAAAGAAAGGTGAAAAAGCAGAGTTCAAGCAAAGCAAGAGTTGCAGTCGGTTCAATCACAAGCACACTAGAGAGCATAATAAGCGGTAGTAATAGGTTGGTATTCAAAACCCCAATCATGTAGTATAATGAATCGTGTTTTCGCTTTTTTTCATCATCAAAATACAAAAGCAGATTTAATGAGGCTTGTAATTTTTACCTTGGTGATGTTTTCATGTCGTTGATAATATTTTAAATCTGTATAAACCGAGAACATGTTTTAATAAGAAAAGGAAGCTAATGAGTCTAGAGCCCAAAAAAATGCAAATGCAAGAATTAGAAAAACAACTAAATAGGAGATCCTATTAAAATCACAAGGAGGTAGCATCACAAACTCAAGAAAAATTTGAAAATAGAACAAGATGGGGTAGAATAGAAGCGGACTGGAGAAAGCGTAAAAAAAAATAATATAGACTAAAAAAAGAAAGGAACCGAACTCGTAAGACGTCGCCGAGGCTTCGCCTTCTTCTCCGTGGCTTTCGGCGAGACCCCATTTTCCGGCCGATCACCGTTAACCCCACCACCGCCACCGCAGAGCTTCCTTCCCAACCAAGCCACCTCGCGCCCCAAATCGTTCTCACAACCAAACTGAAACCCACCATCACAAAGAAACCGACTCCATCATTGTGCCGAATTAGCCGCCGAAACCTCCTTCACCGCCACTCAACCGCCGATCTCTCTCTCCCCCTCACCGAAACCACCGATCCCTCTCTCCCTCTCGCCGAAACCACGCCGTTCCCTCTCTCACTCTCACCGATCCACGCCGTTCTCTCCCTCTCCTAAAAAACCGGCGGAACTCTCTCTCTCCCCCTTTAAAACCGGCGAAGATTTCGCCCAAAATCTCTCTCTCTCAGAAACGCGCCGCGCAGCCAAGGGGGAAGGATAGAAAGAATCTGTTTTAGGGTTTTTTTCAATTTAGGGTTTTCGGTTTATAAGTCCTTTCCTTTCCTTTTATTTTTTTATTTAAAATTAAAAACAAATCAGATTTCTGTTTGCACCACCCTAATTCCAGCGTGCGCCCCCTCCTCACTTAAGCCCAGTTTCGCATACTGGGCTCCCATATGCGAACTGGGTTTGCTGATTACACCCCCTGCTTAGTTATACAACCCCCGTAACTAGTAACACCCCCCATTTTGCAATTTTCACCTTTTTCTCGTTTTAATTCTTTTTCAACTCAAATAATTTCTCAATAAATCAAAAACTTTGTTAATGGTTTTGCGAAGCCTCTGCTTGCATAATCATTAACAATGAGGAACTAGTGGTGATCACTTGGAGCCTTTGCTCAATTGATCATCATGAATGCCTAATTTTTCTAATTATTTTCAATAAATCAAAAACTTTGTTAATGGTTTTGCGAAGCCTCTGCTTGCATAATCATTAACAATGAGGAACTAGTGGTGATCACTTGGAGCCTTTGCTCAATTGATCATCATGAATACCTAATTTTTCTAATTATTTTCAATAAGTCAAAAACTTTGTTAGTGGTCATGCGAAGCCTTTGCTTGCATAATCATTAACAATGAGGAACTAGTGGTGATCACTTGGAGCCTTTGCTCAATTGATCATCATGAAGGCCTAATTCTCCTAAAAAACTTCTTTCAATAAACCAAAAACTTTGTTAATGGTTTTGCTAAGCCTCGCTTGCATAATCATTAACAATGAGGAACTAGTGGTGATCACTTGGAGCCTTTGCTCAATTGATCATCATGAATGCCTAAATTTTTCACAACTAAACAAGTTAAAAATAAAAACCTAGAACTACGTAGCTTTGAATTCTCCATCGCACTGGAGATACGTAGGAGCGGATCCTCCGTCAAGCACAATAAACTAAAAACATTTTCCCCTTCAAAAAACCCAAAGCGGCTAACTCGCCGAGCGCGCAAATAAAACTTTCGTTAAATCAAGAGGCAAATTTAAGTATTTTTCAAATCAACACTTGGAATCACACGAGTAATTAAAGGTTCCCTTTCAGTAGAAAGGAGGTGTGGGGTGCTAATACCTTCCCCATGCCTAACCGACCCCCGAACCCAAATCTTCAGGTTTTCCAAAAGACCATCTGCCTTCCAAAAGGTTTTTCTTCAATATTTTCCTCATAAAAAATATTGGTGGCGACTTCATTGTTTAAAACGTTGTAAACGAAGAAAAACCCCTCGGGGACTTTTTGGCGCAACAAGCTGGCGACTTCACACTGGGGACTAAAAGAAAAAAATTTCAAAAAAGAGGGTCGAGCCTAATTAATTAAATATGTGATTTGTGTGTTTGATTTGAATATCTTGTTTTGCCTCTATTTTTCTTATTTCTCATACAAGCATTGTTGCATTCATATGCATTCGCTTCTTCCTCTTCTATGATTGTTTCCCTCTTATCTTCTTTGCTTGTATGCTTAGTTCCTTCACGCATTTCCCCCCACTCTTATCATGTTCCCCCCTTCTTGGCTCCCTTTCTTGAGGTAAGCAATGCAATTGGTTGCTGTTATAACTCTAGGCTTGCTTATTTGGTATTAAACCCTAGGGTAGACAACATGTTATTTTTTGCTTTTGTCTGGACTGTTCTGGGTTTTCATTTGCAGGTGGGGAATGGTAGCTATTTCTAGGTATTGTGCCCTCAGCACACACACACACCCTATACTTGTGAGCGTTGAGTGGGGCCTAAAACCCAAGGTCCGAACAAAAACCTAGGAGAGTGGGAACGACTAGTGGATCGCCATTCGTAGACCTTTGTCTGTATGGCTCTCATGAAAGTTCCGCCCAAGAGTACGCTTTGTCATGATGCCTCACACTCGGTAGCTTTCTACGATTGTGGGTGTCATCATGAGGAAGACTTTAGCTCTTGGTTGCCATTGTGAGGAAGTGATTAGAACCTACATGGGAGGATTACCCTTTTCGTTGACTTTAGACCCTAGGATTCCCACCATTCGTAGGACACGGGGGCACACCTTGTTTGTTGCATTTAGCTTAAGCATTCCTTTTCTCAAACTATATTTGAAAAAGTTGTAATTTTTCTTTCATAAACACCTACATGAGGTGGCATGCAGCGTGTATCTTGAAAATGTTCAAAATACCACCAATTAAACCTCCTTTTATTCTTTGTTTTTCCATGTCATTTCGCATCCACATCATTTCGCATTTACATCATTTTGCACCATTGCATTTGCATCTAACAAAATCGTGAAAATTCATCATTTGCATTCTTCATGCATTAAAGTTTGTTTTCTTGGAGATCGCAACATAACACCGAACCGTTGTCATAGGTGTGTAAGAAGCAAACATGGAATCAAAAAGCAAAACTACATTCAATTCAAGGTTTCCCAATGTAAAGAAGATTGATGTGACTAGTTTGAAGAAGTATGCTTCTCTGTTAGGTCCTATTGAGCTTCTGTCCTTCGACAAGACTTATGGGAACATCCGCAGTTATTACAACTAGAAGTGCAAGAGAGTGCCATCGCTGCTTTAAGTTGGTTCTATGATTCAGAGATTAGATGTTTTCTTTTCAAGAATTTCCAAATGGCACCTACCTTAGAGGAGTATGAGAAGATTCTAGGTATTGATCGCTCAGAGAATAAACCTTACGAAGATCAAAGCGTATTATTCGGATGAGAAACTCGCTTCCTTGTTGCAAATCGGTGTAGAAGAAGTGCGATCCCATAAAGTTGAGCGTAACAAGATATCGGGTTTTCTCAAGGTTACTTCGAGAGTCGATGGCTAGTCATGCGAAGATCAAAGAATTGGGCTTCTTTCAAGCAAATATTAGCTTTGACCATCTTTGGCATCGCCCTTTTCCCTCAGATTGAGAAACATATAGATGAGACCATTTGTTGGGGTGTTCCCGGCTTTCAAGAGTGCAAAAAGCCCCATCAATCCGGTTCTGCTATTCTCGCCGAGACCTATCGTGCCTTCACTCGCCATCATGAGTTCGAGAAAGGATAAGATGTGTTGTTCCTTCCCCGTGCTATACGCTTGGTTGATCAATCATGTATGTGTTAACAAAAGTGAGGTTGGGGATTTGCTATCTTATGCCTTAGGTTGTGATCCAGAAGACTATGAGCCCCGGGAATGGAAGGATACTTTTAAGAACCTTGATGCTCTTGATTCGATGGTTCTCACACAAGTGTTGGGAGGACAAACCCTCGATAATATTCCAATGTGGTAGTTTCGAATGTTCCTCTCATGGGAACACAGGGTGCATCAACTATAACCCATCTTTGACCTTAAGGCAACTCGGGTACCCTATGCGAGATTCACCCTCCAAGCTATGTTGTTCCGTTTTTACCTCCATGCGGGGATCCCTAAAGACGAGGACTTACTTGGTAGTCTCGCAAGCTTGGGAAACCGTAGTGCGGAGAGACAAAGGTGAGCTATCTAAAAGGACCACTACTATATCCTTCACCCAATGGCTCGAAAAGAGGATTAAAGAAACTCGATCATCCAATCGAGAGGGCCATCACTTGAAGAGAAAAAGCCGAACCTCACGTTCCCCTCATTGAAGAGCTAGAAGAAGTTAAGTGGCATTGTCTAAAGCGGAAGAAGAGAAAAGGACCTTGCAAAACAAGTTGGGAAAAGTGATGCAAGACAAGCGGAAGCTAGAGAACGAAAATGCTCTTCAAGCTGCAACTATTGAAGCAGCCAACAGGAAACTTGTGATAGAAGAAGAAAGCAAGCGGGAGGTTCAGAAACATTTGAAAGGTGCTAAAGAGGAAATAAAGAGGTGTACTTCAAAAATGAATGAAGCTACAGCACAGAAGCGTATGAATGGAAGGAACTATATGACAGGTCATGGAAGAAGGAGAAAATGGTCAAAGATGCACTAGCTAAGTCAAGAAAAGAATTCCAAGTAATGAAGTTCGAATTGGGGGACCAAATAGAAAGCATCAGGCAAGATAGAGAGTCTATCACAGGGATCTTAAAGGAGTACCAACAAGCTTTAAGGTTTGAACAAGGAAGGTCGATTTAATTGAAGAGAAATCTTAGATGCCTAGAGGAATCTTATGAGCAAGTGCAAGTGGAAAGCCGGTATTGGGAGCAACGTTTCATGGCCTTAATTGGCGAATAGAGGACCAGAGATTATCAAGGAGCTAAAGGATGAGATTCGGCTTTGGAGGAGTAAATTTTCAAAGCTAGCGGGCTAGCTAACCAAGCCTGTGAAGGATGTTCCCAAGAAACTAAGAAGAGCTGAAATAGAAATGAATCCTTCCAACACTCCGGCCCAGGTGTACGAGTTTGTCGAGTACTGCAGGATCCTAACAGAAGAACTCATGGAGAAAGCCAAAAGGGCAGCCGAAAGCAAGAAGAGAAAGAGGGAGGAGAAGCGGAAAGCTATTTGCCTTTGAATTCCACTTTAGAGTATTGTAATAGTCCCTAGGAAATTGTAAACTTTCTCTAAAAAAGTTGTAATTCTCTTTGGAATATAGTACTTTTCTGTCAAAAGCATTTGTTCTCAGAATATTGTATTTTTTCTTCGAGTTTGAAGTTGTAGTATTCTATCCTTCCGAATGAAGTGCGTTTGTTTTGCCTATCGCTTCCAACCTCGTCGCATCCAAATTAAAAATATAAACACAAAAACAAAATAAAAAGAGAGTGTTAGAGCTTTAAATTCACACGCCTATGACAACGCGAGGTGTATTACGATTCCCGGCGCCAAAGCAAACATAAAATCATACATATCGCATTGCATCACATTCATTTATTCATTCTCGTGTTCATAAGTATGTTTAAATCGACGAGAAAAAGGCAAAATTGGTTCGCCAACATCGATACGACGACTCGTCTACAAGCAAGGCTCATGGCGGCTAACCGGAACGACTTCGGACCGCCCTATTATCGAAGACCTAGGAACCGGTGAATCGAACCTCGATACCCCAATCGCGACTTTCCCGATCGAGCAATTGGTTCGGGAGAATCGAGAGTTGAGAACGAAAATGGGGGCAATGGAAGCACAGATGAGTGAAATGATGGCGATACTACAAGCCTCGAGGAACAGAATCGCCGTTGAAAGTCCCCCCGTCGCTACAGAAGGCCGCATTGCCGCTTCTTCCTTGAGGCTGTCACCTTCGCTCATACTTGAGGGGCCAACAACCGAGCCAACCGGTCATGCATGGGATGCCTTGGGGACTCCACCGGATACACACCTCCAGGAGCTGAGGCTAATGCAGGAAGTAATCCCCCTAGGGTTGCAGAGCAAGTCCAACCCATCTCAGCCGCAAACAATGGAGGAACGGGAACGCCTCAGGCCCAAATTCAGATTCCTATTCCGCAGGGAACTCCGTTTGGCTTTCATTCACCAGCAATGGTCCATCCTCAAGTTCAGGGACCCATCCTTGGGAATACTGGTTCACTCACGCGTGACCCACACGTGAACCCCACCGTAGTGACGATGAATAATCCTCGATGACGGTGTGAATGTTTTCCTCGTAATTACCCTATCGAAACGAGAAGTCGATGATCGATCATTGGAGGAGAGACTAAGAGCTGTAGAAGGAGCAGGTTCACGGGCCAGAAATGCCCACGAGCTGTGTTTGGTCCCTAATCTAGTCTTGCCTCCTAAATTCAAAGCGCCAATCTTTGATAAATACAGAGGGACGACTTGCCCGATCGATCATGTGACAATGTCTTGCGGAAAATGATCGCCTATGCTCGGGATGAGAACACGATGATGCATCGCTTTCAAGAAAGTTTTAGCCGAGCTCCCCTTGGACCGGTACATGCGATTGGAGCCAACCAATATCCGCATTCTTTGGAAGGACATGGCGAGATGCTTTTATGCGTCAATACCGATTACAACAATGATTTGGCTCCGGACGGGACTCAAATTACAATGCATGTCCAAGAGAGATAATGAGTCGTTCAAGGAGTGCACGCTCGGAGGTGGAGGAACCTTGCCGCTCAAGTCAAACCCCCCTCTTGGACAAAGAAATGGTCCACATGTTTATGGATACCTTCTTCTGCGGTATATTATGATAGGTTGGTTGGCAGCGTTGCCTCAAATTTCTCTGAGATGGTGGTCACAGGGGAAAGAGTAGAGAATGGTATGCGTAGCGGAAGAATATCTCATGGCCCAGCACCTCCTTCCAGTCAGAAAAAACCTTTTTCTGGACCCTACAAGAAGAAAGAGGGTGAAACCAATGCGGTTATATCGGGCGGTGGTCCGTCACACAGCAATCCTCCGCAAGCTATTCCATTCCCTTCAAGCACCACCGGCTCAGCCATTTCAATCAAACTATCAGTACCGGAACTATAATGAAAGGAAGCCTGTTGTCTTTGATCCTATTCCCATGTCCTACACGGACTTGTTTAATTATCTCATCACCAACAAAATAATCAGCACTCGTCAGATGAAGCCGTACCAACCTCCCTATCCCGGGGATACAACGCAAATGCTACTCGCGCCTTTCATTGCAGGGGGTGGAGAGGTCGTGTGGTGGAGGGCGTAAAGCATTCAAGTATGTGGTGCAAGAATTACTTGATGCAAAGACTATATCATTTCAACAACCTAATGTGGCCACCAATCCGTTGCCAGGGCATGGAGGACCTGCTGTTAATGCCGTTGACCATCGTGAAGTCGATTGTGCAGTTAGAAAAGTTGATTGCATTCGAGATGCCTTTGAATTTTATCCATCTTTGAGTTATGTCGTCTTGGTGTCATCGAAGAAGGGTGTGCTAGGAAAGACGCTGTGATAATCCTTGCTGCACCGGGGCATGTGAAGGCTTTAAGCCAATTCTCCAGGATCTCTTAGACAGACACCTGGTCCAAGTGGGAATCCAAGAAAAAGAAGAAAATGTATCTACTTTGCAATCAGGCAATGGAGGCTTCAGGGGACCGATTGAAATTCCCTGCAACCTGAATTCCAGCCCAGCTGTGATGAGACCCTCGACCATTGTTATTCCAGTACCTGCTGCTACCCCTAGTAGAGAGACTAGGATGACTCCATGGAGCTGCAATGTGCAAATGCAGGCAGAGGTCCCTAAAGGCACTTTGGACATAACAAACATTCTTTGGAGGTAGTGGTATCACAAGGAGTGGAAGGGTGTATGCTCCCGAAAATCTTAGGGAGAAGTAAATAAAAAGCAGGATGAAGAAAGGGCCCGTAAGGGAAAGAACAAAAAGCGGTAGAAGTCCGGACAAGTATCGGACAAAGAAGCTCGGGAGTTCCTAAAAGTAATGAAACAGAGTGAATATCGGGTGGTAGACCAGTTAAATCAAACTCCATCCAAGATCTCGATGCTCTCTTTGTTGCTTAGTTCGAGAGGCGCATCGTCTTTGCGCTTCTTTGAAAATCTTGAACGAAGCCCATGTCTCCCATGACATCACTTCAGAAACCGACTTGAGCGGTATTGTTGGCAACATTGTAGCATCCAACTACTTGACCTTCTCAGACACTGAGCTTCCTTCGGCGGGAAAGAATCATAATCAAGCTCTTCACATCTCAGTCAAGTGTGGGGACTATATGCTCGCCAGAGTGCTCATTGATAATGGCTCATCCTTGAATGTGATGCCTAAGTCCACCATGAATAAGCTGAATGTAGACTGCTCATATCTGAAGCCGAGTTCTACCTTGGTCAGAGCATTTGATGGGTCAGTGAAGGAAGTTTTCGGAGAAGTAGAAGTGCCGCATTGCGGTAGCCCCCGAAGTGTTCTATGTTGTCTTCCAAGTGATGGACATCGTTCCTCCTATAGCCGCTGCTAGGGCGTCCTTGGATACACATCTTTGCCGGGCGGTGCCATCCTCGCTTCATCGAAACTCAAGTTTGTGGCGAGGAAAGGCGATAGTGATCCACGGAGAAGAAGAAACATCGATAAGCGATCGCCACACAGATGTTACGTGGAGGCGGCGAGAAGAGTCCTCGAGGCGCGCTTCCAAGGGTTGGAGATCTCAAATCTTTGTCTTCGTTGAAAGTGAGCCTCTGCAGAAGCCTAAGTGGTCCAAGGTGACATGATGATCTGCAAAGGTAATGCTAGGGCATGGGTATCAGTCGGCAAAGGCCTAGGAAAAGGCGCTCAAGGGATTGTAACAGGTCGGTTGAGGGAAACATTGAAAAGTTTGGTGTAGGGTACATCCCAAGTCTTCTTTGATCGGAAAGGCTAGCATCGACAAGAGGAGAAATGGCTTGCCAAACTCGGAGGAGGAACACCCAATCGGGGAGGATGATCATCGCTAACCTCAAGAACAACTTCCGAGTCTTTGGCATCTTGAACCCCGACTGTGTTAATGTGGTTGAAGAAGGATCAAGCTCGAGTGGTCGTGTTTATCGGCTTAGTCTTATTTCTTTGTCTTTGTTGGGGAGAAGCTGCAGAACCGGGAGACCATGGATTTCCCGTGTTTTTCAATTTAAAGTAATTTTCATTGTAATGTAGATTCCTCGGCTCCGCCCAAAGCCTTGGAACATTTCATTTGGGCACACATGTTTTTGTCAAGACTCATCAATCAATAAAATGTTATTTTGAATTTCCAATAAAAAAAAAAAGTTTGTCTTCATCTCTCGTTTGTGTGTCTTTTCTTTGTCTTTATTCGCGCTCCATTTTAATGCGGATCGAAAATAGTCTCTGAAAATAATAATGCCCATAACTCATCTTGTGACTTTGATTACCCGGTTAATCAAGCCGAGGAAGATGTTGAGGGCGATGGGGATACTCCTCAGGAAATCATGAGAATGGTAGAGCAAGAAGAAAAAGTCATTGAGCCCCATGGGGAATCCACGAAATGATCAATCACAGAGTGCGAGAAAGACAGGGAAGGAGGTCAAGGTTGGTGCGCAATGGAGGATAAAGAGCGCAAAAAGTTGATTCGACCGCGCGATTCTGCCGTGGCGTATTCGCATGGACTTATCGGGACATGCCATTGATCGAGCACGGATATTGTTGAACACAAATTGCGCGAAGATCAGAATGTCCCCGGTGAAAAAAGCAGCCGAGGCGAATGAAGCCTGAAATGTCTTTGAAAATCGGGGATGAGGTCAAGAAAGGTTTGCTTTGACGCAGATTCTTAGTCGTGGCAAAATACCACGAGTGGGTAGCAAACATCGTTCTGTCCCCAAGAAAGATGGAAAGGTTCGAATGTGTGTCGACTACCGTGATTTGAAGCAGAGCAAGCCCTAAAGATGATTTCCCCACCCCACATTGATGTCTTGGTAGATAGTCATCGCTCGACATTCGATGTTCTCCTTCATGGACGGGTACTCAGGCTATAACCAGATCAAAATGGCTCCAGAGGATATGGAGAAAACCACCTTCATAACCCTTTGGGGGACTTTCTATTACAAGGTCATGCCTTTCGGGTTGAAGAATGCCGGGGCAACCTATCAAAGAGCGATGGTAACCCTATTCCATGACATGATGCATAAGGAGATTGAAGTCTATGTGGATGACATGATCGCCAAGTCAAAGGCGATGAAGAACATGTGGTTAATCTGCGAGCAGGTTCGCTTTGAGCGTCTCGTAAAATACAAACTCGAGTTGAACCCGCGAAGTGCACCTTTGGGGTTAGGTCGGGAAAGTTGTTGGGTTTTATCGTTAGCCGGAAGGGAATTGAGGTGGACCGGACAAAGCACGAGCAATTCGGAGATGCCAGCGCTAAAAGCAGAGAAAGAAGTTCGTGGTTTCTGGGAAAGACCGAATTACATCTCTCGATTCATCTTTGATTGATCGCAACTTGCGAACCTATTTTCAAATTCTTTGTGCAAAAACCAAGAGGTGAAGTGGAATGATAAATGTCAAGAAGCATTTGAGAAAATCAAGGTGTACCTCCAAAATCCACCGATCCTAATGCCACTGTATGCAGGCAGCCTCTTATCCTATACCTCATTGTGCTAGACAATTCTACGGGCCGCGTCTTTGGGGCGACATGATGATTCGGGAAAGAAAGAACATGCGATCTACTACGAGCAAGAAGTTCACTGATCGTGAGACAAGGTATTCACCATTAGAAGACTTGTTGTGCTCTAGCACTGGCCGCGCATCGACCGAGACAGTATATCTTTGAGTCACACTACTGGTTGGTATCCAAAATGGATCCAATCAAGTACATATTTGAGAAACCCTGCGCTCCGCAGTCGAATTGCTCGTTGGCAAATGCTTACGTCGAGTATGACCTCGTGTACGTAACCCGTAAAGCAATTAAAGGTAGCACATTTGGCAGATTACAGCGCATCAACCGGTTGAGGATTACCAATCAATGCAATGTGAATTCCCGGATGAGGACATTATGGCATTATTTGACGGGAGGAAATCTCAAGATGATGAAAGGTGGAGAATGTTGTTTGACGGTGCCTCTAACATGTGGGGCACGGGTCGGAGCGATCTTGATTTCTCGGACAACCGCTTCATACCATTCAACGCGGACTAAGCTTCTATGTCACAAACAATATTGCGAGTATGAAGCGTGTATCCTGGTATCAAGCACTCTCGATTGGAAAGTCAAGAGGCTCGGCGTGTACGGGGATTCAAACTCTAATTGTCCACGGTAAAAGGGATTGGGAAACAAGAAATCGACTTGATTCCTTACCGCGACTATATTCAAGAATTGATCAAGCCCTTCGAGGAAATCACTTTCCAAAGACATACCCCGCAGGTGAGAATCGGTTGGCGGATGCTCCGCAACTTTGTCTTCTATGTTCAACGTCACCGTGTGACAAAAGTTTGACGGTATCGAATCCAAAGCACAAAGGTCTACCCGCTTATCACTGCTTGTATGGCGATCGAAGGGGGAATCGGATAGTAAGCCTTGGTACCATGACATCAAGCAAGTACATCATCACAAGAGAGTATCCTCCCGAGCTACGAGAGAATGACAAGAGAACACTTGGAGACTATCGCGAGTTTCTTCTTGAGTGGAGCGTCCTTTACAAGAGAAACTATGACTTGGTACTCCTCGTGTGTGTAATCAAGAGGAGTCGATAAAGATTATGCGAGATGTTCATGAGGGTTCATTTGGGGTTCATTCCAGTGGGCACACAATGGCTAGAAAAATCCTGAGAGCTGGTTACTACTGGTTGCAGATGGAGTCAGATTGTTACAGTTTTGTGAGAAGATGCCATAAATGTCAAATCTATGCAGATCACACTCATGTACCTCCGACTTCTCTGAATGTTTTGAACGCACCATGGCCATTCTCAATGTGGGGCATGGACATCATTGGTCCCATTGAACCCAAAGCTTCAAATGGTCACCGTTTCATTTTGGTTGCTATTGACTACTTCACCAAGTGGGTGGAGGCTGCTTCTTATCCCAAGGTAACAAGCTCAGTGATTGCTAAGTTCATCAAGAAAGATTTGGTTTGCCGCTACGGCCTTCCAAACAAGATTATCACAGACAATGGTAGTAATTTGAACAGCAGAATGATGAAGGACTTGTGTGAAGACTTCAAAATACAACATCACAATTCTTCTCCTTACCGCCCAAAGATGAATGGGGCAGTTGAGGCAGCTAACAAGAACATCAAGAAGATTGTGCAAAAGATGGTGGTAACATACAAGGATTGGCATGAGATGCTCCCTTTTGCCCTGCATGGTTACAGAACCTCGGTGCGTACCTCAACCGGAGCAACCCCCTATTCACTGGTTTATGGGTCGGAGGCAGTCCTCCCCATCGAGGTTGAAATACCATCCCTGCGGGTGTTGATGGAGACAAAACTTGATGAAGCAGAATGGGTTCAGTTACGTCTTGACCAGTTGAACCTCATTGACGAGAAACGGGTGGCCGCTATGTGTCATGGACAGTTGTACCAACAGAGGATGATAAGGGCTTTTGACAAAAGAGTCCGTCCTCGTGAATTTCAAGAAGGAGACCTTGTACTCAAGCAGATCTTGCCAATACAGACGGACCCCAGGGGCAAATGGACTCCCAAATATGAAGGACCTTATGTGGTGAAGAAGGCATTCTCAGGAGGAGCTCTAATCCTGGCGAACATGGACGGAGATGAGATTCCAAATCCAGTGAACTCAGATGTGGTCAAGAAGTATTATGCCTAGAAAAATAGACGAAAAAAGAGAAAGATAAGCCAAGGAAGAATCAGCTCGCTAGGTTGAAAACCCAAAGGGCGGCCTAGGCAAAATCGAGCGACCGGTGGATTGAAAACCCGCAAAGAGGCGATCGAGCAAAAATTAGGTCGAAAACTTGGGCTTGAGAAAGAAAAGGCAATCAAGACTCCCAAAGGTTTGGATAAGAGGGTGATCGAGTTATGAGTATGGGACGCGGCACAATTACTTGAGAGATGAAATCACAAGATCCTTCCTTTCTCTTGTATTTTCTCGGTTTAAAAGAAAGATTGTAATGCACTTTCAATTGGCGTGACTTTACGCACGCCCAATTTCTATATCAATAAAAGTCCAACTTTTCTTTCATATGTGTGCTTTTCGTGTCACTGCTTTCATCTATCCAGTCTCTTTCAAAATGATAATTTTTATGATTGATGAAATTGATTTGCAAAACATGTGCATATTCAAGAGCATTACAGGATCATTACGAAATCTTTGAAAAATACTGAGAAAGAAATGATTTCTCAAGTGAATAAAATTGCAAAAAAAAGCGATGGATTAACGAACCGATGCGCAATCCTCGCGTGATCATCGTCACGGGGCAACTCCGTCCGTGCAGACGGATTTAACGACCAAAAAAAACAACAAATAAGCAGAAAAAAGAAAGCTGCTTAAAGAAAAACAGAATAAGCAAAAAAAAAAAAAGAAAAAAAAAAGGAAAAAAGAGAAGAAAATCACAGAGGACGGAACACAAAAGAACACAACATCTTCATATCATTCATCATTCTCATGTCATCCATACCATTCATCACTCCATGGCATCAAACAGTAGTGCATTACACTTTAAATTCGCATCTCAAAAGAGCGAAGGAATAATCAAACAGAAAGAGCATCCCACAGGATCAATCCTTGCATTCACATGCATTTCATGCACCATTCAAGAGAAAAGTTACTTTGGACCAAGGGGTCCCAAAAATCTCATTTTTCAGAAAAATCACCATCAAACCAGAGTTCGTAAACTCCATCAACCCAGAGTTCGTAAACTCCATCAAACCAGAGTTCGTAAACTCCATCAAACCGGAGTTCGTAAACTCCATCAAACCAGAGTTCGTAAACTCCATCAAACCGGAGTTCGTAAACTCCATCAAACCGGAGTTCGTAAACTCCATCAACCCAGAGTTCGTAAACTCCATCAAACCAGAGTTCGTAAACTCCATCAAACCAGAGTTCGTAAACTCCATCAACCCAGAGTTCGTAAACTCCATCAAAACCGAGTTCGTAAACTCCATCAAACCGAGTTCGTAAACTCCATCAAAGACGCAGTTCGTAAACTCCATCAAAGACAGAGTTCAGTAAACTCCATCGGCCGCGAGTTCGTAAACTCCATCAAAGACGCGAGTTCGTAAACTCCATCAAAGACACGAGTTCGTAAACTCCATCGGCCTGAGAGTTCGTAAACTCCATCAACCGCGAGTTAGTGAACTCCTTCCACAGATCACAACATCGTTATGCGAGCGCGCGATGGATCCATCGACCGTTAAGTCCGCCCGGATTAGTTGTGTCAACCTAAGGCACAGCGTAAATCCATTGATCAAATCGATTCGGACTGATGTTGATCGGCCGCTCGAAAAGGCCACCCGGAGTTCGTAAACTCCATCAACCCGAGTTCGTAAACTCCATCAACCCGAGTTAGTGAACTCCTTCGAGTTAGTGAACTCCTTCCACGCATCACAACATCGCACGAGCACGCGATGGATCCATCGACCGTTAAGTCCGCCGGATTAGTTGTGTCGACCTAAGGCACAGCGTAAATCCATTGATCAAATCGATTCGGACTTGATATTGATGGTCACGCTCGAAAAAGCCACCCCAGAGCTCGTACTCGACAAGAGTCCGTTAAAAGGTTTTAGGCAACCTCCGAATTTCCAATTTACCGCTTTTCCCAATTTCATTGCTTTTTCCAATTTATTGCTTTCGTTAATGCGACGGTGTTAACCCCCTCAAAAGAAAAAAACCCAAAAGATTTGAACTTTTTCAAGCGGACAAAATTAGTATTATTTCTATATCTTTATTTCCATTTCACCAAGCAAATATGAAAAGGCCAATTCATATTTTTTGGCGAAATGTGAAATAAAGAGGGGCAGCTGTAATACCCCAATTTTGTCCGCCCTTTCTAATTTAAGTCAATTTTAGTTATCCAGCTCAACTAAATTGAAATACCGTTGTTTAAATTAAGCAGACACGCGAATGATCATTTTTTTCGTGCGTTCTTCAATTTAATCTTCGTATTTGAGTTTAGTCGTACATAAGTAGTGTCTTTAGTTAATGAGCTCATTTCTCCTATTTGAGTCTCGTTTTAGCGTATTCGTCTAGTCTGGCCCGTTCTCGTCTTTGTGTTTGGCCAGACTCTTTTTATTATTATTCTTTTCTTTGTAGAGTTAATTTATTTTAAGTATATATGTATAGTCTAAAAATGCAAAAAAATCCTATTTAATTTTATTTATAATTTAAAAGTGTTTAAGAGTCCAAAAATGTCAAAAAATACTATTTAATTTTTATTACAACTTAGAAGAGTCCCAAATGTCCAAATGTCCAAAAAATACAAAAAAATAATAATACAAACATACAAAAATAAATAAATTCGAAAATGCAAAAATAGAATAGAAGGCAGCAACAACAGCAACAGAGCTGGGGTTCCAGCAGCTGCTCTCCAAGCTGCTGGGCTTGGGTCCAGACCTGAAAAGAGTCAAAACCCAGTCAAAGCAATTAATGACTAAACCTAAAATTTTAATATAAAAAGGATGGTCAACAGCAGCAGAAGGGGACACGAATTTCAAGAAAAAGACCACCAAAAAACAGATTAGGGTTTTACACTGAAACCCTAATCACACAAACGCTGTTTTTGAGATCTAAGCAGTAAAAAAGAAAGGTGAACAGCAGCAGTTCAAGCAAAGCAAGAGTTGCAGAGTCAGTTCAATCACAAGCACACTAGAGAGCATAACAGAAGCGGTAGTAATAGGTTGGTATTCAAAACCCCAATCATGTAGTATAATGAATCTGTGTTTTCGTTTTTTTTCATCATCAAAATACAAAAACAGATTTAATGAGGCTTGTAATTTTTACCTTCAGTGATGTTTTCATCTTTGTTGATAATATTTTAAATCTGTATAAAGCGAGAACATGTTTTAATAAGAAAAGGAAGCTAATGAGTCTAGAGCCCAAAAAAAATGCAAACAGCAATTAGAAAAACAACTAAATAGGAGATCCTATTAAAATCACAAGGAGGTAGCATCACAGCTCAAGAAAAATTTGAAAATAGAACAAGATGGGGTAGAATAGAAGCCAGACCAGAGAAAGCGTAAAAAAAAATAATATAGACTAAAAAAAAGAAAGGAACCGAACCTGTAAGGCGTCGCCGGAGGCTTCGTCTTCTCCGGCGAAGCTCCGGCGAGACCCCATTTTCCAGCCAGTCACCGTTAACCCCACCACCGCCACCGCAGAGCTTCCCTTCCCAACCGAAGCCACCTCGCTCCCAAATCGTTCTCACAACCAAACTGAAACCCACCATCACAGCAAACCGACTCCATTGCCGTCGAATTAGCCGTCGAAACCTCCTTCACCGCCACTCAACCGCCGATCTCTCTCTCCCCCTCACCGAAACCACCGATCCCTCTCTCCCTCTCGCCGAAACCACGCCGTTCCCTCTCTCACTCTCACCGATCCACGCCGTTCTCTCCCTCTCCTAAAAAACCGGCGGAACTCTCTCTCTCCCCCTTTAAAACCGGCGAAGATTTCGCCCAAAATCTCTCTCTCTCAGAAACGCGCCGCGCAGCCAAGGGGGAAGGATAGAAAGAATCTGTTTTAGGGTTTTTTTCAATTTAGGGTTTTCGGTTTATAAGTCCTTTCCTTTCCTTTTATTTTTTTATTTAAAATTAAAAACAAATCAGATTTCTGTTTGCACCACCCTAATTCCAGCGTGCGCCCCCTCCTCACTTAAGCCCAGTTTCGCATACTGGGCTCCCATATGCGAACTGGGCTTGCTGATTACACCCCCTGCTTAGTTATACAACCCCCGTAACTAGTAACACCCCCCATTTTGCAATTTTCACCTTTTTCTCGTTTTAATTCTTTTTCAACTCAAATAATTTCTCAATAAATCAAAAACTTTGTTAATGGTTTTATGAAGCCTCTCGCTTGCATAATCATTAACAATGAGGAACTAGTGGTGATCACTTGGAGCCTTTGCTCAATTGATCATCATGAATGCCTAATTTTTCTAATTATTTTCAATAAATCAAAAACTTTGTTAATGGTTTCATGAAGCCTCCGCTTGCATAATCATTAACAATGAGGAACTAGTGGTGATCACTTGGAGCCTTTGCTCAATTGATCATCATGAATACCTAATTTTTCTAATTATTTTCAATAAGTCAAAAACTTTGTTAGTGGTCATGCGAAGCCTTTGCTTGCATAATCATTAACAATGAGGAACTAGTGGTGATCACTTGGAGCCTTTGCTCAATTGATCATCATGAAGGCCTAATTCTCCTAAAAAACTTCTTTCAATAAACCAAAAACTTTGTTAATGGTTTTGCGAAGCCTCTGCTTGCATAATCATTAACAATGAGGAACTAGTGGTGATCACTTGGAGCCTTTGCTCAATTGATCATCATGAATGCCTAAATTTTTCACAACTAAACAAGTTAAAAATAAAAACCTAGAACTACGTAGCTTTGAATTCTCCATCGCACCTGGAGATACGTAGGAGCGGATCCCCTCCGTCAAGCACAATAAACTAAAAACATTTTCCCCTTCAAAAAACCCAAAGCGGCTAACTCTCGTCGAGCGCCGCAAATAAAACTTTCGTTAAATCAAGAGGCAAATTTAAGTATTTTTCAAATCAACACTTGGAATCACACGAGTAATTAAAGGTTCCCTTTCAGTAGAAAGGAGGTGTGGGGTGCTAATACCTTCCCCATGCCTAACCGACCCCCGAACCCAAATCTTCCGGTTTTCCAAAAGACCATCTGCCTTCCAAAAGGTTTTTCTTCAATATTTTCCTCATAAAAAATATTGGTGGCGACTTCATTGTTTAAAACGTTGTAAACGAAGAAAAACCCCTCGGGGACTTTTTCGGGCGCAACAATAGGCAGAATGAAACTATAAACTGCTCAGGCAAAAATTGTGGCGGAAATTTTCACAAACTTTGCTCACCAGACTGGACTCTAAGTAAGTGTTACTAAATCTAGATCGCTCTACTCTAAAGGTGTGCCTCGGAGGAAAAGGAACAAAACTACTTCCATTAAGGGGTATAAGGAAACTAATTCTTTTGATAAGTATGTGGGGTTCCCTATGTTTCAAGGAAGAGTTACAAAAGTCGATTTTCAGTTCATTCTTGATAACTTTTGGTATGTCTTTGTTGTTGTTGTTGTTACATAACTGCTCGCATTCGAGTCGAACTTTGTCTAACAGTTGGAAATAAATCACGCTCAAGAAATCGGGATTTGTCATTGTTGAATTGCTTTCGGAATACGCTTCAATGTCAGATACGGAGGAAAAGGTTTCTTTTCTATATGGGGAATAGGGGATAGGACTAAGATAGTATTGGTTATTTTTATTACTATTTGTTTGTATTTAATTATTATTTATTTGGATGACAGTAAATACTTCAAGTTTGGATGACTGTAACTATATGATTCGTTGACTGTAATTAAGTGATTTGTGTCCGTAGTCATTATGCCGAGTTTAGGGAGTGAATCTAGTAAGAGTAGTCGATTATTATATGTTAAAAGATGTCACTTAATTACCACATGAGGAACGAAGAGTCGTATGCAGATGACCGTAGAATTAAGTCGATAGTGAATGGTTAATTAAGATTGGAACTAAGGAAGGACTCGGGAGCGTGACTAGTTTGTAATTACATTATAACAATGAAAATATGATAATTGAATTTAAGAATAATTCTTAGTGACGGAAACACATGTCGAACTAGTTGTAAATCACCAGTAACATAAGACAATAGGTGAGTAGGGGTTCATAGTTGATTAATGACTTAGTGATAGTTAGCTTCAGAACACTTTATAGCTGAATGAAGTTAATTAAGTTATAAATGATAGATGATGACGCTCAGACATAAATGAGTAGATATGGCATGGATATAGCATGAGAGTTACTCCTAATTAAGTTTAATAACTTAAGTGAGAATGAATAGTTAGTTACGATAGTTAAATGATAGTTGATGATGATGATGTTTAAGGAACCTTGTCGCAGTATGGGCAAAGAATAGTTGATGATGATGATGTTTAAGGAACCTTTTTCGCAATATGGGCAATGACTCATTGCGCAGTATGAGCGAGTCGCACCTTAGTAATTTAAGTTGTAGGAGAAACCTTGTCGTTGTATGGGCAAGGACTCATCATGATATGGGTGAGCCGTACCTCAATAGTTGTTTATCGTTGTTGTAAGGGCATTATCGGGCAAGGTATCCCGTTCGGGCAAGGTATCCCGGTCCTAATAGTCCTCTTGCGTGTTCTTCATGGCATTATCGGGCAATGTATCCCGTTCGAGTGTCTCGGTCCTGTTGTTCTTGTGGGGCATTATCGGGCAAGGTATCCCGGTCCTCTGAGTCCTCTCGCCGTTGTTCTTCGTAGGGCGTTATCGGGCAAGGTATCCCGGTCCTATCGATGTTGTTCCCTATAGGGCGTTATCGGGCAAGGTATCCCGTTCAGGCAAGGCTTCCTGGTCCTATAGTAGTTGTTGTTGTTGTAGTTGTTGTTGTTGTCGTTGATGATGATTGTGAGACAGCATTTGGCAAGGTATTCTGACCCTGTTGTTACTGCTGCTTGTAGTCCTAGGAGTGTGTGTGAGGTCGCAACACTAGTATGTATTAGGTGAAGATAGTAAATGATTACTTATGCATGCGTGTTACGAAAGTTGTAACCATTATTTTTTATTGTTTTCTTGTTATGTGATAGTTGTTGCTGTTTTTGTTTCAGTCCTATGTTCCATATATGGTTTGGACACTCTTTCTCACCCGTGCACCACTTTTTAGATTGAGTTCCAGGTGCCGTTGGAGTGGCCTTCTAGGATCGTGCATCGGGAGATATTTGATTATGCGCATTGATGTTACTCTAGTCTTAGTTAATTGGATTAAAGGGCAATTGCTCTGATCATGTGACATCGGGATTTGGGGTTGTATTTTGAACATTATATTTCAGGTGATTATGATTATAGTATTGAAAGAAAGGTTTTATCGCTTTAGTTTTTATATTGTTACGAATCGTGTTTATATAATTTAAGGAATTTGACGGCATCTTTTACTCTCGAAAAATATTTCAAGGAATTAATTGGTAATTTTATTTGAAAAACAAATTCTGCTCGTTTCTCCGCACTCTTTCTTTTATAATAACTTTCGGGGTAAAGGGTGTCACACACTCTATGGCCTCAAACAAGCACCACGAGCTTGGTATGAAAGGCTTACAAAGGCTCTTCTCACCTTTTGATTCAAGGCAAGCAAGTGTGATCCCTCCCTTTTTGTATACTTTGTATCTGGAACTACTCTGTATGCACTGGTGTATGTGGACGACATCATCATCACATGGACATCTTCACAGCTTATTCACAGTCTTATCACCAAATTGAACTGCACATTTGCTCTAAAGCAACTTGGAAAACCAGACTACTTTCTGGGAATTGAGGTTAAGACTCTGTCAAATGGTGCACTACTTATGACTCAAGCCAAGTATATTCAGGATCTACTCCAAAGAGCAAATATGTCTCACTGCAATGCTATGAACACACCTATGCTGCCAAGTCCCAAACTTAGCAAATCAGGTACTGATGTACTGCATGATCCTCACTTATACAGGACCATCATAGGTTCCCTTCAATATGTGACATTAACGACCTGATATAACATTTAGTGTGAACAAACTGTGCCAATTTCTGTCAAATCCTCTGGAGTGTCATTGGAGAGCAGCTAAGAGGCTCTTGAGATATCTTAGTGGCACCAAACACCATGGACTACTTCTCCAACCTTCTCAACCAGATGTAAAGTACTCACTACGGGTTTATTGTGACAGTGATTGGGCAAGTGACCCAGATGATAGGAGATCCACCTCTGGTATTTGTGTGTTCTTTGGTCTAAACCTAGTCTCTTGGAGTGCAAAGTGTAACACCCCCTTCTAATAGACTACTATTTAATTGATAAAATCAGAGTTTTCAAAAACTTTTCTCACAATTGAAAGCGAGTGTCACATTTACTTCAAAACGAGCTAACATCAATTACTTGCTCACATAAATAATGTCGTTGATACATAACACATAAAGTTGGGACGAGCCCTCAAATACACCTATCTCAATACATCGCAGCCATAATGAATAACTCGCAGCGGAATATCTCAAATAACAGTATTGACTCTTTTACATCACAAAGTAGAGAGTGAAACAACATCAAGTCAGTAAAACATAAATTACTACGCCCCCCGATGCTACGTATCAGAGCATGACTCTACATACCAAAAAGGAAGGTAGAAGAACCTTCAATTGCTATCACCTGCACGTTGCCGACATGAGAAGCAACATAAAAGCAGTAGGGTGAGTCTCTTTACATAAATAATAGCAAATAGGATAAGCATTATATTAGGGAAGGCAACTAGTAACAAAATCATTTCAACAAATAGCATACGACATTAAGTATAACACATCGACTCACAACCATCAAAAGACAACACCAATCACATGAATGTGTGCATGTATGCAACCCTACACTAAGGGCATATGCATGTGGTACCATCAACCTCCTTAAATTTTGCCTTGAGGGCACAACCACCAATATATAGATATCAACAACCACCTTTTGATATCAAGGAGGAAGCTTTACAACCACCGTTTGATGCATATGAGGTATGAGACACCATGAACAATGCATCAATCACATACAATCTTATTATATGTAAAATACCACCACCATTGAACAACCACCTTAAGCAACCACCTTGAGCAACCACCTTGAGCAACCACCTTAAATTCACCAAGACATCATCAACCACTAGCTCTAAGGCTAACACCAAGACATAGCTCTAAGGCTAACACCAATGTCAAGGACCAACTCACACATAAGGACCAACTTGTCATATAAGGACTAAACCGACACCCACAAGGACTAAACGGTCTCCTAAGGACTAAACCGACACCCACAAGGACTAAACGGTCACCTAAGGACTAAACCGAGCACCCACAAGGACTAAGCGGTCACCTAAGGACTAAACCGACACCCATTGAGGACTAAACGGTCACCTAAGGACTAAACAGTCACATAGGGACCAAAGCAACACAATAGAAGGACTAATAGTGCACAAGGACCAAAACAGCACTTTTAGGGACTAAACGGTGCAAAAGGACCAAAACAACATTTTTAGGGACTAAACGGTGCAAAAAGGACCAAAACAGCATTTTTAGGGACCAAAAGACACAGGGCGCTGCGCGCGCCACTCACGCGCGACTTGCGCGCCAACAGACAGTAAGCTCGGGACTGGCGCGCGGCGCGGCTACTCATGCGCGACCTGCGCGCCAACAGACCAGTAACCCTTGCGCGTAGGATGCGCGCCAGCGCCAGACATGCACACAACCACACCAACTCACTCAAACTCCCATTTCTCCAACACACACCCATACACCCATTTCACCCATACACTCATTTCAACAACACACATACCCAACACCCATTTCAACAACACACATACCCAACATAACATTGGTACAATGCTTCAAACTCCCAAATTCAACACCAATTCACCCACACACATAAATAACACAATAGTGCATAACAATTCCATTTCAACAACAACCAACTTACATTTATCAAATTGAGTTCCAATTCATTTTTGGGCAATTTATTCAACATCTTACAATTATCACAATTTCATATTTCAACCACATTGTAACAACACCAAACACCATACTTACATAGTTCATATCAAGCTCATTTCAACAACAACATCATGGGTTCATCAAATTTAATTCAATACAACACCAATGAATTCAAACAACACATAAACAATCAATTACTCACCCGAAAAACCTAACCCACACACAATACTCATCATATAACCTATTATGAATGAAAGAGAGCCCTAACCTTAGGAATTGAAGAATACTAGTACCCTCTCCTTTACAACTTCAAGAACCACCAAAAATAGCCACTCACTAACTTTGAGCTTCAAACCTCTTCCATGGCAAAATGAAAATGAGAAGGAATGAGTGGGTGAAACTTATACTAATGAAAAGAGCAAGAAAAATGAGGAAGAATGATACCAAAACCCACTTACCACAAGCCAAGATGAAGAAATGCTCACTCCTCTTCTCCTAGAGTCGGCCGTCGGCCTCCCTTCTCCATCCTCTCCCTTTTCTTTTCTTTTCTTCAAAATGGGGAGAAAACCCTACACCCTAAGTTTATTTCCTTGAATATGGGCCTACTAATGGGCCATGGGCCCCTTATTTGCACCTCCTAGTTACTTAAACACCTCCTGAATAAAATAAAAACTCTAAATTATTTATTTGACTTAATAAAATGTTGTGACCCTTAATTAACTTAATTAAATGAATAACTAAATTATTTTGGGGCGTTACACAAAGAAACAGACCTTAGTTGCAAGATCAAGCGCATAAGCGGAATACCGAGCTATGGCACAAGCTACTGCTGATCTACTATGGATACAATTCCTCCTCACTGAACTGAAAGTTCCACACTAGTCACCTACACTACTGTGTGACAAGTTGTCAGCTGTAATGCTTGCTCATAACTCAATCCTCCACTCGAGAACCAAGCATGTGGAACTAGACATTCACTTGATTCATTCAGTTCTATTTTAATTGTACCAACATGAGTAATAAATGAATTAATGAACAAAAAAATATTTGATGATGGCAAATACAGAATCAAAGATATAAATGATCAGTTCAACTTAGTTCAATAAGTAGTTCAACTAGATTGAAAGAAAATTGATTTTGCCATTTGAGACAATTTGTATCATTGAACAAATCTTAGGAAGACGCCAATTCGATCTCGCAGTTCATAATAGGAGTAGTATCTTCAACACTGGATTCTGTTACGATGATCGAAGAGTCATAACCATTACTCATATCTGTATTTATCTGTGATACTCCTGATACCAGAAGCGCCGCCGGGGTAGTACCATCAATCATGTGTTGAAAAGGGTTAAAAGGTTTTGGAATTTCAACTGAACCTTCCAACATTTTCACCACAACACTCATTAAAGGTCTTGATTCTGGCCTATATTGAACACATAACAAAGCTACCTTAACCATCCTCTCTACAATCTCCTTATTTTGTTCTTCTATCCCACAAACTACTAATAACTCCTCCACTTGTTCAGCATCAAATCTTTTCCATACCCACATAGGAAGCCACTCTTTACTTTCTGAAAGATTAATATCATGATTTCTTCTCCTACCAATAATCTCAAATAATAGCATACCAAAACTATAAACATCACATTTATGAGTTACAGGAAATGGCATCCAAAGTTCAGGAGCAGCATAACCAGGTGTCCCTCTTCCACCAGTCATTGTTATATGAGTATTTTCCCTATTGCAAAGTTTTGCCAAACCAAAATCAGCAACTTTTGGATTGTAATTATTGTCTAAGAGAATATTTCCTGGTTTTATATCATAGTGTATTATTCTTTGTTGACACTCTTCATGTAAGTAAGCAATACCTTTTGCTGTTCCAATTGCAATCTCATGAAGCTTTTCAAATCCTAATAAATTCTTGTTTTCTTTAAACAAATACCTATCAAGAGATCCATTCCCCATATATTCATAAACAAGTGCTATCAATTTTCTTTCAAAGCAAAATCCATAAAGCCTAACAAGATTGAAATGATGAAGTTTACCAATTGTACCAACTTCTGCCATAAATTGTTTGTTAATTATATTTTCAGAACTACTTTTGAGAATCTTAACAGCTACCATTGTTCCATTACTTAAACTTCCTTTATAAACACTTCCAAATCCTCCAGACCCCAACAAATAAGAGAAGTTATCTGTTGCAATTCTTAGTTGCTGATAATTGAATCTTATTGGCTTCTCCTTTTCCATATCACTTAGAAATTTATCTATAGTGAGTGTGATAAATTGTGGTATTTTATTACCAGATTTACCAACAACACCACGTTTTATAACTCTCTTTTTGTACTTGCACATGCACCATGTCACAATAATCACCATTATGACAACTGTATCATGAAAAATGTTCGATCAGAGCAAAAATCTTGAAGTACAAAATAAAAAAATAATGTTGAACACATGATGAAAATAAAATAGAAAATCAGAGGTTAAAATCGTACCCACGCCAAAGAAAATTGCAGCTACATGGGCACCTGTATATGATGATGACATGGGATAGTAGATGAGAATTCAAAAAAGTATTGATAGGGAGGAATTAAATGAATGAAAAACTGGTTTCTTAGTAAAACTGAGTAACTATATATTAGTCAGCTATCTATCCATCATGGTTTTTCTTGGGTCAACTCAACTATTTCCACCTTGCATACCGTCTTATCTCTTCACTCGTCTCAAATATCATCATCAGCCATAAGTTCACCAGGAAGCACGACTTGGTCAATTAAGACGGTTCCTTGCAATTGTGGACCTTTTTTCGCCTTGAGATCTATGTGCCTTTAGATAGAGTCGTTAGCCATTCCCACTCCAACTTAGATTGTTATTTGCAGCGTGTGTCTCATTGCAGACTTAAGTAAATGAGGAGAGTCCAACCCAAAAGATTTATCCATTAGGTGGGAGGAGAGCCATGGGCAAAAAGCACTACATTGAGTCTCCTTAATTACTCAATGTGAGACTCTTAACATTGCCGCCTTTGAGGGTCGCACGCCCACAATGCTTTCACTTTATCCAAGATTGACCGGTGGCAATCCTTTTCTTTTGGCGGCTTCACTCACCTATCGGTATTTGGTGGAGTACCTTAATCCAAATTTATAGGTAGCCGCTTTTCGCAGACAACTCTCAACGAAAAGCACCAATTGTTAGGACTAAGAAGCACATGAGAGAGCCCAACCCAAAAGACTAATCCATTAGGTGGGAGAGCCTTATGACTTAAGTACCACATTAAGTTTTCTTAGCTACTCAATGTGGGACTCCTAACAGTGTCTTCTCCGATCATATGTTAGAAATAATAATTAAAAAATAATACTGCCTTCCGTTTTATATTACACGTCGATATGTAAGAATAATTTTTGTTCATTTTTATTTGTTGTTTTCAATATTCAATGTAATAATAATTATTATTTGTTAATACGCTACAAAAAAACGGGATTAGCGAGGGACGTTGCGAGGGAATATTAGGTCCCTCGCAAACTCAGAAATTAGCGACGGACGTAGCGAGGGAAATAGGTCCCTCGCAAATTAGGTAATTAGCGACGGAAATAAGGCCGGTAGCGACGGACTGGCCGTCGCTAAATGCAAGGCCGGTTGCACGCACTTAAAGACAGTTAGCGACGGAATTAGCTGGGTCCCTCGCTAATTTTCTGACCGTTGCAGTCTTTTGGGTTACGCGCGGATTAGCGACCAAATTTCCGTCGCTAAATCCGTCGCTACCGGCCATAAATGTTTAACCGATCGACGCTCCCTTTCCTTCACTCTTCTCTCTTCTCTCTCACCTCACAAAACGAGCACCCATGACCTAAACCCATTCTCTCATTTCCACCCCCACACAACCACCACCACCACCACCCACGACCCCCACCGGTTCCTCTCCTATGTCTGTCTGTCTCTCTCTCTCTCCTTTCACTCTTCTTCTCTCCACCTTCTTCCACCACACCACCCAAACCTAAACCCCCTTCTCTCATTTCCACCACCACCACCACCACCCACGAAACCACCACGAAACCACCACCACCAAAGCTCCTCCTATTTATCTCCTCTCTAGCTCTCTCTCTTACTATTTCTCATTTCCCTCTTACTCTCTCCACCTTCTTCCACCACACAACCACCACCACCACCACAACCACCTCTTCTTGTAAGTTTTGATTTTCAATTTTTTATGATATTGTTTGAATTTTAATTTTTTATTGAATTTGTTTTAATTTATTTTTTCCTTGAAATTGAAATTGGTTAGGATTGGATTTTGGTGTTTGAAGTTTCACCACCGCACCGGAGTGCGCATAAATCACCGAAGAACCACGATCGGACGTCAATCTAATAGCGGTTAGTTTTAAATTAAATTTGTTGTTATGTATTAGAATTGAGTATTGTTGTGAGTTATAATTAAGTATTAGTCTTAATTGTTGTTGTGAAATGTGAGTTGAATTGAGTGAGATGCAAAAGCTGGAGTGGCAGCAAATGATGGAGATGCAAAAGTGAGAGTGAGAGCAAAAGATGGAGAATGACATGAAGAGGATGATGGAGCTTTTTCGGCCTCAAGTGAGTACGTCTCGACTGCTGCAGAAACTTGGGGAGTCAGGTAGAGTGCAGTATCGAGTTTTTGAGGAAGTGCGAGGAGTCGATGGACGAGTCCTTTTAGTACTCTTTGTATTATTTTTTTTACATTTGAGTATTTTGTTATGACATTTCAGTATTTTGTGTTGTATTGACATTTGATTTTACGTGTTGATTTGGATTCTGACTTTTCAGTATCTTGTTCTGATAGAACATTTTAGAAATTTTGTATTTATATTGATTCAGGTATTTTATGTTTTATTATTTATTAATAAATAAGCAGGTTTTAAAAAAAATTATTTTTTTGGACTTTAGTGAGGGAATTAGCGAGGGACGTCAGACACGTGGCAGTCACCAATAGGATGTGCAGGCGTGGCAGTTAGCGAGGGAATATGTGTCCCTCGCTAATTAGCGAGGAAATTAGCGAGGGAACTGGCCGTGGGTAATTAGCGACGAAATCCAATTTCTCTCGCTAATTGCATTAGTGAGGAGGGAATTAGCGACCGAACTGGTCCCTCGCTAATGGCAATTAGCGACGGAATTGGTCATGTTAGCGACCGAATAGTCCCTCGCTAATGACCGTTTTATTTTGTAGTGATAATATTCCTTAACTATTTATTGCAGAAGAAATAGGCAGAATGAAACAATAAATAGGCAGAATGAAACTATAAACTGCTCAGGCAAAAATTGTGGCGGAAATTTTCACAAACTTTGCTCACCAGACTGGACTCTAAGTAAGTGTTACTAAATCTAGATCGCTCTACTCTAAAGGTGTGCCTCGGAGGAAAAGGAACAAAACTACTTCCATTACAGGTATAAGGGAAACTAATTCTTTTGATAAGTATGTGGGGTTCCCTATGTTTCAAGGAAGAGTTACAAAAGTCGATTTTCAGTTCATTCTTGATAACTTTTGGTATGTCTTTGTTGTTGTTGTTGTTACATAACTGCTCGCATTCGAGTCGAACTTTGTCTAACAGTTGGAAATAAATCACGCTCAAGAAATCGGGATTTGTCATTGTTGAATTGCTTTCGGAATACGCTTCAATGTCAGATACGGAGGAAAAGGTTTCTTTTCTATATGGGGAATAGGGGATAGGACTAAGATAGTATTGGTTATTTTTATTACTATTTGTTTGTATTTAATTATTATTTATTTGGATGACAGTAAATACTTCAAGTTTGGATGACTGTAACTATATGATTCGTTGACTGTAATTAAGTGATTTGTGTCCGTAGTCATTATGCCGAGTTTAGGGAGTGAATCTAGTAAGAGTAGTCGATTATTATATGTTAAAAGATGTCACTTAATTACCACATGAGGAACGAAGAGTCGTATGCAGATGACCGTAGAATTAAGTCGATAGTGAATGGTTAATTAAGATTGGAACTAAGGAAGGACTCGGGAGCGTGACTAGTTTGTAATTACATTATAACAATGAAAATATGATAATTGAATTTAAGAATAATTCTTAGTGACGGAAACACATGTCGAACTAGTTGTAAATCACCAGTAACATAAGACAATAGGTGAGTAGGGGTTCATAGTTGATTAATGACTTAGTGATAGTTAGCTTCAGAACACTTTATAGCTGAATGAAGTTAATTAAGTTATAAATGATAGATGATGACGCTCAGACATAAATGAGTAGATATGGCATGGATATAGCATGAGAGTTACTCCTAATTAAGTTTAATAACTTAGGTGAGAAGGAATAGTTAGTTACGATAGTTAAATGATAGTTGATGATGATGATGTTTAAGGAACCTTGTCGCAGTATGGGCAAAGAATAGTTGATGATGATGATGTTTAAGGAACCAAATTTCACATGGGAGAAGCAAGCATATTGAGACTAAATTCCACTACTTGCGTGACCAAGTTGAAAGAAAAATACTGGAAGTGTGTTACTGCAATACACAAGTGCAGTTGGCTGATCTACTCACAAAAGCATTGAAGTCAGAACACTTTGTGAAACTCAGGAACAACATTGGTGTTGAGTCATTTGAAGTTGCTTAATTCATTTGTAGAACTTGATATGTTGTAAATTTGTTTTTCCTTCAAACTGTCTCTATATGTAATTCTGCTGTGAAACTGTGAATTAGGGGATAGTGTTGTAGATAAATGTAATTCACAGTTTAAGCCATGTATAGAATAAGTAGAATAAGCTGCAGGGATGTTTTAGTCTTTTACATTTTGTACATAGGGGCATTATTGTCATTTTGTCATGTAAAAGGGAAAGTAAATCCCTAATAACTACTTGAGATCGGTTCTGTTAACGGAAATGAATTTCGGTTGAAGTGTGTAACTGTTTTCTCTCATCTTCTACCTCTTCTCTATTCTCTCTGATCCGTTTTTGTGTGCAAACCAATGAATGTGAGTGAAACATTCAATGAAAGTGGCTCTGTTTCAACACATATCACTAAGAAATTTATCTATAGTGAGTGTGATAAATTGTGGTATTTTATTACCAGATTTACCAACAACACCACGTTTTATAACTCTCTTTTTGTACTTGCACATGCACCATGTCACAATAATCACCATTATGACAACTGTATCATGAAAAATGTTCGATCAGAGCAAAAATCTTGAAGTACAAAATAAAAAAATAATGTTGAACACATGATGAAAATAAAATAGAAAATCAGAGGTTAAAATCGTACCCACGCCAAAGAAAATTGCAGCTACATGGGCACCTGTATATGATGATGACATGGGATAGTAGATGAGAATTCAAAAAAGTATTGATAGGGAGGAATTAAATGAATGAAAAAACTGGTTTCTTAGTAAAACTGAGTAACTATATATTAGTCAGCTATCTATCCATCATGGTTTTTCTTGGGTCAACTCAACTATTTCCACCTTGCATACCGTCTTATCTCTTCACTCGTCTCAAATATCATCATCAGCCATAAGTTCACCAGGAAGCACGACTTGTCAACTAAGACGCCTCCTTGCAATATAATTGCGATTTTTTTTTTTGGCTTAGAGATCTTTGACCCTTCGATGTTCAGGGGAAATGACCTTGACTAATCCGGAGTTGCATCGTAAGAGATCAAACTCAGCTATTAGTTGAGTCTGTCTCTTTAGATGGAGTGCATTATCCATTCGATCTCAACTTTGGATTGTTCCTTGTAGTGTGCCTTCTTGCGATCATATGTTAGAAAGAATAATTAAAAAATAATATTGCCTTCCGTTTTATATTACACAGCGATATGTAAGAATAATTTTTGTTCATTTTTATTTGTTGGCTCAGTGAAAGGGAAGGGTAGAGAAAGAGAACTCTAAATACTCAAAAAAAAAAAGTTTTTATTGATTGATGATTGTTTGGATGACAAATGCTTCGTGATGACTAATTAAGATGATGATAAGATGATGAAATTCAACACTTGGGAAATCTTACCTTTTCTAGATCCTTCAAGTGGAGCAACACATGCAGCAGCACCATCAACTCAACCAGGCTTCCAGTCACAAAATTACCAAAACTATCAGAAGAATCCTACCCCAACAGCAGAATTTTTTTTGGAAGCAATGTTCAAGGCATATATGAACAAAACAGGTGCCTTCATCAGTGAAAATAGAACTGCAAGGAAAGCTCATCATGCCTCACTCAAGAACTTAGAAAACCAAGTGGGACAATTGGCTACAACATTGTACCAAAGGCCCAATGGTGCATTGCCTTCCACCACAGAAGCATCTACTTCACAAAAGCATGGGAAGGAACAGGTAAAAACAATCTCATTAAGAAGTGGGAAAGATCTCTCAGTGCCATATGTAACAGAAAGTGTAGAAAAGGAATAAAAAGAAGAAAATGAGAAAATGAAAAAAAATGAAAAAATAGAAAAGAAAAAAAATTGTACTGATGCAGGAGCAATAGATGCAGAAGCATCAAAAGCTACGACATCAGAAAAAGCCAATACTCCATCAAGGCTAGTGCCAAATACCCTCCTCCTCCATATCCTCAAAGATTAAAGAAAGCCCATGAGAAGAAGCAATTTGGCAAATTATTTGAAGTGCTTAAATAGCTACACATCAATGTACCTCTAGTGGAATTACAACAAAAGTAATTCCATAATTTTCAATTTTAAAATTTTATTTCAATTTTAAATCCATAATTTTCAATTCTAAATCCATAATTTTCAAATAGATTTAATATAATTTATTTCAATTTTAAATCCATAATTTTCAAATAGATTTAATATAATTTATTTCAATTTTAAATCCATAATTTTCAAATTATAAAAACTCTAATATTTTCCATAAAAAAAACCTAATCTCCTTCCGTTACTCTTCAAAGTAAAAATTTGACGTACACTTCGTATTGTGTGTCTATATTTGTTGGAGTCTTACACTAATACTTATTTGACACCGATATGACGTAAGCTAGACACCCCTTTATGGTGTCATATTTTAAATTTTTTACTTGAACACTTCATAGATACCGCTTGAATACCTCTCGACACGTCATTGACACTGTTTAGATTTTTCTCATCTAAATGTTTTTTTTATTGATTTAGTTATCTTTATACTTAATTATCTAAAATTTGTGTTCTTAGTGTCCTATATTTACGACAGTATCAGTGTCCCAGTGTCTGTGTCCATGTCGGAGTCGGTGCCTCATAGGTAGAGACTAATCTTGCAAAAAACAAATATCTGAAGGGACTAAAGTTTGAATAAAAATTTAATAGGGACTAAACTTAAACAATCTCATTTTTATAAGAACAACACTTAGAAAGTACCACATCATTATATTTTGGGCCAAAAGTAATTGTTTGAAATCTGGCATGATTATATTTAGGACCCATGTCAACACTTCACCAAAGTCAACACATGTCTAACATTTAACCTGATCAAATTAACTATGGTTAGACTAAGAGCCAAAGCAGACCCAACCATTCTTCTGACTAGGTTAATTATGGTTGGATCAATAGTCAACACAAGTCTAACACTTGACCTGATTAGGCTAATTGTGGTTTGACTAAGAGTAAGCACATGTCTAACATTAGGGGTGTCTCAGTGTCTGCGTCCATGTCGTGTCTAATATCCCTGTTGAAGTCGGTGCTTCATAGGTGGGGACTAATCTTGGAAATAGCAAATAAGTGGAGGACTAAAGTTCGAATAAAAATAAAACATAGACTAAATTTAAAAAGTCTCAATTTTAAAAGGACCAAACTTAGAAAGTCCCACATCATTATATTTAGGACAAAAAGTAAACTTACAATGTTATATTTAGGACTACTTAAAGTAGCGTTTCAAAAAACGCTATAAGTCCCCAAAACGCTACTTGCTACTGATTACCAAACACTTCTAATTTTTTCCATTTGCTATAAGCTAGTCAAATCCGCTATAAGCTAGCAGATTTAGTTTGCCAAACAGAGCCTTAGTAGTAGTATTGTTTCAAGGTTGGCTTCTATTTTCCAGCACTATCCATTAGTTACTATTATTCAATAATTCAATTTTTTTATTAAGAAAAATATAGTAGTATAGTGTCTCTATCTGTCACCGGTCACCACTGAGTAGGTGGTGGATTAAATGTAGATTTTCCTCTTTTTTCAAAAGAAAGGATGTACTAATATTAGTGTGGGTCTATTATAGAATACTCCCTCCGGTCTCTAATTTAAGCAACAAAATGTCATTTTTTTTGTTCCAAAATATTAGCAACTTTTATCCAATAAAATGTTAGATTACAAAAATACCCTCACTTACACCTTTTTCATTGTAGCAGAGCTCTCTCACATCACTCACCATTCAATCACCCTTCAATCAGATTTCTTCAGAAAAAGCCCCATTGAGCTTCCCAAAACTCTAATTTGCGATGGTTCTTATTGATTGTTTCTTCAGAAAAAGCCACATTGTCCTCTTCATCCTACTTGTTTTGTTCTCTGTTTCCAAAAGAAACTTGTTACTTTGTTCATAGAAATGGCATTTGATGGACCCTGTTTTGGTTTTATTTTTGAGAAAGATAATGAAGAGTTGTTGAATCTGGTTGTTGAAGACTCTTTAGATAAGAATGATGGAGTCCACCATGATCAAGACTTGACTTTTTCAGGTGAAGTGAGTTCTAAGCATCACAATGAAGTCACAACAAAGAAAATAGAGTTGTCAAATGAGGTTGAAGGTGGAGTCAAGCATTGTTTTGACCTGAACAAGCTCCCTAGTGAAGATGAAGATGAAGAGGTATTTGGTGTGGATGTGTTTGCTGAAAAGACTACCAAATCTGATGGGGTAAGAAATTTGCATCAGAAAATTGTGCATCCAGAGAAAGTAATTCTGAAATTGAAGAAAGAAGTGATTGATCTGAACAAATTTCCTGAGGAGGGCATGGACCTTGGGTTTGAGAGTGAAGAATTGAACAAAGGAGTTGTTGAGATGCTGAAGATCTACATAGATGCTTTGAATTAGGCGTATTTGAAAATATAAGAAAAACTAGAATCCTATTAGATGCTTTGAATTAAGTATATTTGAAAATGTAAGAAAAAGTTGAATTTGGAATGTAATGTTGTTTATCATTGGGCTGTTGTATTGTATCACATATTTTGGCAATGAAATGTTTAGTTTCCAATGAAATGCTTTGACTTTGATTTAATTCCAAGAATTGGTATAACTTTGGATAGAATTGAAGTACATATATTCTCATATTGCTTCTGCAGAACATAAGGCTGGAACTGTTGCTCTGTGGTTGCATTCTTTGAACCATAGAAACTATCCCAATATTAGAATTGTTGATGAGGAAGCCATCACCAATAACAAGAAAGCCGAAATTGAAGCTGTGTCTGAGTGAATATTTTTCTGGCTATTCTATGTAGAACTCATTCTTTCCAATTGATTGATGCCTTTACCTCTTTGAATATTTTAGGCTCGTTATATTTTGCCTATGAAATCTGCTAGGAAATGGAAATGGAAGAGTATTTATATTAACTTATTGTGTTTTCTTAAATTACCACAATGTTCAACCATAACACTTACGCATAATTTTAGAACACTTCATTGCATAATTTTTCTACGCATAATTTTAAAACACTTCTTTGCACAAAAACTAATCTAACTTTGGATACACCTTCAAGCATAACATGAAGCCTAATCTAACTTTGGATACACCTTCAAGCATAACACTTGCTGCACAAAAACTAATCTAACTTTGGATACACCTTCAAGCATAACACTTGCTGCAAAAAATTTCTGCATAATTTTTGAAGCATAATCCATGTGACTTGTTTGGCCAAAAGTTGATTAAGGTATCTAACTCATTACATAAATTTTGAGTAATGAGTTAGATACCTTAATCAAGATTTTGCATGTATGCAAAAGTTTCTTTGAACTAATTCGGATCACATTTTAGTTGAGTTGGTAGTATCCTTGAGTAGTCATTGCATCTTTCTTCATATGAGGATTTTGTATTGATTGCATCCTTGGACTTTCATGAGTTCAATCATACATGATTGGAGAGTGAGAAATATTTTGTTTGATTCTTTGGCAAAGATTGCATTGTCGTGCAAGCGCAGCCAAGCGGCGTCGACGACAGAGGTGTTTATGTCATCATAAGAAAGGGATGTTTGAGACTCATTTACAGTGACTTCCTCTTCATGAGATGGATACACATTTAAGTCAATAGATGAAGGATATGATTCAATAGGTGATGCTCTGTTTTTGTTCTTTGCTAAAATCATCAATATGGGGTATTATGTTGCAATCTATCATCACTGATGTTGTGCCATTCAAATGAGATTCATTGCAAGAGACATTCAAATCAATGTTTAGAGGCATGTTTGAGATGAATTAACTCAAATTTGGTGATCCTCTGTTTTAGTATGTTGTGTATTCTAAAATTTAATCATTGGCGCCAATTTTTAATCAAAGTCATATTTCAAAGAACAAATTAACTAAAGCAAAAATTAGCGCCAAATTGAAATTGAAATAGAAGAATGAAAAAAAAATAGAAGCACAGCCTTGGTAATCTTGACGTCATGAAGGATTTTTCATCGTGAAATGAGATTTGCAGGAAGGGTAATATTGTAACATACCATTAGTTTTTTGATCAAATTAATAGAAAGTGACAAGTTTAATTGACTTTCTTAATTCTTGTGCTATAAATTTTGTTGCTTAAATTAGAGACCGGAGGGAGTAATTATTATAAAAATGTGGGTCACATGGTAAACGCGTTGAAAAGTAGTGACTTTCCTCTTTTTAGCAAGAGTTTCAAGACTTGCAGTAGCTCTACTTGTTCTCTTCTGGGCTCTTTCTTTCAACTCTAGCTTCCTCACTCTTTCCCTTTCTCAACTGGATCTTATCTATGCTGTAATTACTTACATTCATGCCCTCACTTTTTTTTCTCCATTAATTCCTTTTCACATCAGCACATAAAGGAACTTCTTTTTTACAATTAATTGCAGGCTCCACATCCATTGCTGATGGTCATTGGATTTATTCTCATAAGTGGAGAAGGTACCATTGCTGAGTAGTAGAATATATCGTTGGTCATTTGGTGAGTTTTATTGTTAATTAATTATTAATTTTGTGAATATATTGTGCAGCAATATTGGTGCATAGATGGTTACCTGGGTCAAGAGAATTGAAGAAATCGGTGCATTTATGTCTTCAAGGGGTGGCTTTAACTTGTGGGATATTTGGGATTTGGACCAAATTCCAGGGACAAAATGGGATTGTTGCAAATTTCTATAGCTTACATTCATGGATGGGACTCATTTGTATATCCCTCTTTGGAGTTCAGGTATTAATTCTTTTTTGTACTCCATAATTTGTATTTTCCAGCACTATCCATTAGTTACTATTATCCAATATTTCAATTTTTTTATTAAGAAAAATATAATAGTAGTGTCTCAATCTGTCACCGGTCACCACTGAGTAGGTGGTGGATTAAATGTAGATTTTCCTCTTTTTTCAAAAGAAATGATGTACTAATGTTAGTGTAGGTCTACTATAGAATAATAGTAGTTATTATAAAGATTTGCCATCCGTTTTCCTACACTTGGTGGGTGCTTCTTTTTATTGAGCTTGCCTCCGTTTTTTCTTGTCTCCTTCAACTGAATAATAATAATAATAATAATAATAATAATAATAATAATAATAATAATGTTATTAGGACATAAAATTGAGACAAATGTACAGACAAAAGTACTAAATACACATACTTATACGGTGGGGCCCACATATGTTTTACTTTTTTAAAAAAAAAGAAATTAGTTTCCAGAATTAAAAATAGAGAAAAATCAGATCTCACACTCACGCACTCTCACCCTTCAAGCTATAGCGCACTCTTCCCTTGAATCTCTCCCTTCAATCCCAGCTCCCTTCAATCTTGCTCCCACTCCCTCCCAGCTCACGCATTGTTGTGAATCACTGGTCATCACTCTCAGGTCATCTGTCCCTCATATTCTCAAATATTCTAGGGTTTACAATTCATCTTGTTCTGATTCATGGGTTATCACTGTCGTTAACAATTCATCTCTCTCTTCGTCTTCGTCAAAAACATTACTCTGTCAGCTCACATCAATTTGATTGGATGGAAAAAGTCGATGATTGTCGAAGTCGGAGCTGAAGAGGTGTGAACGGAAGGATGAAGTGAAGAAGAACTTGGAAGGTACGATTAAATTTGAATCAGTTTTGATGATGTTAGTAAAATGGGTTGACATTAAAATGTGTTAACATTAAAATGGTAGTATGGAATGTCTGAGTTATCTGTGTTTAAATAGTAAAATTGAAAAGCTGATTTCATTAAAATTTGGGTTATCTGTATGTAAAGCAAAAGATTATAATAACAGGTTGGTTGGTAAAATGGACACAAAATTTGGTTAATTTCTGTTGTGATGTGGGTATTTGATTAAAAGAGACTAAGTAGATGTTGCACTAGTAAAATATTGAGTTGTCTATACTTCAAATGTTATTTTTAGCAGTCAATAATTGTTGTATTGTGTTGTTACACCAAGTGAGAAGGGAAAGTTTGTGAAAAACGAAATTGGTTTTTGGCAATAAAAAGTTGGTTAAATGGTTCGATAAGTTGGCTATATAGTTGAAAAGGAGAATGTAGATGAAGCACCAAAAACCTTTGAGTTATAATTACAAAATTTGGTTAATTTGTTTTGTGATGTGGCTATTTGATTAAAAAAGACCAAGTAGATGTTACACTAGAAAAATTTGATTTGTATGTACTTCAAATGTTATTTTTAGCAGTCAAATATTGTTGTATTGTATTTTTACCATAAGCCACAAAGGAAAGTTTGTGATAAACAAAAGTGGTTATTGGCATTAAAAAGTTGGTTAAATGGCGTGTTAACTTGGCTATGTAGATGAAGCACCACAAACCTTTGAGTTATAATTAAAAATAGTGTCCTATTTAGCTAATAGACCCGTGATAGGTGTATCACAGTAAGTAGGAACGAATAGGATATTCAGGCAAAGACATTTAGATTTTCAGCTATATACGATCAATATTAATTGTAATAGAATATATACATAATTGTTTCTTATCGTGCTGAAGTTTTGGTGTGACACAGAAATCTGAAAGTTGATGGAGACTGGTGACACATTTGTTGAGGGTGATACAGTTGAGAACTCCAAAGATGAGGATGGACATTGGGAGCCTGAAGTTGGAATGTGTTTCGCTTCGTTAGATGATGGGAGTTCTTATTATGGTGAGTATGCTTTGAGGAAAAGTTTTGGTTGCAAAATTAGATCATCGATAAAGAAGGATGGGGAAATCAACTATAGAATTCTTTCATGTTGTAGAGAGGGGTCTAGCTCGAAGTTGTCAAAAATTCCTTGTTCATTGAAGACACTTCCGACTAGGGTGAGCAATTGTCCAACCGTTGCAGAGCGAAGTTGTATTAGCTTAGGCAATGCCATAAACAATTGTAGTTCGTCTTCTCAGGCACGTAATTCCCGAAGTTTGTTAGTGGTTTTATTTGTTTTATTTTATTATTTTTATTAACAATAAAATGGTATTTAACAGGTTGCACGTGACATTCCTTTCTTAGAACTTTTGGCAAACGTGGAAACAAACTTCACAGGATTGTCACAAATGACTAGAGGCCATTGACTTTGTTGTGTTCAAAGAAAGGCTATGTTAAACTTTAGAAGTAGATTTTTGGTGTAACTATAAATGTATCTATATTTTGATTAGCCCAATGATGTAAATGGTGTAAGTTCCTAATAGGCTTATTTTTTGATAGAATTTGTATATAGCTTTGTAACCATTTGGGTATAAGTAGATTATTACCTTTTGTATGAAGACATGAATTGGTGTCTTAGACCCTCATATATATATATATATATATATATATATATATATATATATATATATATATATATATATATAAAATATTTATTAGGTTTAAAGTGGAAAACATCTATATGCTGTTGCACATTGAGTATGAGTATGAACAAAAAGGATGTGAAAAAGCAGGTTAATTTATAACGTTAAAACTTGGTTACTTGATGTGCAATGTTGGGTAGGAAGCAAAAGCATTGAGTAGGAATCAAAAAGCGTGTCAATAAGATGCTTGGTTTATGTAATTAAAAAGTTGGTTAATTGATGTGGTTATTTGGCTATCTGGTGCAAAGGGAAGAATTACATCTCCCAAGACATAAAGTTGAGTTATACTTACTTCACTCTAGCTATTTAGAACTTTTAAAGATGAGTCATGGTGTTCCACATTCAGTAAGAATGAAAACCATGTGAATAAGATGGTTGGTATATCCATTTAAAAACTTGGTTAATTGCTGTGGTGCCTGGGCTATCTTGTGCAAAGGGAGTAATTACATGTCCGAAGACATAAATTTGATTTCTACTTACTTCACTTTAGCTATTTAGAACTTCTAAAGATGAGTCATGGTGTTCCCCATTCAGTAGGAATGCAAACCATGTGAATAAGATGGTTGGTAAATACATTTAAAAACATGGTTAATTGATATTGTGCCTAATGTTCCACATTCAGTATGAATGAAAACCATGTGAATAAGTTGGTTGGCATATGCATTTAAAAACTTGGTTAATTGCTGTGGTGCCTGGGCTATCTGGTGCAAAGGGAGGAATTACATGTCCCTAGACATAAATTTGATTTATACTTACTTCACTTTAGCTATTTAGAACTTCTAAAGATGAGTCATGGTGTTCCACATTCAGTAGAAATGAAAACCATGTGAATAAGATGGTTGGTATATGCATTTAAAAACTTGGTTAATTGTTGTGTTGTCTGGGCTATCTGGTGCAAATGGAGTAATTACATGTCCCAAGACATAAATTTGATTTATACTTACTTCACTTTAGCTATTTAGAACTTCTAAAGATGAGTCATGGTGTTCCCTAGTTGTCAGTACGTCATATGTCGACCACAAACACCTTCGCTGTCCATCATATCGAGGAGAACGGTACATTATAGTCGTAATCTGCGTTCACCAAGCCTCAATTTTTGGTGAATGTTCTCTTTGAGGTCTTCAAAACAAATACCATCTTGAAGCCTAAGCGGTTCCGGTGGGTTTGCCTCAAAATGTACAAACTTTACTCCATCCCTTGTATTAATTATACCACACCTGTAGTATATGTACTGATCGAGGTGGTCATGGCAATAACTCATTTTGACGCTCAATATCAATACGTCTAGCAAATTTAGCACTCAACTCTATTGGACGATTCAGCCTGGAGAAACTATCATAAATAGTCAACATATGTTGTATATCAATATCAGTATTGATCATCATGGGTATATATTCCACACTCTCATAAGCTGGCTTTGGACGTCGATAGAAGATTAGACGCAAAATCTGCGAGTTGTCTCCACCTTTTGCTTCAATTTTGTTCTTCGGTTCTTCAAGCGTCATGTCATTCTTGATCCTTATGAACTTCATTTTATCACTCTCAAACTCTACTCCATTAATCTTTTCTGTATGTTCGCCGTCATAATATACAATGGCCAACTTTGTGTTAAGTTGATATTGTGTTACCTAAGAAAGGGGCGTATCACCAAACCAAATGTATATCAACTAAGTTTTTGAAGTTGTGTGTGTTTGCAATTACATGAGTTTAGTATCCTAGTATTTATAGCTGTGTGAATTCAACTTCCCCTCACATGGGACAAAAATTAAGTTCAATGGGACTCTCATTTTATTTTATAATAAATTCTCCATTACCAACTTTGACAAACAAATAACCATTTTTTTAAAAAAAGTAACCAACCCACATTACTCCAAAAGCTTGGAGAATCTGAATGCGTATTTACATGGGACACAAATTGAGGTCACTTTTACCACTATTACCCCAAATATATCACAACTTACCACACGACATTGGTATTGTCCTACCATTTGAGTAGACTAAACCGTTGACCCATATAGCCAAACAAATAACCAACTTTTTTTAACATTATAACCAACACACTTTAGAAGTAAAGCTTTGGGGAATATGACTATGTATTGATACGGGACACCTAATTAGGACATTTTGAAACCTCATATATTACAACTTGGGAAATCACATTTGTATTGTCCTATCCTTTTAATAGGCAACACCTTTCACCAATGTAGACGCACAAATAACCAAGTTTTTTCACGTCAATCAACCAACGCTATGTAGTTATCAACATGCATAATGATGATTTTGTTCTAGTCAACTAGCATTTTCAAACAAAAAACCTATAAATTAAAATATGATAACCATTACATCCCTACAACAATGTCACCACTCGTACATGACACAAAACCTACTGAAATAACTTAGAACACTAGCTATATTGACCAACTCAATCAACGTCTCCAGTTTAGCGCAAGCAAGACTTTCAAGCCTTCATTGTTACACTACAGAAGCACACACCAGATGCTCTTATATCAGTAGTCTTCTACTAACACCCAATGGCTGCATTTGGATCATACAACAAAGTCCTGTAAGTAGGGTCAAAACAAACTCATAAACCATAAATCACAGTAAAACCATGTTCAGAATTCTTCAATAAAGTAGCCCTATATAATCCTTGCGAGAACTCAAAACATGGCAACATAATACCTTTACATCCCACCATGCCAAAACCTAGACACATCAAATTTGCCGCTACTCTCGCGTCTGCTAATACCTTTTTTTACATTCATTTCTTTCATCAAGTACCCATTTCCAGACAAACTCTCGACAAAACACTAATTAAGTCATTCAAATACAAAATAAAATAACAACTTATAATTTACCTGTGAGTAGTTTGGCATTGTGTTTTCACCATTCTACAATTCCAAGTACTTTAAAACATACATTCTACAATCATGACTGTATTGACAGAGATGATGCATTGGACAACATGAACATTAATATAATTAAACACTATTAACACATCAATACAAGATAGGGTATGTCATATGACTTACTTATTATGTTGTTTCGGCAAATTTTCACAAACAATCTCCAAACAGTTGTTAAAAATTTCTCCTTCATTCATGAAACACAGCAATTCTTCAAAACGGGTGCACTACACACGACAAAAATGAATCTAAAATTAACCTTCATCAACCAATCAGAATAACAACATAATAATCATGTCACTTGTTCAGAAATCATTTCTAATTATCTATTCCTTCCAGCCAATGTCTTGTCAATTTAGACAACTAATTTCAAATCAGAATTTCAATGGCAATCATAAATTATCCCAATTTTTAACTTTAGGGTTTTCAATCAATTAAGGGTTTTCAATGAAACAATCAGGAAGAGAGAAGAAGAAAGCTCCATACCTGTGATTCATTTCACAATCAGACGCAGGAAGAGAAAAGAAGAAAAACCTTCAGCTAATGCCCTTTGTCGCGAGAGAGAAGAGAGAATGGCACAACGCTTCGCGATAGAGAAGAGAGAATGACACAACGCTTTAGTTTTCGCGAAGAGAGAGAGAGAGAGAGAGAGAGAGAGAGAGAGAGATCAGCATATGAAAGAGGAAGAAGAAGAACAAAGGTATGCTTCCTGGTTATGGCTTCTGGGTTTTTCAAAAGAAGAGAGCATGAGCGAAAGAAGAGAGCGTGGGTACGAAAGAAGAGAGTGTTCCTTCTTTTTCATTTTCATTAACTTTTGCTTCTTTTTTTCAACTTTATTTAATTTAAAAACTATCATTGGGTCCCACCACTAGTATAAGTATATGTATTTGGTATATTTGTCTATACATTTGTCTAACTTGATGTCTAATAACATTATTGTAATAATAATATGAGTTTAATTTGCATACACAATAGGTGTATGAGTTTTTACAACCACTACCAATCACAATTCATGGAGTGGGTTGTCACTAATTCACCAATTTCTCTTTAATGATGTGTGTTATACCCCAATTTTGTCCGACTAATTGGAAATTAAAGGAAAAATGTATTTTTGTGAACACCCAATTTTAACGGGTATTTTTCTTGTTTTCAAAAGAGCTCAAAAATATGTTTCGTTGTGCTCGCACGTTATCTCTACTCGCATACATGCATTTAGTTTTGGTTTTAACAATCTTGCACTATTTTTAATCTCGTTATGGACGTGTGTTACTTTTAATGATCTCGTACAGTTTTATTCTCACGCATGCGTGTTAGTTCTAATTGTATACACGCGTTTATTTTGGGCTTATTATTATTGTTGTTTTTTTTAGACAACACAAATATAAATAGAGAAAACAAAAATAGATTCATTGTATTGTCTTTTGTATTATATAATTTAGTCTCAAATATACAAAAGAACAAAAAGCTAAAAATATTAAAAATAAATGTTATTGATTAGCACAAATAAAATTAGAAAAAGAAGAATCAATATCCATGAGTAGTTTTCGCATGTAACATGCAACAGGCTCTCCTATTTTGAGTGTAGGTACAATTCATTTTTAATCACCATAGACTTTTTTTTATCCAAAAACATCTCAACTTCAACACTGCCAACACCAGCCTCTGCTCCCATATACCTCTATTTCAGCTTTATATTTATCCTGCAAACATTAAACAATAATACCAGTTGCCAAAGGCAGCACATTGCAGAGCAATAGTCTAATAAGACAGCTTATACACCCAAATCATGAATGAAGCAGAAAGTTGGAGGGAGAGAAATCTGCCAACCAATTTTCATACACAAAAGGGGAACTTTCTTGGACAAATAGAAGCTGAGGTGTAGAAGTAAAATTGACCTCTCAATAGAGTATTCAAGGAAGAGTCTCTATAAGTTCAAAAACTCAGATTAGGGAGAGAGAAAAAGGCGAGAATGTAAGAAGATTGAGAGAGAAAATCAAAAGTTAGAAAAGAGGAAAGAAAATAACACTGTCTCTCATATAAACTCACCACCATCATCTATTCTGATCCCTCTGAGGGACTCTCTTCATCTCCAACAACAAATACACCTCTACCATACTCTCCTCCATTTTTACACAACAACCACCACCACCACTACAAGACCTACAACCACAACAACCACATCGCAACAACTCACTCTCTCTCTCTCTCATCGCCACCGTTGTCGTTCTCTCGCCGGCGCCACCAAGGCACTCCCTCCGGCGAGAACACAATCGCCGCCCTCTCCCATCGTCGTTCCTCTCGGCACTTTTCTTCTTTCCTTCTTCTTTCCTTTCATTTCTTTCATTTTTTCTCTCTTGCTCTCTCTCACGTTGGATCTCTCTCTCTCTGTCTCTCACTTTGGAGATGTTGAAGCGGCGCTTGTGAGAACCTAAAGTGAAGGATTAGGGTTTCTACTTTTATCTGTTGCCTCATGTAGTAGTCCTTATTTTAATACTTCTTTTTTTTAAATTTTTTATTTTAAGCCCAGACTTATAATTACACCCCAAGTGTTTACTTAATGCACCCCTACTATGTATAGGTCCAAGTTTGTAAGCACCAGCCCAGGTCCAAATAACGTGGACTGGACTCCTACTAAACGCACCTCCTTTTTTAAAACTAAACCCCTGGCAGCTAGTTAAACCACCATTTTAATGTTACACCTCTTCAAACAACTTCTTTTTGAATAACCAAACTCTTGTCAAAAAAATAATTTCTTGCTAATGGTCACTCTGGGTTTTACTCGTTTGATCGTTAAGAACAACTTTAGTTTTCAAATGGTTTATTAGTGGTGATCACTCTAAGTTTACTTATTTGGTCACTGCGAACGCCTATCCAATTTTCAAAAATATTTCAAATAAAAAACACCAACACACACATATTTTCTACCCAAGAACTACGTAGCCTTTGATTCTCTACCCCGAGATACGTAGGAGTAGATGGGGGCTCACATCTGTCATGTGCAATAATAAAAAACCTTTTTTTAAGTCTTTTTCTAAAAATGCTTCTTTGTTAGTTGTCAAGGAAAACACAAAAATAAGTAGTTTTTATTAAGTCTTTTGTTATTCATTTCATTATGAGGGAAATAAATATTTTTGAAGTTAATATAGTTTGCACAACCAATCAGAGGTTACCTTTTTCGAAAGGATGTTGTTGGGTGCTAATACCTTCCCCACGCATAATCGACTGCCGAACCCAAAATCTGGTTTTCAAGACCGTTTTCTTTTTAAAGGGATTTTTCAATATTTTCCCTTATAATTAAATATTGGTGGCGACTTCATTGAATTGCACGAGAGATCCATCCGGATTTTTTGAGTGCAACAATGTGTCACTATGTAATTGGTAGATAGTGTACAACATACCTAACACACACGGACAACAGTTAAGATAACACATAACACCACTTTTGTAGTTATATTTTCTATTCCAACTTTTAACAACCATTGCAGTTATCTTTTCTAATTGACTGCAGTTTTTTTTTCTAAATGAAGAAAAAAATGTAAATAGAAAAGGGTGTTAACCGCAAAAAATAAATAAAGATGGAGATCTATTTGTGTGTTTGATTGAATGAAGGGAAAGAGGGTTATAGCCGAGGAACATGAAAGAGAGAAAACCACCAACAGTGGTAACTTATCTTTGCGTTTGACAGTTTTTTTAAGATAAACAAAACTTTGCTTTTGACTTTGAGAGTGGCACTTGCATGTATGGATTTGAGCGGTGGAGACACCCCTATGACAGACATATGGAACGAGACTCTTCCCCTCAGAAAGAAAAGCAGGTTAGTTTACGGTTTACCCTTCTCTCCTTTAAATCGATGTATAATTAAGATACAGATGCCCTCACAGGTTCAAAGTATGCAGGGACAACACTGTTACTGAAATATTCTTCACAGATTTTTCTCACATGAAGATTGAAGAACCCGGGTAGTAAGTTTTCATTAATAACTTCATATAAACACTTACTTTTATCATTTATTATGCCTCCCATTCATCCCTTACGTTTTGTATGTTGGGTTATGTTCTGGAGTGGGCCGACGGGCCCAAGAGAGCAGTCCAGTGCAGGTATACCTTAACAGAAGTGCTATACGGGCCAGCGACCCAACTCACCATGGCAGGCCCAAGTCGGCCCACGACTGGCGTGCTCCGCAAGACGCGCTAACGTCCAAGGTGTCTTGCCTACCAGCAGTATATATACCACACTCGCTTGTGGCTTCAAGTACGTTCTCTACCTTGTGAATCCTGCCCGAGAGCACCCCACTGACTTGAGCGTCGGAGTGTCATTGCAGGTATCACCCGCATGCGGCCAAGACCCCTGATTCCAGCCAGGTCCTCAACGACCGAGCTGACTCAAGACCCCTGATTCCAGCCAGGTCCTCAACGACCGAGCTGACTCAAGACCCTGGTTCTCGCCAGCCATCAGCGACCAGGCCAGGTCTCTCCTCAATGACCGAGCTGACTGCGTGCGGCCAAGACCGGTCCGTTCAGCCCACCAACGACCGGCCAACCTACGAACGACATCAACACTTCATTGGTCAAGGTACGATCAATTGGCGACCACAGTGGGAGCGTACTAGCGCTATTCCACATTCACGAACATGCCTCCAGAAGGTATCGCTATCGCGGTCAACGAATCACCAGATGTCCCAACAGTGCAGGGCAATCAACCACAACTCTGGCAAGGGAGGGTGTCCATTTATGGCCAAAAGAAAAGTCTCCGGACGAGAGAAAGACCAGTAGACACCCAAAGTGGGGCGCCCAAAAGCTGGTCACCCGTGAGCGACCCCGAAGGTCTGCCTAGCCCGGAGACCATAACTTCGTCCACGTTCATTCGATGGGGGCGTGTGAGCATGCGTTGGAAAGCTGAGTAGTAGAGCTACAGCTTTCAGGTTGAAGTAAAAATCAGATTCGGGCGTCTTCCACCCATTTCTTGTCGCCCAAAGTGGGGCGCCCAAAAGCTGGTAGCCCGTGAGCGACCCCGAAGGTCTGCCTAGCCCGGACCATAACTTCGTCCATGGTCATCCGATGGGGGCGTGTGAGCATGCGTTGGAAAGCTGAGAAGTAGAGCTACAGCTTTCAAGTTGAACTCTAAATTATATTCGAACGTCTTCCACCCCTTGCAGGTCGCCCAAGTAGGGCTTCCAGAAGCTTGTCGCCTGCGCACGACTTTGGAGGTCTGTCAAGTCAAAAGACCATAGATTCGTCCACGTTTGTTCAACGTATGCCTGGTCGCTCGCCATGCGAGTAGTAGCAGAGCGGTCGTAAGGTCACCGATCGGCCTGCAATCGAGTGTCATCGAATGGCCCAAGGGTCAATGAATGACCACAAATGAGGGTAGGCCCCGAGCGGTCTACAGCGAGTGCCATCGAATGGCCCAAGGGTCAAAGAATGACCCACAAATGAGCGTAGGCCCCGAGCGGTGTACAACGAGTGCCATCGAATGGCCAAACAAATGTAGACCAACGAAAGGCCTACAGTGAGCGTAGGATGTCGAACGACCTACAACAAAGGCAGCCAACGAATGGCCTACGACGAAAGTAGCCCAACGAATGGTGCATGTAATTTAACGCGCGCCAGCAGCAGCCGACCGCCACAACTATCGCAATGAGGGTCGCCTAGATCGAATCTGGTAAGCCTGTTGCCAATAATCGCAAACGCGTCAAACGAGTCCGCTACGATAGCGGCCCATCGAGGTCACGATCGAGCTGTTTCTGAAACAAGTTCGGTAAGCAATGCGTGGCAACACTTGAACGAATTTAAGTATAAACGAAGCGACCTAATAATGGTCACACCCCGGAGGACGATTTCAACACGAGTGGCAGCGACCACATCCCGGGGTGAGTGGCAGCGACCACACCCCCAACTATTTACGACAAGCCGCTCCTTGTAGGTCGGCCGCACATGACTCCATAGGGGCAACGATCTAAGCCTTAGCCCGCCTTAAACGACATAGGCTTGGGGGGCAACTGTTCTGGAGTGGGTCGACGGGCCCAAGAGAGCAGTCCAGCGCAGGCATACTGATGACTCATATTTATATGAGTTATTTATGCCCTTATCCATGCAAATCAAGTAAGTTCTCAAGTAATATTAGTGTCTTATTACTCTAATTAGTATAGTTGAAGGAAAAGAAGGGTTAGATTCATTTTGAGTGAACTCGGCACATCCGGTGCCCTTTTGAGCATTTTAACTTGTTTTGTGAGTGTGCGATAATAAAGCGCTATAGCGCTTTGACGCTATAGCGTCATGAGGGCAGCTCAGCCAAATCTTTGAGCTCGGCAGAGACCTCGGAAACAGGCAGGTCGGCATGAGGGCAGCTCGGATAAGCTTGCGAAGCAGATAGTGTATTTCTTTGGCGCCAAGTTCTTCGTTCCATGCCTTGTTTTCAGCACCTACTATGAAGCTGGCACAACCGGATATTCATGGATTCTATAGGCCACCTGGCGTTGTATGAGTGGGGCGATAGCTTCAGTTGGTGCGTTGCCCATACCAGTTGGTGCGACAGCCATACTGGCTCCTTGCGCAAATTCTGGGCGCGTGAACTGCTCCTCCTCCTTCATCTCTACAAATGCATTAGAGATACACAGAAGTGGATTATTCAGAGAGTTTTAGACTGAGAGATTTTCTGCATAACTTTACTATTTTTAGCTTTCGTTTTTCTTGTAATTTTTCACTTGTTTTTATTCTCGGTATTAACTCAACGATTGAGTATCATCACGACGAATGAGTTTCCCAGCTTGTATTGCTTTGATGATGCGAAACATGAGCTAAATACCTTAAGTTGGATTGCTCGGAACTTTGTAATGAACCATTAGTACTGTTGTTATAATATTGCATGCTTTGCGTTTCAATCTTTGTGTTATACTTCTTTCAAACTTGTTTTAGAAATGATCGGCTAAAATGGGTAAATCATCCGTGGGTTGGACATGGTCCATGGATCGACTTCAAAGCTTGATATGAGCGAAAGTCTATTTAAAGACATTTAAATAGATTTTGCTTCCTCTAGACATAGAAATGCAATAGTTCATAGAGCAAGAGGGTGTGGGTTTTTATTATACTGAGGGTGAACTTATTTAGAACCTAGACATAGGAATCTTGTAATGAAACCCTGGCGTGAGTGATCCGAAAGTCACAAAAGCATTTGCAACAGCACTTGACGCTATAGCGTGTAACGTTATAGCGCTGTACTAATTGGGAAGTTACTTAGGAAAGGCAATCCGACTTGTTTCTCTCTCATTTTACAACTCGGCTTTTACTGTTTTCTTAAAACCTTCACTTTTTAATTGATAACCTGTTACTACAAACCCTTTGCTACTCGGTTCACTAAGAGCTAGTATCACTTAAACTCTAAAATTAATACCAATCCCTGTGGAGACGAACTTTACTTATCAATATATTACTTGTTGCGATTGTGTACACTTGCACAACTACTTTTCGCACAACAAGTTTTTGGCGCCGTTGCCGGGGATTGCATTTAATTTTTATTGTTTAAGAATTCTTGCAATCTTAGTTAAGTTTTACTTTGGTATTTGTTTCTGGTGTGATAGCAAGAAACGCTATAGCGTATGCCCAGAATAGAACCACCTGAATTCGAGCTAGACCCTGAGCCTGAGAGAAGATTCAAAAGGTTGAGACAACAACAGAGGTTACAACACCTCGGGCTAACCATGTCTGAACACAATACTGCTGCAACAGGTAGAGGCACCCTAGGAGGAAGAACTCCTACTCACGGAGGCGAGAACTCCAAGAGGAGGAAGAACTCTCAGAGAGGTGGAAGGCAAGGTCCTTTTACGTTCACCGAACCAGGCGATGAATATTGGTATAGAGAAAGGTTCATGAACCAAGGTCTGATCGGATGGTGAATGATGCGAGACAGGCCAATGAGGACTACGCGCGCTTTTGATCCGACCTCTATGGAAAGCGAGCATCACGGACTGCTGAATGCGGCTACTCATTTTGAGTTCAAGCCGATGATGTTTCAAATGCTCCAAACTCATGGCCAATTCGGAGGATCTACTCAAGAGGATCCATTTGCACATTTGAGAAATTTCTTGGAAGTGTGTAGTAATTTCATCATCCCTGGCGTAAGTGAGGATGCCTTTAGACTCAAACTTTTTCCTTATTCTTTAAAGGATAGAGCCAAAGCTTGGTTAAATTCTTTGAGTCTAATTCCATCACCACTTGGGAGGAAATGACAAAGAAATTTTTAGAAAAATATTTCCTCCCAACAAGAATGCCAGGATGAGGAATGACATCACATCTTTCAAGCAAAGAGATGGTGAAACATTGCATGAAGCGTGGGAAAGGTGGAAAGAACTACTTAGGAAATGTCCACACCATGGAATTCCGATAGTAATTCAAATGGAAACCTTCTACAATGGGTTGGAAGCACCAACGAGATCTATGTTAGACGCCTCATCTGGAGGTGTGATTTTAAACTTCTCCTACAATGAAGCTTGCGATCTTATAGAGCGGGTTGCAATAAGCGATTTCGTCATGGCCTCTTGAAAGATTAAATCTCGCCAAAAAGGTAGCTGGGGTCCATGAAGTGAGTGAAGTTTCTGCTCTCTCCGCTCAAGTGGCAACTCTGACTAATATGATCAAGGATCTGAGTACTGCAAACGCTATAGCGTCTGACGCTCCCCCTAGAGAAATTAGTTGTGTATACTGCGGGGGAGGTCACCTTTATGAAGAATGCACCACAAATCCAGCTTCTGTGAATTATGTGGGGTACAACAAGGGCAACAACCCCTACTCTAACACCTACAACCCCGGTTGGAAGAACCACCCCAATTTCAGATGGGGGGGAGGTAATACTGCAAACACAAGCGCTAGCTAATGCTCCAACTATTCCCCCAGGTTTTCCAACTCAATAGAATCAAAGGCAAAATGCTCCAGCTATGGACAACTCCATGGAATCTTTGCTGAGGTCTTTTATTAGTGACTGTAAGACAACTATGCAGACCCATGAAGCATCGATAAAGACTTTGGAGAACCAAGTTGGGCAGATTGCTTCTGCTTTAACTCAAAGGCAAAGTGGTGGACTTCCTTCCACTACTGAAACCTCAACATCTCATGCACCAGGCAAAGAACATGTGAAGGCAATAACTCTGAGAAGTGGTAGGGATGTGAAGGAGGCACCCAAAAGTTCAGGTCGGTGTTTTACGAAAAAGAAAAGAATTTTCTTGTTTTATAGCGCCTGACGCTATAGCGGTGGACAAAACACCGGAACCTAAACTTGGGCTTGAATATCCTCCTCCACCTTATCCTCAAAGGCTAAAAAAAGCACATGAAGACAAGCAGTTCAACAAATTCCTGGAGGTCCTGAAGCAACTGCACATAAATGTTCCTTTGGTGGAAGCATTACAGAAAATGCCCAATTACGCCAAGTTTATGAAGGATGTTCTTACAAAGAAGAGAAGGCTTGGAGAGTTCGAAACTGTGGCTATGACTGGAGAATGCAGCATGTTAATGCAAAATAAGCTTCCAAGAAAATTAAAGGATCCTGGTAGCTTCACTATACCCTGCTCCATTGGAGATTTTTATTCAGGCTGAGCTTTATGTGACTTAGGAGCAAGTATCAACTTGATGCCTAAGTCTATTTATAAACAATTGGGTATAGAACGCCGGACCTACTTGGTATCCCTTCAACTTGCTGATAGGAGTCTTGCCTATCCTGAGGGGATACTAGAAGATGTTTTAATCAAAGTTGACAAATTTGTTTTTCCTGTGGATTTTGTTATTTTGGACTTTGATGCAGATAAGGACGTACCAATCATCTTTGGGCGACCATTTCTGGCTACAGGGAAGACACTTATCGACGTGCAGAAGGGAGAGTTAACAATGAGGGTTAATGATCAAGAGGTTAAAATTAATGTTCTGAATGCATTAAAGCTCCCTGAAGACAACACTGAAGAATGCTCTTTCGTTGTTTCTCTTGACCAAGTGGTTCAAAAACATTTTCAAAAGACTAATGACCACTTGGGAAAGGTTCTGACAAACGATGAGGAGCTCGAATTGATTGATGAAGGAGCAACTCAAGAAGAGGAGTTGACTGTGAAGGAGGTTTGGGCGAGAAGATATGAGTCACTTGAACAAGAGAACTCAAACCTCAAGAAATGTGTCCCTTCCATTATTCAACCACCAATCCTGGAGCTTAAGGAGTTACCAAGGCACCTGAAGTATGTTTATTTGGGGGAAAATGAGTCTCTGCCTGTAATCATCTCCTCGGCTCTCACCAAAGATCAAGAGGACGAGCTCGTTACAATGCTAAAGAAACATAAGAAGGCCATTGGATGGCAAATGGCTGATATCCAGGGGATTAGTCCAACTATCTGCATGCACCGAATTGTTTTGGAGGAGAACTCTAAACACAGCATTGAAGGGCAGAGAAGGCTAAACCCGATAATGAAGGAAGTGGTAAAGAAGGAAATTCTCAAGTGGCTAGACACAGGCATTGTTTATCCTATCTCGGATAGTGCATGGGTATCACCTGTGCAATGCGTTCCAAAGAAAGGTGGGGTAACAGTGATCACTAATGACAAGAATGAGTTGATTCCGACGAGGACGGTAACTGGGTGGAGGATCTGCATGGATTACAGAAAGCTGAATAAATTTACAAAGAATGATCACTTTCCTCTCCCCTTCATTGATCAGATGTTGGACAGGCTTGCTTTCTAGATGGCTACTCTAGTTACAATCAAATAGCAATAGTGCCTGAGGATCAACACAAGACTACATTCACATGCCCCTATGGTACATTTGCATTTAGAAGAATGCCGTTCAGTCTGTGTAATGCACCTGCAACCTTCCAGAGGTGCATGATGTCTATCTTCTCGGATTTCATTGAAAAATCTATGGAGGTCTTTATGGATGACTTCTCGGTGTTTGGGGAGAGTTTCCAACGATTGCACGACAAACTTAGAAGAAATCACGGTAAGGTGCGAAGAGACAAACCTTGTCTGAATTGGGAAAAGTGCCACTTCATGGTGCAGGAGGGTATTGTCTTGGGACACAGAATTTCAAAGAAGGGTGGAGGTTGATAGAGCAAAGATCGAAGTCATTGAAAAATTACCTCCTCCCACAAGTGTTAAAGGCATCGAAGTTTTCAGACACGCAGGCTTTTCTGAGAAGGTTCATTAAAGATTTTTGAAAATTTCCGAACCTCGTGTGTCGATTACTTGACATGACACCGCGTTCAACTTTGATGATGCATGCATTGAAGCTTTCCAGAAGTTGAAGAAAGCTCGATTCATCGCGCTATCATTGTTGCTCTGATTGGAGTAAACCATTCGAGCTCATGTGTGATGCAAGCGACTATCTTTGTTGGAGTCGTGTGCTCGGTCAAAGGTATGATAAAATCTTTCATTCCATTTATTATACAAGCAAAACACTTGTTGAAGCACAGTTAAATTACACAGTCACTGAAAAAGAGTTATTAGTCGTGGTCTTTGCCTTCGATAAATTTAGATCATACTTGGTTGGCACAAAAGTTATTGTTTTTACTGATCATTCAGCCATCAAGTATTTGATCTCAAAGAAAGATGCAAAACCTAGGCTAATTAGATGGGTTCTCCTCCTCCAAGAATTTGACTTGGAAATTCATGATAAAAAGGGGGTGGAGAACCAAGTTGCTGACCATTTGTCTAGACTTGAAGGAGAAAATGCAGGAGAAACATTTGGCGTAATCAAGGAGATCTTTCCTGATGAAACGCTGTTAGCAGTAGTTGTGAAAGCGAGTAACGCTATAACGGCTGCCGCTATAGCGCAAGATAATGAGGTTGCTGGTGCTACTGCACCCTGGTTTGCCGACATCGTAAACAACCTGGTGTGCCGAATTGTGCCTGCAGATTTGAATTACCAGCAGAGGAAGAGGTTTTTCCACATAGTCAAAGAGTACTACTGGGACGAGCCATACCTCTATAAAAAATGCCAAGATCAAATGTTGAGAAGGTGCCTAGCAGAAGAGGAACAACCCCAATTACTAGAGCACTATCATGCTTCTCCTTGTGGTGGACACCTCGGAGGAACCAGAACAGCTGCTAAGGTGTTGCAATGCGGATACTATTGGCCGACTTTGTTCAAGGATGCTCAGGAAATGGTGAAGAGGTGTGAAAGGTGCCAAAGGACTGGAAATATCTCCAACAAGCATGAAATGCCGTTGACCAACATATTGGAGATTGAACTCTTTGATGTGTGGGGTATAGATTTTATGGGGCCATTTCCTCCTTCTCATGGAAATGTATATATCTTGGTGGCTGTGGATTACGTCTCTAAGTGGGTTGAGGCTGCTGCTCTCCCAAATAATGACGCCAAGTCGGTGAGCAAGTTCCTTCAGAAAAACATCTTCACCAGGTTTGGAACACCGAGAGCCATTATCAGTGATGAGGGAACCCATTTCTGCAACAGGTTGATTGAATCTCTACTCGGAAAATATGGGGTCAGACATAAAATTGCCACTGCTTATCATCCCCAATCAAATGGTCAAGCCGAGTTGTCTAATAGAGAGATCAAAAGGATGCTCGAGAAGATGGTGGGACCTTCAAGGAAGGATTGGTCGGTGCACTTACATGACGCTTTATGGGCTTACGGGGATGAGCCTTCAAGACACCTCTGGGGATGTCGCCTACTGACTCACTGCGTATGGGAAAGCTTGCCATCTTAGGTGGAATTACAACACAAAGCTCATTGGGCCATAAAGAAACTTAATTTTGAATATGATGAAATTTGGAAAGCGAGAATGCCGCAATTGAATGAACTCGAAGAAATTAGGCACTCGGCTATGAAAGTTCAACTATTTACAAAGAGAAGACAAAGGCGTGGTACGACAAAAGATCCGGAGAGAAGAGAGTTGATTGAAGGAGGTCAAGTCTTGCTGCTCTTCAATTCCAGACTCAAATTATTTCTGGAAAGCTTAAGTCGAGATGGTGCGGTCCTTTCAATTTGGTAAAAGTTTACCCCCATGGAGCTGTTGATTTACATGATGAAGCAACCAACACCACTTTTAAAGTGAATGGCCAAAGGGTGAAGAATTACCATGGTGAACAAGTGGTTAGGGACAAGACCACTATTGATCTTCAAGACCTCTAACATTAAAGAGGAAGTCTGGCTGAAGACTCTTAAAGCAAGCGCTCTTGGGAGGCAACCCAATGTTTAACTAACCAGAATTTTTTGTTTGAGTTTGAATTTTTTGCAAGTGTGGACATAGGATGTTAGAAATCATTGATGAACATTCTAGCGCTACAGCGTTACGTGTGTTAGTGGCGTTATAGCGTCAAGGTGAAATGCCGAGAAGAGCTGGCCGAGAAGAGGTTTTTAGTTGGTGACGTGGCGCGCGCTTATGATACTGTTCAGCACTGCGCCATAGCGTGCCACGTTTCATCAGCTCTCCAACGGTAACTTCATAACGTCCCAAGTTCCTATAAATTCCAATCCACCCACTCTCGTTCTCTCTCGCAAGTTTCAAAGAAGTGACCGTTATCTTCCTCTTCATCAGTTTCAACCCATCCAAACTCACTCAAATTTCACTAACATCTCTGAAACCAAATCTGTGAAAAAATGGTAAAAAGCAATCCACTGAAAAATCCCCTAGACCAACCAAGGCATCTGAGCCCAGTTCCTCAAAATCCTCCGATCCACACAACGATCCATCTCGCTTTTTGAGAATGAATTTCATTGCAGAGAGGGGCTTCAAAACTGAGAAGGCCCCTGATGTTTTCACGGCTGCCGTGACTGCGCTAGGATGGGCAAGCTTTGCCAAGCATCGTGGAGCTTACGTTGTACCATTAGTGAGGGAATTCTATCAGGGCATTCTCCCTCCCAAGGAAGGAAAGCCCCAAACCTATTCAATGGTTAGGGGTGAAGTTGTTGATTTTAGCCCTAGCGCAATCAACGAATTTTTTAAGTTGGGCTATTCTGGGAAGGCTATTGAAAATAAAATCAACACATGGGGAGGAGAAGAAATGAAGGAAGTAAAAAAAAAAGAATTTGTACTGAGGATGCCGTCTGGGAGAAATTTGGTTCAGAATTCAAATTGAAGAAGCAATTTCTGGTGGAGGAGGCGGCCATGTGGTTCACCTTCATCCGGCACTCTCTTATGCCTACTTCTCACACCACCTTTGTGGATAAGGATGGATCGATAGTCACGGATGCAGTGCGGAAGGAGAAAGCATTGATGTAGGGAAAATAATTGCTAAGGAGATTGAGAAGAGCAGAGTAAAGAAGGAAGGTAACCTTTACTTTCCATGTCTTATTACTGAGCTGTGCAAGGTAGCCGAGGTCGAGATAGAAATCAGGGATGAAAGAAGAACCCCTCTTGGGGCTATACCAGCTGTTTTCAAGCCAAGGCTAAGGAGTGCCGCTATAGCGTCTGATGCTATAGCGTTGAATCAACTGAAAAAGAGGCAGAAGGCACTCGGCAAGTTCGTAAAAGCAAAATTTGAGTGGGAGAAGGCTGTGTTTGAGAAGCTTTCTAGAGGAAAGGAGTTAATAGAGCCACCAGTGTTTCCGAATTGGATTCTAGATGATGAAGGTGAGCAGGAATCAACTCGGCAGGAGCAGGAACTACCTCGGCAAGAGGAAAGGGCATCCAAGGACACTTCTCCTATGAAGCCAAGAAAAAGGGCGAGAAGCCCAGCATTGAAGAAGGTGGAAAGTCCAGAGAAAGAACAAAAGAAGGTCAGCAATGAGGAGGCGCTGAGCACTGAGTCTGAGAAGGAGGAATCTAGTGAGGACAACCCAGAAGCAGAGGAAGGAGCTGAAAGTGCAAAAGATGATGAAGCGCAAACAGAATCCCAACCAATATCTCCCTTGGGTGAAGAAGAACCAAGTCCACAAAAGTCAATACTGCCTTTTCGCGTTAGGAGTTTTACACCACCTCCACAGGACAAATCCCCAAGTCCTGAGGTTGCTTCGTCTCCTGAAGAAGGAAAGCAAGAAAAGAAGAAGAAGAAAGTCGCCCAGCCAAGCCGAGTAAGCGCCAGAACAAGGTCTGGCTTTAATTTCAAATAAATTCAAACCCTTCTTTTGTAGTATAGATAGTTATAGTCGGAAATAAATTGTGAAGCGCTATAGCGTTGTTTTTGCGCTTCACAAATGTTAGAACTTGTTTAAAATTTTGTTGAATTGTCTTGTGTTAAGTCCTGGGCCTATCCCCAGTCCAATTCAGCAGTGAGGACACTGCTCCATTTTATTTGGGGGGGAGGACCTAGAGGTTTATAAAAAAAATAAAAAAAAAATAAAATAAAATCTCTTTCTGTTTTAGTAAGAATTGCATGATCAAAGCTTTGTTTCCAGTTTATGTTTGTTGAAAACCTTCTGTTCGGGCTGATCTTAGTGATGATTGTGTGAGTGAGTAAAGAGTAATCATGCGTTCAAATAATATCTGTGTTTATTCTTTGCTCCCACACATAAAAATCTCTCTGCGCTTAAAGTAGAAACTTAGCTAGCCGAGGACTATTTGAGGTTTAGGCTAGTCTGAGTTAACCGAGGTGAGATCAAGGCTTGACTAAAAACTTGAAGAGTTTTGGAAGCAAAGTTTGGGGGTGTTTGGGCTATATAAAGGTTAGGTACAAAGGTTTTAGGGTGGTCAGTGACTTAGAAGTTCAATGTAAATATGTTGTAAAGTCAGAGCGCTTGAAGCAAGAGCTCTAAGGTATCCTAAAGGCAAAGAGGCAAAGCCTCATATGAAAAAAAAAAAAATCTCTTTCTGTTTTAGTAAGAATTGCATGATCAAAGCTTTGTTTCCAGTTTATGTTTGTTGAAAACCTTCTGTTCGGGCTGATCTTAGTGATGATTGTGTGAGTGAGTAAAAAGAGTAATCATGCGTTCAAATAATATCGTGTTTATTCTTTGCTCCCACACATAAAAATCTCTGCGCTTAAAGTAGAAACTTAGCTAGCCGAGGACTATTTGAGGTTTAGGCTAGTCCGAGTTAACCGAGGTGAGATCAAGGCTTGACTAAAAACTTGAAGAGTTTTGAAGCAAAGTTTGGGGGTGTTTGGGCTATATAAAGGTTAGGTACAAAGGTCTTAGGGTGGTCGGTGACTTAGAAGTTCAATGTAAATATGTTGTAAAAAGTCAGAGTCGCCGAAGCAAGAGCTCGGTTGTCCTAAAGGCAAAGAGGCAAAGCCTCATATGAAAAAAAAAAAAAAAAAAAAAGAATAATTCTTTGAGGAGAAGAGAGTAATGAAATTTGCGGCTAGTAAATAAATCAGTATCATAGTCTAAGCGCTATAGCGCCAAACACTATAGCGTGAGTTGTTCGGTTTCAATAAGTTAGGAGCTAACTGACCATAGACTGAAATGCCTAGTTAAACCCTTTGTCATGCTTGAAACTCCCCATTTTTACGTGTGAAAATGTTAATCTAGTCATAGTTTTGAAAAAGTTCTTGATTTCACCAAAAGAAAACCATTCTTTCCAAGGCTAAAGAGAAATCCAAATCTAGCTAGGAATTGAGATGAGTCAAGAGATCACACACACACTATTGAGCAGTAATAAGCTTAGAAGTTGTTGAAATGCATTGGTGTGTTGGTGTGAGTGTGAATCGAAAAGGTTAGCCCCTTGAGAAAGTTTTTGACTAAGTGTTCATTGGAAATGCCGAGTTGATCATGTGATGTGTGTTGTGCATATATGTTGTAGTTGTCTTAGTTAAGTGTCATTACTTGAGGACAAGCAATGGTTTAAGTTTGGGGGTGTGATGACTCATATTTATATGAGTTATTTATGCCCTTATCCATGCAAATCAAGTAAGTTCTCAAGTAATATTAGTGTCTTATTACTCTAATTAAGTATAGTTGAAGGAAAAGAAGGGTTAGATTCTGTTTTGAGTGAACTCGGCACATCTGGTGCCCTTTTGAGCATTTTAACTTGTTTTGTGAGTGTGCAGTAATAAAGCGTTATAGCGCTTGACGCTATAAGCGTCATGAGGCAGCTCGGCCAAATCTTTGAGCTCGGCGAGACCCCGAAAAAAGCGGTCGGCATGAGGGCAGCTCGGATAAGCTTGCGAAGCAGATAGTGTATTTCTTTGGCGCCAAGTTCTTCGTTCCATGCCTTGTTTTCAGCACCTACTATGAAGCTGGCACAACCGGATATTCATGGATTCTATAGGCCACCTGGCGTTGTATGAGTGGGGCGATAGCTTCAGTTGGTGCGTTGCCCATACCAGTTGGTGCGACAGCCATACTGGCTCCTTGCGCAAATTCTGGGCGCGTGAACTGCTCCTCCTCCTTCATCTCTACAAATGCATTAGAGATACACAGAAGTGGATTATTCAGAGAGTTTTAGACTGAGAGATTTTCTGCATAACTTTACTATTTTTAGCTTTCGTTTTTCTTGTAATTTTTCACTTGTTTTTATTCTCGGTATTAACTCAACGTTTGAGTATCATCACGGCGAATGAGTTTCCCAGCTTGTATTGCTTTAATGATGCGAAACATGAGCTAAATACCTTAAGTTGGATTGCTCGGAACTTTGTAATGAACCATTAGTACTGTTGTTATAATATTGCATGCTTTGCGTTTCAATCTTTGTGTTATACTTCTTTCAAACTTGTTTTAGAAATGATCGGCTAAAATGGGTAAATCCGTGGGTTCGGACATGGTCCATGGATCGACTTCAAAGCTTGATATGAACGAAAGTCTATTTAAAGACATTTAAATAGATTTTGCTTCCTCTAGACTGTCATACCCCAATTTTGTCCGGCTTAGGTCAAAACCCTAATTTTCCCCAAAAATAAATAAATAAAAAGAAATAGCATCATGCATTGCATTTAGGGTCCTAGAAAGTCATTCCAAAGTTTTTAAAATCTTTTTAAAGTTGAAATGCACTTTTGGACAAGTTAGAATTTTTAGGGTAAGGGGCATTTTGGTCATTTTACGCGACAGGATAATTTTCTCGTCAAAAATATGCACATACCAAAAGTACATTTTTCTCTTATCCAAGAGAATTTTTGTACAATTCAATTTTTTTAGAAAGAATATCCTAGCCTAAAATAATTAAAATGCATTTTCCTATTTTTATTGCATAAAAAATATTAAAAGATCATTAAATATTTTCCCAATTACTAAGTAACAAATTTTGTTGTCTAGAGTAATTAGGGGGGTTATTTTGTGATGACCAAAAATGTAACATTTTTCTAGTAGGTGCATTCCCATTTTGCATGCCCAAAATTTAAAATTCAAATTCAAAAAAACAAGGAAGTGTCCTCAATAAGACAAAACACCAAAAAATAAGCAAGTTTTTTTTTATTTTTCCTTCCCATTTCAGCTCACTCATGCGCAACCCTCTCCCACTCTCCCTCCTTCTAGAAGCTTCTACACACTTCATTTCTTATTCACTAAGATTTGATTTATTCTATCCTTAACCTTGCCTCTTTGGTAAATTACCTCACCCCTTACACTAATGCTTCCACCCAAAAATGCAAACTTACTTCTTTGGTAACATCCCATCACAAAAATACCCCTAACCCTATTTCATGAGACACTCCTTTCCCAAAATAAATAAAAGTTTATTTCATTTCTTTTTTTCTTTTGGCTTGCCCACTCTCTCACACACTCACCTTCACTTGTGTTTTCTAAATACCCCTAATCCATGTGATGATTCATCCCAACCCTCCATTTAATTTTAAGACTCAATCCTAGAGGCTCATCAAAAACAAAAAGACCATGATACCCCAAACCTCAAAAAAATCTATAAATACCTCTTCCTTTTCACCCATGAAGGACTTTTTGCTTCTCATTTTTCCTAAAAACACAAAAACAATTCTCCTCTCCTCTCCCTCTCTCCAAGGCCGAAGCCACTTTCCTCCTCCCCTCTCCTCCATTTCTTTCAATCTTTTCTCTTCTCTCTTAGAAATAAGGTAAAAACTCTAGACTCCTTTGCATCATCTTCAAGCATTATACATTAGAACCCATTTTCTTCTCTTCATCTTGCATTTTCCTTCATCATTTCGCATAGTTATTATATTGATTTTCATAATGTAGTTTGTTATTGTTGGTGGGTGAGATTTGGTATCTCACCCTTAATAAATGGTCTATGATGCTTTTTCACTAAACAAAAAAATATATGTTCAAGTTAATTTCATGTTTTTTTTCATTATGAGTATTCTACTTTTGTGTTAATGTTGTTTTTGATGATCTAGTCACATGATCTATCACTAGTGCTTAAGGCACTTTGATTTGAGTGATGGAGATGACTAGAAAGGATTCAAGTGCATTTCATAATATGTTTATTTCGCATGCTTTAAGTAAATTAAGTTTGATTTGATTTTTAGTGTGTTTTGTTGATGATCTTGTCAAAGGATCCACCACTAAGCATTTATTTGCTTGTGATTTAAAGTGATGGAGATGACAAGAAAGGATTCAAGTTTGTTTTCATAATTATGTCCATTTCGCATTTTGAAGATTAAATTAGGTTTTGCTTGATTTTTAGTGTGTTTTGTTGATGATCTTGTCAAAGGATCCACCACTAAGCATTTATTTGCTTGTGATTTAAAGTGATGGAGATGACAAGAAAGGATTCAAGTTTGTTTTCATAATTATGTCCATTTCAGTATTTTGAAGATTAAATTAGGTTTTGCTTGATTTTTAGTTTGTTTTGTTGATGATCTTGCAAAAGGACTCACCACTAAGCATTTAGTTGCTTTTGATTTAAAGTGGTGAAGATTGCAAGAAAGGATTCAAGTTCATTTTAGAGTTTAATACTATGTTCATTTCGCATATGTTTAATAAATTGGGTTTCATTTGATTTTTAATATGTTTCTTGGTTTTGTTGATGATCTTGCAAAAAGGATTCACCACTAAGTACTTGGTACTTTTGATTTAAAGTGGTGAAGATTGCAAGAAAGGATTCAAATTCATTTTAGAGTTTAATATCATGTTCATTTCGCATATGCTTTAATAAATTAGATTTCATTTGGTTTTGATATGTTTCTTAGTCTAGCTATTGATGATCTTGCAAAAGGACTCACCACTAAGTACTTAGTACTTTTAATTTAAAGTGGTGAAGATTGCAAGAAGGGATTCAAATTTATTTCATAATTTGATGTCATGTTCATTTCGCATTGTGTGCAATAAATTAGGTTTAGTTTGGGTTTTGATGATCTTACAAGAGGATTCCCACTAAGTACCTAGTACTTTTGATTTAAAGTGGTGAAGATTGTAGGAAAGGATTCAAGTCTATCTCATATTTTAGATGTTCAATGTTCTTGTAAATTAATCATGTTGTTGTTGGTTGATGATCTTGCCAAATGATTTCCCACAAAGGGTTTAGAATATTTAATCCAAAGTGATGAAGATGGCTAGAAAGGATTCACTAGGTTTAATTTTGTACAAGTTGTCTTCTCACCCTTTACCTTATCTCTTAATAATTCTTGTAAGATAGTCATAGATTTTTGTTTAATACTCAAAGTTTTCTTTGCATGTTTAGTCTTGGCCATGGGCCTATTTTCATTGAATAATACTTTCCATTGTTTGACCTATAATTAGGGTTTGGTTTAGGGTTGGTGCCACTATGTGTGCCTTTAGGTTAAAGTTTAGGTTTGAGGTTTAGGTTGCTAGATTGTTTTTTTTAGGTTGAATAAAATACATGCCTTGCTTGGAACTTATTTTGCAATCTCACATGTTAGCTTAGATTCCTATATCATGATACTCTTGTGTATTAATTGCTATTTGCTTGTGAATTTGCAATTGTCGCGTTTTGGTTTAGAATAAAAAAGATTTGCAAATGTTCTACTTTCTTTTCAAAAGCCCCAAGTCAAATGTTTTCTTAATAAAACCCTAAAGGCGTTTTCGTAAATAAAATCATTGACCATCACTCGAAGCTTCGCTTGTTTGATCGTTAATGATGGAGTTACTAGTGGTAGTCACTCGAAGCCATTGCTTGTTTGACCATCATGAAAGCTCCCACACCTTAATCAAAAACAAATTAATTAAAAAACCCAAAAACAATATGAGTCATTAGTGGTAATTACCACTAAGATTCATCCTTTTCCAAAATAATTTCAAAAAAAATAATAAAAGCGTTGCGACTAGTAATCACTTGAGTATTTGCTCGATTGATTATCGGTTCCAACACTTTTCTTTCAAGTTAGTAGTGAACGCCACTCGAAGCGAAGCTTGTTTGGTATTCATGAGCGCGCTGAGTCATATTTCAAAAAACCAAAAGATAAGATAAAGATAAAACATGATTTCCAAAACAAAGAATTAAGAACTACGTAGCTTTGATCCTCGGTCATTGAGGGTACGTAGGGGACCGGTCATATCCCGTCAAGCTCGCTTTCAAAAATCACAAAATAAAGAATTAAGAACTACGTAGCTTTGATCCTCGGTCATTGAAGGCACGTAGGACCGGTCATATCCCGTCAAGCTCGCTTTCAAAAATCACAAAATAAAGAATTAAGAACTACGTAGCTTTGATCCTCCATCCGAGAAGTGCGTGAGGACCGGTCATATCCCGTCAAGCTCGCTTTCAAAAAACCCCAAAACAAAGAATTAAGAACTACGTAGCTTTGATCCTCGATCAATGAGGGTACGTAGGACCGGTCATATCCCGTCAAGCTCGCTTTCAAAAAAACCTTAGTTTAGTTTCACTTTTCAAAAAAATTCCAAAAGATTTCTCTCTCTTGTTTTCTAAAAATATTTTCAAATAAAAAGGAAAAGAAAGAAGTAGAACGATTATTTTCAAATCAAACAATCTAAACCACACATCGAATTAATGGTTCCCTTTCGGTAGAAAGGAGGTGTGAAGTGCTAATACCTTCCCCACACCTAACCCGAGCCCAGAACCCACATTTTGTTTTTGAAAGACCACCGCCTTTTGTAAAAAGACCTTTTCTAATGTTTTGGTCTATAAACTAAAATATTAGTGGCGGCTTCACAATTTTCACGTTGTACACTGAGAAATCCCAAACCAGGATTTTTCGGGGCGCAACATAGACATAGAAATGCAATAGTTCATAGAGCAAGGGCTGTGGGTTTTTATTATACAGGGGTGAACTTATTTAGAACCTAGACATAGGAATCTTGTAATGAAACCACTGGCGTGAGTGATCCGAAAGGCACAAAAGCATTTGCAATGGTAGCTTGGACGCTATAGCGTGTAACGTTATAGTATTTGTACTAATTGGGAAGTTACTTAGGAAAGGCAATCCGACTTGTTTCTCTCTCATTTTACAACTCGGCTTTTACTGTTTTCTTAAAACCTTCACTTTTTAATTGATAACCTGTTACTACAAACCTTTGCAACTCGGTTCACTAAGAGCTAGTATCACTTAAACTCTAAAATTAATACCAATCCCTGTGGAGACGAACTTTACTTATCAATATATTACTTGTTGCGATTGTGTACACTTGCACAACTACTTTTCGCACAACACATACCTTAACAGAAGTGCTATATGGGCGGCCGCCCAACTCACCATGGCGAGGCCCAAGTCGGCCCCACGGTGGCGTGCTCGCATGAAGACACGCTAACGGCGGGCGCGCTACCCAGCGAGTATATATACCTGTTGATCGAAATCGAGTTGTGCAAGTGTACACAATCGCAACAAGTAATATATTGATAAGTAAAGTTTGTCTCCACAGGGATTGATATTAATTTTAGAGTTTAAGTTAAGCTAGCACTTAGTGGACCGAGTAGCGAATGTGGTAGTAACAGGTTATCAGTGAAAAGTGGTTGTCGAAAGAAAACAGTAAAAGAGTGGTTGTAAGATATGAGAGAAACAAGTCGGATTGCTCTTACTAAGTAAATTCCCAATTAGGACAGCGCTATAACGTCACACGCTATAGCGTCAGCGGCATATTGCAAATGTTTTTGTGCACCGATCACTCGCGTCGTGGTTTCATTACAAGATGCTTTTGTCTAGGTTCTAAATAGGTTCACCCCTGTATAATAAAGACCCCACAGCCTTTGCTCTATGAACTATTGCATTTCTATGTCTAGAGGGAGCAAAATCTATTTAAATGTCTTTAAATAAACTTTCGTTCATATCAATCTTTGAAGTCGATCCATGGACCATGTCTGTACCCATGAATATACCCATTTTAGCTGATCATTTCTAAAACAAGTTTGAAAGAAGTATAACACAAAGATTGAAACGCAAAGCATGCAACATTATAAATACAATACTAATGGTTCATTACAAAGATCCGAGCAATCCAACTCAAGGTGTTTAGCTCATGTTCAGCATCATCAAAGCAATACAAGATAGCACACTCATATTACCTAGAACGAGGTGAGAAGAAATGGTGGCAAAAGATACACACCGAAGCTTCCAACTCATTCACCGAGATGATGCTATCACGCCGAGTTAACACCGAAGAGAATAATAAACTAAAAATTACAATAAAAACAAAAGCTTGAAATGTTTAACAATGGAGAAAATCTCTCTCAAGTTCTCTCTCTAAAACTCTGAATGTCTGAATGTCCCTTTTGTAGAGAAAAAGAAGGAGTAGTTGTAGTGTCCAGAGTTAGTGAAAAAGGTGGTATGGTCATCTCACCAACTGAAGCTAGCCTCCCACTCACACAATGCCATGTGTCCTATAATATCCATTAAAATCCGTAGTGTCGATGCGCACGAGTGGGCACGAAACGAGATTTGGAGTGAAGAGCTTGGCGCCAAAAGTACACTTTAGCTTCGAAGACTTAGCCGAGTTCAAAGACTTAGTCGAGCTCAAAGACTTGGCCGAGTTGCCCTCTTGCCGCTATAGCGTCTAACGTTATAGCGCTTAACACTGCAGCACTCACAAAACACGTTAAATTGCTCAAAAGGGCACCAGATGTGCCAAATTAATACAAAACAGTTTCTAACCCTTCTTTTCCTACAACTATAATAATTAGAGAAATAATATACTAATATTACTTGAGAACTCACTTGATTTACATGGATAAAGACATAAATAACTCATATAATTATGAGTCATCAATACCACACTCGCTTGTGGCTTCAGGTACGTTCTCTACCTTGTGAATCCTGCCCAAGAGCACCCCACTGACTTGAGCGTCGGAGTGTCATTGCAGGTACCACCCGCGTGCGGCCAAGACCCCTGATTCCAGCCAGGTCCTCAACGACCGAGCTGACTCAAGACCCTGATCCTCGCCAGCCATCAGCGACCAGGCCAGGTCTCTCCTCAACGACCGAGCTGACTGCGTGCGGCCAAGGCCGGTCCGTTCAGCCCACCAACGACCGGCCAACCTACGAACGACATCAACACTTCATTGGTCAAGATACGATCAATTACAACCACCAGACATAAATAACAGAGAATAAAAGGGAGATAGAAGAGGAAGATAAAGCAAAAAAAAGGGTACGAAACCAGAGAAAAACATTAAGGTACCATTTTTTTGATGTCTTCCTCATCTCCATTTTTTCTTTCCATTTCTTACAATACATCAAATATAACAGGCATATTATAGTCAGTTATCGCGTTGCCATTGCCTGGGGTTGCAAGGACACAGTAGAAGAGGTAGGAGTCAGAAGGCAAAAATACAGAGGAGGAGAAAGTGTGCAAATCAAATAAAGTGAACCTGTATATTGGTCCATGGTAGAGACTTGGTGAATTGAGGACGTGGATTTCCCCATAATGCATCTATATGTATTTCAAACACAAGCTCATCTGATTCCATTTTTTTTCTTTTTCTGTTTTTGGGATTTTCTATATTATTTGGATTGGTTTACTGGAACATGGGGGTTACAATTTGAAGGCTTTAGTTGGACTAATACTTTTGCTAAGTAACTTTCATTTTTTGGGACATATTAAATATTATGGTGGAACTTTGATGTTTGTCTCAATTACAAAATCCCACATTAAACACTATGAGAGCGTTTATAGGTGGAAAACTCACACAAGGGTCTGGGTCTCAAGGGGTACTCAATTTTGTGAATGAGAGAGGATGTACACAAAATGACTGCCGCATGCGCATGTTGTCACTGTCCGGCCGGGCCTGCTGGTGTATATTTATTTTTCGATAAATATATTTTTGCGCATCCGTTGACCCTCCCAAACAAGTTGGAGGCCTGTTCATATTTTGAAAATTGGACCCCTAATTATACTTTTATCGAATGAATTACCCAAACCTCAAACTACTTTAAGTAGTCGTAGTTTATTGGGTTCTGGACTGGGTTAGGTTAGTCCAAATGGGCTTCGCTCCATAAGCCCAAGAAACACTTGGCTGCAAACCGCTATGCACACCCTTCAGACCTAACGATAGAGCTCGACTCGGCGAGGTCAAAAGGTCAATATCACACTTCATATCTTCAAGAATGATTCCATACGCCTTGGAATCTGCGTGTCAGTCGGCAACAACACTTATAAATGCATTTGATTACTAAATTTCTATATGAAGTGTGATGTCGACCTTTCGACCTCGCCGAGTCGAGCTCGATCGTTAGATTAGAAGGGTTTGCATAGCGGTTTGCAGCGAGGTACTTATTTGGGTTATGTAGCAAAGCCTGTTTGTACTGACCTAAACCAGTCCATAACACAATAAAGGATGTACTGTTGCAATGTATGGAAAAACATTAGAGGATGGAGGAAGCAAACCTTAAGCAGAAATAGATGTTTGTTTGCTAAAGATGGAGAAGTTCACTTGCAATATTCATCAGAACCTACTCTTAAGATGAAAAGTCAAAAGGAGCTTTGCATTAGTATTATGACAGCAAGAGTTTCTTCCGTCGCATTAGTACTATCAGGCATCGATACACTATACCACCCATCATGTGTGTGTGGATCCCCCTGCCAATGCACTCCTTGTTTACTAACAGTAAATTCTTTGAAGGAGGGACGTGGAAGACATTTCCAAACTTAAAGTTTGGAATAAGGAGGTCTTCGGTAGCTTGGATCCAAACATTTGTTAGTTAGCCTCAGATATAAATGATCTCGACCGGATTTTCTCTGAAGGGGAAGACATGGAGGACATTGCCAAACTTAAAGAATTGAAGAGGATCGAAGAAATCGGTGCATTTATCTCTTCAAGGGGTGTTGTGGGATATTTGGGATTTGGACCAAATTCCAGGGACAAAATGGGATTGTTGCAAATTTCTATAGCCTACATTCATGGATGGGACTCATTTGTATATCCCTCTTTGGAGCTCAGGTATTAATTCTTTGGTTTTTTTTTTTCGCACCCCCCTCCTTCTCTCCTACACTCCCATAATTACCTAAAACCCATTTTTACCCCTGTTTTTTTAAAAATTAAAAATTAAAAATTTTGGAATTACCTCTAAAAAAGGTAATTCCGGTTAAAAAGGTATTTGAGTTCTGAGGTAAATCCGAAATACCTTTTTTGAAACCAATTACCTTTTTAGAAAATAATTTTTTTTAAAGTTTTTATATTAAATTAAAATTTAAACGCGTTTTATTTTTAAAATACGATCTGAACGATTTACGATTTAAATAACAATACGTCAAAATATATAAAATGCCCAACATAAAATACGAGTACAAATACAACTATGGGTCCAAAATGTCTAAAAATGATGAAAATAACGACGTGAAGTAGGTGAACGGGCGACATCTAGGGCATCTCGGGCCAATGCAGTTGCTCTCTGCACCCTCTCTCCTCTAAAGTCTCTTGGACAACGGGCTCCTGATGATATGGATCCTGAGCTCTGCTCGCCGTGGCTCGCACCGGAGTAAAGACGCACCACAGTTACTGATCGTACCAAGGTAGGTAATCGGGGATCGCACTTCGCCGTGGTAGGTCGCCTCTCTACCACCCCGCCAAAAGTCGCGCCGAATCTGATACATCACCAACCCCCGGATGATCCTGTCCGGAGATGGAGCATTACCCGAAATGGGTGGAGAAGGGATCGTTTGTACCTGCCCGAAGTGCCAACGCACCCTGTCTTGCATGTGGGAGGCAGGATCATCGCCCCAAATCAACCACCCTGCGTAAGCGGATATGTTCGACAAAGGAACACTCTGCTCGTGGTCATGATAAGGGTGAGAATGACATCCTGCAGCTGCAAGTTATCGATCTGCTCCCTAAAGTCCACTAACTTTATTTTATCCAGCTTCTTGTTCCCCCACCAGCTAGTGGCACGTGGCTGATGCGTCCTAGCCAACACTTTCTGACCAATGATGGTGGGAAAATGCTCGTATATCCAGATCGAAAATAAATAATTAAATTAATAAATAAGCGATTATTAATAAATGAGTAATTTAATTAAAAGCTTTAAATTAAAAAAATAAATAATTGATTACGGAGCGTTGTCGCGTATCCGCGAATCGCTTGCAGTCGAATAAAAGACCGCTTTGGTCAAGCCGAGTGTAGAGGTAAGTGAGAGCGGCTACACCCCAAGACCACTTGGCCACCTTCTTGAAGATTGCAGAAGCGGATACATCCACCTCCTTTGGCGGTAAATGGTGACTCTTGTCGACCCGAGAATGGTGGTGCCTAACAAGAAGAACATGTAGCATGCAGTGCGGCTGCTCATAAGCACCCCGTGCCATGTTCTCCTTGTAAGAGTCCTCTACAAATGAGATCCTCGATTACGCCCCTGTTTTCCCCTAAGCTCCTCGATACTTGATGCTTCGATCCATGCCCAAAGCAGTCCACGGACCAAGTGAAGAGCCTCAGCAGAATCAAAATCGGGCACGTGGTCAATGGGGTGCCTCCTCGGCAGCAAGCAAGAAGCGGCACGGCCACATCGTCTGTGGTGATGATCATCTCCCCCAAAGCGGCATGTGGAATGGCGGGTCTCGGGATGCCACCTCTCCCAAAAGCAGATATCAACTCATGGTTGACTCCCAACCATCGTGCGTCGGTTGCGCGGGTCTTTGCTCGGAAGACTACTGCTCGCGCAACAGCATGCAGTCGATCTACTCGCCACTGTTAAAAAAAATAATGTAAATAAAAAAATATTAATAATTGAAAAAAAAATTGTAATTTTCGGAATTACCTCAGAAGTGAGGTAATTACGACTTTCGAGGTAATTAGAAATTCTTTTGAATTACAGTAATTAGAAAATCTCTCTCCGTATTTACTTACTTTTTTCGGAATTATGAAATCTGATTTGTGAAATCTGATTTTTGTAAGTTTTCAAGGGCATTTTCGTCCGTTTGGGTAATTATGGGGGTGGGATAAACAAGGAGGGGGGTGCGAAAAAAAAAGCCTAATTCTTTTTGGTACTCTATAATAATTTGTATTTTCCAGCACTATCCATTAGTTACTACTCCCTCCGGACCTATTTATAAGCAAAAAATTACTTTTTAGGTTCATTGGAAAACTAATGTATTTGGACTACATTAGAGTCTAGATACATTTGTTTCCCAATGAATCTAAAAAGTGGTTTTTTGCTTATAAATAGGTCCAGAGGGAGTATTATCCAATAATTCAATTTTTTTATTAAGAAAAATATATTAGTAGTGTTGCACCCGAAAAATCCGGTTTGGACTTCTCGTTTGACAACGTGGAAAAATTTGGAAGCCGCCACCAATATTTTAATTTTAAGACCAAAACATCGGAAAAAGGTCTTTTGAACAAGGCGGATGGTCTTTGGAAAAACTAGAGATATGGGTTCGGGGGTCGATTACGTGTGAGGAAGGTATTAGCATCAGACACGTCCTTTTCTAGAAAGGAACCTTTAACTAAGTGTGTGGTTTTACGTTTGATTTGAAAAATACCTAGATTTGCCTATTTATTTCTTGTTTGAAGATGAATGGGAAAAACTTAATAAAAATTTTATTTTTGGCGCTTGACGAGAGTTAGCCTCTCGCTCCTACGTATCTCCGGGTGCGATGGAGAATTCAAAGCTACGTAGTTCTCGGTTGTCATGAAAAGGTTTTTGCTTTTTTATCTTTTTTAGTGAATTTTCGAAATATGACGAGTATTCAGCGAATGATTAAACTAACAGAGGTTATGGGTAATCACCACTAAGTACTCTCGAAAATGAGAGTCACTACCACTAGTCAGACGAACGAAGGTTCTGATTGACCGTTAGTAGCGACTCGTTTTTTATTTGATCTTTTGAAAATGGTTTTCGAAAGAGATTAATTGGCACGAATGATCAAACTAACCAAAGTTATGAGTGATCATCGCTTATTGTTCTTTGGAAAAAGACATTGCCACCAATGGCTAGACGAACAAAGGTTCTGATTAACCGCTAGCAACAATGGGTTTGAAAATGATTCTTTTTGTTTGTTTTATGAAAATAACTTTTATTTATTGCGAAAAGGATTTTTATTCGTTGCGCTTGACGAGAACGTGGCTCGCTCCTACGTATCCCAAATGGGAATCAAAGCGACGTAGATCTAATTAGCCTTAAAAATGAAGATCTTTTTGATGAGGTTTTGGAAAATGAAGAGCGTTCATAACGATCAAACTAGCAAAGGTTATGGGTGATCATTACTAAAACTCTCTTTGAAAATGCCTTTTGAAAATGCAAGCTTTCATGGTGATCAAACTAACAAAGGTTATGATGGATCACCACTAATAACTTGTTTTGATTCTTTGATACTTAAAAAATTCTTTTTGAAATTGGACGCATTCATGATAATCAAACCAACAAAGGTTGTGATGGATTATCACTAGTAGCTTGCTTTATGCTTATGAAAATTCTTTTGAAATTGAGGCTTTCATGACAATCAAACCAACAAAGGTTGTGATGGATTGCCACTAGTAACCATTTTTATGCCAAGTTGTTTAGAAATGAAAACAATGAATGCAAGAAAGAATTAGTGAATTCAAGCACAACACGATCATTGGAATCAAATCATTAAGCAACAACATTTGAATTCGCAAACAAAGATCAAGCCTAAACTACACATATTAGATCACAACACATAGATAGGCAAGGAAGGAACTTGAATTGGGCATTAAGCAAAAATGCAAGAGTAGGCAAGATTGAACCTAAATGCACATCTAATGGAAGATGCTAGGCGAGAACCATACTCAAATATTTCTACAAAAGCGCAAGAGAATCTAAATGCACATCTATTGGAAGATGCAATGTATGGAATTGACCTATCTAAGTATTGATGATATTCTTATATGAGAGTGGACAATGAAATTGTTAGCTCAAGCAAAAGAGTTGCCTCAATCATGATCATTGGCAAGCATAAGCAAGCAAATTATTTAGCAACCAAAGTATCAAAGAATGTTGAATCACTTTGGTCAATCCTCACACTTAAGATTAAGTGCACAAGTGCACAAGTGTGAATCACCTTGCCAATCATCAACAAAGACAAGTTTATTAAAGCAAACCCAAACCCTAATTTTTTATGTTAAAACCTAAGAGCATACATACCCTAAATCAACTATTATTCATCCCCAAATCATGAAATAAACAAAAGCATTCAAGAACCCTAAAACTAGGCCCATGGCCGAATGTTATCATGCTTGAAATGGGTTTCTTATTTTGTGAAAGTTATGCAAACAAGAGTGAATATGCAAGGAAATGTGAGAGAACACAAGAATAACCCCTTCAAAGCCAAGGAGCCACCTCAAACACCCAAACCTCCCTAAGTGTTTGTCATAATGTTTGAGATGGCTCCTCAAAGCAACAACAACAAGATATGAAGAAGTTGAAGTGAGGAGAAGAGATTTTATGCAAGAAATTTAAAGATGATGTAAAGGCTCAAAGCTTACCTTAAATTCAAGCTAGGAAATGTAGTGAGATGAAGAAACTAGAACCCAAATCAACAAGAACCTCCAAGGAACCTCAACTCCAACCCATGAGAACTTGATGAATCTTCCTTGATGATGATGTTTTGAACTTGAATGAAGAAGATATGTGAAAGAGGTATGAAAATGAGGTGAAATGGGAAGGTTCCTTTGAGATGAAAGAAATAAATAAGATGAAGTGAGGGAGAGGAGAGGGGCCACGGTTTTGTGTGTGTGAGAGGAGAGGAGTGAGTTGTTTGTTCTTAAATTACAATGGGAGGATGTGAGAAGGAAGGCAAATAACATGTTGTGTATTGAATGTTATTGGATTCAAAGGTGTGCTTGTACAAAGAAATGGAGAAAGGCTTTTGTGATGTGCCTTGATGGGGGCTGATGTGGGGAGGTGGAGTGGAGCATGAGGATGGAGTGAGGGAGGTTGTTTGCTTGTAAAATTAGTGCTTACTTTAGCCAAAAATGGATAAAAGCAAAAGGCACCTAAAAAGGAATTAACCCTAATTCTAAAAATACAATAAGCATCCAATATTATTTTGTTATTCATTCTTTTATTTTGGGTTCAGATTTATATTTTTAATTATACATATTTTTGAGCCTTTTTGAAAGCGAGAAAAAATACCCGTTATAATTGACCAAAATACCCTTTTTGACTCTAAAACCCTAATTTGCCCGAAAAATGCATTCCAACCCTAAAAATGATTTCAAGAACCTTGGAATGCCTTCTAGGATCCGAAATGCAGTGCATAAGGCTCTTCACTCTTCAATTTATTTATTTTTTGTGGAAAATTAGGGTTTTGACCTAAGCCGGACAAAATTGGGGTATGACAAGTAGTGTCTCAATCTGTCACCGGCCACCACTGAGTAGGTGGTGGAATAAATGTAGGTTTTCTTCTTTTTTCAAAAGAAAGGATGTACTAATGTTAGTGTGGGTCTACTAAAGAATAATTATTATAAAGATGTGGGTCACATGGTAAACGCGTTGAGAAGTAGTGACTTTCCAAGTAGGAGTGTTCAAAATCGAACCAAACCAATAGAAAACCGCAAACCGAACCACCCCGAAAACCGCAAAAAACCGCTTTCTATTGGTTTGGTTTGGTTTTCTTTTTTAGTGAACCGCGCAGTTCGGTCTGCGGTTTTGATTACCGAAACAGAACCAAACCAAACCAAACCAAACCGCAAAATCCTATATACAAAAATAAAATTAGACAAATCAATATATGTAGGAAATAACGAAAGCGATTTATTTAAGAGGCCATTTGGATTAACTTATTTTTGAACTTATGAAAATCAACTTATGAATATAAGTTTTTATGTTAATTAATAAGTTCTCACTAACAAAAATTGTATCTCCCTAGGTTGTTTTTCCATAAACTACCTTGACAAACTTATGAATAATATATAAAAACTTATTTATTTGCATAATTAGTTTTTCATAAGTTCAAAATAAGTTCCATCCAAATGGCCCTAAATTTTGTTTTGTCTCGTAAAAACCGAACCAACCGAACCAACCCAAACCGCATTGATTTGGTTTGGTTTGGTTCGGTTTTTCTTTTGAAAGCCAATCGAACCAAACCAAACCGCATCTATTTTTACATTGCGGTTCGGTTCACTTTTTTGCTCAAAACCGAACCAAACCGCACCGCGAATACCCCTATTTCCAAGAGTTGTGTTGCAAGTTCCAATGTTAGACACATTGATTATTTTAATTTTTCACGAATTTATTTGTTGAACAATAGACATGGTAAAATTTCCTTAAATCTACTCAATATTGAAGTTCATTTTTTTTGTTACACCACTGAATTTAAATACTCATTAAAATCATGAAGTTTTCATGTCATGCACATAGTTTATAGGCTTAAAGGTACGTTTGGTCCCTGCAAATATCCAGAAAATCCAGTTTCGTCCCTACAATTCCAAAAATTTTAAAAAAGTCATTGCAAATACCAAACGCTTCTATAGTTTGGTCTCTGCTGTTAACTTTCCATCCAAAAACTAACGGTTGCTACGTCATCAACCCATGTCATCATGCCACATTTGGTATCATTGCCACATGTCAACATTTGATTGGGCCTCAGTTGCCACATGGCGCTCGCATGGAAATACAAGGCACCTTGTCTACTTTCTATCTATACAAAACTAATGCTAGCACATTTACATTTTTAGACAATCCATTAAGCTGCCACGTGTCTCTTTTTTGGGGTATTTTAGACATTTTAGCGCTAAAAGTCAAAAATACAACAGCTTTTTATAGTGACCCAAATGCAGATTGATGTGACGGTGACACGCGCGTGACCAATCGCGAGAAAAGTGAAAACTCTAACATGACAAAAAAGACAAAACATGGACAGACAAAAAAAAGTCGCAACACAAAAAAAAAAAAGAATGAAAAGCTGGCAAAAAAAATAAAAAAAACTGGCGCCCTGGCAAAATGAAAAAAAAACAAAAATCTAAGGAAAAAAAACTAATAGCTGACACGCCTCTGACGCATGTCAACGGGAGTGTCAGCGAAATTTATTAACGGAATGTCCAACGAGGATGCATATTTTACCTCTATTGTCCTAATACATTATTATCGATCAATGTAATTCTAATTTTCAATCTCCTTTCATTTATTCGACTCAATATAATTTGCATTTGTATGTTATATGCCACGATACTTATCTCTTTCCTCTTTGAATTTTAAATTATACATTTTCGACATGCAACGTCGTAAAGAACTAATATGATTTAATTAATATTAAATGAAATAAAAATATGAGTTAACATGTGTAGAACGGGGTGACAACGAGTAGCGACAATGAGAGCTACAACGCGCGACCGCAACGAGAGTCGCAACGAGAGCCAACGGAGCTAACGGAATGCCCAACGGGGATGCATATTTTACATCTAATGTCTAATACATTATTATCGATCAATGTAATTTAATTGTCAATCTCTTCGACTCAATATAATTTGCGTTTGTATGTTATACGCCACAATACTTATCTCTTTTCTCTTTTAATTTCAAATTATACATTTTCGACGTTGTTTCACAACTTATGAATACCTTTCAAATTACTATTATAACTTCATCACAATACACCGACCATATACGGTTATTGGCGTGATGCGTATGCGTAAAATACTAGTTATTATAAAAATTTAACAAGTTAGGGGATCATGAACCCGTGACCCCAAACTTATGAAGGCTCCCATATACCATTTGTGCCACTGAACTCCTTTGTTACAATAAGCCATCAACAAATATATAATACATATCCCAGTTATTTTTTTTTAAAAAAAAAAACTGCAACCCATTCTTCATCTTCAACTTTGCAAACGCCTTCATCATCTCCAACCCAAAAAAATGCAAAACCCAGAAAACCAACAAATTTGAGATTCATATCTTCATTAAACACCTGCATCATCTTTGAAGGAAGAGAAAGCAAGCAGAAACCCAGAAATTTGATATGGAACATCTTCATCTTCTTCAACCCATAAACTTAAAACCTAGAAATACCATTTGGGATCGAAATCGAAAAAGAGCAAATCTGTTATGGAAACGCAAACAGAACAAATCTGGGAATGAAACGAATTTTTAAAACTCAAAACGAAGAAGATGAAACCAACTTTTAAAACAGAACAAATCTGGGAATGAAACGAATTTTTAAAACTTCATTCGAAACGTTGTTGTTGTTGAACAATGAATTTCGAATTAAACGAATCTTTAAAACTCAAAACGAAGAAGATGAAGAGAATGAAACGAATTTTTGTTGAACCCACGTTATTGTTGATTTGTTAAACGAAGAGTGTGATGAGAAGCAGATGAATCATAAAGATAATATGTATATTAAAAGTTATAACTTTCTTTCAAAAGGTATGAGTGGTTCAGTGGTAAAGATTTGGGGCTTTTATCAATATGGTGGGGGGTTCGATTCCTTCATTCAACATTTTTGTAAAAATCATTTCAATTTCAAATACAACATGCCACGTGGTGGACATCTAGTGGTCCACGTCGTAGACATCTGACGTGGTGGTGATGTGGCATTCCAGTCCCACGTGGCAGTGATGATAGGGGTAATGATGTGGCGTGTCAGTGACATGTGGCACAATGGTCCAATGACATGACAACACGTGGCAGTGACGCCATCGCTGACGTCATCTCCGTTAGTTTTTTGGATGGAAAGTTAACAGCAGGGACCAAACTAGAAGCGTTTGGTATTTGCAGGGGCTTTTATAAAAAATTTAAAATTGCAGGGACGAAACTGGATTTTTCAGATATTTGCAGGGACGAAAAGTACCTTTAAGCCTAGTTTATATCGATATTTTTTAATAGAATATATAAGTATCTTATTTACTCTTAAAACTAAGATATGATAGTATATGATTAATTGAAGAATACATGATTATTTCTTAAAATATTTTGACGTATTTTAGATCGTATTTAGACATATCTTTACTCGTATATCGTAACGCGTTCGTATCGTATTTTAAATTGTAACAGACGCGTATCTTTATAAAAATAAAATTTAAAAAAAGGGGGTTTCTTGGATTTACCTCATAGGTAGGTAAATTCAGTTCATAAATTGTGAATCGAATTTACCTACTTATGAGGTAAATCCGGGAATCCCCAACGTAATTTTTTTCCAAAAAAATACAAACCGGAATACCATTTTGTAAGGTATTTCCGGAAAAAATTTTAAAAAACTGGGGGTAGTTTTGGAATAAAATGGGTTATGGGGGTGGGAGGGAGGATGTGGGGGGTACCCAAAAAAAACCTATTATAAATTAAAAAAAAGAATGCACTTAGCAATCGAAAAGATGTGGGTCTACGATAGAATAATTATTAGTGTTTTTTTTTGTACCCCCACCCCATCCCCATAAACCCCCACCCACACTGAAAATTCCAAAATGCCCTTATGAAAATGTTTTTTTTTTTTTTAAATTTTTGACCAATCGTATATACACCTGGGGGGTGTATATACGACCCTTACATTTGGGCATCGTATATACACCCCCAAGGCGTATATACGATTGGAAAACCCCCACCTTAATCGTATATACGCTTGGGAGGTGTATATCGATGAAAAAAATAGGGTCGTATATATACCCCCTCGGTGTATATCGACCCCATTGTATTTTTTTAAGTCAAATAAAAATTATATAAGTTCTGAAAATAGGTTTTGTGTGTAGTTCGTTAAAATGTGACGATGTTATACGTCGAACGTATAATTTAGCTAAAAAATCGGTTGTCGGGCAACATACTCCGATCGTAATGAAACCACGACCATTAGAAGCGAAAAAATCAAGAATCAAGACTCACTAGAAGGGACTTCTTACGGGACTACTACTCAAAATCCCAAATTCCATCGTTTACTATTTTTACGATTTTTTTAATTTTTCATAGTCTCCAAAAATCTGAAAAAATTTGTATAGCCTTATTTTGGTTTTGTTAGATTTTTAGTGGTATTTTTATAATTTTTTGGAGTAGTTTTGACTATTTAACGAATTTTTAGTAGTCTTTTAGTAATAAAAATTAAAACAAATTATTAAAAAAATAAAAAGTGCATCGTATATACCCCTTTGAGTGCGTATATACGATTGGACAAATAGCCATCGTATATACATACTCAAGGGTATATACGATTTATTTATTTTAAAAAAAAAATTAAGTTTCAAAAGCATTTTTGGGTTTTTGTTATTGGGTGGGGGTGGGAGGATGGGGTGGGGTCCAAAAAAAAAAACCTGGGCTAATTCCAATGAAGAAGACCGACTTGGCGCTACATGACATCTGTCATCGATGCGATGACCAGACATGTCACACCATCCCTCGCAGCCCTAACTCACCAATCCCTAGCATCTACCTAAGTGGTATCCTATCACGGAGGCTATTATAAACATGTGGGTCTACAAAAGAATAATTATTAATTTGGTTTCTACCAGCACCTCTCTTTTCTTCTAACACACCACCGACCCCTCTTGATTACAATTAGAGCTATCAATTTTTTTTCAAATTTCAATAGTGACCCAGTGTGTGATGAGTCTGATTTTATTTAATATTTATTATAGAAATAATTTGTCTACAAACAATTATATAAAAAACGTTTATGTTATAAGTGCTTACATAAATTATTTATCCAAACACGACCTTAATATTTCTTTGCACATTTGCAGTGGCTAATAGGCTTCTTAAACTTTTGGCACCGAGGAGAGGTGCGAAGAGTGAGGATAAGGATCTTACCATGGCATGTATTCCTTGGCCTATACACTTATGCACTGGCAATAGCAACAGCAGAAACTGGATTGCTAGAGAAGTTGACATTCTTACAAACACAGAGAAATGTATCCAAGCACAGCACTGAATCCATGGTTGTTAATAGTTTAGGCCTTGTTCTTGCTCTTCTTAGTGGCTTTGTTATTTTGGCTGCTGTTTCACCTAAGTATCAAATGTTTGAAAACAAACTTTTTTACTCAGATTCCAGATGTTTGTCATCTTAATAAAACTCTCTACTTTGGCTCATGCTTCAGTAATAGTCACACATAAATGTTAGATCTTTTGTTTTTTTTTTATAATTGAATTTCAATATTTCATACTAGAGTTATTCAATTATGGCCACAACTTAATTCTTGACATTATAAAAATAAACAAGATTAAGGCTTTATTTGTTTGAAAAAAATAAGTTGTAAGTCACCCAATGATAGACTAACTTATGATTGATAGTTTATAATTGAGAAACAGACTGTTGCTACAGTGTGGAAAACAAATAGAAATTAGGTTGAGTTGCGGACTAAATCGATCTTTTTAAGACGTTTCGCGTTTTTGACTTAGTTGTGCAACAGTCTAATATAGTCTATCGCCCTCAAGATAAAACAGCCATCTGTAGAGTATAGTCCTCTTTGCGCTTAGAAGAACCATCAAATTCACACTCCCTTATTATTATTTCACTATTCGGAAATGTATCAGGGTGTCCGAAAAAATGCCGAACTAGGTCTCAGAAAACCGATGAGAGCCCCAACTCGCAAAGGGAGAGACCTTGGCGGACCGAGGAGCGCAATCGATACCCAAGAATTCCTGCAGTGTTTGAACAGCAGCAAGTAGCTGTTCAATCCTGGGTCCGCATTGCTAGACGAAGGCATGGAATGTGTTGTATTCCTAGTGTTTACCATGACAATGATGATACACTAAACAGAAGTCAAAATGTGGGACGCAGAAAAAATTTTATCAGGGCCCCACGGTGGGCGCCAATGTTTCTAACTATTTCTAAAGTAGAGATAATCAAGAACAAGTAGTGATCTGTCTCGCGTGAATAGCAAAATGATCAACTCTTTCATTAGCTTTAGAGGGCGGATTATAAAGTGTTACAGATATTAATGACTAATTATTAGATAGTCGTTAAATAACAATAACAGCTGTTACATAATAATAAATCAATTACATATGGAGTCGTCGGTTGCTAGACAAACCGATTGTTCTAGTAGAGCCGGCCTTACAAGACCTTGTCGAGTATCTTGTCGATTATTTCAGCTACTCCTCAGCTTGACTATGTGGAGTCCCATGGTCCGATCTATTTGATGTCGTGCCCAGCCCCTCAAGCGATGTCTTGAGTCTGCGGCATCAATGTGATGCTCGACCTGGTCATGAAGAGTACTTTAGTTTGTCTATTACAAAATAAAACTAAATTACTATATTTAAAGCCAAAGATTTTATATATATATATATATATATATATATATATATATATATATATATATATACACACACTAGTATAATTCACCCGTCTTTGTGCAAGCAGTAGTTGAAGTAGCTAACTTACGGTGTCTTAACACATACAGGTTCGAACCCCACTCTCATTTCCTCTAACAACTAACACACTAATTACTAACCACTTTACTCTCTCTCTATATATATATATATATATATATATATATATATATATATATATATATATATATATATATATATATATATATATATATATATATATATATTTCATTTTGTTTCAATTTGAGCAAAAAAGGGAACTCCACACTTTTCAAACACACAAGTTTTTACTTTTTTTACAATAGTCCAACCACAACAATTACTTGGGTCTTATTTTTCGTACCCCCCTCATTATCACCCACACCCCCATAATACCAAAAATGCCAATAATACCCCTGCGTTTTTTAAAAAAAAAAAAAAAAAATTAAATTTTCGGAATTACCTCAAAATAAGGTAATTCCGGTTCAAAAAAAATAAAAAAATTTCGGAATTATCTCTAAAAAAGGTAATTCCGGTTCAAAAAAAATAAAAAAATTTCGGAATTACCTCTAAAAAAGGTAATTCCGAAATTTGTAATTTTTTTTTTAAAAAAAAGTTTGTATTTTGGTCTTAAGATTTAAACGCGTTTTATTGGAAATAGGATACGAACGATTTACGATTTAATAACAATACGTCAAAATATATAAAATGACCAACATAAAATAGGAGTACAAATAAAACTATGGGTCCAAAATGTCTAAAAATGACTGAAAATAAGCACGTGAAGTAGGTGAATGGCGACATCTAGGGCATCCGGGCCAATCCGGGACGCGCGATATATATATATACGATTTGTTTTAATTTTTATTACTAAAAGGCTACTAAAAATAGTCAAAACTACTCTAAAAAATATAAAAACACCACTAAAAATCTAACAAAACTAAAATAAGGCTATACAAATTTTTTAAGATTTTTGGAGACTATGAAAAATTAAAAAAATCGTAAAAAATAGTGCTTGATGGAATTTGGGATTTTGAGGTTGTTGTAAAGTAAGAAGTCCCTTCTAAGGAGTCTTGATTCTTGATTTATTTCGCTTCTAAATTTGTGTGGTTTCATTACGATCCGAGTATGTTGTCAGAAAACCGATTTTTAGCCTAAATTATTCGTTCGAAAAAAAAAAAAAAATTTTGAATTACCTCGAAATAGGTAATTAGGTTCACTAATTGTGAGCGGAATTACCTCATTTACGGTAATTCAAAATCTTTCGAATTACAGGGTAAATCCGAAATTCCATTATTTTTGAGGTAATTCGAAATTTTAGAGAGTAATTAGAAATTTGTATTTTTTTTTTTTTTTTTTTTTTAACAAAACCATGTAATTTTTGTAAATTTTCAGGGGTATTTTTGTCCATTTGGGACATTATGGGGGTGTGGGAGGGAATGAGGGGGGTACCGAAATTAAAGGCCCAATTACTTTACCCTTAAAATATTCGTACTACAGAGATAATTAAAGTGGATCTAGAGTTGTCGGCAACCCTCAGTATAGTGAGTAGTGAGTAGTAGTGAACACACAAACACTAACACACACACCAATCTACTTTTTTGTTATGGAGAGTACAGTCTCTCCTTCACTACTATCTTTACTCTTTTTAGCAAGACTTACTGGAGTTGCAGTTGCAGTACTTGTTCTCTTTTGGGCTCTTTCTTTCAACTCTAGCTTCCTCACTCCTTCCCTTTCTCAACTGGATCTTATCTATGCAGTACTTTATTTATATTCGTATCCTCTTCTTTTTCTCCATTACTTTTCTCAAATCAACACATATAAAGGGTAGTTTTTCAATTAATTAATTGCAGGCTCTACATCCACTGTTGATGGTCATTGGATTTATTCTCATAAGTGGAGAAGGTACCATTGCTGAGTAGTAGAATATTTTGTTGGTCATTTGGTGAGTTTTATTGTTAATTAATTATTAATTTTATAAATATTGTGCAGCAATATTGGTGCATAGATGGTTACCTGGGTCAAGAGGATTGAAGAAATCGGTGCATTTATGTCTTCAAGGGGTGGCTTTAACTTGTGGGATATTTGGGATTTGGACCAAATTTCAGGGGCAAAATGGGATTGTTGCAAATTTCTATAGCTTACATTCATGGATGGGACTCATTTGTATATCCCTCTTTGGAGCTCAGGTATTCTTCTTTTTTGTACTTCATAATTTGTATTTTCCAGCAAATGCTAGTTTTTGGGACTTGAATCCGGAACTTCTTTCTTGCACTCCATTTTTTTTTTAAGAAATACTTTTGGTCTGTTTTCTTATATAGTTTAATACTAGTGTCTCTATCTATCATAAATCACCACTACTGAGTAGCTGGATTAAATGGAGGAGATTAATGAAGACAATGCACTCTTCCTCTTTTTCAGTAATGTACTAGTGTTAGTGTATTATTTTTCTGGGTAAACAAATACTAGAATGTCCCAACGGAAACAATGATCATGTTACAAAACTTTAGAGTAGTACTAGTTTAATACGACCTTAACAATGATTTTGGAACTGTATATATTTTGTAATGTAAAGTCCGATTAGTTATAATAATAATAATAATAATAATAATAATAATAATAATAATAATAATAATAATAATAATAATAATAAGATAAATAATTGTTTTTCACTAATTCTTTTTGGAAGGATTTTTATTTTAAACATTTGGAAGGATTGAATATATTTTTCAACTTTGAGTAGTGTCGGAATTTTTTTTCATATCCTATATTTAGAAAAATAATTTATTTTAATATTATTTTGAAAAAAATATTAGAAGCATAAATTTTTTTATTTTTGAAATAAAATTCGAAATCAAAACCTGTTTAATTATTTCCCTTTATTTGAAAACAACAATGTTATTTGGACAAAAAAATTTAAACAAAAATAGATAAAAACCAACTTACAATATCAATTAACTAAGTTTTTTAGGTCATTAACCAAGTGATCAATTAACAAAGTTTTTAATCAACGCTCAAAAAAGCGTGAATAAGCAGGTTGACTAATGATCTAAAAAACTTAATTAATTGGTGTTATAAATTAATTTTTGTCTATTTTTTACTGAAATTTTTGGCTACATAACATTATTTATTTGCAAAATAATGAAATAGTTGTTCTTCATTTGGAACCGTGCAAGTAACGTGCAAGTAACGTGTTGTATTTATTGTTAACTAGTGACGAAATAGATAAATTATTTTCATGATTTTATTTTTTGAATAAATAAAGACTGACATCGGCTGGCTGTTGGATATAATAAATTAAGAAAAAGAATACACTTAGCACTTGAAAAGATGTGGGTTTCCGATAGAATAATTATTATAGGCTCGTGTTTCTTTCGACCATTTAGCTATTCACTAGAACTCCTTTTATGAGGTAAAAAGACTAATATGCTTTTAATAAAACCTTTGATTTTATTTTTATAAAACATAAATGCTGTTCGTTCGACGTCTGACTTGGTAAAACAGGTTGATTTCACCGCAGACCGAGTGTATTATTTTCAAAGACAACCCCTAAAGCTTTTTTTATTAGGTTGAGCACGGTGGCGAAGCAGGTTCGATCTGCCTGATGGCGAACCTAAGCGTGTTCTCACTAAAATCATTAAAATCGAGATAATTGAAACAAAACAATGCAAATCGAAACTAAGCGTGCTCATTTGGGTATTTCACAAAATCGTAAGTTGAATTCCAATCCATCGAGAAAAATTTGAGGCAATGTTGAGTTCCAATCGATGATAGTAAGCTTAAGTGGCGATCGATTAATCAATTATAAATAAAATTTTTAAGTTTTAAACCATTTACATGACTTTGAGTAGAACGATAGTATTTGTTTTGTGAGGTTTTATGGTACAATCATTAATAATATTATTCATCATTGTATCTCATCATTATTGAAAATAAATGTTGGCTTGTCACTTGTGAATTATATATTTTGCTTATTCGAAAAAATCTATAGATTAGTTTTAGAGATGATGATGAAGAGGAAGAAATAGGTACCTTGAAAAAAAGGGGTTTTGTGAGGTTCGGTGCTCAAATAACCGAATTGGTTTATGCACTTGTAGTGTGCCAACTTGTTAAAATATAGCGTTAGGGGATTTTTAATTTGAGGGTATTTTGGGAATATTAAAGGGTTAGGGGTGTCAGTGAGTATTTAGGGGTTGGAAGAAACATGAACCTTATTATAAACATGTGGGTCTACAAAAGAATAATTGTTAATTTGGTTTCTACCAACACCCCTCTTTTCTTCTAACACACCACCAACCCCTCTTGATTACAATTAGAGCTATCAATCTTGGCTCAGCCCAATAGCTGACCGGTGTCCCGATGAGTCTGATTTTATTTGATACTCCATCCGATCCACAATATAAGAGAAAAAACACTTTTAGGTTCATTCAATAAATATTAAAGGCGTGATACATTATTTATTGAATGAACGCAAAAGTGTTTTTTCTTCTGTATTGTGAATGGGGAAGAGTATTTATTATAGAAATAATTTGTCTACAAACAATTATATAACAAGCGATTATGTTATAAACACTTACTTAAATTATTTATCCAAACACGACCTTAATATTTCTATGCACATTTGCAGTGGCTAATAGGCTTCTTAAACTTTTGGCATCGAGGAGAGGTGCGAAGAGTGAGGATAAGGATCTTACCATGGCATGTATTCCTTGGCCTATACACTTATGCACTGGCAATAGCAACAGCAGAAACTGGATTGCTAGAGAAGTTGACATTCTTACAAACACAGAGAAATGTATCCAAGCACAGCACTGAATCCATGGTTGTTAATAGTTTAGGCCTTGTTCTTGCTCTTCTTAGTGGCTTTGTTATTTTGGCTGCTGTTTCACCTAAGTATCACATGTTTGAAAACAAACTTTTTTACTCAGATTCCAGATGTTTGTCATCTTGATAAAATACTCACTACTCTTGCTCATGCTTCAGTAATAGTAACACATAAATGTTAGATCTTTTTATTTTTATTTTTATATAATTGAATTTCAATATTTCATACTAGAGTTATTCAATTATGGTCACAACTTAATTCTTGACATTATAAAAATAAACAAGATTAAGGCTTTATTTGTTTGAAAACAAATAAGCTATAAGTCACCAGATGATAAACAAACTTATGATTGATAGTTTATAGTTGAGAAACAGACTGTTGCAACAGTGTGGAAAACAAATAGAAATTATGTTGAGTCGCGGACTAAATCGATCTCTTTAAGACGTTTCGCGTTTCTAACTTAGTTGTGCAGGTCTAATATAGTTTGTCGCCCTCGAGATAAAACAGACATTTGTAGAGTATAGTCCTCCCTGCGCTCAGAAGAACCATCAAATTCACACTCCCTTATTATTATTTCACTATTCGGAACTGTATTAGGGTGTCCGAAAAAATGCCAACCTAGGCCTCAGAAAACCGAGGAAAGCCCCAACTCGCCATAGGAGACCTTGGCGGACCGAGGAGCGCAATCGACACCAAAGAAGGTAGACATAGCACCAGAGAAGGCTCTGTACCGAATGCACCGCCGTACGTACCATGCATAGATCGAGACGTGTCTGCAAAGAAGAAAAATAAGGAGGACTTGGCGACCAACCATTGGCCCGTGCTGAAGTAGTAGTCGCACTACCATCTCGGTGACAGACACACAAGACAGTGATCCCCAGCTATGTAGAACACTCTAGGACTCCTCTTGTATTATAAATAGCGCATGCTATTATTGTATTAGAGATCTTTGGTTTACGTATTTTTGGAGGTATCCCTTAGTAAGGCTATATCCTTAAGGGTCGCACCCCCTCCCCCAATTTTATACACCAGGAAATCGGCACCCACCGAGGGGCTGTTGGTACAAACTCCTTTCCTGGCGGTCTCACAAGAAAAAAGCTGAGTGCTTATACTAAAGTCATGGTGGAAACGCGTCGTTTGAACCAGACTAATGATAGCGACATGGAGGAGCCGAACGAGGAAATGCAGCACATTAGAAAATCTTTTTATGTTCTGGAAGAACACAACGTAGAGCAGCGGCGCAAAAATCAAAACCAGCTTCTCCAAACGCAGACCATGGAGGCCTGCGAGCGTGAACTTCAAGATCAGATAAAGGCTCTGCGAATCTCCCAAACCCCTACAGGAACAAGAGCTCCCATGAAGACTTTCCAACCATTTTCTGAAGAAATCCAAGCCGTAGTGGTCCCTCAATGCTTTAGTCATAACGGCTTTCAACGGCTCCGGCGATCCACACAACCATTTCACCGCTTTCCTGACTCAAATGTTCATCAATTGTGGTGGAGATGCTGTTAGCAGCAAAATGTTTGCCAAACGTTGAAAGACGCAACACTTCGTTGTTTCATCGGCTTATTCCTGAGATACATCACCAACTTTGAAAACTTAACTAGTCATTTCACTGCTCAGTTCTCAGCCAATCGAGGAAAGCAAACTATATTGTCTGACTTGTTCGACCTCCGTAAGGCCAAGGTGGTCCACTTAAAAGCTTCTTGTCTCACTTCAAGAACATTACCATACGGGTCGATGAGCCGAACAATAAATTCTTTGTTGCAGCCTCCATCAAAGGTCTGCGTATGGGAACTTTTAGTGAAGCTCTTGAAGTGACTAAGTTGCACAAGAAAGGGGGGGATTGAATTGTGTGACTTTTTAAAATTTAATTCCTGCAACCTTCTTAAATGTTTCTCAAGATAACTTGGATAAAAGAAGGTTGAATGTTAGTTCCACAAACAACAAGTAAATATGACAGTAGTGAACGATAATTAACTTTGATGATTTTAGATGTCTTTTCCTTATAGAAAGAGAGTTGTTTTCTATAATCAACCTTCTGTTGAGGTAACCTTCTGTAATTAACCTTCTTTTGGCACATTTGAACTTTGAAAAACACTTGGTTTATTTGTAGAGCCAAGATTTTTGCTATGGTTCTTATTTCCTGTTCTTTTACACACATGATTGAAACTTGTTAAATCATAATAAGTTTTTAGAAAACTTAACTCATTCCTTTAAGTTTGTATCATCAAAACATGGAAAGAGATTTTCATTTCTACAATCTCCCCCTTTTTGGTGATGACAAACTTGAGAGTATGTTTTAAGTTTTCTGTTTCTCAGGAGTAGACATTTTAATACACAGTGAATAAATTTAACACATGCATAGCAAAAGGATAAATATCATGTAATAAGTGCAGTAAACACGATTACATAGTTTTGATAATTATCAGTTATAAACCATAAAATAGCACAAAATATCATGTCCAAAAGATAATTAAAGTGTCAACAGAAACCCCAAACTATCACATAACTAAGTAGCTAAGTAATCTCCATTCTCCCCCTTTTGTCAACAACAAAAAGGAGGGAAGACAAAGAAATTAAGTTGCTACTTGGTAGGAGAAGAATTATCCAAGGAGTTTGAGGATGAGGCAGGTTGAGGAATATCCTGGAAAGGTTGAGGAGGAGGGAAATCAGGTACTGCTACATTAGGAACCATAGTAGGCACTATGTTCGCATCACCCATTCTTTGGTAGGCATAGTTTCTACGTGCTTCAATCTATTTTCTTCTTTGGAGTATGCCAATGCTCATAAGAAGCTTGTTGTTCTGAACCCCCATCTTTTTCATTTGCTTCTCATGTTGTGCCCTCATCTTCTTCATTGCATCCAAAACCACCTTCTTGTCAGCATAGTTGAAGGAATCATCCTTGTCAACTGATGGTTTACTACTTAGTGGTGCTTTGTCAGAAGAGGAGAGTGGTGCATTCATTGTTTGGCCGAAGGAGCCAAGAGATCCAAAGTGTGTGGGCAAATCAGAAGGTAGTTTTGAAGGACACGATCCTTCGGGCATTCTTAGTGCTGGAAAGAGTCATAGATGGGAGAAAACATGAATCTGTGGATATTTTCAGAAGCAAGAGTATTACTAGGTGAAGTCTTAGGATTGTCACGCCATTGTGAGAATAAATTTGCCATTTGTTCATTGATCCTTGAATGTCCTGATGGAGTGGTGCAAGTGTAGATTCAGCAATAGGATCAATAGAAGGTGTTGGAGTGTGAAGCAACTCTGTGAGGGCAATAGAGGCCATGATTTCAGGACTAGTAGCTTGATTTTCAGGATTTTCTGGTGTAAGTTGATCTTCAATGTCTCTAACTACTTCATGAACAGCTTGAGAAATAGGAGATTGTGGACTTGCATATTCATTTCTCTGTTCCTCATTCACTTGTGATTGGTTTGCATTAAGCTCCCCTTGAGCTTGATCCTCTGTTATACCTTCTGCAGTTCCATGTTCCTCGTGAGAGGAAACATATGGAACTAGAATAACTTCTTGAGAGAAAGGATAGTACATAGCTCTATCAGAAGGTTGGGTGTCAACAACAGAAGGTTCTATGTGAGGATTTGGTTCTGGAGATTGATTTCTTTCACTAGGAGGGTTGGTTTCAGGAGTTAAGTTTGCTTGGTTAGAAGACATGTATAGCACTAAGTCAGTGCAGGGCTCATCTGTAACACCCCCTTTCCTCATATTATAATTTAGTTAAAATCAGAGTTCAAAAATTGTTTTTCTTTTAATAAGATACATCCTCAAGGGAATGCTACGTTCACCAAAAACATCAAACTCCACTTTAATCTAATCAACAATACTTTTCATTAATAAATATAATTGCGTGATACATAACACGACTTAAATGGGGCAAACCCTCAAAACATCGGTTCCTCTAACCAATCCTACATCACCAATATCTTTAAACCTAACTAAACAATAACAAGACAACTATAACTACTCGTCCCCCCAGTGCTACGCATCAGAGCAATACGCCACACCCAGACTGAGTAAGGAAGAACCTTCACTTGGGATCACCTGCACGTTGCCGACATAAGAAGCAACATAGAAAGCAGAAGGGTGAGTCTCTAACACATATAATAAAATGTATGATAAACATTATGTTAGAGAAAGGCAACTAGAAACACCCCTACTCACTAGACCAACACACCACATCAAGTTATAACACCTCAACTCGTAATCCACAAAAGACATCACCAAATGCATGAGTGTATGCATGAATGCAACCCAACACCAAGGGTATAATGCATGTGTACCATCATCGGCTTAATGGTACCTTCATCGTCGCTATTTTGCCTTGAAGGCGTCATTGTCGCTAATGATATGAAGACCGAAGTCTAACATATCGAGGCCGAAGCCTATCATCGTCGCTAGATGCATAATGAGGCATGAGACTCCATGACAATGCATCAACCACAAACAATCACACCATGTATGAATTAACATCGTCACTTTGATACAATGGCCAAAGCCCATATCCGTCGCTTTGAGCATAGCTCCAAAACCGCAGCCTTCGTCGCTTAATTCACCAACACCTCATCAAAAGCACTATGGCTAACATCACCACATCGTCACTAGCTCTATGGATTACACCAACACATCGTCACTTAGCTCTATGGCTTACACCAACACATCGTCACTTTGCTCTATGGCTTACACCAACACATCGTCACTTAGCTCTATGGCTTGCACCAACACATCGTCACTTAGCTCTATGGCTTACACCATTACACATATCCATAGCTCTAAGGCTAACCTCAATACATTGGTCCCTAGCTCTATGGCTAACTTCAACCTCACCGAACACATCGGCCTTTGGTCACCAGACCCATCGTCCTCAACAACAACAACCTCATCATCGATTGGCAAAGACACCTTTGGCGCGAGCAGTGACAACGCGCACGGGCAACCTAGCGCAACACAGCGCCACAACAGCTCAACTCGGCTCCCTGATCGACAACCTGGTGCAACACAACGCCACAACAGCACAGCTCGGCTCCCCAGAATTTAACACAGGCGCACTGGGCAGCGCGCAATGGCGCCCTGCTCTTCACCACACTCCCACTGCACTTCGACACCAAAAGTAGTAGACTAAACTATCACTACAAGGACCTAACCATCACATAAGGACCAAAAGTCACCTAAGGACTAAACGTGCTTCACAATTCAACAACTTAGACGTACTCGGCACCCAAACAACACCCAAAATCGCTGCGCTGGTAGCATCTGCGCGCTACACCGGCATCAGAACGGCACCTCGGCACACTCACTCTGCACCTCGGCACACATACACTACCCTTCGTCACACCACACTGCACTTTGGCGCACCACACTGTACCTCGACACCACCACCTCGGTTACTCTACACTTGAACACACCACACTTAAGCGCAACACCTCACTTCGGCATCTACACTTATGCACACTACACCTTAGCACAACACTTCACCTCGGCTACTACACTTAGGCACACTACACCTAAGCACGACACTTCACCTCGGCTACTACACTACCTCGGTTCACTATACTTCGACACATTACACTTTGATACACCTACCATTCAACACCTACACTTCGGTACCTTCACACCTCGGTAATTATGCACTATACCTCAACAACTGCACTTCAGCAACTACACTTAGGTATATATAAGCGCTACACTTCGGCAACCACACTTCGGTTTACCTACGCTACACCTCGGCAACTACAAGTCGACACCTATGCTTCAACTCACACACCTTAACACTTCGTCACCTATACTTCATCACACCCTTCGTCACTTACGTTCAACACTTACGCTTCGTCATGTCTAAACAACGACACTTACACTCCAATACATCTACACCTCAATCCATACACCTCGGTATATATACACTATACCTCGGCAACTACATTTCGACTTAGACACACTACACCTCGATACATCTCCCATTCAATACACCTATAGTTTGACAACACCAGATTCGACATCCATACACTTCAATTCAATACATCTCCACCTCGGCAACCCCACCTTAGTATATATACACTATACCTTTGATAATTACATTTTAGCCTACATTCACTACACTTCAATTCATCCATACCTCGGTTATACTTACTCAATTTACCATCACTCACCTCAGTTACACTACTTCACTTGACCATTACTCACCTTGCCACACTTCCTCACTTAACCATTACTCACCTCAGTACTACACTACATTCAGTTACACTTCTTCACTTCACCATCAATCACCTCGGTTATACTACTTCGGCACTTACATACTTGACGCACACACGCTACGACACACACAATACTACACTGACACACTTATGCTTCTCGGCACACACCTTCTCGGCACACAGTAGTATTTCACTACGCATGGCGCAACACTTCTCTTCAACACAGGCGCACCACTTCACTTCAAATGGCGCACTAGACGCCTGACCCTCATCTTCCCTCTTCTCTTTGATTCTCATACTAAGATCAAACTTAAACACAAATACTATGCACATATTCATTCTAAATTTATTCAACACACATCAAAGTACTCTACAAAGGGCCAATGAAGCAAGTGTCGCCACGGGGTGAGGGTTCCTCAGCTCCCATTTCTCTTCTAGGTCTCTCATCTGACCAACTCACCAACAACACATACACACATCACAACTTCACCAAAGTGAAGCAAACACAACATCAAATCACACAACAAGCAACACAAACAACTCAGAAATCATCCTAGAGTCTAACTCACACATAACACTCATCATATACTCTATTATAGATGAAAGAGAGCCCTCTTACCTCAATAGATTGAAGAATAGGTACTCTTTCCACCAAGACTTCAAGATCCCCCCAACAATCAGCTCCTCTTCCTTGAACTTAAGCTCTCCACGCCAAACTCCTCTCTTCTTTTTCCTCGGCTATCGCTCTCTCTCTCTACTCTCTTACTTTACTCTTTGACTTTTCTTGGTATTGAATGCAAATGATCTTCTCTCCATCGACACTAAACATATATCCAGCACATGGGCCTCTTAATGGATCATGGGCAGCTAATCACACTCCCTCCATTACTTGCACTACTCCCTCTTTTAATTAAATTACCACTCACTCTTTACTAATCACCACTCCTCATTTACATCAAACACCACCTAAATACAATAAAACTCCAAATTAATCCTTTGACTTAACAAAATGTTGTAAGCCTTAAATAACTCAACTAAATAAATTTTTTGAATTATTTTTGGGGTGTTACATCATTAATATTGTTAGGAGATGGGTGTTGGTCTTTTTCAGAAGCTTCTGGTACCATTGGTTCAGGGGTGTGTTCTTTCTCAATTGGGCTTTGTGTTTCATTTAGGTTCAATGAAGTTTCAAATACTTCTTTCCAGCTTTGAGAAGGTTCTGTTTCAAGCATTTCTTCAAGTGAGGGGTTGGGAGGAGCTACTCTTATGGGCTCAGTCATGGTAACTTTCTCAGAACCTTGTGACTCCCCCTGAGGAGTTGCCAAGGGTGTATTTTCTGAGATAAGAGGAGATGTTCTAGTGTTTTCAACAAGTGGTTCTGTGTTTAAGTTTGGTTCAATGATTGGTTCATTTTCAACAATGTTATTTGTGCATGCGTGTTATGAAAGTTGTAACCAATATTGTTGATTGTTTCCTTGTTATGTGATAGTCTTTGCTATTTTAGTTTCGGTCTTATGTTCCTTATATGGTTTGGACGCTCTTTCTCACCCGTGCACCACTTTTTTAGATTAAGTTACAGGTGTCGTCCGAGTAGCCTAATTGCTCTGACCATGTGACATCGGGATTGGGGTTGTACTCTTATTGTATAATTAAGATATTATTGTTATCATTTGAAAGAAATGTTTCATCGTCTTAGCCTTGAATTTTATTAAAAATCGTGTTTATACGATTTAATGAATTTGATGAAATCTTTTACTTGTGAGAAGAATTTCAGGAAAATGAATTGATAATTTTATTTTAAAAAAAAAATTCACTCGTTCCTTAAACATAGGTTGGTGGCTAGGGGATTTCAGCAAAAAGAGGGAATAGACTATAGTGAAGTCTTTTCCCCAGTTGCAAGGCACGAAAGCATAAGGCTGGTAACAACTTTGGCTTGCAGTAGAGATTGGGAATTGTACCACATGGATGTTAAATCCGCATTCCTAAATGGACCACTATAGTAAACACTTTTTATCTCACAACCTCGAGGTTGTAAGATAAAGGGTAAAGAGAGGTTTGTGTTTCACCTACATAAGGCACTGTATGACTTAAATTAAGCTCCTAGAGCTTGAAATAAAAGGATAGAATCCTTTTTCACTGATATTGGGTTTACTAGCGTCAAAAAAAAGATATTGGGTTTACTAAATGCACTACAGAATTTGGGGTTTATATTAAAGGAAATATGGACACTTATCTACTAAATGTGTGCCTATATGTTGATGATTTGTTACTAACAGGAAGTTGTCCTATGGAGATTACTAAGTTCAAAACCTCTATGAAAAGGGAGTTTGAAATGACAGACCTAGGCAGGTTGTCATATTTTCTGGGATTAGAAGTCCTAAGGGTACCTGAAGGGATAATCCTACATCAAATGAAATATGCTAGAGAAGTGTTGGCTAGGTTTGAGCTAACCGTCTGTAACTCTGGCACTAACCCAGAAGAGGAAAATTTGAGCAAAAAGGAGACTGACAGTTGTACTAAGATTGATCCTACATTCTATAGACAGATTATAGGTTCCTTGATTGGTGTGGAGACCAGTTAGATAGAAGAAGCACATCTAGATATATTGTTAAGTTTCAAGGAGCTTCCATATCTTGGAGCTCCAAGAAACAAAGCATTGTGGCTTTGTCCTCATGTGAGGCAGAGTATATTGCAGGTTGGGCAGCTGCTACCCAAGCAGCTTGGCTTGAAGCATTAATCAAGGAGCTACAGGTTGAATTAAGTCAACCCCTTAAAACTAGCAAGGAATCCAATTTGACATGGTAGAACCAAGCATATCGAAGCCAGGTTCCATTACTTAAGGGAGAAGGTTACTAATGGGAAGCTACTGGTGGACTACTGCTCTACAAAGGAGAAACTTGTTGACTTGTACACAAAGGCCCACAAAGGAGAAGAATTTGTCAAACTTAGAAGAGAGATAGGTCTAGTTGCTTGCTAACTAAGAAAGCAACATCTAAAGCTATTACTTAGGGGATTGTGCTAAGTTGTTTAGGTTTTAAGGCTATTCCCAGAGGCTTGTTATGGTGTATGTAGTTCTCTCTCTCTCTCTCTCTCTCTCTCTCTAAGTCTAAGCTTAAGTATGATTCTACTAAAGTTAGGGCTTTTGAGATTAAGGGAGGGTGTTAGGTTTTAATCACAAAAATCCTAATTCCCTCAAGTGTTCAACAACTATAAATCTAGCTATTGTGAATTGTCCAATTAGTGACAGGTGTTATACAAATTCAGTTACAGTTTAAGTTTGTTGAAACAAACTTAAACATACCAAACTAACTCTACCTAACCTAGTTCTACTTGTATATATACATTCAGAAAGCAATAAAAGTACATAGCAACTAATTTTTCTACATCTATGTTTACAAATTATTTTTCTACTTTTACAATACTCCCTGTGTGTCCATTATTGCTAAGCGTCTTCCTTAAAGACCTTCATTCTTGTATGTGTAAGAGTGTACCTTGGAAGAAAACATCAAGCTGAGTTAGAGTTTGATTAACAGTGACGATAAGTGAGGTTACAAAGAAGCAGTAAAGAGAGAAGAAGAATCTTACCGTTTCTGTGTGTGCTTGTGGAGTTTTTTTAGAGTTGTGAAGTCATCTTCATCTCAAACCATTAGTTTGAATACATGCAAAAAAGAAATCCAAAGAGTTAGGGTTTGCATGTACATAAACAGTTAAATGAAGATAAAATCAAAAGCAAAGACGATTTTATACCTATGATAGTGGTGTGATTGAAACCCTATCAAGTTCCTGAACCTGTATTATCAAGAACCCGGAATTAGGGTTTAGGTGCTTTCAAACGAAACAAAAACGTAGAGAAGGTTTGAGAGGTTTTTGCCTTCGTTGATGCTAGTTGAGACTTTCGCTCTTCATTAATCATCAGTTACATGCATACAAGCAAACAAACAAAAGTATTTCAGTTAAACAGAGTTGGGGTTTTCAGAGCAACAACCAAATCACTGAAATCTTAGGTCTTTCATGAATTACCAATTTCTACATTGACATTGAAGCATCGTGTAGCTTCTATGTCGTTGATTTATCCAGAAATCAACGTAGAGAAGAAACCCTAGTAGAGCTTTGGTAAGTCTTGTGAAGAAGACGAAGTGGTAGTAGAGAGAGCGAATAAACGATGCATCTAGGGTTAAGGAAGAGTTAAATACTGCGGGTCAGAAATCAGGTTTGTGTTATACGAATAAAGGTCTGTTGGGTTCCACATAACTCGGTGTTATCAAACTGGGTCTAGAGAAGTGGACTGGGCTCTACATCTTGGGCTTAAATTTCACCCCTGCATTTTGCAAATACACCCCAGTAAGTAATTTCAACACACCAAACCCCATCACTGAACAAGGTGCTTTTGTTAACCCCACCACCTAAACCACCATATCTGAAATTCTATGGTACAGTCATAGAGATTCTGTTCCAGCAACATCACAAAACCCACACAGCAGCTCAATCTCACCCATGTGATAAAAGCACAATTTGTGTGCTATGAAAGGAGCACTCTTGACCGCCATGTCTCCCACCAGAAGAGTCTAGATGCACCCCACAATCAACCATCCTCCACAAATTCCGAAAATATATGCCAGTTGTCTTACATTTTAAAAATTACGAATCAATCCAAAAATACTTCAGCTGCTTAGGCGTTTTGTACATGATTTGGATCCTCTCCTTCTCACTCACCCTACATCTCCCTCCATCCTCTCTATCTCTCTCTTAAATTCACACTCTCTCATCATTATTTATAATTTCTTAATTATTTTCCATCTCCTTTTACCCTTGTATTTTGTGATGGAGAGGAAGGAGGGAATGAGAAGATTCAAACACTTTTGTGCACACGCGTTTCCTAACAACTTGCCAATCACAGGGCAAAAAATTTTCCACGCGCCTTTTGAAATGCTGCTGCTGCCACAGGTTTTGCAAGTCAATGATTGGCAAAACATTCCAAATGTTATGGCTGCTCATGCCTTAAAAGAATCGGTTTATCTAATTATTAGAAAATAAAATTACTCATCATTACTATCATTTATGCTCAGCCTGGCGCATTCCCATATTCCATGCTACATGTTTGCATTGTGTCGAGTTTGGCTAATCAACTTGGCATGTATTAACTTCCTTGGTATTTTATATAAGCACCTTATTCATTCCATGTCTTGCAATATGCTGACCACTCATACCCAATTAAGAGAATTCTTTTCAAAAAGTATTGGAATGGAACACGTTGATCTACGAGGACAAGTTGCCCATACAATGACATGGACAAATAGAGCTGTTTTTTTTTTGACAATGGACAAATAGAGCTGTTGGTTGTGCATTTTTTACACTGAACTAAAATTTGGGAGTGGACAAAAATGGGACCTCAGAGGATATTTGGATTCATTGACACTGATCTGTTCCTCCCAATTCAAGGAGTGGGACGCTAAATAAAATTCCTTTACTACAATGGCTAGCTCCCTTCAATCCAAACAGTGGGATCCAGGGAAGTTTGTCCTTCCATCATTTTCAACCTTGAGAACAAAGTTGTTGTGAATGGGAATGGAATGTAATAACGTCAAGAAATGCTCCAAATACCTAAGAGACTATGTGACCTAAGAAGAAGCATCTAGAAGGCATATGAGTCACCATTTTATATTTCTTTATTTTGTCTTTTAGTTAGACATTTGATTCATTATCTTTTTAGCACACTATGTATTTGAAGTGCTATATATACCTTGAATGTAAAAGGCAAATCCATCAATGAAAATAATGTTAAGAGTTTTTTTTTTTCTTCTCAAAGGAGGTCCTCCCCTCGAAATGAGCATTTTATTTTCAGTTTATTGTGTTTTTGAAGGTTTAGCTATTACTCTATTAGATTAGATACCTTACATTGTCACCATCTTTTTTATCTCAATCCTTCAAAATTATAACCTATAAAAAATATATTAAAAGTGAGATTAAGTTTATTTATGTTTATATAAACATATAAAAAATAAAATATATATATATATAACTAAATGATAAAATATAAAAATAATAAAGGAGAATAAAGGGTCTGTAAGCAAAAATAAAATAAAATAAATCTAAGAATATACATATTGATGTTTTTTTTTAGATAAACAATTTCATTGATAGAAAGCACAAGAAGTGCCCAACTAATACAATGGGAAGGGGGAGGGCCTCCTCAAAACCTCCCAGAGCCAAAACCCATTGGGAAAAAGACTCCGGGAGGAAAAAGAGTACCCCGCACAAAAAATTGCACAACAGTGAGAAAAAGCCGTCCTAGCCCACTGCTTCTCCCCCTTCTAAATATTTATAACTTGAATATACATATTGATGTAGTCTTCCTTTGTGGGTCTTACATCATTTTTCCTCCAAAATTCTCCCCTCCCCTCCCTTTTGGCACCAAACCCTCTACTTTCCCTCCAAAATTCTCCCCTCTCTCTGTGCTTTTTTTGGGGTATTACTTTCCCCACTCCCCCTCCCACTCTTTCACACCCCTTAACAAATTTTATTCCAAAAATAACCTCGCGTGAAACATTGAGTTCACGTGTTTAATGACGGTTCGAACAACAGCATGCAAACACAATAAAATTGGTGAATGTGGTGCGAGGGTCCATTATTTGTTGCATCGGTTAACAGCATACGAACGAAATAAAATAGGGTCTTCGAACAAGGTTATGCGAACCGGTTCGAGTGACCCCATTCGAACAGGTTAAATTACACACAAGAAGGTGTGAAGTCAATTTTTAACTCACGCAGACGATGTCGTTCGAACGGGTTCGAAGCCCGGTGTTCGAACACGTGAAAATTCTTGAAAAAAAAGACGCTTTGACTGACCTTTTGGTCATTTCACACCCTTATAGGGTGTGTTTTGAGTAGGATGGGGAGTGGGAAAAGCAAAACCCTTTTTTGTTGCTTTACCTTCATTTTGTTTGTTATTTCTTTTGATGAGTTCGGCCCAAATCTTAAAGAACTCATCTTTCATTTAGTTTATTTATTTTTTGAATCGAGTATTCTCTGTGCTCAACTGCAAAGACAAATACCTCGATCCGGATAGGATCACATGTGCGACAAAGTTCTCCCTCAAAATTTTTAACCCTGTTGCATTCTCAATGTTGGATTTGAATCCAGAACCTTGATTAAGCTAGAAGAGACCCTTACCATCTCATCCAAACGCCCTTTGGTTTTCATTTATTTTATTTGATTAATCTAAATTTTTTTAGTAAACAAAAATACAAAATAAAACAGTCTACAATTTACACCCTTTTGTTCTATTCTACGCCCCTTATTGTGTTTTTATCAGCGGCCTTTTCTTTTCGAGTCATCGACTAGTGGTTAAGACTATGGGGTTGTCATCACTTTGGGCTCTGCTTTTCGCACCACCTTATTTTAACTTAAACAACCCCGTGTTTTTATAAAAAATGGATAACTTCAATTTTTGGGCCTTAACAATGTCTAAAATACGAATTGTACCCTTAAGTTCTTTCACCGTCTATTTTTCTTATATAATGTCTATTGACAGTATTGTGTTTATTTTGTTAGTCGAAAGAATTGAGGGGTTGGTGCAAAATTTTAAATTCAAGCGGTTGAAACAAAAATCATTTAGGAAAATAGGTGGAAATATTTATTTTTTTAGGGAGGTATTAATTAAGTTATCAAAATTTTAGAGGGTGCAACTGCACGACCCTATAGTACCTATGTCCCTAGGTATGGAAACAAAACTCGTACCTGCGGGTACCCATCGACCCCGACCCGAGTTTGACGGAGAAAATCCGTTTTGACCGTGTAACACCCCCTTACTATTAATACTACTTAGCTTATTAAATCAGAGTTTTCAAAAAAACACTCAAGGAGTGCTACATTTTTCTACATGAATTTCAACCAACAAACAATACAATTAATTGCGCAGCTAAACAGTGAAGTGTAATGTACATATAGTACCTCGGCTCAGAAGGAACCGAGCTCAACAAGTAACAGGTTATTAGTTACATCATAGTTAAAATAATACATGTTTCCAAAACTGACATAGGTTTATAACTCAAAATAATCTACATAATAGACCACTACGCTACTCATTTGATGTTACACTACCGGAGCAATGACGACGCTTAAAGCGATTAATCGAGTGAGGACTCGACCTCCACTCGGGAATACCTGCAAGTTGCCACATGAGAGCAACATAAAAGCAGTAGGGTGAGTCTCTAAACACAAATAGCAATGTTTATAACAAGCCTCATGCTAAAACAAACATAAACGGCACCTCAACTCACACAAAGCAAATCATCTCAGCAGGCTATGACACCTCAGTTCATACCACAAAATAATACCACAATCAGTGCATGATTTATATGAATGATGCAGGCCCATACTTTCAGGGCATATGCATGATGGATCCATTAAGACCGAAGTCTTCTGCTATCACCTTCGGACCGAAGTCCTTAGGACCGAAGTCCTCTGCTATCACCTTAGGACCGAAGTCCAAGACCGAAGTCTTCGCTATCACCTTATGCTTATGATTTATGCGCGACGCCATGAACAATGCATACCACACAACACATACATTATTCCATTAAATCATAACACAATTTCCGGTACTCACCAATTAGACCGCATGACCTTTTATTCATAAATAGGACCTAAGTCCTCTGCTCACCTCTAGGACCAGAAGTCCTCTCGCATTCACCATTTCATTTATTTAATGCCCTCGGGGACTTCATCATTTATTACTCCTCTACTCATAGCCCTACGGCCAAAACAACTCTCATACATCATTACGGCACTAAGCGCCGACGCCCCTACATCGCCAACGGCTCCATAGTCGTCGCCCACTCAACGAGAACCTCGACACTCAAGCATTTGACTAACAAATCAATCCGAGTACTCAACGTCACTTAGGACCAAAACTACACCTAAGGACCAAAACGACACCTATCGCTCCATTGCTTGGACTTAACGCCACCATCGCCGCGACTCACCGTCGCCTCTCGCGTTGAAAACGCCGAACATAACTCATACGCAGCACCTCGGTACCCATTTGACACCCCGGCAAGGACACAACACCTCGGCACACTGACTGTACCTCGGCTCACTACTATTTCAACACTTATGCCTTCGTCATACTCAAACTACGATTACTCTATGGTCGACATCTCCTACGCATTACTTCGCCTATTTACCGACTCCAACTACGCTAGATTCGAATACACTCGCTGGAATTGCGCTAAGTTCGACCACCCTAGTCTCGCTTTATACCGACTTCGACTATGTTGATCTCGGAATAAGCCTAACTTCGACTGTACTAGTTCATAGCAACTCCACCTAAGTACATACACCACCCAACTCGGCATATACACCTCGGCTTACCTACTCTGCACACCGGTAACCACAAACCGGCCTTACGCTTGGCTTCAAGTTCACTGATTTCATCACTTAGCTTACTTACGCACTACCTCGTCTTCCAACCCTCACTCACGCTTCATTTAATTACGTTACCTGTCAACACTTAGGATTACACCGAGGCCTCTCACCTTACACGCCTCAACTACACCGACTCCAACACTCTTTTGGTTAGCCAATTGCACTTCAACCCTTAAGTCTCCCTGTGCGTCTAGTCTTTCTCCTATTCTTTCTCCTTAGTTCTCAGTCTATGATCAAACCTACACATCACTATCACACAAGTTCTTCTACGTAGCTAATCCAATAAACTCATCACCGACCTCCACGAAGGTGATACAGCAAGCCTAGCTCACTAGGACTGAGAGTTCTCAGCTCCCTTGTCTCTCCCTTGCCTCTCACGATGATCAACTCATCCCAACATCACCAAAATGAATGAGACACAGTCAACGCAAGCACCAAACAACACACATACAACTCAGAATACAAACACATGCTTGCTCACACACAAAGTCTATCATACATACAGAACTATAAATGAATAGAGAGCCCCCTTACCTCAAAAGATTGAAGAAGTAGCGTTCTCTCCACCAAGCCTTCCCGATCTACCAAGAATCGCCAACCCTCACCAACAATCCAGCTCCTCCTCCTTAGCATTGAGCTCTTCCACGCCAAGCTTCCTCTTCCTCTTCTTCTTCTCTCTAAAAGCTAATCTCACCTACCACCTTTTTCTCTCTTACTCTCCCTTTGACTTTCTTAGATTTTATTGGAGTTAATGTCTCCTCTCCTTCGACACACTCCCTTTAAGACATGCCTATGGGCTTCCAATGGGCAATGGGCCTAACTCTCATGGGCCTCTAATTACACTCCCTCCATCACTTGCACTACTCCCTCTTTTAATTAAATTACCACTCCCCTTTCACTAACCACCACTCCTCATTTAAATCAAATACCTCCTAAATACCCTAAAACTCCAATTAATCCTTTGACTTAACCAAATGTCGTAAGCCTTAAAGAACCCACTAAATAAATAATTTGAATTATATTTGGGGCGTTACAACTCTCCCCCACTTAGAATGTTTTCGTCCTCGAAAATTTAGCTAATATAAACTTAGTTATGCTCTATCCAGTTCATACCCGAGGTTACATTTGACCCTACCCAATGACAACAAGCATAATTCACAGCAAGGTCCCTGTCGAATTGACAAGAGACACAGAAAGTACACCAAGCAATACGAGACTCAAAATTCACAGCATTCCGACCTTAATAAGACAAAGAATCGCATCGGTATTGACAATAAATTCTACCAGATTACCCTTAACGAAACGCTTAGGTTTCGTCACGTCTAAACGACGACACTTAAACTCCAATACCTCCACATCTCAACCCATACACCTAAACAGACCGACGTCTTCTCACTACGGAGAGTGTCTAGAAGGCAACCCCAAACACCACGAGTACAACACAGAAAACGAGGTCATAGACCCAACACTCAACGTCAGTCCCCTTTGGAACCTCACCACTTAAACACGTCATCACTCACAGCTCTAAGCTGACTTCGCACCTCGGACACAGCCCCTTGGTTATCGTCCAACCCTCCACTCAATACTCCCACAATCGTAGTTCTCACGCTACCTCCACGCCCTCACACCAAACGTAGTGGACTTAAATAGTCACTACGAGGACCACAACGTCACCTAGGACTAAAAAGGACTATCCCATTTCAAACACTTAAGCGTTTTCAGCACCCAACAGCACTCCCAGTTACGCCTGGCAGCGCCTTGCGCAACTGTGGCTTCGAACGGAACCTCGGCATAAGCATCTCTCACCTCGGCACACAGGCACTAGACCTCCTCTCTGCACCATAAATCATCTCGGTATCTATACTTATACCACAACTACCTTACTTATTTCACCTTAGTCTTAACACAACTGGGCTATACTACTTTGATTCACCTTCAATCACCTCAGTTCACCACCTCGGCTACGCCTCCACTTAGGTGCGCACTACCCTTTCAATGGTGCCCTTGCGCGTGACCTCGGTTCCTAGTTACTTCACTTAGGCAACCTATCCTTCCTCACTTCTCTGCCATTCGCCTCAGTTCACTGAGGAACAAACCCATCTTCATCCACCTCGGTTCATCTTAGGGACATCACCTTATCACCATTCAACTCGGCTACTACTCCTTGGTCACTCGTAATGACATCACCTCGTCACAACCCATCTCGGCTACTACCTCAGTTACTCTAGGAAACCACATTTTCTTCGTCATTCACCTCTCCCATTTCACCTTTGGTTGATGGCTACAACTGACACCACTCTTCCACGTTCAGCGCCCTAGCGCCTAGGGTTTTCTCAAACCCCTTTCCCTTACTAGGTCTCTTACAAGACCGACCCTCAACTCAACGCATACATACATCACCATTTCAACAAAAAGGAAACAAACACAACACAAATAACCTCATCTACCACACAAATCGAGTTAACAATCATTTCTAACACCTTAACTCCTACGTAACACTTCATCATACACTTACATTTCTTTGACCATCTACTCTCTTCGGCATATAGCCACGACACTCGCCTCGATTACTAAAGATTTGGCGCACAAGCAATGGGCTCCATCATGACGCAACTGTGCGACTTGGGCACGGCATGGCGCCCTGCTCCGCGCCAAGACTTCACTAGCACACACGCACACACCACACCGAGCACACACTCACTCCTCGGTATCCTCTTATCTACTTCTCGACGACATTAACTGCCCATACATACACTTCACATCAATACATCCATAACTCTACAACACTAGATTCGACATGCTTAAACTACACATACTTACAGTTCAACTCACTTATAGTTCGACATCCTTAATACCTCTTAACCTCGACAGTACATACCTCGACCAGCGTACACTTCACTTAGATAGCTACAAGTCAACCATGCGCTTAAACTCGCACACCCTTACACTATGTCACTTGCACTTCATCACCCACCTCGTCACCTATGACCCGTTTACGCTCACGCCTAAGTCACGCCCTATCTCAAAGACTCTCGCACCTCGGTATAACATGTTAGAGTCGACTCCTTCACCTCGGCTATCATACGCAGACTTGCTTTCACGCCCCACGTCTTGACCCAAACACCTCGGCATAACCATGTTATACCTCGGCAACTACTTGACGACACTCGTGACCGGGTTCTAATTACACCTACGCACCGCCGTCCATCAAATGCGGCTCGACTCGTCCTCTTCAAGTCTATGAACTACGCTTTAACACTTACGTCGTATGCGTTAACCTTCATGCACTTCAAATTTGCCACACTTAGGCATGATTACACTACCCTTAACACCTCTACACCTTTACTTTGTACCAAAACTCTATTCTCGGGTCACCAAAGCCTCTCTCGATTATCCAAACACCATTAATTTATCGTTAGGGAACTACACCATAGTAATCATTTAAAGTACTAATGCTCCTATCTTACATCAATCTATATCTAAACCACAAACAATGCCTTCCTCAGCTCGGCGCTCCTATTCTTCGCACCGAATTTTAATCCTTTAATCATCAAAGTTACACACTATCATCCAGATCCTATATAGGTACCCCCTCGACTACCATACTTTTAAGAACAATTTTTCTACCTTAGGCTCTCCAGAAACCATATTTCTAATTTTTTTTCCAAAAGGCATGCTCTATTTTCTTTGCATGAACTTCAAACCCAAAGTGTCAATCCTTATTTTGACATCTTCCTACTATCAACCCCCAAATCAAACTCCAACATCCATAAGGCACCTATTTATCTAAACATTAATAGTCAACCAAACTTGCACACACCACTCAATCACTCAAGTTGTAATTAGTACATATTCAAAATTTATAATAATTACGAGTTATTGTCATCTCTTTCATTGGGAATGAGTTATCGGGGTGATCATTCCCTCCTACTCATGCATCCAATTTAGTTAAGGTCACAAAACTACGTCTTTTCAAAATTTACACCTTTCACATTGAAGGACTTTTAACTTGTGATCCAGTACGGAAGGCGTCGTCACGACTCCTACCCCTTTGACGTCGTTAAAATGCTCTTCTAATTACACATACCTCACTTAATACAAACAACAGTCACGAGCAACTACAAGCAATGCTACAATCATCATTGCCCTTAATCCATCATATACTTAGTAGCATACTAAACACTTTTCTTTACATCTTTACTTCCACTTAGATGTTCTAATCTGTAGGTTATCAAAGTCCTACTCCACTACTCAAACATCATCAAACTCATATCAAATTCCATAAGGACACATTCCCAAAAGTTCTTATAATGTATGGTCTTATTATTCTTCATGAGTCTCAACTTAAGGTATTGATTCAATCCTTCATACCACATAACTATCTACGTTCAACCCAAACACAACTACTACCCACAACTCAATAAAGGCACGAAATTTAAAACAAGATTTAATTAACCTTCTATTCTCAAGGACCACACATAGAAAAATACCTAATCAGTTATACGACCCACAAGTTCTAAAATAAATAACAAATTCGTAGTACTACACGTGACTTCAAAATCAAGCGTTTTTCCAAACCATCAGGGAATTCAAAAACGGAAGGCACAGAGTTCACACATTGGAAATACAATACAAAGACACACATCGTGTCGTGGGTATCTCCCCACTTATTCACTTACCATTCAAAGAAGACTCGGTTTGCCCCCTTTACCGCAGGGACATCATTTACTACACGGACAATGGTTAGAACTAATCTAGCACTACTCAATCATCCACAGGACTCTACACACCTAAACGACTTGGCCGGATTGCACCGAATTGCTCTGATACCACTATTGTAACACCCCCTTACTATTAATACTACTTAGCTTATTAAATCAGAGTTTTCAAAAAAACACTCAAGGAGTGCTACATTTTTCTACATGAATTTCAACCAACAAACAATACAATTAATTGCGCAGGCTAACAAAGTGAAGTGTAATGTACATATAGTACCTCTACTCGTATGAACCGAGCTCAACAAGTAACGAGTTATTAGTTACATCATAGTTAAAATAATACATGTTTCCAAAACTGACATAGGTTTATAACTCAAAATAATCTACATAATAGACCACTACGCTACTCGGCCCCCAGTGTTACACTACTAGAGCAATGACGACGCCAAACGACACTGAGTGAGGACTGACCTCCACTCGGGAATACCTGCAAGTTGCCACATGAGAGCAACATAAAAGCAGTAGGGTGAGTCTCTAAACACAAATAGCAATGTTTATAACAAACCTCATGCTAAAACAAACATAAACGGCACCTCAACTCACACAAAGCAAATCATCTCAGCAGGCTATGACACCTCAGTTCATACCACAAAATAATACCACAATCAGTGCATGATTTATATGAATGATGCAGGCCCATACTTTCAGGGCATATGCATGATGGATCCATTAAGACCGAAGTCTTCTGCTATCACCTTCGGACCGAAGTCCTTAGGACCGAAGTCCTCTGCTATCACCTTAGGACCGAAGTCCAAGACCGAAGTCTTCTGCTATCACCTTATGCTTATGATTTATGCGACGCCATGAACAATGCATACCACACAACACATACATTATTCCATTAAATCATAACACAATTTCCAGTACTCACCAATTAGACCGCAGCCTTTTATTCATAAATAGGACCTAAGTCCTCTGCTCACCTCTAGGACCGAAGTCCTCTGCATTCACCATTTCATTTATTTAATGCCCCTCAGGGACTTCATCATTTATTACTCCTCTACTCATAGCCCTACGGCCAAAACAACTCTCATACATCATTACGGCACTAAGGCCGACGTCCCTACATCGGCCAACAACTCCATAGCTGTCGCCCAGCTCAACGAGAACCTCGACACTCAAGCATTTGACTAACAGTCAATCCGAGTACTCCAACGTCACTTAGGACCAAAACTACACCTAAGGACCAAAACGACACCTATCGCTCCATTGCTTGGACTTAACGTCCTCTTCATCGCACTCACCGCCGCCTCTCGCAGTTGAAATCTGTTTGAACATAACTCATACGCTGCGACACCTCGGTACCCATTTGACACCTCGGCAAGGACCTGACACCTCGGCACCGACCGCGTACCTCTACCACTACTATTTCAACACTTATGCCTTCGTCATACTCAAACTACGATTACTCTATGGTCGACATCTCCTACGCATTACTTCGCCTATTTACCGACTCCAACTACGCTAGATTCGAATACACTCGCTTGGAATTGCGCCTAAGTTCGACCACCCTAGTCTCGCCTATACTGACTTCGACTATGTTGATCTCGGAATAAGCCTAACCATTTGTACTAGTTCATAGCAACTCCACCTAAGTACATACACCACCCAACTCGGCATATACACCTCGGCTTACCTACTCTGCACACCGGTAACCACAAACCGGCCTTACGCTTGGCTTCAAGTTCACTGATTTCATCACTTAGCTTACTTACGCACTACCTCGTCTTCCAACCCTCACTCACGCTTCATTTAATTACGTTACCTGTCAACACTTAGTATTACACCGACCTCAGCCTTACACGCCTCAACTACACCGACTCCAACACTCTTTTGGTTAGCCAATTGCACTTCAACCCTTAAGTCTCCCTGTGCGTCTAGTCTTTCTCCTATTCTTTCTCCTTAGTTCTCGGTCCCATGATCAAACCTACATCATCACTATCACACAAGTTCTTCTACGTAGCTAATCCAATAAACTCATCACCGAGCCTCCACGAAGGTGATACAAAGAAGCCTAGCTCACTGGGACTGAGAGTTCTCAGCTCCCCTGTCTCTCCCTTGCCTCTCACGATGATCAACTCATCACAACATCACCAAAATGAATGAGACACAGTCAACGCAAGCACCAAACAACACACATACAATTCAGAATACAAACACATGCTTGCTCACACACAAAGTCTATCATACATACAGAACTATAAATGAATAGAGAGCCCCCTTACCTCAAAAGATTGAAGAAGTAGCACTCTCTCCACCAAGCCTTCCCGATCTACCAAGAATCGCCAACCCTCACCAACAATCCAGCTCCTCCTCCTTAGCATTGAGCTCTTCCACGCCAAGCTTCCTCTTCCTCTTCTTCTTCTCTCTAAAAGCTAATCTCACCTACCACCTTCTCTCTCTTACTCTCCCTTTGACTTTCTTAGATTTTATTGGAGTTAATGTCTCCCTCTCCTTCGACACACTCCCTTTAAGACATGCCTATGGGCTTCCAATGGACAATGGGCCTAACTCTCATGGGCCTCTAATTACACTCCCTCCATCACTTGCACTACTCCCTCTTTTAATTAAATTACCACTCCCCTTTCACTAACCACCACTCCTCATTTAAATCAAATACCTCCTAAATACCCTAAAACTCCAATTAATCCTTTGACTTAACCAAATGTCGTAAGCCTTAAAGAACCCACTAAATAAATAATTTGAATTATATTTGGGGCGTTACAGACCGGGACGGGGTGGGGTTGGGGGATGTCAATACCCGCTCCGCCCCCGCCCAGAACTCGCTCAACAAAACATTAATTTATTATTTTCTTTTATTTTATGTATATATACTCAATCATTTTGTTTCATAAATTTTGTTTATTTTTAATTTTGATTTATTTAAAATAGAAAAATTTATTCTAACACATTTAACTTTTTTTTATCATTTTATAATAATTATGATTTTATTATATTAATTATCATAAATATATTTTATCATTTTTCCTATAAATTTATGACGGAAACGGGTACCCGCGGAGAACCTGTCCCCGTTTGGGATGGGGATGGTGGATGAAAAACCCAGCCCCGCCCTGTGTCCATGCCTAAATGTCCTTACATACATTGTCGAAATAATGCGACAAACTTCACAAATCAAAATAATAAACAAAAAAAATAAGTAATATATCATATTTGAAATAAATTTTTTTTTGTCGAAAAAAAAAAAGATTTGTATAACAATAAGTAAAAAAAAGAACGCAAAATAAATTAAAGCAATGATAGACCGTAAACGATTGAACAAATTAAACATAGGCTAAATTATAGTTTTGTTGTCCTATTTTCACAAATTTTGGATACTTGGTCTCCTTATTTTAAAACTCAGATATTTAGTCCTCATATTTTAAAAAACTTCAGACATTTAGTCAAAAAGAAGTTTTTTCTATTTTTTTGCTGATTTGGAGGTCAGCAAAAAAATGCTGATGCCCTCATTAAGTGATGTGGTGTCTGACACATGGCTGGTACGTCATTGAGATTTTTTAATTTTTTTCTAAATTTAAAATATTTTAATTATGTAATTTAACTTTAATTTTAATATTTTATTAAATAAATAATGACATGGAATGCTGATGTAGTTCATTCAATGACATGGCAGCCACGTGTCAGGCACCACATCACTTAATAAGGGCCACATCAGTGTTTTTTTTAAAGACCTCCAAATCAACAAAAAAAACCTCTTTTTGGACTAAATGTCTGAGCTTTTCAAAATAGGGAACTAAATGTCTGAATTTAAAATAGGGGAATTAAATGCTTTGCACATCAAAGCAGACAAACCTTCGGCAACAATAAGAAAAAAGGAAAGGGGACAAAGGGTCCCCTTGCCTCAAGGCACGTTGAACCTTGAAATCTTGAGCGGGACTACCATTCACTAAAACAGACATAGAACTAGTGCAGATACAAGATTTAATCCAAGCAATCCATCGGGTGGAGAAGCCCATTATGCGCATCATATTTAATAAGAAATCCCAAGAAATAGAGTCGTAAACCTTTTCAAAGTCAACATTGAACAACAAGCAATCTTCCTTACTTCGCTTCACATAATCCACCAGCGCATTAACGATCACCACCCCATCAAGAATTTGTCTTCCCCTATTGTTACGATGTAAATATGCCCATGTTATTTACACCCCCACTTCTCAAAACAAAGTAATTGGGCCTCCAAACAACCAAGGCCCAAATTCATTCATCAACGGCTCACAATACACCTCCTTACTAAACGGTTCAGATCAACTCACTCAAGTGCCCTTTGACTCTATAAATACAACATTTACTGCTAATAAAGAGGTACGCATTAATTAAGACATATACTTGCATTAACTCTCCAGCTACTGACTTTAGCATTGGAGTGGCTTTGCAGGTACACCCCATCTCGTCTCGGAATATCAACCTCGGACGTAATTGTTACTGATCAATCTCATCTCCTACCTACTATCTAGGATCGGCTGACCCTTAGATACGGTACAGAACATTGGTGACCACAGTGGGAGCTTCTTGAACTCAATTACTTTCACTTTCTTTTCTGATCGGTAATGGCCCCTCAACCTATTTCGGATCAGAATTATTTTCATGGAAGTTCGGCTAGGTCCCGACTTCCCTCACCTCCAGCAGTCCTTCCGGTTCCTGTGGACGCCGTACAACAGCTGGTCCGAATTTTGAATCAACACAGTGAAGCTGAACAGGCTCGGAGCCTCCGAATTTCTGAGCTGGAAGCCGAGATCGCAATATATCGAGCTCGGGATATACCAGACCAGAATTCTCCACAGTGTTACATTCCCCTGGGTGTCCCGGCAGCGGAACACCAAGAGCCCGGTGGGTTACCCGAGCAACGAAGGCGTCATCGTAGTCCTCCTAGACGACGTCACTATCATCGCTCCCCCCCAAGAAGACGTGGAGGGGAGAACCTCGGACACCCCCTGAGATCATGGAGGACACTTATGAGGAATACTCGTCTTTTGCTTCATCCTCACCACAAAGACGACGTTCTAAAAGCCGGGAGGCACTCCCGAGGCGAGAACATCGTCGTCACGCCGTACTAGAAGAACCCGAGCGAAGGCAACACCGCTCAGGGATCAACCTCAAGCAACCTCGATTGACGGCGGCTCACGAAGTTCCACCATTGACGACTCCAACCCCGAGAAGAGAGCCGTTTACGTTGGAAATAGATTACTTTCCCATCCCCGCGGGTTGGAGAAACCCCCAGAGCATTTGAAAATCTACGACGGACTCGGAGATCTGGATGTTCACTTGGAGTACTACGACAATGATGCAATACCGGAACGCCCCAGGTGAGATAATGTGTAGACTTTTCTCTCTCACCCTTGATAAATCCGCAGGTATATGGTTTAGGGACATCCCGGCAAATCAATCTCATCCTGGGAGCAACTCTCCAAGCTATTTTCCGCAAGTTTTGCACATTCCAAAGTTAGGCCGAAGTCATGGATGATCTTTGCATGCGATACACCAAGCGAGATGATGAGTCTATCCGATCTTTTATTGCAAGATTCAATTTGAAGCGAGGAAGGTGCCTTTGTTTAAATGAGGATTTTCGTTTATATTTCCTATCCCGTGGTTTGCGCAAAGGCACTTTATTCCAAACCGATGTGCGCATAAACCAACCCTCAACTTTAGGGGAATTCCTTCGACTTTCAGAGAAGTACAGATAGGGGAGTCCCGAACACAGAAAATACCCGGAGGTTCCAGACCGGTGGCTCATCTAGGAATTCAAACCTAGGCTCGGTAGACATCGAGGACTACGCAGAACTCATATGTGGCGGGGAGAAGATCTTTGCAAGAATGCGAACAATGAGTTTAAACAGGTAAGATATCCCGATCCTATCGCTCCAAGACCGAGATTGAGAGGTAACAAGTATTGTTGTTATCATCAAAGTGCTGGCCATGACAAAAATCGCTGCAACGCGTTGAAAGACGATATTGAAGACCTTATCAAAAAAGGAAAGCTCGAACAATATATCAAAAAACCATATCAACAAAACAAAGACGTCAAGCCTGAGAAGAACATTGACGAAGTGAAAGGCAAAAACATCATGGAAGATTACAAAGAGGAGCTTGACACCCGGAAATCCAGGGGACGACCGGTAGTAATGGTAATCTCAGGTGGAGAGATTGAGGAAGCAACAGCCAGGACAATTAAAAGAAAATGGAAGGAAATTCAATGTGTGGCTTCCACCTCGTCAACCCCATTTTTAGCAACTCGTCCTCCTTTGTCTTTTGGAGACGAGGACCTGCTGAATGGGAAGGTGAATGAAGACATACCGCTCTTAATCTCGGCTGTGATGGCGGAAACCGAGATTAGGAGGATCATGATTGACCAAGGCAGCTCTTGTGACATTCTATTTTTTGATGTGTTAGAAAGGATTGGAATCTCACCAAAGGAGCTATTCCCATATCGAGGAACTGATCTTTCTGGTTTCAATGGATCCCGAACTAGACCAATGGGTTATATTGATTTGAGGGTCACGTTTGGGGATGAACCTTTAACTCGTACCGTATTGACAAAATTTACGGTGTTACCTTGCCGATCAATATACAATTGAATCATCGGAAGACCGGTGTTGGGCAAGCTCGGAGCTGTTACATCCACGGTACATTTGAAAATGAAGTTTCACTCTCAGTGTAATAAGATCATAACTGTCAATGCCGACTTAGAATCTTCAGAAAGATGTTATTACCTACTTCTTAAAGCTGAAGTCGCCGCAAGAGAGGAAGCCGAACTTACATCACCGGAAGCCTCTACGAGGAACACTAAGATGAAGTTCTCCCAGATCAACGTGACAGATTTGGATGCACGGTATGACCCTGATAGCTCGGATGAAGAGAATGATGACCCACTGTCTCTGAAATACGAGAAGAAGCTAGAACGACCAAAACCCGATGGCGAATTTGTCGAAGTAGTTTTGGGAGACGATCCCAAAAAGACTGTAAAGATTGGTGTAGAGCTTCCAGACAAAATCAAAGCAGAATTAACCCAATGCTTGAAAGAGCACGCCAATCTATTTGCATGGTGGTAGAAGATATGCCCGCATTCCACACGAAGTCGTCATCATCGATTATCTATATATCCTGATGCGAAGTGGGTTGCCCAGCGCAAAAGGGTTCAAAGTATAGAAAAGACCGAAGCAACAGCAAAAGCTGTGGACGATTTAATTAAAGCTAAATTTGCATATGAGGTCAAGTACGCCACTTGGCTCTCAAATCCTGTACTTGTTAAGAAATCTAATGGAAAATGGCGTATGTGCATTGATTATACCGATCTTAACAGGTCATTTCCTAAAGACGCTTTTTCGGTTCCAAATATTGATCGCTTAGTTGACCACGCGTCCGGATTTTGCCTCTTATCATTTATGGACGCATATTCAAGATATAATCAAATTCCGATGTTTCCCCCCGATCAAGAGAATACCGCATTCATGACTGATCGCAGGAATTTTTGTTACCGAGTTATGCCTTTCGGGTTGAAAATGCAGGAGCAACTTATCAGAGAATGATGAATGAAGTGTTCAAAAACCAGATCGGGCGAATTGTGGAAGTTTACTTGGACGATATGATCGCAAAAAGTAAACAAGAAGATTGTCATGTCACCGATCTTAAAGAGATTTTTGCCGAGATAAGGAAAAACAGGATGAGGCTAAATCCGGAAAAATGTACATTTGGTGTCAAAGTTGGAAAGTTTTTGGGATTCTACCTCACTAAAAGAGGTATTGAGGCAAATCCAGACAAATGCAGGGCGGTAACCGAGATGAAAGCTCCAAGCACAAAGAAGGAAGTTCAAAAATTAAATGGCATGATTGCTGCTCTGTCTCGTTTTATCTCAAATGCCGCTTTCAAATCACTACCTCTTTTCAAACTTTTGAAGAAGGAGTCTGAATTTGTCTGGATGTCAGAACGGGATGAGGCGCTCACCCAACTGAAGAAAGTATTATCAGAACCTCCAATATTAACCCGACCTGAACTCGGGGAAGTGTTATATTTGTATCTCTCAATATCTGACGAAGCATTGGGAGCAGTACTGATCTGAGAAACGAATGAAGGGCAGAGTCCAGTTTACTTTGTGAGCAAAGCTCTGCAAGGACCAGAAGTCCGGTATCAAAAAATTGAGAAAATTGCTTTGGCTTTAGTAATAGCAACTCGACGTCTCCGACCTTATTTCGTATCTCACCAAGTGGTTGTTCGAACGAACCACCCAATCCGACAAATCTTGCATCGGCCAGATCTTTCAGGAAGGATAATCAAGTGGGTTTTAGAGTTGTCAGAGTTTGGCATCAAATATGAATCAAGACCAGCGATGAAAGCTCAAGTATTAGCCGATTTTGTGGCAGAAATGACTTCAGCAGAATCGGATGATGAGATATGGACAATCCATGTAGATGGATCTTCCAATCCCAAGGGGAGTGAAGCAGGAATCATTCTTGAGAGTCCTTCGGGAGTCGTTATAGAATTATCACTCACTTTCAAGTTTTCGACTTCCAATAATCAAGCAGAATATGAAGCATGCATTGCAGGTCTCCGATTGGCATTGGACCTCCGAATTACTCGGTTAAATCTCAATACCGACTCACTTCTTGTTGTCTCCCAAATCGGGGGACAGTACGAGGCGAAAGACACGATCCTCCAAAAATATTTGAATCATGTGAGAGTATTGCTTACCCAATTTCACTCTGCCGAGATAAAGCACATTCTGAGAACGGATAATGTGAGGGCCGATGTTCTTTCCAAGTTAGCAAGCACCAAGACATTGGGAAATCACCGATCTGTGATACAAGAAATCCTCGGCAAACCCAGTATTGAAGACGGTCTGCACTTGATTTCATCAGTGTGTGTAGTGGGTGAAAGCGAAACTTGGATTGCTCCCATCTTCGACTACATAACATCGGGGGTAGAACCTTCCGATCCTGGGAAAGCCAAAATCGTCCGAAGAAAGACAACTTCTTTTTAAGTAATCAATGGACATCTTTATAAAAAGGCACTTTCTTCACCTTTGTTAAAATGCATAGAACACGAGGAGGCCGACTATGTGTTGGCTGAAATTCATGAAGGAATTTGTGGTCAACATTTAGGTGGTAGGTCCTTAACTAGGAAAGCGTTAAGGGCGGGATACTTTTGGCCAACTATGGAAACTGATGCTAGGAATTTTGTGAAGAAATGTCTGAGGTGCCAGATCCATGCAAATATCCATATCGCTCCTCCTACCGGTCTCACAACTCTCTCCTCCCCATGGCCTTTCACATGGTGGGGGATAGACCTTCTAGGACCTTTTCCGAAGGCCCCAGGAAAAATCAAATTCTTAATTGTGGCGGTAGACTACTTTACCAAATGGATTGAGGTCAAACCTTTATCCGTCATAAGTGCAAAAAACTGTATATCTTTCTTCAGAAAAGAGATTATTACCAGGTTCGGGTTACCCGAGGTGGTAATCACTGTGAACACTTAATTTTTAACGGTATTTTTGATGCTTTCTCGAAAAATTACGAAAATATGCACTTTTTGCGTGTTTTAGTCGTTGAATACATCATTTCACTAGTTTTCGTCTCTTTCGCGTTATTTTTACTCTTTTTAGTTAAAAGAAAAATTATGTGCTAATGCGAATGTTACAAAAATAGTAGATTTGATTGATTGTCTTATTAAAATGTTTTTTACAATAACCCAAAAAAAAAACGAAATTAATAAATAAAACAGCTTCAGCAAATTCAGGGGTCAGCAAGCAGTAGGAATTGAGTTGGGTTCGATCCAAAACCCAAACCTGCAAACAATAGTCAAGGCCCAGTCAAACTGTAGTTAATGCAAAAAACCTAAAATTTTAGTATATAAACAAAGTCTAAACACAGTCAAAAGGGGAGGTGGAGACGGCAAGAAAAAAAACACCCAGATCAGAATTCTCACCCCGAAAAAAAAAAGAAAAAATCAGATCGGTCAAAAAAATAAAATGTAGAAGCTCCCCTCTCCTACTCCCACAACCACGCACCATCTCCATCAAACTCACCCTCCTCTCCAAACAACCACCACAACTCACCCTCTCCAAACAACCACTATAACCCACCTCTGATCTCACCTAACCCCCAAAAACCGAAACCCCTCCAACAGGACCCAAACCCATCTCCACCGAACCACCCCCCACCGTAAACCGAACCACCAGTCGCAACCTCACCACAAATCGTCCCTAACCACCATCTCAGAAACCCAGCCACTGTCGCCACCCCAAAACCGAAACCCCCCACCATGAAGTCCAACCCCCATCGCGACCCTGCTGCAAAACGTCGCCCCCAGCCTTCGTCTGCGTTCTCGTTTCTCTCTCTCTCCTTTCTTGCGGTCTCTCTCACCCTTCAATGGTGAAAATCGCCTCTCTCTTCCCCTGAGAGTTGCTGGCGGCGTAGTGAAGAAAGGGGAGGGGAATTGGGGCTTCTGTTTGTTTTGTTGGGCCTCTTAATTCAGAGCTGCTCTTTACAACCCCCTAAATGATGCGCGCACCTCCTCATGTCCACTTTGTTTTTGTTTGTTTTCTGGATCAGTGCCCCTGACTTCAAAAAAAATGTGTATCTGGGCCTACTACTACACCTCCTGTGTGACCTCCCCTTAATTATTTACACTCCTGTTTTGCTGTTGCACCCCCTCTGGTTATTTTAATTTTAATTGTTATTACTATTATTTCTTGTTTCTTTTTTAGTTATTTATTTATTGTATTCAAAAAAATAAAAAATAATAATAATATAATTAGGATTTGGTGGAGACGTACGTCTTATCAAATCCGCAACACCGGTTTAAGAGACCCGAGTTGTACAACTTGGTCCTAAACCACTTTAAAATTAACAACGCGTTTTCCGAAAAATTTCCCCAATCAGTTTATTACTATGTAGCATCTATTTTCAAAAACACAAAAAAAATAGGGGTTTGGCCGAGATGTACATCTTGTCAATCCCGGTTTAAGAGACTCGAGTCGTACGACTTAGATCTTAAGCCCCTTCAAAACTAAAATCAACCAACAAACAAATTTTCAGGAAGAACTACGTGACTTTTGAGTCTCTCATAGCACCAGAGAGTACGTAGGCGCGGGCGGGGTCTCCCTGTCAAAGTCAAAATTAAAATTTTCCAAATTAGTCATTATTCTAATTATTTGTAAATAACTAATTATTTTCATATCAAATTTTTAGTCAATCTTATTTTTGGGTAAACAAATAATTAAACGACTTAATTATTATTGCACAAATCAAATTTAGGGTAACTGTCTTAGGACAGATGTGTTAGGGGTGCAGTGAAATTAGGTTTTCGCCCCTTCCCTACGCATAATCGACTTCCGAATCCGATCTAGTTACGCAGACCAAATAACTTTAAATTAGGTTTTCCTCAATTTTCCTATTATTAATAAATTGGGTGGCGACTCCTCAAATAATCTATTTTTGAGCCGTCCGCGTCGAGACCCCGGTCACGACAGATGGCGACTCCACTGGGGATAGTGAGAGTCAAGCCCAGTATGTTTGGTTGTGCAAAATGATTATAAGGTACGCTTTGTTTACCCCTCTTAGTTTCTTATTTATTTATTGTTTTTTTGTATATATCCTATCTTTATGTTTATATTGTTCCTTATAAACCCTAGAATAGATGACATGTATTATTTGTTGTTTAGTTGTATTTATTGAAATATTTTGTGATTTTATTTTATTTTATTTTTAAGTTTTGAGGTTTGTATGCTCCCTTCACACACTACATCTACACTGTGAGCACACACTGAGAGTTGAGCTCATACGTGAGCCACAAAAAACACCCTAAGTTAGAATGAGGATAAGTGGGACTCATTCTGGATATACATCCGATGTGACTTCCATGAACTCCTCATCTAGAGCACGATCCTTCTATGCGGGTACTCACATCCGGGATGTACACCTATTGTTTAACTCTCTAAAAGGGTACTTGGCTCTAGAGACCTTAAATCTCCATAGGATGTAGTTACCACCCTGTGAGTACTCACAATAAAGACGTTAGGCCTATAGGTCTCAATGCCTAATGGCACGGGCTAACCAAATTAGACCACAAAGGGAGCAACTTTTCCTCTTATCCTTGTTTTTTGATTGTATATTTTTCTCGTTATCGCTCATTCGTTTACACCAAAGTAAAGATAAAAAAAAATGAAAAAACATATTGCATTCCATGCATAAAAAAAATATTGCATAAAAAAAAATCATATTGCATTTCCTGCATAAAAAAACATTAATAAAAATCATATTGCATTTTATACATAAAAAAAGTAACATCAAAAAAATCATGTTGCATTTCATGCATATCAAATATTAAAAAAAAAGGGGCATATTGCATTTCATGCATGAAAATAAAAAAAAAAATCATGTTGCATTTGAAAAAATGCATTTCATATAAATAAATAAATTAAAAAAAACTATCAATCTTGTCTCATTGACCACATGTCATTGAAAATGATACATGCATCTGCATTTAATTTTTTTTCCTTTGCATGAGTTCTTCGAAAAAAAAAAGTTTATTTTTCGTCTATAGAGTGCATTTTCATAAGCTAATACAAAAAATTGCATTGTTATTCATCATTCATCATTTTCATTTGCCAAAATCATTCATCATTCATCATAAATCATTCATTCATCATAACATAAATTACATTGCCTTTTAAAGTACTCATAGCATATTCCCTTCAAATGGGGCAAAATAAAAATATTCTTTGCATTTCTTGCATAAAAAAATATAAAAATTTACAAATCAAATGCATGTTGCATCTTAGGACGAGTGCTTGCATACATACCATGCATCCCATAGCACATTGGTTTCTTTGACCCATTCTCATGTAGTATGATTTATTTTTCTTCTCTATTTTAAGAAAATCAATAAAAAAAAAGAGTTTTGAAGTTATTCAGTCTTCATTCATGTTATGTTCACAATAATAGAAAAGGTTCAATTTTTGTGCTTGTATGAAAGCAGATACCAATCAAACTTAGACTCATGGAATTGAATCATTCTCTTGAAAGTTGTTGGGAAGAATAATCATTAGAGGTGTAGAGAAATAATGTGAGAGGGAAGATATCGTGGGGGCATATTGGGAAAGATGAGAGGAAAAAATGGAGATATAAGGTTGACAATCGGTTCTCGTATAAAAAGCTCGAAGTAAAGAGAAAAAGAGAGAGAATTGTCATTAGCGCTTCTTTAGTCATGTAAGGTTGAAACCAAGTTAACTTAGTTGAAGCTTTACACTAATGGATTTGCATGAATCTCCTTTCTCCCCGTGTCCCCTTAAGCACTGACCCCTTTTCGAGTTCTTGCCTCAAGTGATAATTCTTAAAGCCCTTTTGGTTGCATCATTCAAGGATGAACCAGTGAACGAATATCAGATCTCAGAGGTCCATTTCACAAAAAAAAAACAAAAGAAAAAGTTAGACAAATAAAAAGAGCAATCAAAAGAAATAAAGAGCAAAGAATGTGGAAAAGAGTGAATGTTATTTCGAAATTAAGTTTTTGAAAATGCGGAATCATGATTTCAAATGAAGAGTGACCATTTTTTTCTCTATCCCATAAAAAGAGCCCTCATTGTCACCTTTGAGCCTGCAACTTCCATTCACTAAACCCTAGACAAGGATCAACACTACAATAGAATTTAGTGGATTCAGTGTTCCAAAGTTATGAAGTCAAAAAGATGGTGGAAAAAGTTCAAAAAAGAAAAAGAGAAAAATGAATAAAGCCCGCAAGACTGAAAGCAAGTATTATCAGTCTTGGCAAAAGTTAGGGCGCGAAAGAAAAAGTAATGAAAAAGCAGAGAAGTGAAAAAAAAATAATTTAAAAAAAATGTGAATGATTTGAGGATTGGGGAACACAAGAGGAAGCTGAATGCACTAAAGATCCTTGATCCATTCCCATAACCCATATCCTGAAACCCTTCTTTGAGCCTTCTATTCATTTGTCTACCCGCAAAACATTTCTTTGAACCTTCTACTCATTTCCTTTCCATAACCCATAATCCATGCCTGTAAAGCATTTCTTTGAACCTTCTAATAATTTTCCTTCCATAACCCTTAACTCATGTTCGTAAAACATTTCTTTGAGCCTTCTTTTTTTCAACCGTAAACCGTAACCCATAAGCACATTATAAGCCTCTAAAAGCCCACTCTGATTGCTGAATGATTATTTTCATTTTCTTAATGTTAATTTTGAGATAAATCATTTGCTTCTTTTAAGTTGTTCTTTGCTCTAATAAAAAATGAAATAAAAAGAAAAAAATAGAGAATCCTGCTAGATTGAAAACCCGAAAGGGCGGTCTAGGCAAAAATTAGGGATAATAAAAATATAATAAAGCCCGCTTAGATCAAAAACCGCAGCGCGCGATCTAGGCAAAAATTAGGGCACAAAAAGGGAATGAGACTTACAATGAGAAGCTTATGTAGTTCATTGGGAAATTTCTTCTACTTGGGCCAAACAACAGTGTACATTGGGGCAATTTTGTGGAGGGTAACAACCCCACACTGGGGCAAGGTTTCGTAAAGACCCTTTAGGAGTCAAAGGTTTCTTGCTACACCATGTAGTATTCTCTCAGGGTAATGTCTTTCACCAGAATGAGGCAAAATTCTTACCATACCCTACATCTGTCAAACTTTGTTTGCCACACCAGTGCACTCTTGTGAGCAACAACTTTTACCCATATTGGGGCAAAACTGTTGCAAGACCTTTCACGAGTCAAAATCCTCTTTCCACACCTGGGTTGTTTTCTCTTCAAGAATGCTTGTTGCCACACAGAAGCAAAATCTTTACAGGGCCCTTCATGAGTCAAACTTTGTTTGGTACACCCGTGTAGCCTTCTCTTGGGGCGATACCTCTTACCAACACAGGGGAAAAAATGTTTGCTCGACCCCTGATAAGTCAGATTTTGCTTGCTATGCCTGGTAGTCTTCCCTCTGTGATAAAACCCAGTTCTCAGCCAATTTCCAGCAAGTTAGGTACCTCAAGTAAATGGAATGCCCAATAACTCGAGGTTGCCATAATACCTTTTCCCTACCATCTTGTGTCGCCTTTGTCGTCTCTATGTTTTCCCTCTAAAAATACCCTCCACTTTCAAACCAAAAAAAAAATCCAAAATCTTAGCCCTCAAATACCTGTGAGTCCATGCATGTTCATTAAGTAATGTTTCAATAATAGTCAACTTGGAATCAGTGAGGTGATTTAGAGAGTTAATGACAATAAAAAAAGGGGAGAAGGTCTATTTTGAATGTGCTTTGCTGTGAAAGGTGGGAAATAATCATAAAAGAAAATAGAAAGCTTGAAAGGGAAATGATAAATTCTCATTTGAGGACAAGTTTGATTGGAGCAGGCACAAAGAAGACAAAAAGAAAAAAAATGCTTTCAGTAAATTTAACTTTCAATTTAAACTCCAGACTCATGCATAATTCATGCATTTCATGTCATAGTTTGCATACATTTCATGTCCATCCATGCATCATACATTTGTGTTCAGTACTTTGTAAATAAAGTAATAAAAAGAGTCATCCAAAGCAAGGCGTGCATTGCATGCTCTAACTCTGTGCTACCGGTTCAGCCCTGGCACATTCTTTCATACTACTGGTTCCACCCTGGCATTGTTTTTATTTTTATGCTATCGGTTCCGCCCTTGCATTGTCTTTAATTTTCATGCTATCGGTTCCGCCCTGACATTGTCTTCAATTTTCATGCTATCGGTTCCGCCGTGGCATTGTCTTTAATTTTCATGCTATCGGTTCCGCCTTGGCATTGTCTTTATATTTTCTTGCTATCGGTTACGCCCTGGCATTGTCTTTAATTTTCATGCTATCGGTTCCGCCTTGGCATTGTCTTTAATTTTCATGCTATCGGTTCCGCCCTGGCATTGTCTTTATATTTTCTTGCTATCGGTTCTGCCCTGGCATTGTCTTTAATTTTCTTGCTATCGGTTCATACTGGCATTGTCTTTAAATTTTCTCGCTGCTATCGGTTCATACGGCATTGTCTTTAATTTTCTTGCTATCGGTTCCGCCCCGGCATTGTCTTTAAATTTTCCGCTATCGGCCCGCATACGGCATTGTCTTTAAATTTTCCGCTATCGGTTCCGCCCGACATTGTCTTTAATTTTCTTGCTATCGGTGCCCATACGGCATTGTCTTTAAATTTTCTCGCTATCGGTTCCGCCCGACATTGTCTTTAAATTTTCGTGCTACTCGGTTCCATACGGCATTGTCTTTTAAATTTTCCTCGCTATCGCCCGCATACGGCATTGTCTTTAAATTTTCCTGCTATCGGTGGTTAATTAATTAATTTGCTTAGGTGGTTAATTAATTAATTTAATTAAATGAGTATTTGACTAATTTAGTTAAGTGGTATTTTAGTTGGCTATATTAAAATAAATTAAGGGTAAATAATTAATTTAAAGAGAGGTGTAGTAAATAAAGGAGAAGTATTTTTAAATTGGGATGATGTGTTGGAGTATCTAGGAGGTGCTAATAAAGGGTCCAAGTCACTTAGTGACCCAAGCCCAATTACCTAAAACCCCTAAAACCTAAGGGAGGGTCTCATTACCCTCATCATTGAGAGAAAGGCAACGAAAGATTGGAAGGAAAAGGAGGGTGAGGCCGACGCAGCTCTAGGTGAAGGAGGGGAGGACTCTCTTGCTCACTTTGACTCTAGGTAAGGAGAAATTAGTCTCAATCTTCCTTATTCCTTTTCCTTGTCCCATTTCTATGAGTTCCATAGACTCATTCTCCTTGTTTTGAATTTCTATTTTCACCCCCAAGGAGAGGAAATTCGGCCCAGTTGGAAAGGATGTTTGGAGGTGTTCCATTTGGTGAATTCTTGGTGTTAAATTGAAGTTCTAGTTTACCCAAGGTTAGGGGATTCTCTACTACATTCATAATAATTTGTAGGATATGTATTGTGTGTGGATAGCTCTAGGATTGACTTGATGGTGTGAGCTTATGTTGATTAAATGTTGGTTGTTGTGTGTAATGCTTGATTTGGTGATTACATGTTGCTAATTGTTGGAAAAATATGTGTTGTGAATTATGCATGCTATATGTTTGAGGAAATGTTTCCATGAAGAGAAGTATGTGAATATGATAAATTAATGAAGTTGATTCGATACCTATATGTGTGTTGTCATGTGAGAATTAAGTTGTCGAATAAAAAAATTAGGTTTAAGTTGGTTTGGTGGAGGTGTTTGGGCGAGGGGCGCCAAGTGCCTAGGCAAATGGCGCCTAGACACTGTTTTTCTGCTGTGCGTGGTGTAGTGCAGGGAGGGGGGGCGCCATTTGCTGAGAAAAATGGCGCCAGTCTCACGTGTGTGGGTGGGCAGGAGTGTGGTGTGTGTGGGCGCCGATTCCTCGGGAATTTGGCGCCTGGTGTGTGTCTGAGTGGCTGGCTATGTGTTCATGTGCAGGGGGCGCCAATTCTCCATGAATATGGCGCCTGTGTCTAGTGTGTGCGTGTGTTTGGATGAGTTGTGGCTTGGTGCAGGTATGGGGCGCCAATCCCTCAGGATTTTGGCGCCGGGTGTGAGTTTTGGCGTGGTGGTGTGCTGCAGGAGTTGGCGCGGCAGGGGGGGCGCCAGTTTCCTAGAAACTTGGCGCCCAGGGAGGCAGTATGTGTGTGCAAGTGCTGGGCTGTGTATAGGGCGCCAGTTTCCTAGAAACTTGGCGCCTATGGGTGTGTGAAGTGCTACGTGGGGCGCCAAAATGGCTGCCCCTTTGCGCCTAGGGTGCTTAAACGGAACCTAAGTGATGTTTTTAGTCCCTAAGAATTAATTTAATCCTTAGCGTGACAAAATAGTCCCTAAGAATTTAATTAATCCTTGGAGTGACAAAATAGTCCCTTAGTATCCAATTAAGCCTAATATGTCCAAAAATAATTCCTAAGTACCAAAGTTAATCCTAACGTGTCCAATAATTCCCTAAACACTAAATTAATCTTGGGTGTGTCAAAATGGTCCTCAAGGTGAAGAGAAGGCCCTATGGGATGTTTTGGTCCTTAGGTGAGAATTAGTTAATAATTGATAAAGTGGTGGGTAATAATTGGTGAAGGTGGTGATAATAAATGATAAAGTGTGAGTTAATGTTGAGGTGTTGGAATTAATCAGTGACGTGGGCTTCGGCCAAAGCGAAGAGTTAAAAAGCGAAGAGGGCCTCGGCCAAAAGTGACGAGTTGTGTTGTGGTGATGTTTTGAGTGATGTGACAATGAATGTGGTGGTAATTGATTGTGTATGTTGCATTGTCATAGTGTCGCATAAAGCATATGCATAAGCGAAGAGGGCTTCGGCCAAAAAGCGAAGAGGGCTTCGGCCAAAGCGAAGAGTTAAAAATAAAGCGAAAAGTAATGGATCCACATGCATATTGCATACATGCATAAACTCATACAATCATGGAATGCCTGTTGATACGTAATTAATTGGTGATGGTTGTTCTAGTAGTATACTTGAAATGGTGAATGTCTTAATTGTGAAAAGTTAATGTTGTTAGATGCTGCCTGCTTATAATGCTTATCTTACTTGTTATTATTTATGTAAAGAGACTCACCCTAGCATTTTATGTTGCCTGCTCTCGTGGCGACATGCAGGTGATTCTGAGTGAGGATGTCTAGGCTTCCTTGGGATTTTGTGTCGGCTCTGATCTAGTAACACCGGGGGTTGGGGTTTAGCATTGTTGTTTTATGATATGGATTAAACTGATTTAATGTTATGTATTGAGTGTGTCGAACTCAATTTCATTTTTCCGCTGCTGTGAACTGTTTCTGGATTACTGTAAACACTAAACAGGTTTGAGGGTTTTAACCCACTTGACTATGATGTGGATGTTATGCCTTTGAAGCGTTTGATTTTCCCATGTGTTGCGACGATGTTTTATTAAATGTACCACCCTCTTTGAGGTGCGTGGAAAGATTTTGAAAAACTCTGATTTTTATTAATTGAACTAGCATTGAATATAAGGGGGTGTTACATTAGTGGTATCAGAGCAGTTCGGTCCGTCCGGCCAAGTTGTCGAGTCTGTTAACCCTCGAGTCTTGGTACTCGTTCTAAATCATAAGGGGGTGTTACTCGTTCTAAATCATAATTACTCGTTCTAAATCATAATTATGTTGGTACTTAGGAAATTAATGTCCGATTTAAAAATCAAACATCGATTCACCTCGGTAGAACATCCTCAAACAAATGGTCAGGTAGAATCAGCAAACAAGGTAGTTCTCAACGGTTTGAAGAAAAGGTTGGACGATGCTAAAGGAAACTGGGTTAAAGAACTCCCTTATGTCTTATGGGCGTACAAAACTACTCCTCAAAGCTCTACTGGAGAAACACCTTTCCGACTATCCTATGGAAGTGAAGCAGTTATCCCGGTAGAAATTGGAGAACTAACTTGGAGGACTTCAAACCCGAAATCACCTGAAGATAATGGCCGAGCTCTGAGAGAAGAGCTAGACCTAGTGGAAGGAGTCCGAGATCACGCGTTCCTTAAAGAAGCAATTACAAAACAGAGGTTAGCAACTCGTTACAATCAGAAAGTCGTTCCAAGAGATTTTGAAGTCGGTGATCTCGTCTTGAGAAGGGCCGACGTTGGTCTGAAGAATGCATCACAGGGCAAACTAGCCCCGAATTGGGAAGGCCCATATCGTGTTATTTTGAGAACCGAAAATGGAGCTTTCGAGCTAGAAACACTAGGAGGAAGGGCGATTCCAAGAACTTGGAACGCCACTAAGCTCAAGAAATATTACAGTTGAAGCCCAAGGACGATGTATGACTCTTAGCATACGGAAATTGGTTCCCCGACACTATTAGACTTGGCTTTTTCAAAGCATTCTATTCCGACATTACATGTGTAATCTCTTATTAATAGACTGAGCTTTTTCAAAGCATTTTATTCCGACATCACATGTGTACTCTCTTATTAATAGATTTGGCTTTTTCAAAGCATTCTATTCCGACATTACATGTGTACTCTCTTATTAATAGACTTGGCTTTTTCAAAGCATTCTATTCCGACATTACATGTGCAATCTCTTATTAAATAGACTTGGTTTTTTCAAAGCATTCTATTCCGACATTACATGTGTACTCTCTTATTAAATAGACTTGACTTTTTCAAAGCATTCTATTCCGACATTACATGTGTACTCTCTTATTAATAGACTTGGCTTTTTCAAAACATTCTATTTCGATATTACATGTGTACTCTCTTATTAATAGACTAATTGGCTTTTTCAAATCATTTTATTCCAACATTACATGTGTAATCTCTTATTAAATAGACTTAGATTTTTCAAAACATTTTATTCCGACATTACATGTGTACTCTTTTATTAATAAGCTTGGCTTTTTCAAAAGCATTCTATTCCGATATTACCAACAAATAGACTTAGCTTTTTCAAAGCATACCATTACGACATTATTATTTAATCTCGCCCACTAGATGAACCTTTTCAACGAAATCTACCGAACCGAGATTAAACAGGGGGTAAGATGTACGGAGGTACCCCAAACTGTTTTCTATTATTCAGAAACAGAAACAAAAATCATACGGATAAAAATCAGTTTTTCGGCTACAACTATCCGAGGTATATTCAAACACAAAACGAGCTATGGAAATGAGTGCACTTATAAATTAGAAACAAACAAAATATCCCGGTTACAGCCGGATTCTCAAGTTTGAAGAAGTGTGGAGGAAAGCAGTAAATTACATTAAAAGCAAAGAAACAGTTAGGTCAATTTTGAAGGATAGATGACCCTAGACATTTGGTCAGTTACTGGGTCAAACTCGACAATATGCCCATCATGAACAGAAAAATCTGGTTTAAAGATAGTGGGGTCGGCTACAAAGTCGGGAATAACAACAACAACTTGATCAAGTGCATTATTGAAAGCTTCCACTATTCCGTCCTTCCCGAGTTCAACTACCTGCATTTTGGCTTCTACAGCTGCATCCTTTTGCTCAGTCAGCTCTTGTATCTGCTTCTGAAGCTCGGATATGTTTTGAGTTGAAGTAGAAGCCTCAATCTCGCCAACTTATCAGCCCGTCTCTTCAACTCAGCAGCATCTTTTCCAGCTTGTTCCTTCGCCAGCTTTAATTCACCTTCAAGCTCTTGACGTTTGATCTCCCAATCCTCTTTCTCTTTTTTCAGCAGATCCACTTCTTTTTGTGTTTTTTCCAGTTCGGAGCGAAGTGGATCCACAGCCTTCCGGGCTTCTTCATACTTGCCTTCAATGTCTACAGAAAAACACGGAGTGAGTAAGGCGGGTTAAGAATACAGAAATTCCGAGATAAAAATGACGAGGTTAAAACAGAGGAAGCTTACCTTTTAATTTCAAATCAGCATCCTTTTTTTGATCCTCCACGAGGTCGGTCATCCTAGCCAATACAGAGAGAGAAACACGGAAAGGATCTGCTTTGAATTCCTCAGTTTTGACGTTCATAAATTCTTTAGGATCAAAAGGGGCAGACTTGTGTCTCTTACTCTTCTTGGAGGGGAGATCGGAACGGTCACTAACTTCAATAACGCCCTTACCTCGATATTGATTACCCGACTTGGGAGGAAGACGACCATCAACCTTTTTTCTCCTTTTTAAAGGCTGCTCATCTTCTCCAACATGTTTGGAATGGACCGTGGTAATAGGTCGAGCATGGACAACTTTCACAGCAGGAGTTTTGACAGCAGCAACGTTGCTTGCATTTCCGACCTCCTTTGCAGCTTTATCAGCATCAGCAACCGTAAGGGCCAACAAAGCCGCCATTTTGTTCTTAGGGGTCATCTCGTCTGCAAAAAGGAGAGATCAATTAAATACATAAAAAGTAGAACTTCGGTAAATGTATAAAAATTACTCGACTAAACATTGAAGAATCCAACCTAGAACTCTCTCGGCATGCTCAAATTTAACAGTTTGAACCAATGACTTAGTATCAAAACCCCACTGATTCGGCTTATTCTTGTTATTGGTGACGACCCTATTGGCAATAAAAATCAGCATCCTCAAAGTCTTCCGATCTTCCAAGTTCAGGTATTTTTCATCAACAGAGTGCTTGGTTTTATCATCACGACGAGTCCAACCAAGGGGAAATTTTGTTGTCAGCACAATATCTTTGTCTGCATTGAAGGTGTCGACTCTATCCACAACGGCAGGCAGCACAGGCTCAACCCAAAAGAACTTATTTTTCCACTCATTCCTCAAGCTATCAGTATAAGGCCGAAACACTTTTACCCCTTTTTTCTGGATCGGAGACTGACATGTTCCAAACGGGTGGGTTTTCCACTGTTTTTCTCAGTCAGTTTATTAACTTCAAACATGTGAAGGAAAAGCTGAAGAGAAAGGGGCCGACCCAGGTGAAGGCATACAAGCTCAAAAGCACGTACAAAGGCCAGGCATTTGGGGTGGAGTTGTGAAGGGGCGAGATCTAATCTCGCCAGCACGGATTGTTGAAAAGCAGTAAAAGGGGGCTGAATTCTCATATGGTCCAAGGTGGTCCAATAAATGACGAACTTAAGAGAGGCGGGGTAAGTAGCCACATGCTCGTCATCTTCCATCCGAAAAGTACGCCACTGCTCCGGATCTTTCCAGTAAAGCCTCTTCGAATAGTTACTGATATCAACATCCGAGGTCATAACCGATTTAAAACCTCGGAGAGATTCAGACACCCACGAATAATCTCAGGGAGTTCCTAATGGAGGATCTACAGGAATGTCGACATTGTTGCAGCCGGAATCTTCATACCCGTACAACAGCTCAAAGCTTCCATCAATGTCCTCTTGAGTTTCCTCTTCTTCCTCATCACTGTTTTCCAAATCGATGTCTTCAGTCGAGACGTCTTCCTGATCGTCGATTCGATCATCACCATTTCTTCCATCAAACTTCGTATCCGAGTTAGAGTCATCCGAAGAGCTCGGGTCTGAGCCTACCTGGATAGCCTCATAAACTGGTGTGTTGTGCGCAGAAGGTGGAGCGGTCGACTCTCCATCCGAGACTTTTTTACTATCACTCCCTCTCGGTCCGGAGTTTTCTTCTTCATGAATCTCCGGAGCATCTACCTTTTCACGATCAGTTGGATGAGAGTCGGTTCGTGATCTCGCCGCCATTAGTTTGTCGATATCGGGGTGACGGGCTTGACAGGCTTGCTCGGCTTGATCAATAAGTCTGAGTGTTTCGGCACAAGTTGTTTGCTTGGTCTTCGCCAGTTTTTAACCTACAGGGATGGGGGCAGATTATCAGGGTAATTCACACGTAATAGGTTCTCGAACGGGGTCGGAACCCGACCTGACAACCCCCACCCTGGCAAAGAAGATTGCAGGCTGGGGGCACGATCCCAGCCCGAAGAAAATTAAAAATAGAAATAGAAGAAATAAAGTCTAAAGCAAATTACTAACCTCAGAAGTAGCTTCGATACAAATAATGAAAAGAATCACTGGAATAAGAGAGCGAGATTGGAAAGCAACAAATACACCATATCGGTACTCAGAGCAATCGAGGAGCCAAAAAGTAGAAATGATCTACCTTCACCTTTATTTATTGTGGTCCTAGGAGGACCCATTGTTCACTCTCGAAACGACGCGCCCAATCAATTGGCTTGGCGCGCAAAACGAAGAGTCATCATTAAGAAACGCCTCGAGTCCCTCAACTGTCACATCACTCAAAGCAAAAGTATTTATTACTCTGTCAAGAAATCATCAAGCAGGTCCAAGAATCGAAGCACCACCAACCTTTGGAATTAAATCCCAAAGACCGGTAAAACTCTCATTTTAGACTCAAAACAAGCTCGGCATCTTGACCTCGGCGAATTGATTTATTCAACAGGGTTCAAGTCTAGATTGACCCAACAGGTTAAACCGACTTGGGGGGCAACTGTTACGGTATAAATATGCCCATGTTATTTACACCCCCACTTCTCAAAACAAAGTAATATTGGGCCTCCAAACAACCAAGGCCCAGATTCATTCATCAACGACTTACAATACACCTCCTTACTAAACGGTTAAGATCAACTCACTCAAGTGCCCTTTGACTCTATAAATACAACATTTACTGCTAACAAAGAGGTACGCATTAATTAAGACATATACTTGCATTAACTCTCCAGCTACTGACTTTAGCATCAGAGTGGCTTTGCAGGTACACCCCATCTCGTCTCGGAATATCAACCTCGGACGTAATTGTTACTGATCAATCTCATCTCCTACCTACTATCTAGGATCGGCTGACCCTTAGATACGGTACAGAACACCTATGAAGGCTGATTGATGATTGGATATAATAGAAGGCTTTTGTCTCCGTCACAATCCCAAACCCCCCATCTTTATTTCTTCCTCCGAGAAAGGTTGAATCAAAGAATCAGACTCGGAAGAATGCAATTGCGTGAACTGAAGACCTCCCAAGGTGGGGCGATTATGGTTCGCCTCGGTGATGCAATTCTCGAAATGGTTTTTAACAAAAAGCTTGACCTCATCTACATCCTCCAACATATCCACAGTCTCCCTCATAATTACTAGATTACATCTTCTTCTTCTATAAAGCAAGAGGGAGTGGAAACATTTAGAGTTTATATCCCCCTCTTTTATCCACTTAGCTCTAGATTTTTGAGTCAAAATGTCTGAATTTTTGAAAATATGGGGAGCAAAATTATAATTGAGCCTTAAACATATATATATATATATTTAAATTTTCAGAAAACAAATATTCTCAATCCCTCGCTAGTCGCGCCACCCAGTTCGCGATTTTTGGTTTTCCGCAAATTATTATCATCGCTCTCCGAATTCGAAATCGTACATGAGTGTGCAAAAAAAATAAAAAATACATTGAACCCTTTTTTCCAAAAATTATACACTTCACAAACACCAAATAATATCCCTCTTTTCTTTCCCAGCGAAACCCTCACCGTAGTTCTACAAGGCAACTTTCCCGGCGACATTCCAATACATCGACGGCGCGATGTTCACGCCACAGAAGAAAACGTGGCCCACGGCAGCGGCAGCGGCAGCGGCCTTCACACCACACCGAGTCGGTGCCACAACTAGGTCCGCCATCGCTCCCTCCGCAAAGGGCAAGTCCGTTATTTTCCCCAATGAGCCTCCGCCTCCACCGTTGGGGTCTCTAAGCGAAGCCCGTGGTGAAGTGGCAGTGGCGGCAGGGTTTGAGTCGGGGAACGCTGAAGATTGGTTGAAGTTCCGGGAGATAGGGTTGCTCGATGAGGCGGTTATGCAGAGAAAAGACCAGGAAGCGCTTTTTGAAAGAGTTTCAAAACTCGAAAAAGAGGTTAGTTTGGTGACTATTTGTTCAATTGTTTTCCTTTGGTTTTGATTCGTGGGTTTCTTCTCTAGTTTTATTTTTGGGTCGATACTGGTTTCTGCATTATATGTTGTATTTGTATGCTAGCTTTTCAGACTATTTACCAGAGATGATCTAGTGTTGTAGTTTTACTTCTGCGGCAAAACAGCTATTTGTATCGTTGTCTTATGGATTTGAATTCTCTCGTCTAATTACTTGATAATTTTCCCCGCATGAGATTAAGAAAATGTAATCTGTAATAGAAAAAGCTAAAGGGTAGTGGAAAATTTGAAGTTCAATTCAATTGATTTTAGTGGCTTAAAAATAAGACATTTAAAAAAATGTGAAAAAAGACCCTTGTGCTCTTACAATGTTGCTACCAGTAAAAGTTGAAGTAGGCCATGGTGGGTTTAGTAAACCAAATAATGAGCTAACACATATAATTTGCATAATTTGCTCAGATATTCACACATTTGATGCCTTTTCGTTAGTGTATGTTCAAAGTGAAACTGTCTATATGACTCAAATTCTGATACCAAAAGGTTTTCTGACTGTTTGTGCCCAAAGATTCGATCTCACATGCAAATTTTATATTTCCATCTTAGAGAGATTTGGTTTTATTTTCTTCTGACGGATATATCTTGTTAAAACTTTGCATGCAATCAAGTTGTTGTGGCTTAATGGGGGATCAGTGAGTCTGTGAGTGTTCCAGTTATGGCATAGTATGCAAATCCCATAAATCAAATGTAAAAGTTCAAGAGATAAATTACCAATTACTACTTTTTTGTAAGAAAGGGGAAGTATTAAAAAGTATAACTAATGCACTTTATAGCTAGATTTAAGTTGCTGGACCCACGGAAAAATATTAAAAAGACAAATTGTCGGATTTTAAAGCTTGATTTGATGTGTTTGTGCTTTGTTATATAGTTATGTCTGTTCTTTTTTGCTTTTATTTATGAACTTTTTTTTGTTTATTTTTCAGTTTTGTGCTAGTTAGATCATTAGATGAGTGCAGGTGATTGCAATAAGGACTTGGTAGTTATTATTATTAGTTTTAATCCGTAGTTGGAGTTACTCACTAATGTTTTGAATGCTGATGATTCTACTATGATTTGTGGGATGAACTATTTAGATTGATTTTACTGGAGGAGGTGAGGTTGTAATTTGTCAGAGTAAATAAGTAATGAGGGCAAACATTTCCTAGTTCTTGCTATTGCATCTAAATGTTTGGCACGGGGTGGAAACTGCCACATTCTTTCGAGCTTTTGATGGACCAAAAAATAGTAAAAGAAATGGTTCAAGTACTTTTGAAATTTGATGGACCAAAAAATAGTAAAAGAAATGGTTCGAGTACTTGTGAAATTTTATGGACCAAACACTAACGATTTTATAGGTGCATAAAATTTCAACCCTTTGTCAACAATTTTTCCAATGGTTGGAATGGAAATATGCTCTCCTTTGAAGGAAATGTACAAAAGAACTAAAAGTGGAATGAAAGTATCAGCAGAGGATGATAAGGTTGGAGAAGAGGGGGTGATCGATGGAATTGGTGGGAGAGGATAGGAGATAGACACTAGAATGACATATTGTTTTCCTTATTTCTGTTTTTGTGATTTTGTAAGAAAATGCTTTTCATTTCAGCATTCCACTACAAAATAACAAAGAGAGGAAACATTAAAATAAGGTGGCATTTTTTTGATTTATTAGTCAGAACATTTTGAGTTAACTTGTTTCTTCTAATAATTACAAAAATGTAGGTTGGTTTTACTCTATCTCTTGTTTTGAGAAATTTGAAAAAGAAATGGTGGAAAACAACAAAATTTTGTTTTCTTTGTTTTACTTTTCAAATTTAGTTATTGGTGAAAACATACAGTGGAGGAAATAAGATCAAAACACAAATCAATTACACTTTAACTTGCTCTAGAAATTTAATCTTCAATTTTAATTTTAAAGATTGAATCAGGAGTCAAATGATAAATTTAAGCTTGAGAAACAACTTAAAAGCAACAAAAATAAGATGAATCATATTTTTGTATTGACATCTGATCCGACTCTGATTGTGGCTTTGAATTCAATTAATTTCATTTAAACTTGTTGATTCAAATTGAAACTCATTAAAAGCCTTTTGTTGAGCAAATGTTGTCATGAAATGGTGATAAAAAGTGGAAGCCATAAGCCATTTTCTTAAAGGTTGACCAATGACAGTTGATTAACTCTTTCTTTCCTTTCATTTTTTTTGATAGCTTTTTGACTATCAGTACAACATGGGCCTCCTGTTGATTGAGAAGAATGAATGGAGTTCAAAGCTTAATCAGCTGAAGCAAGAACTAGCCGAAACTGAGGAGATTCTAAAACGGGAACAATCCGCACATTTAATTGCATTATCTGAAGTCGAGAAGCGAGAGGAGAATTTGAAGAACGCATTGAGCACAGAAAAGCACTGTGGAGCTGATGTATGTTATTGTTTCTATCTTCAAGTATATGACTATGTTTAATTTGGCTGTGTGTTGGTTTCTTTTGTTAAAGTCTTTCTTCTTACTTCGGTTAGTTTTGAAAAGCACATAAAGCACTTGGGTTACCTTGGCTGGGCTATAAATTTGCCTTGCTTTCCTTTCCTCTTTTACATTATCTTCACTATGAAGTATATATGCGTATTTAATTGACCAATAGCAGTGTTATGTTTGTGAAATTTTTATTAAGTAATTGAAGCAGAGTAGAAAGTAAAGGTAAGACTGAAACTGAGATTCATTTATGATTGTAATTTGACTTGCGGAAGTAGCCCGCCACAATTGCTATGCTATACTATTAATTCAAAATAATCTAAGATAAGATATGATACACTCTGATATTGTAACAACTGGCTCGCGTTTTGGCCATATGGCTCTATCCTTCTTTAATAGGTGTATGTAGTATTGTGTGTGATGTACTAGTCCAACACTAAATCCACTAGTTTGTTTTGTTGCTTTTTCTTTCTCTTTGCTATTTTAGGAGTTAAACTTGAATGAAAGAACAAGAATGTTATCTCACCTTGATACCTGTTCTTTTGCTTATATCTCTCGCTTTTCATTACTTTACTAATTTATTTCTCTCTCTCTCTCTCTCTCTCTCTATATATATATATATATATATATATATATAGGATAGAACAATTTTATTAGAGGATTTTCTTTCATGTGTTGTTAAGGTTGCGCAAAGTTGTCTGTTTAGCCCTTTCATTTTATGCTGATGTTGCTCAAATTGATCAATTGCAGCTTGAAAGAGCTTTGCGTTCAATGCAAGAAGAGCTTGCCCAAGTCCAGTCTTCCTCCCATACAAAGCTAGATGAAGCGAATGCATTGGTATTTGGAATTGAAGAGAAATCTTCAGTTGTTAACAAGAAACTGCATGACGCAGAAGCTAGGCTTGCTGAGGTAAACCGAAAAAATGCAGAGCTGGATATGAAATTGCGAGAGGTGGAGGCTCGTGAAAGTTTGCTTCAAAAGGAGTGTTTGTCAGTAGCTACTGAGTAAGAGCCATCCTCTTCGTTTTATTTTACGTATATTTCTAGTCATCATATTAAGTCTTATACTATGTGACTCAATACATTGAAGTTGCTACTGTACTCTTATTTCAGTCGTGAATCATTTGAAGCAACATTCTATAAACAAAGGGAGGATTTGAAGGAGTGGGAGAGGAAGCTACGGCAAAGAGAGGATATGCTATGTGAAGGTAGGCAAAATCTTGGTGAGAGAGAAGTGAAAGCAAACGAAGCTGAGAAGAACTTGAAGCAGAAAGAGAGAGATTTAGAAGTGTTTGAGAAGAATATTGATTCATCTAATTCTTTATTGAAAGTCAAGGAAGCTGAGATAAGTAAAAGAGTAGCATATGTAGATGCAGAAGAGAAGGTGTGCTTTTTAATTTCTTACTATCTCTTTGTTTTGTCTTTTGTAAACATGTTTTTGCTTTCATTTGGCCATGCCATTATTTATGTTGTTATCGTTGCAGAAAGTGGATTCTTTAAAGAGAATGCTGGAGGTGAAAGAGAAAGAATTACATGCACTGGAACTAGAGCTTACTGCTAGAGAAAGAGTGAGTCCAGGCACCTGATAACTTATTAACTTTACACTACAATAGAGTGTGCAAAATTTTTTGCATGAAATTAAATTGTAAGATGCATCAATTTATAATTGCTTAAGCCATTTTGACTAGGAGTTAAATCAACAAAGATATTGGAAGAAAATTGCACAAATCCTCTGGTGCACATATCTTGAAATATTTGGATTTCAAAGATGATAAAAACAAGGTACCCGCTTTGTCATTGCTGAGATGTAAGAGGGTCTTGCAACATAAAATGGGATGACAAAATCTTTGATATTTCTCAGCATAAACTACATTATGAAAGAAAACATTAGACCACAAGAAAAGCTCTGGCTGTAGTTTTAATAACGTTTCTTTGATACTAGCAATTTAACATTACTTGAATGACTTTTCACATGAATTTGTTGCATTCTAACTCTTGTGCATATGTTTCCCACAGGAGGGGATCCAGAAACTCCTTGATGAGCAAAAGGATACTCTTGATTTAAAATTGGAGCAGTTTGAGCTTGAAATGGAACAAAAGCGAAAATCCCTCATTGAGGAGTTTAGCAGCAAAGAGGAAGCCTTGGAGCAAAGGGAAGTCGAAGTCAACCATAGAGAAAAGAAGATTGGAAAAGAAGAGCAGGCTTTGAGTAAAAAGGCTGAGAAAATAAAAGAGCAAAATAAGGAACTTGAATCAAAGTTGAAATCTTCGAAGGAGAAAGAAAAGACTATGAAAATCAAAGAGAAAGAGCTGGAGAAGGAAAAACAACAATTGCTTGCTGATCGGGAGACTCTAGAGAATTTAAGTGTTGAACTTGGGAAGATAAAAGCTGAGATTTCTCAGCAAGAGCTACGAATATGCCAAGAGACTGAGAATTTGAAGCTTACCGAAGACGAGAGGTCAGAGCATTCTCGTTTGCAGTTGGAACTAAAGCAAGAGATAGAGCATACCAGATTACAGAGGGATTTACTCTCAAAGGAAGCTGAAAATTTGAAGGAAGAGAGACAGAGGTTTGAGAAAGAATGGGAAGTGCTGGATGAGAAAAGAGCTGAAGTTAATAGAGAGCAGCATGAAATCGATAAGGAGAAAGAAAGGTTAAGAAAGCTAAAGAACAGTGAAGAAGAAAGGTTCAAAAGAGAGAAGCAAGATTTGCAAGATCATATAAAAAAAGATCTGGAAAAGCTTGAATTGGATAAGGAATCATTCAGAAATTCAATGAAACAAGAGGAGTTTCTTTTATCTGAAAAGGTGAAAAATGAAAAGGCACAAATGCTCCAAGATTTTGAATGGAAGACAAGGAATCTTGAGAACGAAATACAGAAAAAGCAGGAGCAAATGGAGAAAGACATTCAGGAAAGAGAGAGAAAATTTCAGGAGGAGATGGAAAGAGAGCTTAATAATATTAATGTTTTGAAGGATGCTACTGAAAAGGAATGGGAAGAAGTGAAATCTGAGGGGATGAGGTTAGAGAATGAAAGAAAGGATTTTGAGTCAAACAAGCAGCAGCTGAAGTCTGACCAACATGAGATGCATGAAGATTCTAAAATGCTTATGAATCTTAGCCGGAAAGTTAAGAAAGAGCGTGAATGCCTTGTAGCTGAAAGAAATCATTTTCTTGTACTTGTTGAGAAGCTTCGTAACTGCAAGGGCTGTGGGGAAGTTATTAGGGACTTTGTTGTGTCTGATATTCAGTTACCTGACTGTAAGGAAAGGGAGGCTCTTCCTCGCCTACCTCCCTGTTCTGAATGATAGGTCTCTTAATAACTCCCGGACAATGTTGCTGCTTCTGGCTCGATAAAGCCCGTGTCTTGGCTCCGCAAATGCACGCCCAAAATTTTCAAGTTTTCCCCAAGTAAAAGAGCAGATGCTGTTGGTACTTCAGAGTTGGCTGGGACATCGCCACTCTCTGATGTGAATGTTAATATAGGAAAAATAGAAGGGCCTGCATCATCTCCTAATATAGAAGGAACTAGTGTTACTCTTCAAGAACAACCGGCAGGTGGGATGGCTCATCACTCTTATGCACCACACCTTCACTCCGACAACATTGTTATAGAGGGTAATAATGAATACTCTCTATCCATTGATGATCACAGCTATGTGGATAGTTTGATAGATGGAGGTCCAGATGATTCTCAGCAGTCAGTTCCAAAGCTTGGTCGGCGCAGACCTGGGAGGCAAAGCAAATCCAGAATTGCTAGAACACGCTCAGTGAAGGCTGTGGTCGAAGAGGCCAAAGAGTTCCTAGGAAGAACATCTGATCATATCAATGAAAACAGTCAAGAAGACTCCAGTCACACTGAGAAAGCCATTGGTAACACTGCAAGAAAGCGGCAGCGAGCACAAACTTCCAGGATTGCAGAAAGTGAGCAGAATGCTGGTGATAGTGAAGGACACTCGGATAGTATTACAACTGGTGGGCGCAGGAAGAAGAGGCAAACAGTTGCTTCACCTGCACAAGTTACTGGGGAGAGGCGATACAATCTTAGACGGCATAAGACGTAAGTTTAGCCTGAGGCCTTATATGGGGCGATCACAGCTTATATTATATGTTTTTTATTCTATCAGCTCATACACTGGTTATGTTTATTTTTAGGATAATTCTATTGGATAACTGAATACATTTGGTGTTGTTGTTTAAATCTGTATTAATTGTAAAGGGATCATGTGTTTTAAATAAATTGATTCTTGCTAATTTTCACAACGAATGACTCATCACTTTTCTCCCACTCACTGCTCCTTCCTAAAGAGGAATGAAGAAAAGTTGTTATCTGCCAATTTATTGCACTGGTTGGTTTATTGTAATTGTTGTGGTTTCCATGGTTGCTTCTTCTTGTAATATTAAGACGTGTTTGTTTCAAGTCATCTAATTGTAAACTGATTCCCAGGAATATAATGATAAGAATCCTATTCAAGTGTTTGGTTAGCATTTATATCATTCCCAGTGTCTTCTATAAAAGTGAGGTGTCAAGGTCGTTATACGAATTAGAAAAAATAAGTTTTACATATAAACTTAATTCCCATCTCATGGCCATCTCATGGGAATATATTTTTTTAGGAACGAAAACCACGAGAATGTGGAAATTATTTTGTTCGGGGGGAATCTTTTATATTCTAAAATAATTATTTTAACCTTAAACAAACATTAGAATAGACATTCCCTATCCATATCTTCCTGGGAATGTGCTTAGATAAGTTGGAGCGAGCAAGCACACTCTCAGATCAGACATTTCTTATTTTGATTGATCTTTCCTGCTGTTTATTGATGTCAATGTGATCTGTATATTTTCGTAATAGCAAGATATGGTGTATGTTTAGAATGCAGTTACAAGTGTGATCCAAACATACCCATAATAGGCACTGCAATATTCTTGTTATGAAACGAACTATTGTGGCATTAATCACTTAAATACTTGAGTTGTTATCATTTTAATATACGGACAGAACAGAAACACGCTAAATATTAATAAAAGCTGAAATGGAAGTTTCTGACCTGTAGTATGCTAATTAAAGTAAATTCTGTTTTCTCATGCTGAAAGGCTGGAGAGACTTGTTGATTTCATGTTTGATTTTTCAGAATTTTAGTTAAATGAAAAAGATCTTTGTTGAATCCACTAATCTTGGACTTGGTTATCTAATGTATACAGTTGTTTTAGAATACATTTTGTCTGAGGGTATTTGAAAAATTAGTTTTGGATTATTTTTGGGTTTATCAGAAGGAACTGCATTTGTGGCTTTAGTGTGGTTGATAATTTTCCAATAATTAGTAATATCTTACTGTTTAATAGTAGGAATGTGAATTGCCCAAATGAGAAACTATTTAAAGCTCTTTAAGATTAATGGCGGAGGAAATAATATTATGTCAAGTAATTTGCTATGATTGTTGACTGCATGTCCAAAATTTTCTTGAATGTTCTGACATACCTTTGCTTGAGCAGTGCAGGCAAGGATTCATCAACACAGGACTTATCCAATGCAACAAAAACAGCGGAGAAAGAGACTGCTGGTGGTAGTAAAGTGGAGGTGGATAGTAAAAGCCATGAAGCAGTAGTAGCTGATGACAATGTTCAAACCACAGGTCTAGTGCAGGTCTCAACAGTAAAGACTGTGGAGTTCAGAGATGAACGAGTGGTTAGGGTAAAACAGACTTCCTGATTTTATGGTTGATTTAATTGGAATTTTTGGAAATGTGTTATGTTGTATTTATTTTACGTACGCTTTACAGTTTGAAATACCAAAAGATGACAATGGTGCTGCAACCAACTCTGTGGATCGCATGGAAGAAAGTGGTACACTTGAATATGGAGATGAAGATGGAAGCACAATCCACAATGCTGAGATTGAGGAAGAGGAGGTCGAAGAGGAGGAAGATGAGGAAGAAGAGGAGGAGGAAGAGGAGGAGCATCCTGGTGAGGTTTCTATTGGAAAGAAGATCCTGAAATTTTTAACAACATGATTGAAGTAGTTATATTTCTCTTTGATATCACAATTGATATACATGCTAATTCCTTTTAATTAGTAGTAGAAGATTAGTCATAATTTTTGGGTTAGCTTTCATGTTTGTTTTGACATTTATTAATGGCAGATAAGAAGCATTATTTTGCTTTTCTATGTCCATTGTGACTATCCTCTGGTGTACTGCATAGCCACGGTGGATTTGTTTCCTAAAAATGAAATAATTGAGATGCCCAAATTTTCTATTCATGCCATCATACCTTAAGGTGAATCCATAATTATTATACATTCAATTCCAATAGATGATTGCTGTCCATTTTTATGTGCAGCATGGATGGACATTAATGTCAAGGTATGTCTCAACCCAGGGACTGATTTGACTCGTTTATAAATAGTTCAAGGATTCACATGAATTGTGTAATTTAACTTGTTGCCAGAGAACACAAAAGAAAATGGCTTCCAGCATCTTGTTCCTGGAAGGTTAAAAAGCATTTGGGGTAGGATTCAGTGCGGTTACAGGGTGAAGATGGGGAAGAGAGAAAGGGAGGAGAGATATAAGTAGGAATGAAGTGCTGGGATCCTTCAACATTGTTAGTGAAAGGAAATTGCATATGGTGGCAATAAAGCTCAATTTTCCTGCTCTAAATATAGCGTATCACAGGATTTTATGTTATTTAGTTTTGTTTGGTGCTAATTTGAGATGGATTACTTCCGCAAGTCTTGAGATATAGTGATCTGTCATAAGCTATTATTGTTATGACAAATCACCATATCTCGAGATGGATTACTTCCGCAAGTCTCGAGATATGGTTTACTTCCACAATGAGCAAAATAATACTAAGCGACCATGCAAAGCAAAATAAAAACTTGAGACGTCAATGAGATTGCTCTTAAGGATTTATCTGCTTTCTCCATCCAGGGTACAACTGATTTGTCTCTGTGAGACCAAGGTTCCAGAACAAGAAGATGATGCAATAATCAAATCCCTAATTGTTATTTTACCCTCACTAAAACCTTGACTTATAGTCAAATCCCCTTCATTTATACGATCAATCACTCCCAATCAATCACTCCCTTCTCTTTTTCATTTTCCTCTCTCTAAAACTTTATCTCCCACCGTCACTTCTGATCTTTTCAGCCCTCTCTCAATTGATCTCCTCTCTCACTTGGTCACCTACAAGAGATTTTCGCTCACCACCCTTCTTTCAGATATGCTTTTCCACACCCTATCGTCTCACGCCTTCAAGTACCCAACTCCCTTCTTTCTTTCTATGGATCTCAACAAATCCAGTACATGCAGAGCATGGAATGGTTGAATTTTTTGTTTTTTTTGGGTTTCTGTAATTTTGAGCCCTAATTTTTTTGTGAGTAACTGTACTCTTTTTGTTAGTCCCCCGGGAACTTGAAACTGGATTTTGCAATTTTTTGTGTTTTTTATTTTATTTTATTTTATTTTTACTTTGTTTATTTAAATTTTATTGAATTTTTGAGTACAAAAAGGGTCTTATTTTTGGTACCCCCCTCAACATCACCCACACCCCCATATTTCAAAAAATGCCAATAATACCCCTACGTTTTTTTAAAAAAAAAAAAATTTAATTTTTCGGAATTACCTCAAAATAAGGTAATTCCGGTTCAAAAAACAATTAAATTTTCGGAATTACCTATAAAAAAGGTAATTCCGGTTCATAATAAAAATGAAAAATTTCGAATTACCTCTAAAAAGGTAATTTAAATTTTAATTTTTTTTTTTAAGTTTGTATATTAAATTAATATTTAAACGCGTTTTATTTTGGAAATATGATACGGAACGGTTTATGATTTAAATAACAATATGTCAAAATATATAAAATGACCAACATAAAAAAATATAATGTACAAATACAACTACTATGGGTCCAAAATGTTTAACAATGATGAAAATAAGCACGCGTGAAGTGGGTGAACAGGCGACATCTAAGGCATCCCGGTCAATGCAACCTTACTCTCGCACTCTCCTCATATGTCTCGGGACAAACAGCTCCTCGATGATATGGTGGATCTCGAGCCGCTCGCTGCGTGGCTCTAGCTCGCCGTGGCTCGCACCAAGTAAGACGCACCTCGTTACTCGACCGTACTGCAAGGAAGGTAATCGGGATCGCACTCGCCGTGGTAGCCCGCCAAAATGTCCGCGCCCGTATCTGATACATCAGCAACCCCTGTATGATCCTGTCCGCAGAGGGAGCATTACCCGAAATGGGTGGAAGAGGATCCTCTGCACTCCGCCGAATCGCCAACACACTCGCTCGGCATGTAGGGAACAACATCATCGCCCAAAAAGCAACGACCTACGGCACCGGATATGTTCGACAAAGGAACATAACGCTCGTGGTCATCATAAGGGTGAGGATGACATCCCCATTGCAGAGCATATATCCGCGCCTCTAAAGTCCACCAACTTTACTTTATCCGCCTTCTTGTTCCCCGGTGGTGGCACGTGGTCGATGCGTCCTAGCTAACACTTTCCGACCAACGACGGTGGGAAAGTGCTCGTGAGATCCAAAGATCGAAATAGTTAAATTAAAAATAATCGCTTATTAATATATGAGTAATTTAATTAAAAGCTTTAAATTAAAAAAATAAATAAATGATTACCGAGCGATGTCGCGTATCCGCCGAATCGCTTGGTCGAATAAAAGACCGCTTTTCGTCGGTGGGTGTAGAGGTAACTAAGAGCAGTTTATACCCCAAGACCATCGCCACACTATCAAGATCCCGGCGTATACATCCACTTCATCGCACTAATGTGTGAGTCTTGTCACCGTAATGGTGGTGCCTAACAGAAGAGCATGTAGCACCGCGGCCCGCTTCATAAGCACCTCGTGCCATGTTCGCCTTGTAGGCGTCCTCTACACAAGAGATCCTCAGATACTGCCCCCTGTTATCCTTAAGCTCCTGGATGACAGTAGCCTGATCCATGCCCAAACGATCCACAACCATGTGAAGAGTCTCAACAGAATCAAAATCTGGCTTGTGGTCCAATGGGGTGCCATCCAGCGGCAAGTGGAGCAGCACGACCACATCATCCAAGGTGACATGTCATCTCCCCAAAGGGCATGTGGAATGAACAGGTCTCGGGATGCCACCTCTCCACAAAAGCATATATCAACTCATGGTTGATTCCCCTCAGAGGTGTGATGTCCAACTCAGAAAGCTTAGCCAGACGCAACCAGTGCTCTACCCGTGGGTGGTGGTCAGTAGGTCTAATTTTTGAAAACTTATGGCCGTGAGATACAATCTTTAGTTTTCGAGGCTGAAAAAATTCAAATTAAACCAAACGTTATTAAAAATAAGTAATTAATTGTTGTTAAGTAAAATTAAAATAAAAAATTAAAATATTACCTCGCTCTATCTATCCGTGGACGCGCAGCAGGCGTATCCCAGTGTAAATATAAGGGTGTGTGCTCCACACCAAGCGCATCGAACCTCCTCCTCCTCAACCTCCTCCTGAACCTCCTCCTCCTCAACCTCCTCCTGAACCTCCTCCAAAGCCTCCCAACCGTCATGATACATCTCTGGGTGCTCCTGTTGGTGCCGCATATGGTACTCATAATCAGGGTGGTCTTCTATCCGCTGCTCATACCGGCTGAGGCTGCTGAGGCTGAGGCTCAGGCTCAACCATCTCTACCACTCGCACGGGCTCTCGCGCTCGACGCCGAAGCATGCCCGCAGACTCACGAGCCTCGTAAAGTGTCCGGAGAAGGAGTATCGCTACATCGCCTCCCTGCATCGCGTGCTCGCTCGCCTACCGCGGTGTCGCCCAAGACTCGCCGCTTCTACGTTGTTTGATCGTCTACTCGCCACTGTTAAAAAAATAAATGTAATTAGAAAATATTAAAAATTGAAAAAAAAAAAAAAAAAATTTTGAAATACTAGGTAATTAGAAAAGAATTTCGAATACCTCGAAGTGAGGTAATTCCGCTCATATTTCTCAACCGGAATTACCTCACTTCTGAGGTATTTCCGAAAATCTTTTCGGAATTACCTAGTAATTCCGAAAAACTCATTCGAATTTACTTACTTTTTCGAAATTATGAAATGTGAAAAGTGAAATGTGATTTTTGTAAATTTTCAGGGGTATTTTTGTCCATTTGGGATATTATGGGGGTGTGGGTGATGTTGAGGGGGTACCAAAAATAAGACCCGTTCAAAAATTGAGGAAAATGCAGATAGTTGTCAATCTTACACCGACATCTAAATTTAGTTCCACGCAAGACAAATTTAGGTTGTTACTTTTACCACACCCCCTCCTACTCCAAACACACCCCCTCACCCTACACATTTACCAAACTAACCCCACTTACAATTCTATTTCCCTCTCTATCCCTCTCCCTCTTCTTCTCCAACACCCAAAAACACTCCCTCTCCAACACCCAAACCTCCCCTCTCTCCACTCCAAAACCCACCTATCCTCACCTTCATCATTCACTCTCATTCAACTACCCATCATTGGCAACTAGCTCAAGGTAATAACCCTACCAAACATTTTCCGTTTTGGTTCTGTTTTGAGTTCTTTACGCCATTTTTTTTTTCTGCAAACGCGCTCAGTTCGAACAAGTTCGTATGAACGTGTTCGAACAGGTGTTAACTGGGGTGTGAATTTGATTTGTTCGAACAAACCTCATCCGAACATCGCTCGCATGAGGCCGTTCGAACAAAGCGTATGACAAAGAATCGATAAGTTGCAGCTTCGCGTGTTTTTTGGTTAAATGGATGAAAATGAGGGTGCATCTAGAGAGCGATTGAGTTGTCAATCGTAGAAAGCCGAGATGTCAATCGTCGCAGATTGACATCTCAACCGACGTCGTTGAATCCCAAGACTTTACTAGTTCCTTCCAAACCGATACGGTAAGAATGAATTAGTTGTTTTAATTTTAGCTAACTATTCAAATTATGTAATCGACACATGGTAATTGAATTTCGCTTATTTCCTACTCGTGAGGAGCTTCGACTAAAAGTGCGTGCGGTTGGAAAATATCTTGGGATGGTGATTGTTATAGGAAGATCTGACACCGGACGACGATCAGGTAAACAATACTGCATGTTGATTTGTGATAAAGCTGGATCATATAAGACAAATGTTGAGGAAGGCACAAACACTAGAAAATGTTGTTGTCCTTCGCATCGAAAGGGAAATTTATTAAGAAGCTTGGAGGATGGATTTTGAGGGTTATGAATGGAACTCATAACCATGGGATGGTTACTTATCATGATGGACGCCCGTACATTGGTAGGTTAACTTCAGAAGAGAAGGAACTAGTGGCTAGAATGACTAGGAATCATACTCGGCCTAAATTGATCCTTAATGAGCTGAAATTGATGAAGCCTGATGATAACTATACGGTTGTGAAACAAATATACAACTGTCGTCAAAGGCAACGATCGGCTATGCGTGAGGTAGGATCGAGCTCCAACAACTCATGTTTTATTTGCAACGCGATAATTATGTTTTATTGGACTCGACTTGCGTAAGGAACTACGGTTGTGAAAGACATCTTTTGGGCCCATCCAGATTCTATTGAGCTTCTAAACACGCTCCCAATTGTTTTGTTGATTGATTCCACATATAAAACCAACCTGTGCATGTATCCGTTGGTTGAGATCGTTAGTGTGACCTCAACCGAGAAGACTTACTCACGCATTTGCTTATGTCAATTGGGAGAGGATGGATAACTTTGCATGGGTTCTTGAGAAATTGAGGGGTTTATTTAGGAAACAGGATGAACTTCCGCAAGTCATACTTATCGACAGAGACACGTGTATGATGAATTCCTGGCAAAGAATATTTCCAACATCCGCAAACTTGTTGTGCCAATTTCACATTAAGAAAAATGTGAGGCCAAAGCAAGGCTCATTGTGAAAGACCAAGTCGTTGTTAATGACATTATGGGTGCATTTCTATCCATTGTCCATGCGAAGACTACTAAGAGTATGATTATGAGTTGGGTCTTTAACGACTTGGCAAAGACCTTATCCCGCTTTTCATACAAGATGTGAAGACCACACAGCTAGACCCCTTCAAGGAAAAGTTTATTGATGCATGGATAAATAAGCATATGCACCTGGCAACACTACCACCAACAGAGTTGAGTATGCACACTCTCACTGAAGCAAATATTACGAGACAGTAGGGAGATTTGTGCAAGTCTTTGGGATGGAATGCGACCATGCTTAGGATACAACATTCTGACCTTAAAATGCACTTCGAGCATAGTTTGAGTAGAGTGAAAGTTCAACACTTGAAGAAGAAGATTTTGATGAAATTAAGGGTTTAGTTTCATCTAATGCTATAGACCATATTTTGGGTGAGGTGCAAGAGATCGATCCGTTTCACTTAACCCATCATTATGTCGATGCACGCCAGACTACACACGGACTACCATGTGCATGTGAGCTTTCAAGGTATGATGTACACTCATACAACTGTTATTTTGTCTATAAACTGGATCTGTTTTGATGGGTTGTCACTAAATCAATTTCGCTTTTTTTGTAGGGTCATGATGGACTGCACTCCAATTCCGTTGAGCATGATTCACCAACATTGGCAGAGGTTGAATTTCAAAATACAAACAGAGGCAATGGATGATGAGTCGAGTGTAGACATTGAACTTGAAGCTATCAGAAGAAGGTTTGAGGCATCTAATCACGCCTGAGAGTTATGATTAAGGCAAAAGCACGTGAATTGGCATTCCCAGACACGACTTCTATGTGTCCTCCTCCGGATACGATCATTACAAAGGGAGCACCGAAAAAGATAAGAAAGGGAATGTTGATTACTCAACAAAGCGAGACAAGTCATTTTGGGAACATGTAGATGACAAATTTGACTCCCTGTGGTTCATCTAGTGGATGTTTTGCTCGGTCCTCGTAAACAACCTACTCCCCCAAAGCAAGAGTGGAACGCCTACAAACCCATACAGATTCTGGTTCAACTCCCGCTCCTACTTTGTCAACGTGTCCAAAGACCTAATCCATCACAAAGCAAAAAGAGAACTCAAGTCGACATTGCTACTACAATCCCTACTCCTCCACTACATAAGAAACCAACACCCACACCTATTGTTACGTGTCGCCATCGCCATCGTTTCAAAAGCTCTTACTTTGACACACGGCTCCTGTTCTTACACCGAATCCTATTGTTACAGATGTTGCGCTTATGGATGTATTTAATACATACATCGTAGGATGCCGACATACATGCGCCCCTATGTTGAAAAAATTGTTAATGTGGTTGGTGATGGTAATCGTGGATTAGGTGTATTGCAAGCATTTCTTGGAAGGGGTGAGGAGGCTTGGCGAAATATCGTAATCGATCGATGGAGGAGCTTAACCAATACAATGACTTCTACACTGATCGTATGGTGGTATTGGTAAGGTCACATTTTTGATGAAGTCGTTGTTGAGGCACATCATGGGAACAATGTTGAAGATAATTGGATGATTATACCGATATGTGGGTATATCGATCGAGAACAAGTACAAAGTTGTCCCGAGTTGTTGGTCACCTAATTGTTGTTACACAATTTTTCCCTTCAATGTTGCGCCATTCGTAAGTGCCCGATAGATTCAACATCCTATTGGTACGAACACAAACACTTTATGCAGTAAAGTGTCTTCTATTTAGATTCGGTGTAGTCATTCCAAAACATTATGTTTTTTTGTTGTCTTTTGAAGATCTTTATGAAGCCTGGAAGTCCAATGCCCCCACGGATTTGATGTGGATGACTAATAGGGCACCCATAGCAAAGGTTGGGACTCGCTTTTTATTAGCCGCATGCAAAAGTGGAAGTGTTTGCTCATACAATCACAACCCCCATCCCCTTCCTTGTGTAGATTTAAGTAAAGATAATCGATGGTAGTCAATGTTAAGTTAGATTTATAATTTTGGTACACAACTTTGTATATGACTATTAGTAGGAAACTTTTGAAATGAAAAAACTCGCTTCGCATTTCGTTTTTAAGTTTCTGCTTCTGTATAACGTTGGTTCGAATGATACCATTTGAACGCTCGTTCGAACGCCACCCTTCGAACATGTTCGAATAAAGCCATTCGAGGCACCAATAACACACCTCACACCAAATGATTGGCAATATTCCTTAACACGCATGAGTTTGTTCGAACAGTTCGAACGATGTCGCATCACTAACAACAAAAATTCCTTAACACGGACAAGGTCGTTCGAACTCGTTTCGCATAGTCGTTCAACAAATACTTAAACCACGCGCAGACGAGCGGCCCCACGCGAGGCCATTTTTGGAAAAAAAATGTTTGGGGGCGTGCGATGAGTAAACGGGGGTGTGGGAAAAGTAAAACCCCAAATTTATTGTTGATTTTTTATAGTTGCCCAATCTTACTTTTTGGTGCCACTATTAAGCAATCGCGCTAAACATGCTCAAAGAGTTCACTATTGGAGAAAAAATTGAGTTGAGTGCTTAGGGAGGTGACGTTGTAAAATCTACTTTAAGAACTCAAAATGAGTTTACTGTCCACATGACCAATATTTAAAACTTAAACTTTCACAATATGACCAATCTTTTAAATCAAATATATATATATATATATATATATATATATATATATATATATATATATATATATATATATATATATATATAAAATTAAAATTTCTATACTATTCTCCCGTTCATTAAAATAAAATCTGTTGCAGTCCCTATCCTCTCTATCGAAAGAAAGCTATTTTTTCTGAATATCCTCGTACCCATCACCTTCCTATCTACACTATATCTACGTCTCTACACTATATCGATACAATTTAACACATATGATAATACCATTGGAATGACACTCTTTGAACCTCGACACCTCAATTTCTTATGTTAAATTTGTCTAATTTAATTGTTTCACTTACATTTCTCTCTTTCTATCATCTTTTTCTCTTCTCTTTTCTACTCTCTTTCTTCTTTTTCACTTTTCTCTTACATTCTCTTTCTTCCTTTTTTTTTTTTTACTTTACTTCTACTTTTTCCATAAACAATTCTTTTCTTTCTTTTATCACTTCACTTTAGTTTTTTTTAACTAAATTTCTAATCTACACTATATTTATTCAAATACTACTCTACTAAAATTACTTATAAAAATATAAATGAGTCACACTAAAAAAACAAAAGAAAAAAAATCTATCATCACCTTATTGGAAAAAGTTATCACCTTAAAAAGTTATTGATAATCTACTATCTATCTTTTATTATCTACTATAATTTACTAATCAACCAAAATAATCAATTGAAACTACGAGATAACTGCAATGGTATATTAAAAAACACGGGATAATTGCAATGACATATAAAAAAAACACAGAATTAATATTTGTCATTGATAATCAAAATTTTTGAAGACTACTATAAACCTACTATTTAAAAAACAAGAAGACTTAATGATTATTTAAACTACTGATTAATATTTAAAACAAATATTTCTTATTGATAATCAATTGAAACTACGAGATAACTCGTGATCGATATAAAAAAACACGGGATAATTGGACTGGTATATAAAAAAAATACAGAATTAATATTTGTCATTGATAATCAATTTTTTTGAAGACTACTATAAACCTACTATTTATAAAACAAGAAGACTTAATGATTCTTTAAACTACCGATTAATATTTAAAACAAATATTTCTTATTGATAATCAATTGAAACTACGAGATAACCGCAGATCGATATATAAAAAAACACGGATAATTGCGATCGATATATAAAAAAATACGTAATTAATATCTCATCATTAATAATCAATTTTTTTGAAGACTACTATAAATCTACTATTTAAAAACAAGAAGACTTAATGATTATTTAAACTACCGATTAATATTTAAAACAAATATTTCTTATTGATAATCAATTGAAACTACGAGATAACTGCCCTGATATATAAAAAAACACGGGATAACTGCATGGATTAATATTTGCCATTGGTAATTTAAATTTTTAAAGATCGCTATAAACCTACTACCTAAAAAAACAAGAAGGTTTAATGACTATTTAAACAGATTAATATTTAAAACACACGCGACAAATATTTCTCACTAATACCTAAAATAGGACAAATAGTTGTCATCGATATATAAGAAAACACGAGATACGTATTTTTATTGATAATCTACTATCTATCTTTTACTATCTACTATAATCTATTAATCAACTCAAATAATCAATTGAAACTATGAGATAAGCTCGTGACCGATACATAAAAACACTAATAATCGTGACTCAGTATATAACAAAATACTGGATAGCAGATAAATTTTGCAATGATGTATATTTATTTGAAACTCATTTTTATCTACTTTAAATTTTGTCTTTATTTTCACGGGGTAATGCTCATACTATTTTAATACCGTCTAAGTTTCATTCATAAAAAGAACACGACAAAGACGTGCAGATCAGACTCAGATTCTACTAGTTTCTCTACATACTCACAAACAATCCTTGACATGATTTCCTTTCCTACTGCCACGTGCAAAGCAGAAAATAGGAAGCCTTTTAATACTTGAACAACACCCCTAAGCTTCTTCCAACTAAAGCCACACAATATTAAGGAAAATCCCAAGTCTTACATTGACTAGTGATAAGGTCTCAAGAGAGTTTATAATGAAGAGGCGATTCTCATCTTACAAACCGATTTTGTGGAGTCGAGTTAGCTCTAAACCACGTTCTAAGACACAACAATGCTCCTTTTTTAATGGTTAATGGCAACGAAGCAATACAGTTTCAAAGCCACTGTTAATCTCTTGTCCTTTTTTCACCCTGCAATTTCAGAATGCTGTTAGAAATCCATAAGGTCCCCCACCCACCACATAACAATACAACGTGGCAATAACAGTTAAAAGCCTATTTTGTACTCCATGCATTTACATGAATTTTTTCCCATGCATATTGGTCCCCTCACTCTTACTACCATACCTTTCAACAACCAAAACCTTTTATGGCTTATTAATATTCTCACAGATAAAGTCACACTCTAACACTAGTATTTAATCACCATTTTTTATTGCCAAATGTTAATCAGATTATGTTCTGTACCGTATCTAAGGATAGAGTTTATCTGAGATAGTTGGTAGGTAATGTAGAGTTTGATCAATATGGAGTTAAGTCCGAGCTGAATTCGAAATTGAGGTGGGGTGTCACATCTGCACAAACACTCCAACGCTTAAGTCGATGAATGCGAGTTTAATGCAAATGATTGGTATTTAATGCGTCCCTCTCTCTTATGATAAATGTGGTATTTATAGGCTTTGGAGGCACATAATGGGGATGATCTGGTCCGTTCGTTGTGGAGGTGCAATCTGGGCCATTTGATGAGTGTAATGGGCTTGGACTGTTGAAGGCCCAATCAGTTTGGCCCTTAGGAGTGGGGGGTGCGAATAGTGAGTGTGTGATTTATCCATAACAGTTGCCCCCCAAGTCGGTTTGGCATGTTAGGTTAAACTAGACTTGAAATATGCGTGAAAATAAATCGTTTTAACTGAGATTGGAAGAATAGCCGCGTTCGGACTCTCTTACCGATCTTGCAGATAGTTTGAAGTGAAACTGTATAGCCGATTTTGAAGATGGTTGGAGTTGAACTGTAGAACCGATCTTGAAGATGGTTGGAGTTGAACTGTAGAACCGATCTTGAAGATGGTTGGAGTTGAACTATAGAACCGATCTTGAAGATGGTTGGAGTTGAACTGTAGAACCGATTTTGAAGATGGTTGGAGTTGAACTGTAGAACCGATCTTGAAGATGGTTGGAGTTGAACTATAGAACCGATCTTGAAGATGGTTGGAGTTGAACTGTAGAACCGATCTTGAAGATGGTTGGAGTTGAACTATAGAACCGATCTTGAAGATGGTTGGAGTTGAACTGTAGAACCGATCTTGAAGACGTAGCGTGTTGTTGACGTTTCGTTTTAATATTTATTTCTTTTTTCGACAGAGCATTTAATGTTTGTGTTGATCGATGTGACTGTTCGCAGAACTCGAGGCGTCTTTTTAATGATGACTCCTCGTTTTTCGTGCTGCTTTGATTTGATTGAGTGCGTCGCTTCGAATGAACAGTAACGGTCATATTTCACAAAAAACCCTATAAATACAAGCAAAGGCAGTTCATTCATCTTTTTTAGTTCTTTGCTTTACTCAGAGCTACCGACTTCGTAAATCTACGTTCTCCGAGCTCGCTCCTTCCAATCCTGCCATCAAAACTTTGTTATTTTCATCAAGACTTTCTTCTGAGGTTAGTATTTACATTTGAATTTACTTTTTGCTGTGTTTTTCTATAGGAATTTGCTTTTTTGTTGCTTTTTTTGTTGCGTTTGGTTTTTCGATTTGGCCGGGCTGAGATCTAGCCCTCAGCCTGCAATCTTTTTGCCAGGATGGGGGTTGTCAGGTCGGGTTCCGACCTTGTTCGTGAACCCAACATTTTTGTTTGATTTATCCTGATAGATTGCCCCCATTCCTGTAGGTAAAAACTGGCGAAAACAAAACAAACAACTCGTGCCGAAACGCTCCGACTTATAGACCAAGCCGAGCAAGCTCGTAAGTGCAGAGGCCCTGATATTGGAAAGCTAATGGCGTCTAGATCACGGACTGATTCTCATCCTTCAGATAGGGAAAGACTAGTTGCCCCTGAGATACAAGAAGAGATGTCTTCTGGGCCGAGAGGAAGTGATAGTAAAAAGGTTTCCGATGAAGAATCGACCACTCCCTCGCCACGCAATAACCAGACTTCCGAAGCTCGGGTAGCTGTCGATTTGGATTCGAGCCCTTCGGGAGATTCTGATTCCGAGGTGAATTCTGACTCCGATACAGAATCGGATGGAAGGAAAGATGATGAACCACCTGCCGATCCAGAAGAAGAAGAACTCGGCGAAGAGGGAAGAAGAAGAGGTAAAGAACCAGAAGACACCGGGAGTTTTGAGGAACTATATGGGTATGTAGATTCCGGGGTGAACAATGTCGATCTCCCTGTAGCTCCTCCTTTGGGCTCACCTCGTGATTATTCCTGGGTGTCGGCAAATCTTCGCAGTATTGAGTCGCTGCTTACTTCGGAGGTGGACATCAGCAATTATTCTAAGAGGATTTATGCCAAAGATCCCGAGCGCTGGCATGTTTTTGGAATGGAACCGGGGGAGCATGTGGCTACTTACCCTGACTCTTTGAAGTTTATTTATTTATTGGACGACTTTAGCCCATATGCGTATCCGACCTCCTTTCACGGCCTTTCAACAGTCAGTGTTGGCCCGGTTAGATGTAGCACCATCTCAGCTCCACCCTAATGCTTGGGCTTTTGTACGAGCCTTTGAGCTCGTATGTATTCATCTAGGCCGGCCTATTTCCTTACAACTTTTCTTACACATGTTTCAAATAAACAAAAGGACTGAGAAGAATAGTGGCCGACCTGCTCGATTAGAGCATTACAACCTCCGATCTAGGGCCAATATCAAGGTATTTCGTCCTTTTACAGAAAGTTTGAAAGGTGAGTGGAAAAATAAGTTTTTAGGCACAACCGGTGTTGCCAATAATAGAGTAGATCGAGTTGGAACCTATAATGCCGAGAACGACATCGTTCTTACCACAAAATTCCCTCTTGGGTGGACCCGCCGAGATGAATCAAAAAGACATACCGTTGAGAAGGATCATTTAAACGTGGAAGATCGGAAAACTTTGAAGATGCTGACGTTTATTGCAGATCGGATTATCACAAATGACGAGCATAGAGTGAATCAGTGGGGTTTTGATACTAAGCTATTGGTAGCTGCTGTTAAGTTTGAACATGTCGAGAAAGTTTTAGGTCGGTTTCCATACCGTACTTTGATACTAAACTGTTTGCTTTTGATATTTGTTATGTTTTTCCGACCTTCTTTGCATAATCTTTCTAACCGATTTTCATATTGCTTCTGTAGATAGTATGGCCCCAAGAAGGAATATGGCGGCTTTGAGAGCCCTGGCACTTGAACAAATTTCACCGGTGGTGCCAAACGTCGGTATTGGTGGCGGGATCGCAGCGGCGGACTTCGCAAAGAAATGTTATTCCTGCCGAACCTATTACCGTGGTTAATCCCGAGGTGGACGCTGAAGAGGAAGAACGTCTTTTTCAAAGAAAAAGAAAACAACCATCTGGTCAACTTCCTCCTCGGTCAAAGCCTCAAGACCGGGAAAAAACTGTGATCAATTTGAGCGATCATTCAAAGAAGAGCAAAAAACATAAGCCTACTGCTCCTTTCGATCCAAAGGCCTATATGACTCTCAAAACCGAGGAGTTCCAAGCCGACCCTTTCGGGGTTTCACTCTCGGTGTTTTCAAGGATGGTCGACTTGGTGAGAGAGGACAAAACAGCTGCCGCTCTGCAAATTAAGGGTATGTTTCTGTTTTAAGTTCGTTCATATGAGTTTTTATACTTTCTATACTTACGTTTTCCATTTACTCGTGTAGATCTTGAGGCTAAATATGAGTCTGCTCGGAAAGCTGTAAGTCCACTTCGGGCTGATCTTGAGCAATCTAAGAAGGACGTGGAACGTCATAAAAAGATAGCCGAAGATTTGGAAGCTAAACGTCAACAACTTGAGGTCGAGTTGAAGAAAAAAGATGAAGATTTGAAGCTGGCCAATGAAAAACTCGAAAAGGTTGCTGTTGAGCTTAAAGAAAGAGATGACAGGATAGCCGAGATGGAGGCTACAAACTCGGCCCAGAATTTCCCCGAGCTTCAGGAACAGATCAAGAACCTCACTGCTTTGAGTGCTAAAGCTGTAGAAGATCGGATGAAAGCTATTCAAATGGGTCAAGAGGGCATTGTAGAGGCTTTCAACAACGCGCTTGATCAAGTTGCCGTAGTCAATCCCGATGCTGTTGCCAATCGTGATATTTTCAACCCGGAATACGGAGTTCACGACGGGCACATTGTTGAGTTCGACCCGGTATCCGACGAAGTGTCTAGGGTTGTTTATCCAAAAGATGTGTAATCTGTTTGTCTTCATTTGATTTTTTGAAACTGAAAGCCCGGTTTCATCCGGTATTTTTTGTAATGACATCGGCGTATTAATATCAGTTTCTTTCTGGCTTCCTTTGTGAATGTGTTTTTAGATAGAATTTGTGATATCAACCAATCTTTTGAATTTATATAGTAATAAGATCGGATGGAATGTTTTAACAAAGCAAGTCTATATTAATAAGATTGGGATTAGAATGCCTTAACAAAGCAAGTCTATATTAATAAGATCGGAAATAGAATGCTAAAAAGCAAGTCTATTTTAATAAGATCGGGATTTAGAATGCCTTAACAAAGCAAGTCTATATTAATCAGATCGGAAATAGAATGCTAAAAAGCAAGTCTATTTTAATAAGATCGGGATTTAGAATGCCTTAACAAAGCAAGTCTATATTAATCAGATCGGGATTAGAATGCCTTAACAAAGCAAGTCTATTGTACATAAGATCGGAAATAGAAAGCCTTGAAAAAGCAAGTCTATTTTAATAAGATCGGAAATAGAATGCCTTGAAAAAGCAAGTCTATTGTACATAAGATCGGAAATAGAAAGCCTTGAAAAAGCAAGTCTATTGTACATAAGATCGGAAATAGAATGCCTTGAAAAAGCAATTCTAACTGTAATATTTCTTGAGTTTGGTGGAGTTCCATGTTCTTGGGATTGCCTTGCCTTCTAGGGTCTCTAGCTCGAAAGCTCCATTTCCCGTCTTCAAAGTGACTCGATATGGACCTTCCCAGTTTGGTGCTAGCTTGCCTTGTGATGCATTTTTTAGTCCAACATCGGCTCTTCTTAAGACGAGGTCACCGATATCAAAATCTCTTGGGACGACTTTCTGATTATAACGGGCGGCTACTCTCTGTTTGTTGATGGCTTCTTTGAGAGATGCGTGATCTCGGACTTCTTCTACAAGATCCAGCTCTTCTCGTAAAGCTTGTTCATTGTCTTCTAGTGATTTCGGATTAGTGGTTCTCCAAGACAGTTCTCCGATTTCGACTAGGATGACTGCTTCACTCCCATATGATAACCGGAAAGGCGTTTCTCCTGTAGAGCTTTGGGGGGTTGTTCTGTATGCCCATAGGACATAGGGAAGCTCTTCAACCCAATTTCCTTTGGCATCGTCCAATCTTTTCTTTAACCCGGTGAGAAGTACCTTGTTTGCCGCTTCTGCTTGACCATTTGTTTGGGGATGTTCCACCGAAGTGAATCGATGTTTGATCTTAAGGTCGGACATCAATTTCCTGAATCCTTTATCTGTGAATTGAGTTCCATTGTCCGTGATTACCACCTCTGCACCCTAATCGTAATTATTTCTTTACTAAGAAAGAGACGCAGATTCTTTGCCTTAATAATGAGATAGTGGTTTAGCTTCAATCCATTTAGTAAAATAATCAACTGCCACAATTAAGAATTTAATCCTCCCTGGGGCTTTTGGAAAAGGTCCTAGAAGGTCAATCCCCCACCATGCAAAAGGCCATGGGGAGGAGAGAGTTGTTAGACCGGTAGGAGGTGCAATGTGAACGTTTGCGTGAATCTGGCAATTCGGACATTTCTTCACATAGTTTCTTGCATCGGCTTCAATGGTTGGCCAAAAGTACCCCGCTCTTAACACTTTCCTGGCTAAGGATCTACCTCCTAAATGTTGGCCACATATTCCTTCATGAATTTCCAATAACACATAGTTGGCTTCTGCACGATCCAGACATTTCAATAATGGTGAAGAGAGTGCTTTTTTGTAAAGCCGGTTATTGAACACTGCAAAAGATGCTGCTTTTCTTCGGATGATCTTGGCTTCTTTAAGATCGGAGGATTCAGCGCCTGACATGATGTAATTCAAGATCGGAGTAATCCATGTTTGGTCTTCACTTATTACGCACACTGATGAAATCGAGTGTAAATCGTTTTCTATACTCGGTTTACTGAGGATTTCTTGTATGACAGATCGGTGATTTCCCATGTTTTTGGTACTTGCTAATTTAGAAAGAACATCGGCCCGGACATTGTTCGTTCTTGGAACGTGTTTGATTTCGGCAAAATCAAATTGGATAAGCAACTTCTTGACCTGATTCAAATATTTCTGGAGGATTGGCTCTTTTGCTTCGTATTGCCCTCCGATCTGGGATACGACAAGAAGTGAGTCGGTGTTGAGCTGTAAACGAGTTACTCGGAAATCTAAAGCCAAACGGAGACCTGCAATGCACGCTTCATATTCTGCTTGATTGTTGGATGTTGAAAATTTGAAAGTGAGTGATAGTTCTATGACGATTCCTGAAGGACTTTCAAGAATAATTCCCGCTCCACTTCCTTTGGGATTAGAGGATCCATCAACGTGAATAGTCCATAGTTCATCTTCTACCTCTGCCGACGTCATTTCAGCCACAAAATCGGCTAATACCTGAGCTTTCATTGCTGGTCTTGACTCATATCTGATACCGAACTCGGATAGCTCTACTGCCCACTTAATAATTCTTCCTGAAAGATCAGGGCGATGTAGAATTTGCCGGATTGGGTGGTTTGTACGAACTACCACCTGGTGAGATACAAAGTAATGTCGCAGTCGTCGAGTTGCTATGATTAGAGCCAAAGCGATTTTCTCTATCTTTTGATATCGGAGTTCTGGTCCTTGGAGTGCTTTGCTTACAAAGTAAACCGGGCTTTGCCCCTCTTTTGTTTCTCGGACCAGTACTGCTCCTAATGCTTCTTCAGATATTGAGAGATATAGATATAGTACCTCCCCATGTTCAGGTCGGGTAAGTATTGGGGGCTCTGACAGTACTTTTTTCAATTGGGTGAGCGCCTCATCCCGTTCTGTGGTCCAAATGAACTCGGACTCTTTTTTCAAAAGTTTAAACAGAGGTAGTGATTTGAACGCGGCATTTGAGATGAAGCGAGATAGAGCTGCAATCATGCCATTCAATTTCTGGATGTCTTTCTTGGTGTTTGGGGTCTTCATTTCTGTTACCGATTTACATTTGTCTGGGTTCGCCTCAATTCCTCGTTCTGTGAGGTAAAATCCCAGAAATTTTCCGGCTTTGACTCCGAATGTGCATTTTTCTGGGTTTAGTCTCATTCTGTTCTTTCTTATTTCGGCGAAGATTTCTTTAAGATCATTTATGTGAGAATCAGCTAGTTTACTTTTTGCGATCATATCGTCTAAGTAAACTTCCACATTTCGACCGATTTGATTTTTGAATACTTTGTTCATCATTCTCTGATATGTTGCTCCTGCATTTTTTAAACCGAAAGGCATAACCCGGTAGCAATAATTTCCGTGTTCGGTCATAAAGGCAGTCTTTTCTTGATCGGGAGGGAACATCGGTATTTGGTTGTAACCCGAATATGCATCCATAAATGATAATAGGGAAAAACCGGAAGCGTGATCTACTAGACGATCAATGTTTGGGACTGGAAACACGTCTTTAGGACATGATTTATTAAGATCGGTATAATCAATGCACATGCGCCATTTTCCATTAGATTTTTTAACAAGTACAGGATTTGAAAGCCAAGTGGTGTACTTGAGCTCAGTTACAAAATTAGCTTTTACTAGGTCGTCCACCGCTTTAGCCGTTGCTTCAGTTTTTTCGATGTTCTGCACCCTCTTGCGTTGGGCAATCCACTTTGCATCAGGATATATTGATAAGTGATGGCAGGCGACTTCAGGTGGTATGCCAGGCATATCTTCAGCCGACCAGGCAAACAGATCGGCGTGATCCCTTAAGCACTGGATCAATTCTGCTTTTAGTTCGTCTGGTAGTTCTGCACCGATTTTGACCGTTTTTGTTTGGTCGTTTCCTAACGCCACATTGATGAAATTGCCGTCCGGTTTCGGTCGTTCTGGCCTTTTCTCTGAGTGCAGATGCTGACCGCTGTCATCCTTTTCGTCCGAGCTGTCAGGATCGAAGCGTGCGTCCAAATCCATCACGTTTACCTCGGGAAACTTCCTTTTACCTTCATTTGCTGGTGTATTTTTTGATGTAAGCTCGGCCTTTTCTCTTGCAGAAATTTCGGCTTTGAGAAGGAGGTAATAACATCTTTCAGAGGACTCTAGATCGGCATTGATAGTTATTACCTCGTTGTTTTGAGAATGAAACTTCATTTTCAGATGTACGGTGGATGTTACAGCCCCGAGCTTGCCCAATGTCGGCCTTCCAATGATGCAATTGTAGATTGATGAACAAGGTAGTACCATGAATTTAACCAAAATTGTCCAAGATAAGGGTTCTTCTCCGAAAGTGACTCTTAAGTCTATATATCCCATTGGTCTAGTCCGGGATCCATTGAAACCGGAGAGGTCAGTTCCATGATAGGGAAAAAGTTCTTTTGGTGTAACTCCGATTTTTTCTAACACATCGAAGAACATAATGTCACAAGAGCTGCCTTGGTCAATTAAAATTCTTCTTATCTCTTTCTCGGCCATTACTGCCGAGATCAACAGTGGAATGTCTTCGTTCACCTTCCCGTTTAACAGATCGTCATCCCCAAATGACAGAGGGGGACGATTTACTATTTTTTGGGCTGACGAGGTGGATGCTACACATTGAATTTCTTTCCACTTTCTTTTGATTGTTCTTGCTGTGGCTCCTTCGACTTCACCACCCGAGATTACCATCACCACGGGTCGCCCCCTACTCCTTCGAGTGTCCGGCTCTTCTTTATACTCTACAATGTCTTTCCCTTTTGCTTCGTCAACCTCCTTTTCTTGTTTAATGTTTTTCTCTTGTTGGAATGGCTTTCTGACATATTGTCCGAGCTTCCCTTTTTTGATAAGGTCTTCAATATCGTCCTTCAAGGCGTTGCAACGATTTGTGTCATGGCCGGCACTTTGATGATAACGGCAATATTTGTTGTTCCTTAACCCTGGTCTTGGGGCGATAGGATCAGGATACCTTACATGTTTGAATTCATTGTTCTGACATTCTTGGAGGATTTTCTCTCTTCCACATATGAGTTCGGCATAGTCCCGATGTCGCCCTTGCCGAGGCTTGAATTCCCTTGATGGGCCGCCGGTCTGGAATCTCCGAGGATTTTCAGTGTTTGGATTGATTTTGTCAGTCCGAGGTTTACTCTCCTTTGTTTGGTTGGCTACACTTTTTACATAGAATTTGCTAGCTTCATCACCTTCCTCATGATCTATGTATTTTTCTGAAAGTCGGAGGAACTCCGCTAAAGTTGAGGGTTGGTTTATGCTTACATCAGTTTGGAATAAAGTGCCTCTACGTAAACCCTGGGAGAGAAAATATAGACGAAATTCCTCATTCAACCCATGCACCTTTCCGGCCTCAGCGTTGAATCTGGCAATATAAGACCGGATAGATTCATCATCAGTTTGGTGGACTGCATGTAAAACCATCCACGACTTCGGCCTTACTTTCGAATGTGCGAAGCTTGCTGAAAATAACTTGGAAAGTTGTTCCCAGGAAGAGATTGAATTTGCCGGAATGTCTCTGAACCATAAACTCGCATTTATCAAGGGTGGTGAGGAAAAGCGATCCACACATGATCTCACAGGGCATTAGGTATTGCATCATAGTTTCATAGTACTCCAAATGAATATCTGGATCTCCGAGACCGTCATAGATCTTTAAATGTTCAGGAGGTTTCTCTAAACCTCGGGGAACTGGAAAATAATCTATTTCCGAGGTAAAAGGACCTCTTCTTGGTGGCTGAGCTAGTGTTTTGCCGAGATTCTGATTTTGACGAGGTTGGTGTTTTGTACGGTGTGGTTTACCTGCCGGGCTTCTTTTTTCACGGCGGTGATGCTCCCGTCTCGGAGATATTTCCCGGCTTCTAGAGCGTTGTTTAATCGGGGAAAATGAAGCGTATGACGAACGTTCTTCGCTAGAGTTGTCCCTCGGCTCTTCCCTTCCTCGTCTTCTGGGAGGGGAACGATGATAATGACGTCGTTTTGACGGAGAACGATGTCGTCTTCGAGGGTTGATTCTTCTGCCAAGCTGTTCAGGTTCTTCCGCCGGGTTCATCTGTTGAGCGAAACGTTGCAGAGAATACCGGTTCGCGATGTTTTGCTCTTGGTACCCTGCTATCTCGGCTTCTAGCTCCGAGATACGAAGGCTCCTTGCCCGAGATGTCTCATTATGCTGATTTAGAATCTGGACCAGCTGTTGTAAAGTGTCCACTGGAACGGGAATGGCTGTAGGAGGTGAAGGAAGTCGGGATGAAGTCGATCCTCTGTTATTAATATTTCTATCAGTAACTGATTGGGTTACCGCAACTCCCTCCGGGGTTCCCTCCTCCTGAGATCGGATGATACTGGCTATCCGTGCTCCGGTTTGAAACTCGTGGTTCATGATTGATCAAAAAGAAAAAATGTTTTAAGGTTTTTTTGAGTTCGGGAATGTTACTCCCACTGTGGTCGCCAATGTTCTGTACCGTATCTAAGGATAGAGTTTATCCGAGATAGTTGGTAGGTAATGTAGAGTTTGATCAATATGGAGTTAAGTCAGAGCCAATTCGAGCCGAGGTGGGGTGTGTACTGCACAAACACTCCAATGCTTAAGTCAGTAGCTGTGGAGTTTAATGCAAATGATTGGTATTTAATGCGTCCCTCTCTCTTATGATAAATGTGGTATTTATAGGCTTTGGAGGCACATAATGGGGATGATCTGGTCCGTTCGTTGTGGAGGTGCAATCTGGGCCATTTGATGAGTGTAATGGGCTTGGACTGTTGAAGGCCCAATCAGTTTGGCCCTTAGGAGTGGGGGGTGCGAATAGTGAGTGTGTGATTTATCCATAACAGATTATTTAAGAATAAACCCTCGATTTAGTTATTTTGAGTACCACATTCTCTCCAATTTAGTTCTTAAACTATAAAATCTTATTAAATATTCATCAAATTAGTCTAAGGCAAATTTCAAAGACTAAATTGACGGACGAAGATAAACTTTAGGGACTATTTAATAGGTTTTCATAGTTTACGAACTAAATTGGAGTGTGTAGTTTAGGAATTAATGTGAGAGTTTACTCGATTATTTAATCTAGGCAAATGTTATTAAGTTGGTGATTATGTTAGTTTTCAAAATTCAAATTCAGACCCTTTGCGTAAAGTATCTATTAACTCACCAACCGAATTAGAAACCGAGATACATACTTTGGACAAATAATGTGACAACATTGAATAAAATAGAATCAAAAAGGGTATTCAATTTTCTCCTCAGCTTTCGCTTTCATCTGATGTAAGAGGCCATGCCTCTCACTTTCTTAACAGCTCTCACTGGCTGGCCATATACTAAACTCATTACTAGCATAGCATTGACCTTCGAAAACTGTGCTAAAATCTCTTGTTCTCTCTCTTCTATAAACTTCCTTAGCTTTTCTATAAACACTAGAAAGAAAAAGAGGTCAGGTTTCTAGTTACCCTTTTGCATTGCCCCTACCATTCTCTCTTCCCCTTTGCTGTTCCAACACAATTTCAGGATCTTGTTCTTCCTTTCTTGACATTAGAATCTCTTCCATTTTGTTTTCTTATCCAAAATATCAGTGTTTTTCTCTAGGGACCCCCCTCTTATTCCTTCTCATTTGTCTCCCCTTACTCTTGTAAATATTTTGTCTGTGCATGCATAAAAGTGTGCCAAATTATGCACTAGAGCTAGTTCATATCAAGTACCTCTTCTTTTGCTTCTTCCATCTTGAGTTTAGCTTTGAAGTCGTCTTGTTTTGACTTAATAATCTAATGAAGAGATTCAAGGTTTTTAGTCAAGTCATAATTGTTCTCTTCATAATCTTTATGAGAGCAAGTAGGTTGTTTGGAGAAGTAGTAGAAGTTGTTGACATGGCACCAATGGAGAAAAATGAGAAAGATGCTCTATATTCTAGTATTCAAGGCTTTGTTGGTAATTGGTGGAATGGATCAGATCTCTATCCAGATCCTTGTGGTTGGACTCCTATTCAGGTACTTTTTTTATTTTTTACTGGAAACCAAACTGCTAAATTTTTAAGACACTACCTTTACACTGATCGATATAGATAAGGTTGATCTTTTAAGTTTTAGACCAGATACATCAGTTATTCATTAAACATAAAATTGTATTTTTCTCTTATATATGAGACCAGAGGGAATACTTGTTGTTACCTTTCTCTATGTTTTACTGTTCCTAGTAAAGGTTTACAGATTGTAATGTAACCTATGAACCACCGACAGAGACACAGATATCAGACACGACATTGACATGACATGTATTGTAGACACCAGTTTTAATTTGTTGGTGTCCATGTGTCGAACACTAGACACGACTTCAACCAGAAGTATCAGTGCTTCATAGAATGTAACCGTTATAATCATTTCACATCAAGACATGTAACCAGAATGCTTTAAAATTTTAAAAACATTATAATTTTCATTTATGGTTTGACTATAATTTATGTTGTTTTTGTGCTGCAGGGGGTCTCTTGTGATTTATTTAATGGGTTATGGTATATTACTGTCTTAAACATTGGACCAATTCAAGACAATTCTCTAAGTTGTGCCAGAAACATAGAATTCAGACCACATTTGTTTCAGCTAAACCACCTTAAAGTTCTATCCTTCTTCAAATGCTTTGAATCACCACATAGGAATCCAATTACCATCCCTAATGGAAACTGGTGGGAAAAACTAGCTAACACCTTAGAATCACTTGAGTTCAGATCAAACACAGGTCTCATAGGAAAAATTCCTTCAACTTTTGGTGTTCTCAAGAACCTTAAGTCATTAGTATTATTAGAAAATGGTTTAATTGGTGAAATTCCACAAGATATTGGCAACCTTAAAAAGTTGAAGAGACTTGTTATTTCTGGAAACTATGTAAATGGAAAAATTCCAGATATTTTTAGTTCACTTAATGAGCTGTTAATCTTGGATTTAAGTAGAAACTCATTGTCTGGAACTTTACCTTTAAGTCTTGGAAATTTAACTACCCTTTTGAAGTTAGATTTGAGCCATAACAATTTAGAGGGAAATCTGCTAAAAGAATTTGGTTATCTTAAGAATTTGACACTCATGGACCTTAGGAATAACAAACTCTCTGGTGGGTTGACTTTGACTTTTCAACAAATGTATTCTTTAGAAGCAATGGTTTTATCCAACAATGGAATAGGTGGTAATATAAGGAATATAAAGTGGGAAAATCTTAAGAACTTGGTGATTTTGGATCTCTCTAATATGAAGTTGACAGGTGAAATTCCTGAGTCTTTATCAGAATTAAAGAGGTTGAGATTTTTGAGTCTTAGTGATAACAACTTCAAAGGGAACCTTTCACCAAAACTATCAACTCTTCCTTCTCTCAATGCACTATATGTTAATGGAAATAATTTGACAGGTGAGGTTAATTTCTCTTTGGAGTTTTATTGGAAAATGGGAAGACGTTTTGGGGCATGGAGTAATCCAAGACTTTGTTACCAAGTTGGAGTTATGTCAATGAGTTATGTTCCATTTGGGGTAAAACCATGCCAGCAAGAGATTAAGTTGGTCAAATCTGATGCACAAAATGGGGATGTGAATGTGACATTGAATTCCATAGCATCTTTGAGCTATGCTCCTTGTGGTTTTTGGTGGATTTTTCTGCATGAAATGTTGATAATGAGTCTCTTGTTAAATTGTTGTATAGGTCTTTAATCAAGAAGGTTAGGATATGATTTTTTAGATGTTGCAGCTTTATTTTATTTAATTTTAGTTGAAGCCTTGTTCTTTTGGATTATTATTCTAACATAAGGTTGTAGTCTTTTCAATTTGTTAGAATATCTATGGAGCTTCCGTATCCAAGTGACTCTCATATGTACATGTCACTTATTTATAAATTTTTTTAATGTTAGTGCCTAACAACCGTTCAATTTCTCTAACCCGACACCTTCAGCGAATTTACTAAATAGATCTTGCTATATCTACACAATATTCTTCAATAATAATAGGCTAATTAAATAGCACTTTTCGTCATTTATCTTTCCTCCAAGTTTCATTTTGGTTCTTTATCTTTTTTTTGATCCATTTTGGTCCCCGCCGTCAATTTAAATTAACGGACGTCACACTGGTAGTTAAGTGCTAACGTGGCGTCTTAAGTGACATATATGACGTGTAATTCATTAATTGAGGTGGCAAATAAATGTATTGTTTAATTCTAAATCATTTTACACATAACAAATTAAGTTTTTTCAATTAAAATTAAAAGACTTAAATATGTTTGAGGCCCCTGCAAATATAACGTGTTTTGGTTTAAACTTCTGCAAAAGTTTTTTTTAGTAAAAACTCCCTGCAAAAACAACTTTTTTGAAATAGGCCCTTCTGTTAACTTGATGTTTCAAAAATGCTAAGTTGGCTAACGAAAATCTGTGTCAATTAATATTCAATTTGTTTTGTTGAATATTATGGATTTGATTGTGGAAGTAAGAGTTGAATGGAGAAAAATAAAGTGATAAGAAGTGAGAGATAGAGATGAGATGAGGTGGGAGAGAGAGGATAATGAAGGAATTTGTGGAAGAGATGAATAAAACGTGAGGTGGGGGGAGAGGATAATAAAATTTTTGTAGAAAGTAAAAAGAAACACCCCCTATTTGCATGAGAAAAACGTATTTAAAATGTCGCATGTAGGCGTTTTTAGAACATTCATCTAACAAAAGGACTAAAACCAAAAAAGTTGATTTGGAAGGGGTTTTTTAAAAAAAATTGTAGGGGGTAAAAACATATTTAAGCCTTCAAAAATTTTAGCCCAGGGGCTTAAACCATATACCCCCAAATCAATAATCAGAGTTACTATTTATCTTCTTTTCCAACCCTAAAATCCCCAATTCATCATCTTCTTCTTCTCCATCTTCCCACTCTTCCACTCCTCTCTTCATCTTCAACAGTTTACATAGAGAGGTGCTGCTGCAAATCACTCATTATCTCATCGTTAACAAAACATTTGCATCAGTGATGCAAATCCCACTGTTTCACGCTTCTCTCTTTTTCAAATCCCTCCTCTCCTCTCCGTTTCTGTTTTATTCTTATTAAGTAGTATTTCTTGTTGGTAATAGATAGAGTAAGAGATTGTAGTGGGGTTGTGAATAGAACTTGTGGTTTAGAAGAGGAGTAGAGTTCAACTCGTTTGTAGAGGTCAATGTGTTGTTGTTTAGAATATTGAAGTCGGTGATGTGTGTGGGTGATAGGAAAGGAGAAGGTGATACTAAAACCATTGATAACTCGTTTGGGAACCTAAATCAAAATTACAGAAATCGTGGTTGTTGTTGTTCGAAACCCATAATCACAAAAACTGGAAAAAGATGGGTTTCCATTTTTGGTTTATTCTTGTTGTTGTTGTTGTTTTTGGAATAAGAACAAAATGGGTTTCTAGGCTCTCAAACAAAGAACTTGTTGTGAAGAGATAAAGTTTGTAGACCTAAGAAGGATGGTGGTTTGGGAGTAAAAAATTTGGAAGCGTTCAATCTGGCTCTCTTGAGCAAATGGAAATGGTGATGCATTAACGATTTTAATGCTAGTTGGAAGGAGCTTATAGCTCACTGATATGGTGATTTGAGGCTTCTTTTCATGGGGGCTAGCTCTCCTCGAGGTGGTACTAGGGACTTTTTATGGTGGAGAGATTTATTACTTTTGGAGGATGAATTGCCTTTGTGGCAGGGTGCCTTTGCTTCTGGTCTTAGGCCTGTGTTGGGTAGGGGAATCTGATCTCCTTTTGGTCGCATAAGTGGGCTAGTGCTGATACTTTTCAGGATTTGTTCCCTAGTCTATACCGGCTAGCGAAGCTTAAAGACGATTGTATCAGGGAGCATGGGTTTTGGGTAGATAATACTTGACATTGGAATCTTGATTGGAGTCGTGTTTTGACTAGGGAGGAGAGGGATGATTCCGATTTGCTTTTCGACACTTTAACCTCTTTGCACCCTCGACGACTCCGAACAAGATAGGTGGCAGTGGAGGCTGGATAGTTTTCATGTGTTTACAGTTAAATCTTGTTATGCTCTATTGTCGAATCTTATGTATCATGATAGGTTGGATAGCGACACTCAAAGTGTCTTAGATGACCTGTGACAACTTTCAATACCCACTAAGGTGGAGGTTTTCATATGGAGATTGTTGTTGGGAAAGCTCCCAACCCGGGATGCTCTTATTTCTAAGGGTATCATAACGGACCCTCATGGGTCGTATTGTCCTTTTTGTTTTGAGCAGGATTAGACTATTTTTCACTTATTTTTCCTTTGCAGGTGCTCTAGATAAGTATGGACATCTATTCATAACTAGACAGGAAGTGCATTAACAGATTCTCTCGTACGAGTGACACATTTTAGGGCTCATGGTATCAGGTTGGATTCCAAAATGGATAGGAAACTGAAGTATCTTATGTGGATGGCAGTCACGTAGTGCCTTTGTGTAACATCCCTAATTTCGTTAATTTCAAATTAAGAAATTAACGAGTGAATTGTTATGGGAATAAATAATAAGACACATTTTAAAATGAGTTTGTCTCGAAATTAATGAGTCATCATTAAATTATAGGACTGAATGACTTTATTGATTAAATTGTGTGAATTGAATATGAGAGTTTTGGGGTAAAAATGGGATTAGTGAGATTTGTGAGTCAAGGGCATTTAGGTCTTTCCACCCAATTAGACCCTTGACCCACTTATACACTTATGGTCAAAGTAAAAATAAGAAAGAAAAGAAATTGAGAAAGAAATAAAGAAAGGGGACCCGAGAGAGAGAAAAGAAAGAAACAAAAAGAGAGAAAAGAAAGAAACAGAGAGAGAGAGAGAAAAGAGAGAACCGAGAGAGAGGAGAAGAAGGAGGCGAAGGGGAGAAAGAAAGAAAGAAGGGGGAATATCTCCCTCAATTCAACACTAGGCAAGGGGCTTTTTGTCTCATTTTCTCTCATTTTTCCTTCTCTTTCCAATGATGTAAGTTTCATCACCTAATTCCTACCCATTTGTATTTCACCATTGTTGAAGCTTTGGAGAGAAATGGAGGTTTTTGGTAACTTTGAAGTCTTATATTGAAGGTGGGAAGCTCAACAACTAGTTTGGGAGTGTGGGTACTGGTTTCATAGTTGATTGGGTCGATTTAGGTCATAGGGAAAGGGAGGAGCTGCTGATTTTCGAATTGGAGGTGTTTGGATTCAAGTTGGGTTGAGTTCGCGGGTTTTGGAACGGTTGAACTTCGTGAAGTTTCGGTATTTCGTGATTTTCATCACGATTGGTGAGTTTTACTCACTTAGGGTTTTATTTTATGTGTGTTGACTGTATGATTTCTGTTATCGTTGAAATTGCATTCGTTTCGTAAATTTTGAGTCGCAAAAACCGCGAATTGGTCACGAACTAACTGATTTAGCAATTCTGGACACAGGTTCGGTTTTTTTTTAAATTGGGACTGTTCGGTTAGTCCAAAAATTATGTGACTGATTTTGTTTGAATGTAGACTTAACGCCGGTCGTTTTGGCACTAGTTTGGTTCAATTTGGAGTTGTGTAGCTCGAGTTATGAGTCTCCAAAGTTAGGTCAAATTTCTGGAATTAAATTGGGTATAGGTTCAGTGTTTCAGGTTGTGTGTTCTCAATTGAACTCCGTTTTGAATGATTCTTGTTTCATTGGAAAGTAGACTTAATTACCTACGGAATAGGCACTGGTTTCACCAAATTTCATTAAGAAATGAGAAAGAAAAGTGAGTTGCAAGTTGGGCAAAAAGTTCTGTCTGATTTTTGTATAGCAGTGTAGTATTTTTAAAAAATGTATCAACTGGAGCCTTGTTTTGAAAAATGGATATTAAATGTAGAAACTAAACTCAGAGAGCTTTTTAATGAGTGGTCGTTTGTGGAAATCCGATGTCGTTTGCTATTTTAAATCGCCGAAGTAAGTGTACTGTTGTAGGAAATTCTGCACTCATGTTGTGTGTTAAAATGTCGGTTTGTGTCATTACAAATCTCGAAATGAATTACTTGATGTAATTGCTTGTGATTGATGTTGTTTGTTTTGGAATTTGGTGTCATATGTTCTGTTTGTAGGTTGTAATTGGATTGGAACACGGTTTGGATACGAACGGAGAGCGAAACGAAACAAAAACAAGCGAAGTGTATTCCCGAGTCCCGATTCTTCGTTTCGACGCTCCTTTCGACTCCAAACTTCCTCTAATCCTTTTCCCAACCAATTGTGATTAGTATGGATTGACATTGTCATTGTTTTGAGCATGATCAAAGTTGTTTTGGAATGAAATGTTTTGAAGTTATGAATCTTTTGAAAAACCGTAAAACTTAGATCACGTTTTTTATGAACAAAATTGTGTTTGAACTGATTATATAGGTTCATATTTGTGAGAATATGATATAATAAGATGTCATGGATTGAATTAGATTTCGGTATATAAACTATATCGAATATAGGAGACGGCCCAATGCGGGTGTGATATATAAATTATATCGAGTCGGGGTGACGACCCTGTTTTTGTTAGCATGCTAGGTGAGGGAAGTCATGAGCCCTTGACCTAGGCCCCGGTAAACATATGTTATGTTGCTAATAGGATTTGCGCTCCAATTAGCCAAGATGGGGTTCACTCTAGCTTGCGGAGTTGGTGATGTGCTAAAACTTCTAAAAGGTGTATATTGTGATTTTGTCACTCGAGCTTCTTTAGGTTGTTGGTGGCAAGTCACAAGTAATTGATTGTATATTGTAATTCTTTTTGAATTACTGATTATGGTTTTATAAATGGACCGAGTGATAGGTAAGGGGTCACGGTAAGACTCACTGAGACATGTTATCTCACCCTATCATATGTTGTTGTTTTACAGAGAAACAGGGAAAGAAGATCCTTTATGGCACGAGTAGATGGCGTGCACGAGAAGGAAATTGAAGATTTAGTTCTTCTCTTGTTATTTATGTTTTTCCCTTGTATTTTTGTACTCGATTTATGACTTGAATTCGTTTTAAGTTATGTAATCGTTCCGCTCTTGTAAAGATGTAAATCTAAGCAGGAAATTTATCTCTGATGTATGCTAAACGGTGCACTCTAGTATTTCTACTAGATAGAAATATGAGGGTGTTACACTTTGGATTCATCCCAATCATATTCTCTTTAAGGACCACATCTTTAGCTCTGAGGTGGTAGTTAATCATGTTAAAACAATATCTTGGAGTTGGTTTATTAGCATCGAATGTAGGAATTTAGCCTTGAAAATTTCTGATTGGTGACGAAACTCTATTCATTGTATGAAATCGGTGTAACTTGACTTTTGCTTCATTATTCCTAGGGTGCTCTTTCCTCCTTGGGTCTTTTTCCCAAAGAGTTTTGGCCCTAGGAGGTTTTAATGTGGCCCCTTGTAGATGTACCGGTTGGGGTGCCCGTTTGCATCCCCTTTAATATAATTGTTCCTTATTAAAAAAAAGAACTTGTTGTGAAGAAGAAGATGATGGGTTTCTAGATGTTTTTATGTTGAAGATGATGGGTTGAAGATGATGAGTGAGAGATGTTTTTTTTAAGTTTCTGGGTCGATGTATCATATGAAAGGGAAGGAGATTGCTATGTTACTTTAATTTAATTTTAGTGTTTTTTGTTTGATTTTAATGTTTTTAGTTTTTATCAATTTGGTCCCTTATGTTTTTGTTACGTTTCATTTTGGTCCCTTCTATGCCACATCATATAAAAGTTTCAAGTCAGCAGTGACACGTAAGATGTCACGTCAGCAATTAACTGCCAGTGTGGCGTTCGTTAACCTAAATTGACGGAAGGGACCAAAATGAAAGATGAGGGACCAAAATGGACCAAAAAAAGATAAAGGACCAAAGTGAAACCCAGAGCAAAGATAAAGGACCAAAAGTGTAATTTAGCTATAATAATAAATACTTACGCACGGAATCTCCTCCAACTTAACCAGGGTCTTGGGTTCGAATCTAGGTTTGGACATACAACAATGTTAAATCTATGAGAACTTTGTCGCCCATTGTGATCCTACCCGACTAGAGGGATTAGTCTCTGTAGTTGTACGCAGATGATATCTAATTTATATCAAAAAAATACTTACGCACCCCTAATGAGAAGAGAGAGAATTAGACCTATAGGTTGCGAAATAACCATACTTCCTCCTAATGGTCAAGTTCTCCATAGAAAACCATTGAAAATGCTCTCATACATTGTACATACAAAAAAATTTAGACATCTGTTCGACCTTATTATTCACTTCATCAATATTTGTTACATGATAATATCAATATGTTACATAATTTAGATGTTACATCGTTGTGAGTTATAATGTAACCACCACCTAAATGAGAAAAGAAAGTTGAAAGAAAATATTTTGAAAAGAAATATGAAGGAAAGAAAATTAGAGTCTATTTGTGTAAGATTTATATCTACCGTGTAAATCATATAGAAAATCACACTTTCCTCACACTTTCTGCCTCGGGTTCGAATTTTATGTGTTGCAAAAATTTTGTTGGGAAGGGAGAACCACACGGGCTGGATGGGTACTCGTGGCCAATAATCAGGTTTTTCGGTACAACTTAGTCATTGACAAAACTGGTGGAAATTGTGCACCAAAAACATGATAAGAAAAAAAAACTATCAACTATCTACTATCTATCTATCTATTTATACTATTAACCTACTATCAAAATATCAATTTTGCCACGAGTAGATTTACCCAAAAGGTATAAAGAACAGAACGGTTTCAAAAGAACTAGAAAACTGAACTGAACCTTAGAACTAAACCATTGTGAACCGAACTTTTCATTAAAAGTTTGAACTGAACCATCCTTGTCAATTACAGTTCACTAACCGAACTGTAAATGAAATGAACTAGTAGTTACTAAAAGTGAACTGTGAACTTTTAAGTTATACCAAAAAAAAAAAAAATTCCGTGAACTTTTAATTAACGCTAAACTAAACCATTTACGAACTTTGACCTTCTATCTCAGTCCCACTCTCACCTGCGAACTGTGACGCTATCTCAGTGAGCCCTACATACCCCGCCGGTGTTCTCTCCCTTGCGAGCTTGACGCACGCAGAAGCTCCCTCCGTTCGCGTCTTCGCGAATCGCGATCTCCGACTAAAGCTCCGCCTCCGTCTCACACTATCTTCCTTTTCAAACTGCGAACCTGAACTGCTTTGCTGAGTGGCTAGTTGGCTGTTCTTGTCGCTGTATAAAGTCTGCGTAAGTTTATAAACTTACAATCGAGGTATGTTCAAGGATTCTGTTGTGAAATGACTTCGATGTGGTTATGGTCGCCACTTGTTTGATTTAATGCTGCAAAGAAATGTGGTTTCGTTGACTTTGATACAAGTCAGTACTTGATTTTATGAGGACTCTTGTTTTCATATAATGTCATCTCTGTTACTTTCCTAGTGTATGTCATCTATGTTACTTCAATTTTTAAAGCCATTTGTGAGCAGAGGTGCAAGGTCTTATGTTGAACTCCTCAAATTTATATTATGATTTGGAAATGACTTGAACTTGGGCATATAGCCATATAGGAATACCCTTTTGTGAGCAGAGTCAAATGAAAAAGCATAACTGAATTTTCTGAATCCCTAATTCTCAGTCACAGTCGTTTGAATTATATTCTCTGATATTGTGAGTTCATTCAACGTGTTTGATAAAATGCCTGAAACACGGGCTCTTTTGTCTGACTCGTAGTTAATTTTCCTAGTTCTGTGTTTTTAGGGTATCAAGAACCAACCACTGTTACCTTTTAGTTGAAACTAGGATTTTGTGCAAAAAGGTCACTGGCCATCGTTATTAACACCTCCCCCCTTGCATTACACTCATGTTGAGATTGATTGATGATGAAACACTAATATAACCAATAATACATAAAAGCACGTACATTGACATAACAAGCAAAAGCAAAATAAAAGACAATGGACAAGATTGTTCTGCGTAAAGTAATCCTTGAATTTGTACTAAAACAAAACAATATAATCAGAGCATTTTTATCTCAAATATAATCACAGTTTTGCTTCCTACAAGTGAAACAATTTCTCTTGCAAATTGTCTTGTCTCTAAAGTTTCTCCAACAGTTTCACCTACAAGCATTAATGACATTTTCCTTCATGCACCTGTATAAGAAGACCAAATTAACTAAAATGGATGCAAATTGCTACTCATGTTTAGGGATTTTTTTTCGCAAACGAATTGACTTTGGGGATCTTCCTGTGCTACACCTTTCTTGATCATTGAGAATGGAAACAAAACAAACATCCCTTAACTATTATATGAGATGAGATTTTTTTGTCAAAAACAAGGATAAGAATTTACAATACATCCTCTTCATTGAGCATTTCAGAATTCCCTCGAATTCTCTCTTCTCTGGTGGGCGTCTCGATTTTCGTTTCTCTCAGACCCGCTTCTTTGATCTCGCAGCTGTCACTCTTGCTTTGCCGATTGCACCTCCACCTTTCTTCTCTCACTCTTGCAGCTCTCTTGCTTCTCTCACATTGTGTTCTCCGATTGCATTCCCCTGCAAATTGTGTTAAACACTTAAACTCGAAGTTGCATTTAGATAACAGTTTCTTCAATTCCTATCACTAATTGCTTTTAGTTACTTGAATATACACTGTATAGAGGTTAATCTCATATGTTATGCTAGATTTTTTGCTAGACGTTTTAGAACCTTCAATTCATTATTATATATCATTTTGTTGTGAATTCCATTGTATCTTCTGAATTATCATGAACTTTTATCTTTGTTGAACACATATATTACTGCCTTGATTTTCTTATGTTTGATTTACATACTTTTTTATTAATTTTTTTGTGAGTTCCTTTGCTCTGTACTTTTTTTGTTAGTAGAGATTTCAAAGGAATTTGGGTATGGATTTGAATGATGGATGGACTGGGAATTTAATAGAGTATTTGTGTTTAATGACCAGTCAAAATTTAGTGCACTAAAAGATACCGAATTATTGATGTGTAAGATTATAAAAGCTGTTGAAGTGAAAGAGGAAGAGGTAGAGTCCGAGGGAGGAGCATAGCAAATTACATCACATAATCAAACATTTTTCATTCCCCCTACCTACAATCAGTGTTGTTAAAAAACGGTTATGGCGCCGCCATAGCGCTATTGCGTGGCGGATTTTGGAAGGGCCGCCATAGAAAAACGGTTTTATGGCAGTGTGCCACCGTGGGCGCCATGGCGGGCGCCATGAGCATGGCGGTTGTGGCGCCACGGCGGGTTATGGCGGACACTAGTCAAGTTTTTAAAAAAACAGGGCCCAAAACATTTAAAAAAACACAACCGACCCGGTTTGGCCCAAATCCTTAAAAAACACAGAAACCCTAATTCTAATATTCCCTCTCTTCTCTCGCTCTCACGCTCTTCTCTCTTCTCTCGCTCTCCCGCTCTCCCGCTCTGTTTTCTGCTTCACCAGCAACCGCCACCAACATCGGCGCCGGCGACTGGACAACCACCACCACCACCAGCAGCTTCGCAACCCTCTCATCTCTCTTAACACTTCGCAACTCTCTCTTCTCTCTTCCCAAATCGCAGGTTTCTTCCTTCTCTATTCCTTTTTGTTGACTCTGTTTTTTATGTTTTCTTTTTCTGTTCTGTTTCCTCTGCTTTCGTTGCTTCATAGTTCATGCTTGTTTATTTTTTTTGTTTTTTTTTTTCTGTTCAGCTTGTAATATATATGCTTATTCTATTTTTTTTTCTGCTTTTGATTTATTTGTTTGTATAATATATTCTGTTTTAGCCTTTTAGGTATATATATGATGGTATATATGTATATATATATAGGTATATTCTGTTTTTGGTATATAATATATTATGTTTTTTATACTATATATAATATAATATATATTCTGTTTTTGATATATCAGTTTGTGGCTTTGTTTCGTTTCATTTTGTTGAGTTTGTCTCTCTATTTAGTGTTTTTTGTATGTGTATTAGTATGTATATCTTTAAATCTTTTATAAAAATTGGTCCGCCATGGCGTCCGCCATATGCCGTTACGCCATCCGCCATATGTTTATGGCAGTTTTTTGGGTCTCCGCCGTAAACCGCCATCCGCCATTGACAACACTGCCTACAATCTATTCAATATCCCCTTCTCATTCCTATTATGCTCACTCACATTCTGTTATAACTAATTGGTATTATCACATTGTGCTTTCTGCTCATCATTGTGTTATGTATATAGCTCAGTTGATTTCCACTGTTAATTCTGGTTACTCAGGGTGAGGTTGGTTTAAAAGTTATCTGTAATTCATATTTCCTCATATTTGTGTGAGCAAAAGTTATATTAAAGATTGTTGGAGCATATGAGTACTTGGGTTGCTTCTATCTATAACGTTGTATATTATCTTTCATATTGTATTCAATATGTTTTGTGTTGTTATTATAGTTCTTTAGGCAACCTATAGCCTTTACTTGTTTAGTCTAGAGTCATTTACTATGTAACTAACTGAAATAAAATCAGTAAGTTATGATTAATCAGTCAGGTAGTTTCTTGACATCTTCATCCTTTATACAAACTAGAGCTACTATTTGAAAACTTAGGTTTCATAGCACACAAGGCATAGATCATTAATTATTATATGAAGACTGAAATAACAATATGAATGAAATGACTGCACCTGTTACTTCATAAATTTCCTCTATGAAGCATAGAATTAAGTCAAGCAGCGGGTGGCAACAAGAAATAAAGAATGAATAATGAAAGGTGGCTGCAAGACTGAATAATAAATGTGTAGGTTTGGTTTCTAATGCCTTGTATGAGCTAAAAATACTAGCTGTCTGTCAGACATTGAGTAAAGAGGAATTAAGGGAAGGAACTTGGCTATCATGTGAGTGAAACACACTGTTAGGAATTAGTGTTATTGGGAGTGGTAGTAAATACATTCATGCACATGTTAGCCATGTACTTAGGTAATATCGTTCATGCACTTAGTCATGTACCTAGATAATATTCATGCTCTTAGGCACCCCTTTGTTTTCTGAGACATCCCCCTACAATTTAATTTTCTTCCTCGCGATCTAAACCATGGGCACCGTTTCCCTGTCCAAAAACCCTAGGCACCATGACCTGAATAAACACGTGGCCACCCCTTGATTCACGATCTCTCCCTCTGTTCGGTCTCCCGCCGTCCCACTCTCTATGCATCGCAAAACCAGACCACTGCCACCTGGACCAAGACGTCACTCCAAGCACCACCTTGGCCTCGCAGTGCGTCTGTATGTCACTGACTCTCCCGATTTATTTCCCTCTCAACTTTTACCGTTTCCAATAAACTATGGATTTAAACTATTTTAATTTCGTATTTCTTATTGAAATTAATTGGTCGGGTTTTAGTTCTTATGGTTTGTGGATAAATCATCAATGCGAATAAATATTTGGAGTCGCTACACTAGTCATTTATGTACCCATGCTGTTGCACTTTGTTCATAAAATTGAACTGTAATCTTAAAATTAAAATATAGCTTTACACATAATGGTTTTAGTATAACAAACTTGCATCTTTTGCTCAGTTGTTGGACACATCAGTGTTGGGTAGGTGACCTACAATAAAAAATTTGTCTGGTTTCATGAATTAGTTCATCTCAATGAATAAATACATGGACTCTTAACTTTGAATGAACATGAAGTTGGTGAAAATAAGAAAATCAATGCCAGTGAGTATGCACCTATCAGCATATAGTTAATTAATAAGTAGTATCCAGCGTCCTGCTAGTGTACATCAGCAATAGTACCTTACTTTTACAACAATATATGCAATAATACCTTACTTTTGATGCCTTTGGGAAGTTTGTCAATATATAGGTGTAACATCCTGCTAGTGTATATGTTTAATATATTAGTTTGAGAAAAAGATAAAAAAAAAAAAAAAAAACTAGATCACGGTGTTGGTATGTTTGATGCCTTTGAGAAGTTGATATAGGCAGGCGCTGAACAAAATATAAGTTTTCAGCATCAGGGCGCACATACCAAGTTGAGTAAAATCTTTGATGATGTAAAATCTCTGAAAAAGTTTACAGTATGTGGGCTGAGCCTGATCTCTATCCTCTTTCTATTGTATCAAGAACAGGAAATCAGGTTTTAATTATGACTTTGACTCCCAAATAAATCGGTGACATACTGACATGTTATTGTAGACATAGATGCTCATCTAATGTGCTATTTGTGACAAGAATAAGTCTAAACAAGCAAAATGATTTGAAGCATTCAGTAAATTTGGTAGATAGTAAACATCAGGACAGAAAAATAATGTATATGATATATCAATGACTTCATTGCTTGGCACATGTTGCTTTTGAGGTAGGCGTGGTTGTGATTTTTATGTTCTCCTCTCCACTCCAAACCAAAAGCTTTATATCTTATATGTTATGGCACGCAGGTTTATTGCAAGAATAGATGAAAGATGATTCTTCTGAAAGACATTGTGCCCGCAGCTCAAAACAACATTGACACTAAATTTATACTATTGGACAAAGGCAAGACAACACTAGAAGGGCAAAATAAGGTATGTTTGGCACTTGTAGCTGATGAGACTGCAGCCGTTCATTTTCAGCTCTGGGGAGATGAGTGTGATGCTTTTAATTCAGGTGACATAATTTGTTTGAGTAATGGCATATTTTCCTACACCCGAGGTAACCTTATATTAAGGGCAGGCAAGAGAGGGAAACTAGAGAAGATAGGAGAGTTTACTATGTCATATGTTGAGACACCAAATATGAGTGAGATTCATTGGATTCCTGACCCAAGCAATTCTAAAAAGTATATCCAGGCGTATGTAATTTCACCCCTCTCACGCATCTTCCCTCCTGTTCTGTAAGTTATGTGCACTTTTATTACCGTGATCTTTTACATTAACAGGACTGGAGATTACAACCGGGAACGGATTGTCTCCCGTGGAAACTTACTGCAGAAAATCAAGTGTGCAAATCCAGTCTCTCTATTTGTCTTAATATAGGATCAACGGCCAGAATTAAAAGACATAATTTTTGGACAAAAACAAAGTGCAATTTTCGGGAAAAAAAAAAGGCACAATTCGTCTTTATTTTTTTACTGGAAGTATGAACTATTCTCTACAAAACGTGAATCTACTTTCTTCTCTCAAAAACCACTTCTCTATAAAACGTGAAATTGCAGCATAGAATAAAATTACTCACTAACTATCAAAACTTGTAAATTTTCAATTTCAAAGAACTAGCAATTAGATGGCAAACAAGAAAAATAAACATAGGTTATTTCAGCAGAGTCAAATATTTTAATCGCCCATTTCTCCAAGTTCAATAAGATGAGGCAGTGAACTGATTTCGACCAAAAAAAATTGTGAACTGAGATGGATCCCAAATCCAACAAGTGTTATAAATTAAACAATATGCAGAATAGAAAATGGATCCCAAATGACATTCAATAAAGTATCTCAGAAAGAAGATAATACAGAACAAAAAGTTAACATCGATGAGAAACAATACATTGAACACCGTCAACGCGCCGTCGTGGTAGTGTATCGCATCGTGAATGCCATCAACATGCCTCCTTTGTCGCTCTCTCGTGAATGCCGTGCTCTAAACGTCATGCTCTTCACCCTCCTTCCACTGTGTTGGGAAGAACAGTGTGTGGAGATCTATTGGGGCGACAGGAACATTCGAGAAGAAAGAGCTTGGAAAGGAGGAGGATAAACAACGCTGCTGATTTGTGCGTTCTTTTTTGTTCCAAAAATTGTGCTTTTTTTGGTCCAAAATTGTGTTTTTTAATTCTAGTCGTTGATCACATGTTAAGAGAAATATAGTGACTAGATTTTCACACTTTATTTTCTCCAGTAAAATCTCCACGGGAGACAATCCGTTCCTCATCGTACTTTTGTGCAACCACTTTTAGAACTCAAGGGAAGGCAACTGTCATAGACCAAAATGTTAAGCATGTGACTAAATTAGACGTTGGTCCCTCCAAAATACACCAATCCAAGACTGCACAAGATATTGCTCTAGTTATCTCAGTAGAAGAAGATAACAACTCTGATCGTTTTAAGGGTACTAATAATATTGTTTTATCACTTGAGGAAATGGAAGGGAACTCAAATCCTCTTCTTGTTGTCGCAAAAAGTACTACTACTACTACAGTGAATACTCACATTTTGGACGAGTCAGTGGTTCCTTCCCCTACAAATAAATCTTCAATTCAACGTTTACATGATGTAGATTCATCCTCCACTCCTTCTGCTCTCAGGCTAGATTCACAAAATGCCTCAACGTCTGATGCTACGTCTAGCCTAGTGGTAGAAACTGACATGAGAATTTTAAGAAAGCATTGGGGTGATGTGTTAGATTATGAAGCTGAAGATAATTTTGAACCAATTGTGTCCAAGTCTCAAATGAAGAACAGACTAGATTCGCTAAGTGCCCCACAGTTTCACTACTTCTAATCCAATAGTAGCATCTGACATGAGAATTTTAAGAAAGTTTTGGAGTGAGGTATCAGAAAATGTTGTTGATCTATCTACTTTTGATGTGCTTTAGTAATTTAGTACCTTAAATGTCCCTTATTATGGGAAGGGAAAATTTTTATTAATCAATATGACACTAATGCCCATTTTACAACTGTCCCCGAGGGGATTCAAACTCAACACGTTGAGGATATAAGGCTAGCTCTTACCACTGAGTTAACACCTCAAATGTACCGTAAATGTCCTTTTAACTTGACTTTAGGATGAATTGTTTTAGGGGGTCTTCAAGTTAGGGTTCCCTATTACTGCTTAGATTGTATTCTTTATTCTTGCAAATGGTATTTGATCGTACCTTGACCAATGAAGTGTTGAAGTTGTTGTTGTCCCCGCCGACCGGGGGCGGTCGTTGAATGAATGAGATGGCCAGGTCCCGCTTCTGTTGAAAGCACCTCGGGTGGTGGTACCGCAAAAAGAACTCCGACGATCTAGTGAGAGGTCGCTCGGGCAGATAGCACAAGGTATGAGAACGTACCTGATGCCATGTGTGAATGGCGTATATATACTGTGAGGTCCGACCGTTTTGCGAGGTTTTCGGCGGGAGAAGTGCGCTCCAAGCTGCGTGCTTGGGCGGTTCTTATGGCTGGGTGGGCCGTCCGCCCAATTGCTATTGGAAGCTCTTGTAATTGCCGATACACCGGAGCAGTTGCCCCCAAGCCTAGGTCGCGCAAGAGTGGGTGAGGCTTGAATCGCGCCTACGTGTGTCGTGTTGTAAGCGGCCGGGTTGCATTGCGCAATCGGTCTCCATCCGCGAAGTGTGTGGTTGCTACCACGCTAAGTCGGCGGTGATCGCCGCCATCGCCGAGGTGTGGACGCCGCCATCGCCGAGGTGTGGTCGCGCCACCGAGAGTGCATGTGGTCATTTGCCATTCATGCTTCGCGATAGTCGTAGTCGGTCTCTTCCGCCGTGTTCGGCGATCAATGCTCGTTATTGGGTCATTGCTCGACCTCGGTCATTCGATGACACCGATGGTTGTGCCAACTCGGTAGCACTTCGACGTAGGTCAACGCGGTGACATTCGATTGGGCCAACTTCGGTGGCGCTCGATTGGGCGACTTCGGTGGCGCTCGATTGTAGACCGCCGGGGCTACTCTGTTTGTGGGTCCTTCGACCGCCGGGCCATTTCGATGGCACTCGATTGTAGACCGCTCGGGGCCTACTGCGTCGTGGGTCCGCCGACCCCTTGGGCCATTTCGATGGCACTCGATTGTAGACCGCTCGGGGCCTACACTTGTCGGTGGGTCCCGACCTTGGGCCATTTCGATGGCGCTCGATTGTAAACGCTCGGGGCCTACATCTGTTTCTTCGCTACTCGCACGGCGAGCTACCAATCATACATTCTTGCATGCGAAATAGATTACAAAGTACGACTTTTAAAGGTCGGGCCTCATAAAAACCCGGTCGGAAAAGAGCGCGCGACATTTATTCATAGATCGTTAGTACGTTTCTATTATCACGAGGATCGCCTTGTTCTTCAAGTGACATATCTCGCTCTTCTCGGGCGCGCGACGCAACCTTTCTAGCGAATAGTGCTTCTTCATAGGCCATATGATCGTTTGGCCCTTCGTAGGAACATGGTCGATCCATGTAACGATTTAGGTCGAACTCTTCGCAAAGCGTGGTCCGTCGATCCCACGCTTGAGATACTTGACTTGTCTCTATCGGTCGGTCGCGCACTGATCGGCCTCGGCGTTGAATCGCTCTATGTATTGTCTCAATGATTCGTTGTCCCTTGGATAATCGTATCCAAGTGCTCTTCATGCCGCTCAGGCATCGTTGGCCGTGTAGTTGGACAAGAATGTTCGACTGAAGCCGCCCCAAGACGAGATGGTGTTGGGCGGTAGGCTCTCCCACCACTCCGGTGCTCGCTCCTCGGCGATTGTGGAAAGAGTCTGCGCACTTCATGGTCGTTCCTAGCCTATATGGCTGCGCAGTAATTGTTGAAGTACCTTAAGTGTCCATGCGGATCCCCACGGTAGTTGAATTTATTCAAATCGGGGGTTTCCTCAGTCTCGGGGGGATACGATGCGGCGTATCTCTCTAATTAAAGGTCCATGGCGGTCGGGAGATCGATCGGCCCAAAAGGTCGCATGGGAAGGTACGCCGTTACTCGGCATTTCGTAGAACACACCGCTCGCTGGTGGACCACACAACGGTGGCATTTGAGAAGATTGTCCCGGGTCGCTGGAATGGTGTCTCTCGGCATTGGGGATATCCCCGATTTTTCCATCACGATAATCATCAAACTCTTCGTGACGAGTCCCACGATCGACTTCTCGATCTTCGAGAACCGGAGGACCCGCAGGAAGGATACCTGGTAGTCGAGCGACTTGACTTAGGACAATAGCTAGGATCTTCATATCCATAATCGTAAGAGGAGGAACGCGCGCGCGTTCGTTCGCGCGAAGGGGCACTGTGTGCCATGATTCTTCGTCGTCGAGACCGGTGGGTGGTGCTCTCCGCGAGAAAAGCTCCTTCGAGGAGGGAGCGATGTCTTCGCGCCCGTCGACGGCGAGCGAGAGGTTCTCTCCGTCTTTCGCGACGCGAGGCGCCCGAATCGACCTCTTTCATAACGTGAGATCGGCTCATCTCGCATGCGCAATGACTTGGTTCTTGCTTTGCGAGAATCGCGAACGGCCCGAGCGACATGTTCGCAATGTTTCTGAATGCCGCTTCAATCGGCTCGGTGATAAATCTGGTTGAGAGCAGGCGGCATTTGAATCTGTTGAAGGACCGGCCCGCGACTGTTGTGGACTGAAGGCTCTTGTCGTGGATGTCCTTGAGATTCGTTGATTGTAACGGCTACGCCCTCAGGAGTCTGCCGCCGAGGATGTTGCCCGGAGGGGTTGGGTCGGGAAGAGGCCCTCGTCTGGGGCCGGTCGCGTGGAGCCATGAATGGAGTAGGATAGCGCTCGGGCCTCCCACTGTGGTCGCCAATTGATCGTACCTTGACCAATGAAGTGTTGAAGTTGTTGTTGTCCTGCTGACTGGGCCGGTCGTTGAATGAATGAGAGGACCGGTCCTGGCTTCACGCTGAGCACCCCGGGTGGTACCTGCAAAGACACTCCGACGATCTAGTGAGAGGTCGCTCGGGCAGATAGCACAAGGTATGAGAACGTACCTGATGCCATGTGTGAATGACGTATATATACTGTGAGGTCCGACCGTTTTGCGAGGTTTTCGGCCGGCGAGAATTGCGCTCCAAGCTGCGTGCTTGGGCCGGTTGCGCTGGGCTGGGCCGTCGGCCCAATTGCTATTGGAAGCTCTTGTAATTGCTGATACACCCCGGAACAGTATTAGTTTAGTCCCTCATGGCCTCTCTTCTGTCTTCTTTCTTTTTTCTCTCTTTTTTAATAAAATCTAGGGAAATACTCTTTTTTCTTCTTGATGTTTTAGCATCAGAAGGTTTTAATGAGGTTTCTCTCATTCTATTTGCCGGAAAAAAACTCATTGAGTTTTGTTGGCTATGACACCTAACATTCAATCACTCAATGACATGTTATGTTTTTATATTTAAGTTTTTTAAAACAAATTTAAATATTATACTAATCTAATATCTATTTCTAATCTAATATCTAATCTAATCTAATCTAATATCTATATTTAATCTAATATCTATATATACAAAAACATCACCACTGAACTTCCAAAATTAGCCCTCACCATTAATTGACACATGTACTATCTAATACAACGCCAAAGGGTATTAATGTCATTTTATGGACCAAACTTTTCACTTTTCCTATCTTTTCACTCTTCCCAATTTTTTACTCTTCCCAACTTTTCACTTTTACCAACTTCACTTTTCCCAACTCCTTTTCTCTTTCTCTTTCCCTCCACCTTTATACTAATAAACTACACTTAAAATTTCACTTAAAATTTTAATTTTATTTTACCAAAAAAATTTAAATCTTTTTCACAGACATCCATTCTCACTAAATAATAGAAGGAAATTATTTTTTGTCAATAAAAATTATAAAATTAGAAAACTACTATAAAAAAATTAGTGACAAATATTTGTTCCATATTTTTTAAGACTACTTTAAACCTACTATATAAAAAATACGGGATTAATGTTTGTCATTAATAAACCTACTATTTAAAAAACAACAAGGCTTCTGTCAAAACAAAAAATAAGAAGGCTTAATGACTATTTAAACTATTGATTAATATTTAAAATAAATATTTCTTATTGATAATCTACTATCTGTATTTTACTATCTGTTATAATCTATTAATCAACTAAAATAATCAATTGAAACTATGAAATAATTGCAATGATATATAAGAAAACACATGATAACTGCACTGATATATAAAAAAAATACATGATTAATATTTCTCATCGAAAATTATAATTTTTGAAACTACTATAAACCTACTATCTAAAAAACAAGAAGATTTAATGAGAATTTAAACTACTGATTAATATTTAAAACAAATATTTCTTATTGATAATTTACTATCTCTCTTTTACTATCTACTATAATCTACTAATCAACTAAAATAATCAATTGAAACTAGAGATAACAACACTGATATATAAAAAAACACGAGATAACTGCATCTAATCTAATATCTATATATACAAAAACATCACCACTGAACTTCCAAAATTAGCTCTCACCATTAATTGACACATGTACTATCTAATACAAGGCCAAAGGTATTAATGTCATTTTATGGACCAAACTTTTCACTTTTCCTAACTTTTCACTCTTCCCTATTTTTTACTCTTCCCAACTTTTCACTTTTCCCAATTTCACTTTTCCCAACTCCTTTTCTCTTTCTCTTTCCCTCCACCTTTATACTAATAAACTACACTTAAAATTCCACTTAAAATTTTAATTTTTTTTACCTAAAAAATTTAAATCTTTTTCACAGACATCCATACTCACTAAATAATAGAAGGAAATTATTTTTTGTCAATAAAAATTATAAAATTAGAAAACTACTATAAAAAAATTAGTGACAAATATTTGTTCCATATTTTTTAAAGCTACTTTAAACCAACTAATACGGGATTAATGTTTGTCATTAATAAACCTACTATTTAAAAAACAACAAGGCTTCCGTCAAAACAAAAAACAAGAAGGCTTAATGACTATTTAAACTATTGATTAATATTTAAAATAAATAGTTCTTATTGATAATCTACTATATGTATTTTACTATCTGCTATAATCTATTAATCAACTAAAATAATCAATTGAAACTATGAAATAATTGCAATGATATATAAGAAAACACATGATAACTACACTGATGTATAAAAATATACATGATTAATATTTCTCATCGAAAAATATAATTTTTGAAGACTACTATAAACCTACTATCTAAAAAACAAGAAGATTGAATGAGAATTTAAACTACTGATTAATATTTAAAACAAATATTTCTTATTGATAATTTACTATCTTTCTTTTACTATCTACTATAATCTACTAATCAACTAAAATAATCAATTGAAACTACGAGATAACAACACTGATATATAAAAAAAACACGAGATAACTGCATTGATATATAAAAAAACACGGGATTAATATTTGTCATTGATAATTAATGTTTTTGAATACTATTACAAACCTACTATCTAAAAACAACAAAGACTTAATTACTATTTAAACTACTGATTAGTATTTAAAACAAATATTTCTTATTGATAATCTACTATCTATCTTTTACTATCTACTATAATCTACTAATCACCTAAAATAATCAATTGAAATTATGAAATAACTACAATGATATATAAGAAAACACATGATAACCGCACTGATATATAAGAAATCCATGATTAATATTTCTCATTGAAAATCATAATTTTTGAAGACTACTAGAAACCTACTATCTAAAAAACAAGAAGATTTAATGAGAAATTAAACTGCTGATTAATATTTAAAACAAATATTTTTTATTGATAATTTACTATCTCTCTTTTACTATCTACTACAATATACTACTCAACTAAAATAATCAATTGAAACTAAGAGATAACAACACTGATATATAAAAAAACACGGGATAACTACATTGATATATAAAAAAACACAGGATTAATATTTGTCATTGATAATTAATGTTTTTGAATACTATTACAAACCTACTATCTAAAAACAACAAGAAGAGTTAATTACTATTTTAACTGATTAATATTTAAAACAAATATTTCTTATTGATAATCTACTATCTATCTTTTACTATCTACTATAATCTACTAATGAACTAAAATAATCAAATGAAACTACGAGATAACTACACTGATATATAAAAAAAACACGGGATAGTTGCACTGATATATAAAAACACAGGATTAATATTTGCCTTTGTTTATTATAAGGTTTGAAGACTACTATAAACCTACTATCTAAAAAAACAAGAAGACTTAATGATTATTTAAACTACAGATTAATATTTAAAACACACGTGACAAATGTTTGTCACTAATATTTGAAAAAGAACAAATAATTGTCACTGACATATTAAAAATACAGGATAAATATTTTTTATTGATGATCTACTATCTATTATAATATACTAATCAACTAAAATAATCAATTGAAACTATGAGATATATAAAAAAAACACGGGATAACTTCACTGATATATAAAAAATACGGGATAACTGCAATGCTGCACTGATATATAAAAACATGGGATACCAACATTGATATATAAAACAACACGAGATAAATGCACAAATTGTTTTTAAATGATACTTTTACATTTTTAGATTTTAATATTTATCTATTTTTTATTTGAGACTCCTTTTTTATCTCCTTAAATTTGTCTTTATTTTCATGGAGTAATGTTCTGATTATTTAAATTCTGTCTAACTTCATTCATAAAAAGAATACGTCAGCACCGTGCGTATGCACGGGTATCCTACTAGTATCTATTTATCTATTTATACAAACAAACTACCTACAAAATTACCACTTTAGATCTCTTATTAACAAGACACATATTCATTTTAGGGATAAAAATGTCATACCCTCTCTTTCTTTTTTTTCTTACACTCTCTTTCTTCATTTTTTCTCTTTTTTCTTACACTATCTTTCCTCCTTTTTACTTTTCTATTACACTCTCTTTCTTACCTTTTTCTCTTTCTTCTTACACTCTCTTTCTTCCTTTTCAACTCTCTTTCTTCCTTTTCACTTTTCTCCTACACTCTCTTTCTTTCTTCCTTTTTTTTCTTCTTACTTTACTTTTATTTTTCCACAAACAATTATTCTCTTTCTCTTTACTTTACTTTAGTTTTTTTATCTAAATTTCTAAATTTATACAAACACTACTCTACTTAAATTATTCTACTAAAATTATCTTCTCTTTTCTCTCTGAAATCTGTTTACACTTTTATTGATAATCTACTATCACCTCTTATTAATAATCTACTATCTATATTTTACTATCTACTTGTTCGTGCCCGAACTAAAGAGAGAGAAGAGAAAGTACCTCGCGGAGGGTATGTCGGTTGGCCGAGGTGAATCTTCGAGTCGAGGAGGAAGCGTCCGTGGTGGTTCTTCAAATCGAGGTTGAGGACGGCGGGGGTGGTACCTGCAAAAGAGACTTTGACGCTCAAGTTAGAGAGGGAAATCATAATGAGGAGTTATGAGCAATGAATTGTGTACCTTTTGCTTGGGGTAGAGGCCTATTTATAGGCGCTAGGGCGTGCAAGGAGTGCTTTGGTGCACAAGAAAGAGGATAGATCTAGGTCGTTTAACTAGGCCGCGCGATCTCCGTCGTTGTTGAGGCATGTCACACAGATCGGTGTGTTTGGACCACTAAGTTGGGCCCAAAATCTGGGTTGGGCTTTTGAGCACAGACCGAAACACTACTAATATACTAAAATAATTAATTAAAACTACGGGATAACTGCAATGATAAATAAAAAACACGAGAACAAAATATTAATATTTGTCATTGATAATTAATTTTTTTGAATTACTGATTAATATTTAAATTAATACAAGAAGATTTAATGACTATTTAAACTACTGATTAATATTTATATCGATAATCTATTATATCTCTTTTACTATCTACTATAATATACTATTCAACTAAAATAATCATCTAATCTATCTAATCTAATCTAATATCTAATATCTATCTATTTATCTATTTATACAAACAAACTACCTACAAAATTACCACTTTAGATCTCTTATTAACAAGAAACATATTCATTTTAGGGATAAAAATGTCATTATCATCTCTTTCTTTTTCTTCTTACACTCTCTTTCTTCAATTTTTTTCTCTTTCTTCTTACATTTTCTTTCCTCCTTTTTACTTTTCTCTTACACTCTCTTTCTTACTTTTTTCTCTTTCTTCTAACACTCTCTTTCTTCCTTTTTACTTTTCTCTTACACTCTCTTTCTTACTTTTTTCTCTTTCTTCTAACACTCTCTTTCTTCCTTTTCACTTTTCTCCTACACTCTCTTTCTTCCTTCCTTTTTTTTCTTTTTACTTTACTTTTATTTTTCCACAAACAATTATTATCTTTCTCTTCACTATAGTTTTTTTTAATTAAATTTCTAAATTTATACAAACACTACTCTACTTAAATTATTCTACTAAAATTATCTTCTCTTTTCTCTCTGAAATCTGTTTACACTCTTATTGATAATCTACTATCACCTCTTATTAATAATCTACTATCTATATTTTACTATCTACTAATATACTAAAATAATTAATTAAAATCTAATCTATTTATACAAATAAACTACCTACAAAATTATCACTTTAGATCTCTTATTAACAAGACACATATTCATTTTAGGGATAAAAATGTCATTACCCTCTATTTCTTTTTCTTCTTACACCATCTTTCTTCATTTTTTCTCTTTCTTCTGACACTCTCTTTCCTCCTTTTTACTTTTATCTTACACTCTTTTTCTTACTTTTTTCTCTTTCTTTTTACACTCTCTTTCTTCCTTTTCACTTTTCTCCTACACTCTCTTTCTTCCTTCCTTTTTTTTTCTTTTTACTTTACTTTTATTTTTCCACAAACAATTATTCTCTTTCTCTCCACTTCACTATAGATTTTTTTAACTAAATTTCTAAATTTATACAAACATTACTCTACTTAAATTATTCTACTAAAATTATCTTCTCTTTTCTCTCTGAAATCTGTTTACACTCTTATTGATAATCTACTATCACCTCTTATTAATAATCTACTATCTATATTTTACTATCTACTAATATACTAAAATAATTAATTAAAACTACGGGATAACTACAATGATAAATATAAATCACGAGAACAAAAGATTAATATTTGTCATTGATAATTAAATTTTTTGAAATACTGATTAATATTTAAATTAATACAAGAAGATTTAATGACTATTTAAACTACTGATTAATATTTATATTGATAATCTACTATCTCTCTTTTACTATCTACTATAATATACTATATACTATTCAACTAAAATAATCATCTAATCTATCTAATCTAATCTAATCTAATCTAATATCTATTTATACAAACAAACTACCTACAAATTACCACTTTAGATCTCCTATTAATAAGACACATATTCATTTTTTGAATAAAAATGTCATTACCCTCTCATTCTTTTTCTTCTTACACTCTTTTTCTTCATTCCTTTTTACTTTTCTCTTACACTCTATTTCTTACTTTTTCTCTTTCTTCCTTTTCACTTTTCTCCTACACTCTCTTTCTTCCTTTTTTTTTTCTTTTTACTTACTTTTATTTTTCCACAAACAATTATTTTCTTTCTCTTCACTTCGCTTTAGTTTTTTTTAACTAAATTTCTAAATTTATACAAACACTACTCTACTTAAATCTATATCTATATAAATCTCTAAAGGAAGCTTTTTTCCAAGCTTTAGGATGCTCCACATCATCTTCATTTATTTTTCAATTATATTAATATATTTTTTATAATTGGCACATAAAAGGAGACTTAAATTCATTATTACATATTAAGGCTAAATTATTGAGAAAAAAAAAGACCCTTTATATTCTTATTTGCATAAAAACAATCAAAATCCCATTCATTCATCTTCCATCGATCGGTTCATCCCTTCCATTTTTTTTTGTAATTTAAACAATACTATAAGCTTTATGTGTTTACATTGATTATTATTTTCCATCTTCCTTAAGTTTCTATCCAAATCATTTAAAAATAAAAACTCTACCAATCAATTGGTTGGAACAGTTGAGTTGAAGTGCAAGAGTTGAGTTATTCATCTTCCGGATCAAAACTTTCAAACCCAATTATCCCTTCCATTTTTTTCATTTAAATAATACTAGCTCTATGTCTTATGAGATAAATGTCGTTCCTTTTTAATGTCCATTTGTGTTTAAATTTTTTATACACAACTTAATGTGAAGGAATATTCTTTTAGTACTCTCTTTTTATTTTTCTCCACTTCATCTTCTTATTTCTTTTTTGCTTTCTAAAATAATGAATATTAACACTACTTTAATAGTCATTAAGCATTAAAAAACTGATGAAATATATAGTAATTTATATTATATTATTACTATTAGTTGGAGGATTGATCTTCTTCAACATGTGATTATTGTATATTTTTCTTTATCAAATGTTTTTCATGGAGACTTCTATTGTAGGTGATGAAAATTATAGACTTTTATAGGTTGTTTCTGTGAGTTACAAAAGCTCTTTGGGTTGTAGATTTCCGTGTGAGTTTGGAAAAACGTTGTTGGATCCATAGAAAAATTGTAATAAGGAGTTCCCTTGAATGTCTTTAGAAGATTTTAGCTTTTCACGAAACATTTGTGTTTGTGCAGGTTATAAATTTATTTTTTTAGTCATGTTTACATGGACTTCTAGATCTATTATCATTATGTAATAAGTCCCTAAGGATAAAAAAATATGACTACAAATTCTAATTATTGTATTATTTTATTTTGTTTATTTGTATTTGACAAGTGATTTTGTTAAGTTGATGGGGGTGACAACTAACTTTTTAGTCAACTTCTACTTTCATTTGTCAAATTTAAAATAAGTTATTATGAAAAATAAATAGTCATTACTTTAACTTTAATATATGGAATGACTCTCCATATTCATGTTCATTTGAATAGTACCATTTAAAGAATATAATATTATATTAAATTTTAAAGAGAGTGAATGTTATATAAATAATTTCACTCTCTTTGTGTATTACTAAATATTTCAGTTGAAACGAATCAAATGGGTTTGGTAGTGCCTTTTTTTGGTGAAAATTGGTTGTGCCTCTGCTAGCTTATGTTTTTAATAAAAATCCATAGCCACTAATATCTGTTCCGTTATAATTTCATCATTCACTACTTTATCCTTTCTCTTTTTATATGACAAATGCAATCTATCCTCTTGAAACAAGTCAAAAAATAACCAATAAATAAAAACCTAATAAATCCTCAAAATAAAACAATAAAAACTAATAAAAAAATATATTATATTGATAGTAATGAACCTAACTCACCTAAATTTGTTGTAACAAAAAAAATATTAATACCAATGAATAGTGAATCTTCATATTCCTAACAATATATTGCGACAATTATAATAATAAATTTAGCTTCCTCATGTTTTTTTTGACACAAATCCTCCTCATATTTGTAACAACAAATTCCCTAATTAATCTTTCTCTCTCTCTCTCTCTCTGTGTGTATATATATATATATATATAATGAAAAAAAATTAAATTAAAAAAACCATTAAACAACTTTCAAAAAGTTGCATACAAACAATCATAAACAATACACAAAATAATAAAAATAAATAATATTTTAATTATAATAAAGACACGTGATATCGCTTATTAACACTCTTTATACTCTTTCGGCTATTATATAATTAATAAAGACAAATGATGTCGCTTATAGAAAAATAATAAGATGTCAAGTTTGATGACTAAGAGTATTCTTTTATTTATAAAAATAAAAACCACATGAAATATAACATTGAGTTCTACATTATTCCTAATCTAGACATCAAATCAAATGTTACCTTTTATTTTTCCTATTTTCTTATTTTAATTCTCTTATGTATATTTTCTAAAAATGAAATAGAGAATTGGACCCGTGAATACATTTTCTTATCATGTTTATTCTTTTAACTAATCTAAAGAAAATAATGAATTCTTTGTTATAAATTAAGCAAAATAAGCCGTGTGAAAAGGAAGATTTTGTGGTTGCCCCACCCATATGATGTGGTTGTTGAAATAGTAACATTAGATGGATAATGATGTAACCTAAATCGAGAGGTTGTTCAAATAGATTGGGTCTCTTCATATCATTATCTTATATGATTTATGTAACATGTACTGATTGACTAAAGCTTATATATACTTTTTAGACAACATGGTTAAATTCGGTTAAAATTCTTTAAATATTTAGTCATTTATTGTTATTATATAGAAAACATGGATGTTCATTTTGTATATTTACTTTTAGGTTTTAGATATTTGGCCTAGGTGCTAAATGAAGTTTGTTCTTTTTTGAATTTAAGATTTAAACTAATATTTTACTCTTGCAAGAACTCCCCTCTTACGTTTTTAATTGAATATCTAACCTTTTTTTTGGTACTATATTATAGTGTTTAATGTGAATTTATATATAGTGTTTAATGTGATTTTTTTTTACTATAATATCGAAATTTGTCTAAAACACTTTTCCATTAATGAATTACTATTGTTGTGGGCTTCTCTTGAAAAGTCTCCAATCCATACAGATTCAAGTAGTCCCGGGAAGGTAGCTCAGTTGGCGAGTTAAGGATATGAAGGAGTTGCAATAATTGCAAGAATGAGGTCTCAGATTCAAATCCCAGAAACTAACATTCCCCCACCCCCACTAACATTTGCCTATAAAAAATGGATTCAAGTAAAAAATATGAAAAAATTAGTTTATGTAAAAATAGTTGAGCTCAAAAATAATTATAAAATCTACTCTTATCATTTATATTCAATTATTATCACTACCATTTTCATCTTTTTAACTTGCACATGTTCGACCATTGTTTCAGTTTTTAAACAAAAAAATAATGTGTAGTATTTTCCTTGAGATATTTCTTTAATTAAATTAAATTGAATGTCTGAATTTTACATTTATTTTTAATTTCAATTATAGTTTTGATTTTAATTTATGAATTATTAATTGGATTTCAAAATAGTAAAGAGTGTTGAATTTCCATTTTCTATTGTTTATGTCTCACCAAACATATTCATTTGTCTCTATTATTAATAATTCATGCCCATAACTTTAATATATTAAATAGTATTAAAATTCTCTTTACTAAATATATATATAATATACAATTAAAAGTATACTTCAAAACTCTTTAAAAAAATTGAAAATATATTTAATTATTTTTTAACAATTAGTCTCATCTCAATTATTGACATTTTTTTTATTAACATCGTGCAATATATAAGAATATTGTCCCAAATAAATAATTTTGTATAACATTACAACTAAATCTTTATATTATACTATATTTTTAATATACATAATTTATATTAAAAATTTAAATGTTTAAATATATTAACTACAAAAACTTTTTGTAAAAGTATATTATAACAACTCGTGCATCGCACGGGTATTCCCCCTAGTTCTTCTACTAAAATTATCTTCTCTTTTCTCTCTGAAATCTGTTTACACTCTTATTGATAATCTACTATCACATCTTATTAATAATCTACTATCTATATTTTAATATCTACTAATATACTAAAATAATTAATCAAAACTACGGGATAACTACAATGATAAATAAAAAACACGAGAACAAAAAATTAATATTTGTCATTGATAATTAAATTTTTTGAACTACTGATTAATATTTAAATTAATACAAGAAGATTTAATGACTATTTAAACTACTGATTAATATTTATATTGATAATCTACTATCTCTCTTTTACTATCTACTATAATATACTATTCAACTAAAATAATCAATCGAAACTACGAGATAATCGTGACCGATATATAAAAAAACACGAGATAATCGCAATGATATATATAAAAACACGAGATTAAAATTTGCCATTGATAATTATAATTTGTGAAGACTATCATAAACCTCCTATCTAAAAACACGGGAAGGCTTAGTGGCTATTTAAACTACTAACTAATATTAAACAAATATTTCTAATTGATAATTTACTATCTAACTTTTACCATCTACTATAATATACTAATAAACTAAAATAATAAATTGAAACTACGAGATAACTAGACCGATATATAAAAACACGAGATAAGCTATGCAGTGATATATAAAAAAATACGGGAATAATATTTGCCATTGATAATTATAATTTTTGAAGACTACTATAAACCTACTATCTAAAAAAATAAGAAGGCTTAATGACTATTTAAACTGATTAATACCTAAAAAAGACAAACAATTGTCACTGTTATATAAAAAACACGGGATAAATATTTCTTATTGATCATCTACTATCTATCTTTTACTATCTACTATAACTGCAATGATAAACAAAAAACACGGGATAACTGCACTAATATATAAAAAAACAAAGGATAATATTTGTCATTGATAATTAAAATTTTGAAGACTACAATAAACCTATTGTGTAAAAAACAAGAAGATTTACAGACTATTTAAACTATTGATTAATATTTAAAATAAATATTTTTTATTGACAATCTACTATCTCTCTTTTACTATCTACTATAATAACTAATCAACTAAAATAATCAATTGAAACTACGAGATAACTGCACTAATATATAAAAAACACAGGATAACTGCAATGATATATAAAAGCATGAGATTAATATTTGTCATTGATAACTATAATTTTTGAAGTTTATTATAAAACTACTATGTAAACAAACAAGAAAGTTTAATGACTATTTAAACTGATTAATACCTAAAAAGGATAAATAATTGCCACTGATATATAAAAAACACTGGATAATTATTTCTTATTGATCATCTACTATCTATCTTTTACTATCTAATATAGTCTACTAATCAACTTAAATAACCAATTTAATCTATGAGATAACTACACTGATACATAAAAACACGAGATAGTTGCACTGATATATAAAAAAAAAGGGGATAACTACAATGATATATATAAAAACATGGGATAACTTATATAAAAACACAAGTTAACAATACAGATACATAAAAAAATACTGCACTGATATATAAAAAAACACCGGATAAATGCACAATTGTTTTTAAATAATACTTTTACATTTTTAAATTTTAATATTTATCAATTTTTTATTTGAAACTTCTTTTTTATCTACTTTAAATTTATTTTTATTTTCACGAGATATTATTCAAACTACTTAAATACTATCTAAGTTCATTCATAAAAAGAACATGACAGCATCCGTGCGTATGCACAGGTATCCTACTAGTTTATTTTAGAAAGTATGATATCCAACGAAAGTCAACGACTATCAAAGGATTCTCCTAAAATATTTTTGCTTAAAATTACACTACTCTAAAAATATTTCATCCACCAGACGCAATCAAATTGGAGAATTTTCTTTTAACTAATAAATAAATATGGAAGAATTTTTGTTTGAAAAACGAGCTGTTTTATTGAGAGTTTCTGAAATCCCTTTCTCTATTCTCTGGCGCGAGTTATCGATTCTCTCACTCTCGCTTCTTCGATCTCGTAGCTCTCACTCTCACTCTCGCTTCTCCGATTGCACCTCCGAACGTTATTCTCTCACTCTCGCAACTCTCTCGCTTCTCGCAAATTGTCTTGTCCGATTGCATCTCGCTTCTCCAGTTGCAGTTCCACCGGAGACTGAAACATTCCCCGGCAAAAGGTGCGTTTAAATCACAGTTTCTTCGTTTTCTATCACTAATTGCTTTAAATTACTTGAATATACTCTATATAGAACACACATATTATGTCGTGAATTCCACTGTACCTTTCTGAATTGATCATAATTTTCTATCTCTTTATTGAACACATATATTACTGTCTTGATTTTGTTATGTTTGATTTTTCATTTATTTTTTATTAATTTTTGTGAGTCCTTTTGTTCTGTACTTTTTTTGTTAGAAGAAATTTCAATGGAATTTGGGTATGGTTTTATCCATATGATGAGCTGGGAGTTTAATAGAGATAGAGTATTTGTGTGTATTGATCAGTCAAAATTTAGTGAACTAAAAGATACCAAATTAGAAGTGTAAAATTATAGAAATTGTAGAAGTGAAGGATGATGAAGAGGTAGAGTCCGAGTGCTTTCTATTATATATCCCCTTCTTACTCCTCTTATGCTCACTCACATTATGTTATAACTAATTGGTATATCATCACATTGTGCTTTCTGCTCATCATGTGTGATGTTGATAGCTCACTTGGTTTCCGCTGTTAATTCTGATCACTCAGGGCGAGGTTGGTTTTAAATTAAAAGTTATCTGTAATTCATAGGATGTGTGTGAGCTAAAGTTGTCGTGAATATTTTGGAGCATGAGTCCTTAAGTTGCTTATTATAACGTTGTTTATTATCTTTCATTTTTTATTGAATATGTTAGTGTTGTGTTTATACTTTATAGTTCTCTACCTAGGCAACCTATAGCCTTTACTTGTTTAGTCTAGAGTCATCTACTGTGAAGGTAATCAAAATAAAATCAATTAGTTATGATTAATCGGTTAGGTAGTTGCTTGGCATCTTTATCCTCTAATGGCTGCACCCTTGTCATCAACTATCTTCATTACGTCTTACCGCACCAGCAAAAAACACAAGGTTGGAAATAGACCCACAACAGACAAAAAAACAATAATTCGATAACCTTTCTACCAACATCATCATCGGATGCCTCTGGCTACGATTGCAATGATAGTAACACCATCCCAAATTTAATCTTCCTCGCAGTATAAACTGTGGAGCTGAACAAATTATAAATTTTCAGCAGGAGGGCGCACATACCAAGTTGAGTAAAATCTCTGAAAAAGTTTACAGTATGTGTGTGGGCTGAGCCTGATTTCTATCCTCTTTCTATTGTATCAGGGACAGGAAATTAGAGATCAATTATGAATTTGACTTCCAAATAACTCGGTGACATGTTATTTTAGACATATATGCTCATCTAATATGCTATTTGTGATAAGAATAAATCCCAACAAACAAACAGATTTGATCATTCAGTCAATTTTGTAGATAGTAAACATCAGGACAGAAAATTAATGTATGCGATATATCAGTGACTTCATTGCTTGCATATGTTGATTTTGAGCTAGGTGCGGTTACCGTTTTTTATGATCTCCTCTCCACTCCAAACCAAAAGCTTTATATTATATTATATGCTCAATCAAATGAAATGCAGGTTGGTGCAAGAATAGATGAAAGATGATTCTTCTGAAAGAAATTGTGCCTGCAGCTCAAAACAACATTGACACTAAATTTATACTATTGGACAAAGGCAAGACAACACTAGAAGGGAAAAATAAGGTATGTTTGGCACTTGTAGCTGATGAGACTGCAGCCGTTCATTTTCAGCTCTGGGGAGATGAGTGTGATGCTTTTAATTCAGGTGACATAATTTGTTTGAGTAATGGCATATTTTCCTACACCCGAGGTAACCTTATATTAAGGGCAGGCAAGAGAGGGAAACTAGAGAAGATAGGAGAGTTTACTATGTCATATGTTGAGACACCAAATATGAGTGAGATTCATTGGATTCCTGACCCAAGCAATTCTAAAAAGTATATCCAGGCATATGTAATTTCACCCCTCTCACACATCTTCCCTCCTGTTCTGTAAGTTATGCGCACTTTTATTACCGCAATCTTTACATTAACAGGACTGGAGATTTCAACCTACTTTTGTGCAAGCACTTTTTTTCACTATGCTAAAAGGAAGGCAATATATATTCTTTTCTTTTATTTTTCAGTTTGTGTTTTTTTTGTTTGTGATGGAACACATCATTTTGATGAAAAATTTCTAAGAATTGTAGCAGCTCCCGCTGCTTCTTTGTTTCTAATGACAGTAGGAGAAAGTCTGGAAGATTATTTTTGGACTGTTTATACATTTTTGAAGTATGATTTTTGTAACCTAAAACTGTAGGGATAAAGTTTGGGATAAAAGCCTTAATGGTTGGGACTTTGTAACTCTAAGTTATGAAACACCAACACAGACACAGATATCGGACACAACACAGACACACATAAACGTGTTTTTAATTTGAAAAATATAAGTTACTGATCTTCATCAATTTATGCAAGCTAGTTTGTTTTCACCTATGTGATATGCTCACTATAAGTTTAATCTCTCTTGAGCCTTCCAATCTGATTTCTAAAGGTTCTGATATGTGTGTACACTTGATAAACTAGACCTTATAGCAAATTCATACATCTCAACTAAATTAGGTAGAACAACCCCATGATTTCAAAACCAAATATCAATATACCATATTTAAGTTCTGATGAGAACATAGCAAGTGAGGGGCAGAATAGGAAGTTCACCAAAGTGTATGAAAGAGGGAAATGGAGGAAAGTGAGTGGAGGCACCATCTTTGCTACTAAGAGCAAAGCAACACACGCCTCAGGACACTAACTAACTCTCGCCGCGTGGCGTAAGTGTATTGGTGGGGAATATTCACTTGATTTGGAAAGAGAAATATTTTGCTTTTATCTGTGTATTCTTCATTCGTTTTCTAGGCTTGGATTAGTGGGAATTGGGCTAGGACTCAAGCATGAAGGTTGAGGGTAGTTCTTTCATCTGTTTTCATCAAGCATTCTTTGTAATTTTCATCTTCCAATTCTAGGAGATCCCTAGAATTGAGTAAATAATACAAAGAATCATTCTCAGCTATTACTCTGTTTTTCTTAGTTCTATCAAGTGGTATTCAGAGCAGTCGATTCTGCAGTGTATGGTCTTCACACGAAACGCAATGGAAAAACACATTGATGGCATCGAGCAGCAGCTAGCGGAGTTGAAGAACCTGTTCATTGATGTTAGTTTTCTAGAAGCATGGTAAGGTTGAACAATTGAATCTATTATTGAATATTTTCTGTGTGTTTACAAGGTAAGAGTACAGTGCCTTATATAGGCAAGTTTAGAACAGAGAATGAATGAAATCAGTTCTAACTGATTTCAATAACTAACAAAACAGATTGTAATCACAAGAACTAACTAACTTGATATACAGTTACAACAAATAGATAAAACCAGAAAATAATACAAAGCTATTCCTCTAATACTCCCCCACAAGCTCAAGGGGAGAGCAAAGTAGAGCTCGTAACATTGAGTTTGGATCTGAGGCTGCAGAAAGCTATCTTGGGACAGAGACTTAGTGAGTATGTCACCTATTTGGGCTTGGCGGGAACATGACATACTACTGAGTTTTTGTTAAGCACTTTCTCACGAACAAAGTACAAATCCGACTCCATGTGCTTAGTTCTAGTAGTGAAGCACGAGGATTGTGACTAAGTGCAAAGACTTTGATTGTCCAGAAAATCACAGGGGTAGTATGAGCAACATGCAACTCGGCCAAGAGAGATTGTATCCAAACAATTTCAGATGTAGTAAGAGCAAGGCTTCTGTACTCGGCTTCAGCACTTGACCTGGCAACCAATGATTGTTTCTTAGACCACCAAGAGATCAAGTTAGGACCAAGATATATACAAGCACCGGATGTGGATCTTCTATCATCCACATCACTGGCCCAATCTGCATCACAGTAAGCTTGAAGAGGTAAAGGAGTGTTCCTGGCAGCAGGCTGTAGAAGAAGTCCATAGTCAACTGTCCCTTTTAAATATCTAAGTATCCTTTTGACAGCAGTCCAGTGAGACTCAAGAGGCTGAGCTAGAAACTGACAACACTTGTTTACTGCATATCCAATCTCAGGTCTAGTAATAGTAGCGTATTGGAGAGCACCCACAATAGATCTATAAAGGGTAGGATCAGAAAAATAGTCTGATCCAAACTTAGACAGCTTTAGTTTAGCAGGTAAGGGTGTAGAAATGCCCTTAGCATGCTCCATACCAGCTCTTTGGAGGACTTCACGTATGTATTTTGATTGAGTGAGCAACAGTGAGCCAGTCTTGGTTCTATTTACTTCAATACCCAAAAAATAATCGAGAGCAGTGAATTGTTTTAATGCAAAGCTGGCAGTAAGATTGTTAATAAGTTGCTGGAGAGCTGAGGATGAGGAACCAGTAAGGATGATGTCATCTACGTAGATAAGAGCATAAAGGCAGCAGGTACCATTGTTGTAGACAAGGAGAGAAGGATCACACTTGCTTTTAACAAACCCAAGCTTAAGAAGTGTAGAGGTCAGCCTTTCATACCAAGCACGTGGTGCTTGCTTAAGGCCATAAATTGCCTTATTGAGTTTGCAAACCAGATCCTTGGAACCTTGTTCAAAACCAGCAGGTTGAACCATGTATACTTCCTCCTCTAGGATGCCATGTAGAAAGGCATTGTTAATATCAATTTGTTTGAGATCCCATCCATATGTGAGAGCCAAGGTGAGAATTAACCGAACTGTAATAGGCTTAATAACTGGGGCAAATGTCTCAGTATAATCACAACCTAGTCTTTGATTAAACCCCTTTGCAACCAACCGAGCCTTATATCTATTAATAGAACCGTCAGGATTTTCTTTAATTCTGAAAACCCATTTGCTACCAATAGCCTTCTTGCCATGAGGAAGAGAGGTGAGAGTCCAAGTTTTGTTGGCCAAGAGAGCATCAAACTCAACCTACATAGCAGCTTTCCAATGACTAGATGACAGGGCCTGGCTGATTGAATTAGGTTCAGCAGTGGTCATAAGAAGAGTGGGATGTAGTCTAGGTTGAACAATACCATCTTTAGCACGAGTAACCATGGGGTGAGTATTATTGGGGTGAATAAAGGCTGCTGGTGTAGGTGAGGGAATAATGGCTAGGTCAGGTGGAGGGGTAAGGACAGAAGAAGAGTCAGAATTTGGGTCTATGGTGCTTGAGGCAGTGGAGGGAAGAGGTGTAGAATGGTGAGAACCTGCTGGTGAGAGAGGTCCAGAGGTGGAAGATGGAGAGGTTATAGGTGCTGGAAAATTGAGAGGTGGAGAGAAGGGTGGAGGAGAGGGAGGAGCAGTAGTCGGGATAGGCAAAGTATTGTCAGTAGGATTGGCTATGTGAAGAGGCTGAAGAGTGCAAGTAGCTGGGGATGGTGTAGATTGCTTAGCTGAAAAAAGAGACTGATAAGGAAAAACATGCTCATTAAAAATAACATCCTTGGAGATGAACAACTTACCACGTGGATCAAGACATTTATAACCTTTATGGTCAGGAGAGTATCCCAGGAATAAACACTCTGCAGATCTGAATTCAAATTTGTGAGTATTATATGGTCTAAGAAGTGGAAAGCAAGAGCAACCAAATACTTTTAAGAAGTTAAAATCAGGTTGTTTGTGATACAAGGTAGTGTAGGGGATAGCATTATTATGATAGGGTGAGGGCAACCGATTGATCAAATAAACAGCCGTATGAAAAGCATGATCCCAAAAGTGAATTGGCATTGAAGCTTGTGACAGTAAGGAAAGCCCCATGTCAACTATATGTCTATGTTTCCTCTCAATCACCCCATTTTGGTGGTGTGTATGAGGGCAAATAAGACGATGAACAATACCAAAGGATTCTAAATACTGATTAAAAGGTCTGAATTCTCCTCCCCAATCAGTTTGAAAGGATTTAATTGAACAATTAAAGCGGTTTTCAACCAATGTTTTGAAAGTTTTAAAAGCGGGAGGGGCTTGGACTTTTGCTTGAGAAAATAGATCCACGTAAACCGACTATATGCATCAACAAATGAGATATAATACTTGTATCCCATTGAAGAAACCATGGGGAAGGACCCCATAAGTCACAAGATATAAGTTCAAGAGGAAAGTGATACACAGAGTCAGAAATTTGAGAAGGTAAACGATAAAGTTTGCCCATGCAACATGCCACACAAAATTCCTTTTTATTTATTCCAATAGTAGGTTTGTTACAAGATGATAGCACACTATTCAAAACATTTAGATGAGGATGACCTAACCTATTATGCCATAAGGCACCAGTGGAAGTAGTGTGTGAATTTACATCAGGTGAATTTGTAGCTATAGTGGCATTTGATTGAGAATTGTTAAAACTACTAGAACTAGGTGTTTGATATGAAACTGCAGATTTTATTCCTGGGAGGTGATATAAGCCATCTTTGGCGCCTTGTCCACTGAGTAAAGTTGATCCATCAACCTGAGATTTGGCCAAACAATGAGTTGGATGAAATTGGAAATAAGCATTATTATCAGTCACAAATTTATTTATACTAAGCAGATTTTTATTAAGTTGGGGAACATATAAAATGTTTTTGAAGTGAAGAATATGCTTAGGGTTAATAGGAGATGGTATTGATTCGTAACTAATGTAATGTATAGGCAAACCTGTCCCGTTTCCTAGGAAAACATGATCTTGACCAGATAGAGCCGTAGCATTTGCAGGATTAGGAGGGATGCTACTCATGTGATGAGATGCAGCAGTATCACCCAATTGATTACTTGTTGCAAATGAAGGACCAAACCACGTGATATGCTGTGGTGGAAACGGATAAGCGAGAAGGAATCATGGGAGTAGCAAAGAGGGGCCGTGTAGTAACATTAGCGATTGGAGCAGCCGTAAGGGGCATTTATAGTAGCTGGAGAGGACCAAAATGTGGCATTAGCAGTAGGATTAGGAGGAGTATAGCCAGGGCGAATGTACTGGTATGAGTTATTGAAAGCAGGTGCTGGTAAAGTTGGCATAACAGGAGCAGCATATCGATGATAACACACTGATGCATCATGTCCAAACTTGGAGCAGACCTGACACTGAACGTTTGATCGACCAGCCTTGCCATTGCGTCCCCCATGATTGGACCTGCCACCATTTCTGCCTCCACGAAAATTTCTTTTCTGGGTAGTGTAATTAGCCTGAGCATGAGTGGAGGAAGCCTCTTGTTGAATACTGTTGGTGGCAGAAACTTGAGAGGCTTGTTGAGTGTGAGTTAAATTCAACGTAGCAACAGTCTGAGATGCCTCGGTCATGTGCTTCAGGCGACTTTCATGAGCAAGAAGAAGAGCTTCAAGCTCTTCAAACTCGAACCATTCAGCCTTGGTAGCCAAAAGAGTCGTAATTGTTTCAAATTCAGACGGTAGACCACGAAGAACAGCGTCATATTGTTCTTGATTGCTGACTGTTTCTCCAATGGATCGTAAAACATCAGTGATAGATTTAATACCTGCAAAAAACTCAGTAACAAATTTGGATCCTTTCTTGATATTGAGAAGATCAGCACGTAACTGCCGTGCTTGGGCTTTTGTTTTACCCAATGAGTGAGAGTGGATCTTTTCCCACAGTTCAAAAGAGTATCGGCAGCCAATTACTTTAGCAAGGACAGATGGAGATAGTGAAGATTGAAGCCAGGCCAGTAACAACTGGTCCTGTAATTCCCATTCAATATATGCTGGATTTTCGATATCTGCAAGTCTATGATGATCATCAATGTATCTTGGTGGAATCTGGGGTGACACACAGAAGCGATGAAGCTTGTGTGCACGTAAGACGGGCTCTATCTGTTGCAGCCACAGGGGAAGATTATCACCAGTCAATTTTTCAGTAACTTGATACTGAAATGATTTAAACGGTTTAAGAGAGGGTAACGAATTGTTGTTCTGGTCTGACATCTTGCGAGGAAATGGAGAAAGAAACGAAGAAATTTTGATGAAAGAACGACACAGAAAGCAAACCCAAAAAAAAAACGCGAAATAGAGTAATCGAGAAAATGATGAAACGAACAGCAAAACGAAGACGAAACAAGACACAAATGGGGAAGACTCAATTGATTTGAAATTGCGAGAGGGAAGGAAGAATAAATTTTGATGAAAGAACGTCACAGAAAGCAAACCCAGAGAAAAAAAAAGAAAACGCGAAAACAGAGTAACGAGAAAATGATGAAACGAACAGCAAAACGAAGACGAAACAAGTCACAAATGGGGAAGACTCAATTGATTTGAAATTGCGAGAGGTAAGGAAGAAGAAAATTAACAGAAACAAGACAAGAACCAGAACAAGGAAATCTTACGCAAGATGCAGAGCAACGGTGAAGCCACCGAGAAGAGGAAGCGGAAGACGTTACCGATCAGGATCGTCAGCCACGCTTGTGGTGCGATTCGCTACTGATACCATGTTAATTTTCTAGAAGCATGGTAAGGTTGAACAATTGAATCTATTATTGAATATTTTCTGTGTGTTTACAAGGTAAGAGTACAGTGCCTTATATAGGCAAGTTTAGAACAGAGAATGAATGAAATCAGTTCTAACTGATTTCAATAACTAACAAAACAGATTGTAACTGTCAGTAACTAACTAACAGTTACACAGTTACAACAAATAGATAAACCAAAAAATAATACAAAGCTATTCCTCTAATAATTGAGCGTAGTCGTTCACGCAGAGGACGCCCGAGGAAGCGAATGTCACAACGCCGGAGAAACCCGACCCGGAACGTAAATGAACCAAACGATGGCGAAGTTGAAACCGAAACAGAGGACAGCTCTCGCTCGAGAACACGAAGCTCCAGTCGTGATTCGTCTCGTGATTTTGGAGGTAGGAAGCTGAAGATTCCTATATTCCGAGGTGACGATGCCTATGGGTGGATAGTTCGAGCTGAGCGTTACTTCAAGCTTAATATGGTGGATGAAGTAGACAAGCTCGACGCGGTGGTGATTGCGTTGGAAGATAAGGCGTTGAATTGGTATCAATGGTGGGAGGAACAGAACGAAGGTTTGACATGGGAGAATTTCAAGGCTGCTGTGATTAGGAGGTTTCAACCTGGGTTGGTACAAAATCCTTTTGGGCCGTTGCTGAGCATTAGACAAACGAGCTTTATCATGAAATACAGGGAGAAGTTTGAGAGGGAATCTGAACCTCTCAAGAAGGAAGAACAGGTGATGCTCAAGGTAATTTTCATCATTGGGTTGAAGGAAGAGATCCAAGCTGAATTGAAGTTACATGCTACGGGTACATTGGATGAATTAATGGATAGAGCTTTGCTTTTGGAGGAAAAGAATAATGCTCTGAAGAAGGGTGGATTGATGACCATGGAGAAGAAGAATAGCAAGGATAATGACAGATCCTATGCTAAGAGCCATAAGGGGTTTACTAGGTGGGAAAAGGGTGGTAGTAAGGAAAGATCAAGTAGTAAAGGCTCTTTGAAGGTGTAGAGAAGAGTACAAGTGAGTGGAGGAAAACTCTCTTGGGTGAATTAAGGGGAGAGGAGTAGGAAGGGGTTATGCTTTAAATGTGGAGAGACTTGGGGTCGTGACCATGTGTGCAAATTGAAACACTATCGGTTCGTGTTAATGGCGGACTACGAAGTTGAAGATTCGGTGGGAGTGAGACCGAGAAAGAAGTTGAAGCGACCTCAGTTGCTAAGGTGATGCAATTGTCATTGAAGAGTAAGGAGGGCTTGACTTCCAATAGATCTTTCAAGACACTAGGGACTATTGGAGGGGGTCAAGGTGTTAGTGTTGATGGACTGTGGAGCATCTAGCAACTTCATATCCAGAAAAATTGTGGAAGGATTGAAGCTCACTGTGACTGACACTCCAGAATTTGAAGTGGAGGTGGGGAATGGTGAGAAGATTAAGAATAGCGAATTTGTAAGCAATTGGAAGTGGTGATACAAGGAGTTAGCATTGTCCAACACTTCTTCATCATGGAGTTAGGAGGAACGAATGTGGTGTTGGGAATGGATTGGTTGGCAAGTCTTGGAAATGTGAAGGCAAATTTTAGAAATCTCAGTTTGAGTTGGGGAAAGAGAGGTGAGAAGAAGGTGTTGAAAGGTGACCCTTCATTATGTAAAACTCAAGCTTCATGGAAAACCTTGTTGAAGGCTCTCCAAAATGAAGGGGAGGGATTGTTCTATCCTATCAAGCTACTGATGGTGTGGAGGGGCAGAATTTGGAAGACAGAAACTCTCCATTGGATGTAGTATTGGAAGAGTTTGAAGATTTGTTTAGAGCACCTGAAGATTTGCCACCAAAAAGGGAATGTGATCATGCAATTACCTTGAGAGAAGGTGCAGGCATCCCTAACATCAGGCCCTATCGTTATCCATATTATCAAAAGAATGAAATTGACAAGTTTGTGAAAGAAATGTTAACTACAAGCATTATCAGGCCTAGTAATAGCCCCTACAGCAGTCCTGTGATCTTGGTGAAGAAGAAGGATGGAGGATGGAGGTTTTGTGTTGATTATAGAGCTTTGAATAAGCTCACGGTACTAGACAAGTTCCCAATTCCAGTCATTGATGAGTTGCTTGATGAATTGGGTGGAGCCAAAGTGTTTTCAAAGCTAGATTTGAAGTCTGGATATCATCAAATACGCATGAAGGAGAATGATGTGCCCAAGACTGCTTTTAGAACTCATGAAGGTCACTATGAGTTCTTAGTGATGCCTTTTGGTTTGACGAATGCTGCTTCGACATTCCAAGCCCTCATGAACCAGGTATTGAATCCTTATTTGAGGAAGTTTGCCTTGGTCTTTTTTGATGATATATTGGTATATAGTGGTAGTCTGGATAGTCATGTTGAACACTTAACCACCGTACTGCAAGCTTTGAGGAAACATGCTCTAGTTGTTAATAAGAAGAAATGTTCCTTTGGAAGAGGTAGCCTAGAGTACTTAGGGCACATAATTTCTGATCAAGGAGTAGCTGCAGATCCAACTAAAGTGAAAGCCATGGTTGATTGGCCAATTCCTAAGGATGTAAAAGGATTGAGGGGATTCCTTGGACTTACGGGCTATTATAGGAAATTTGTAGAGGGGTATGGCAAGATTGCTTGGCCTCTAACTCAACAATTGAAGAAGGACAAATTCCATTGGGATGAATCAGCTCAGAATGCTTTTGATCAATTGAAGAAAGCTATGAGTTCAGTTCCGGTTTTAGCCATTCCAGACTTCAACAAAACATTTGTGGTAGAGACCGATGCTTCAGGGAAGGGTCTTGGCGCAGTTCTGATGCAAGGAGGGCAACATGTAGCTTATATGAGTCAAACTTTATCCGATAGAGCCTTGAGCAAGTCAGTGTACGAGGAGTTAATGGCAGTAGTGCTTGCTGTCCAGAAATGGAGGCACTACCTGTTAGGTAGGCATTTTGTGATTCATACTGACCAAAAAAGCTTGAAATTCTTAGCTGATCAGAGACTAATGGGGGAAGAACAACACAAGTGGATTTCCAAATTGTTAGGGTTTGATTTTGAGATTAAATACAAACCAGGAATTGAGAATAAAGCTGCTGATGCGTTGTCCAGAAAATTACAATACTCTGCTTTATCAACAATGAACTTCTTTGAATGGGAGGAGGTAGAGCTGGAACAAGACAAAGATGAGAAGCTCAAGGTGATAATTCAAGACTTGGTGGTGAATGGAATTGAACACAAGGGCTACACAATGCAGAAGGGCAGATTATATTACACTGGCAGGTTAGTTGTACCTGCAGAATCTTCCAAAATTGCCTTGATTTTAAGGGAATTTCATGACTCTGCAGTGGGTGGGCACTCTGGCTATTTTAGAACTTACAAGAGAATAGCTAGTTTATTTTTTTGGGAGGGTATGAGGAAGACTATCCAAGACTACATTCAGAAATGTGAGGTGTGTCAAACGATTGAGTAAATAATACAAAGAATCATTCTCAGCTATTACTCTGTTTTTCTTAGTTCTATCAAGTTCCTAATCTAAGCCCTCTTTTCTTCCCTGTATTTAAGCTTGTAGTAGTTGCAAAAACTAGAGTCAAAGTTCCTTAGTTTACAAACAAACTTCCATGTAAAAGCTTTTAATTTCCTCAATCACACATGATCTATGGATTTGGGTACCACTACTTTAAACTGATAATTCCTTCAAATCCCTTACCTAGTTTAAGAACCATATCATCAGAGGATGGTGGATTATGCTTCACATTTTTGCAAGTTAGCACTTCTTATATCACAAGGTATAAGTTAATTCAGACTTAGAGAACACTAGCCCCATACTTGGAGAAACACTCTCAACATCATACTTCAACAAAAAATGAGTCCCATTTCTAATTTTTGAATTTGATTGTTGTCAATGCTCCCCAAAATATCACACAGGCATCAACAGCAATTACACTAATGAATCATAAAGTTGCATACAATGAAAGCTGCATATTAGTACATATTTGGTTCCATGCAGTGTTATTAAACCCGGTTCGACCCGCCCGGTCGGGCCGGTTAGCCCGCGACCTGGAACATTAGCCGGTTCTGCTTGCCTGTTGGATCGCTTGAGCAGTTGGCCTGCGCTGACGTCAGCAACCCGCATGAACACGTCATCAACCCTCGTCAAACCCACATAACATTAACTCGGTCAAATCGAGTTGAGTCATCAACCCTCGTCAAACCCACATAACATTAACTCGGTCAAATTGAGTTGTTGACCAATTATTTTTAGCAAAATGTCAAGCCTGGGTTTCGAACCCTACACCTAGGGCTTAAGCTGGACGCTGTAACCAGTTGAGCTACCATGTTGTGTTGTTATAGTTTCAACATATATTATACTTAACCCATTGTTTGTGTTTATTTTCCATTTTTACATATGAATTATATTTATTTATTAATTATCTTGAAAATATTCACTTACAATATTATATATTTTTCTAATTCTCATATTACTATAAATTATATTCATATCAGGTCATGCGGTCCAATTAATGACCATTTGGTCCGACCAGTGACCCACTTACCCGGTACCCTGCTCGGGTTGGGTTTATTAACATTGGTTCCTTGGTACGGAGATCCAAACTTAAGTTTTCAATGGTGATTTGTCTCGGTTAAAAGCATGTTAGGGTTTCATTTGAAAAATCAATTATTCTCTTTAGAATCAATTCCAGTTGAAGCTACTCTTTTATCTTTCACTTCGGATGAATTGATTTTGGATGAAACAATTCTTCATGTCATTATGTAAAGACCATTTGACCCTCTCCCTATCAAAAATAATTTGAAGTCCAAGCTTGTTTTGGTAACTGTACACCCAAAAGCAATTTTGTTCCAAATTATCCAAACAAAAACTTATAAAATTACTTTTATTTTGAACGTAAGGATGTTATGTTTAATTTACTTTTAACCAAAGTCAATTTTCGTCACCGTAGAATCACGAAAGATTTTATTTTTTTTGCGAATATCATTGAATCAACTCGCTTTACACTTTGGAAATGGGTGGAAAAAAATTCAGTCACCTTTTTTTTTTTATAGAAATCATGGGACATTGGCTAATGTGATTATTCGCGACTGTTTGGAATGGAAACTATCTAGAAGAAAAGCTCAATGAAGTTTTTAGGACCAGTTTGGAAGAGTTTATGAAAAAAAATTTATGCAAATAAATAAGTTTTTATGTATTATTCATAAGCTTGTCAAGGTAGTTTATGAAAAAACAACTTATGGATATATAACTTATGAATCAACATAATTTATTTAGGTGTTTGCTTTTCCCACTCCCCCTCCTACTCAAAACACACCCCCTAAGGGTGGGAAAAGACTAAAAAGCCATTAATGAAACACGATTTTTCACCGATTCGCCCAGCAGACCCTATATACGACGAGTTAAAGAGTAAGCATCGTATATACCCCATTTTTATGTAAATACGATGAGCAATTTTTTTTATTTTTATTTTCCTTTGCTTGCAGTGTCCGGTAGGCATAGAGGGAGACGGGAGGTATCTCCTATCAGAGAGAGGGGAGTCATCTTCCGCTGCACCGAGCACGAGGACGAGGAGGCATAATCAGTTGCATGCTTCCGCTAGGAGACAGAGACAGGCTGACCCAGCTGAGTATCAGCCTGAGCATCACCCAGCTCATTTTCCGGATGATGGGCAGTTTTATCTTGGGGATTATCTGCAGCAGACTCAACAGGAGGATTGGCATAGAGGGAGGCCGGTTCCTCAGTATCATTCTCAGCCTCCTCCTCAGTACCATCCACAACCTCCTCTTTACCATCCCCAACCTATTCATTACCATGAACCGACTCCCGAGTATCAACAGGAGCAGCCCCATGCTGATAGTTATTACTCAGACCAGTCTATGTCTGAGTATCAGGAGGAGCAGCCCCAGCAGGATCAGGGGCATCAGGAGGAGGATCAGCCTCAGCCTCAGGCCTCTCTCTTCACTGACCTGGCAGATCATGTCTACAGTTCTATACTCGCTGACCCAATAAGTTTTGCATTTTTTGCTTAAATAATTTATTTAACTCACATAGTCTGCACTTTTTGCTTACATCATTTATTTATTTTTAAATCAGGAGTATCTGCGTGTTGTCAAAGTATGGGCTCATGGCAACAAAGTCCATACTAGACTCCATCTACATTACCCGACCCTACTTCAGTGTACCACAGTGGTTAGGGACTCCAGATTGGCCCCACTTCTCCAGACTGGCCACGCCACAGTAGACCATGAGTTGCTGTCAGCTTTTATTGAGAGATGACACTCAGATACTTCATCATTTCACTTGCCATTTGGTGAAATGACGATCACTCTGGATGACATCTCCTGCCTGCTGCACCTTCCCATCTAGGGGAATTATGCCACACCTCCCACCATCACTGTGAGCTCGGAGTATGCCACACAGCTTGCTGAGACATATTTGGGTGTGTCACAGGTTGAGGCTGCTAACAACACCCGTGGGGTCCGTATTACTGACTTCAAATGGTGGAGAGCGGAGTTTATGAGCGTAATTTGGAGGAGGGGGTGACATTGCGATTCTTTGTGAGGGTTTATCCGCCCGGCCGACCTCACAAGTATCTTCACTACGAAGACAGGAGACAGGGCGGAGGCTAAGTGGCTGATCTACCTGCATGATCTGAGTCCAGAGGTTCTTGGAGGCTATGCATGGGGTGCAGGTGCACTAGCTGCCATGTATGAGTCCTTGAACACTGCGTCTTTGAGGCTCACGCAACAGTGTGAAGGGTATGCCAGCCTATTTCAGGTACACATTCTAACTTCATTTTTTTTGTTAAATCACACTGACTTTGGGTAAATTTTTTTGAATTAAATATGTTGTTTATTTTTGCATTTCAGGCTTGGATCATGTGGTATTTCCCTCGGATGGCGGAGAGGTTGCCCGGTCATATCCAGGGTGCGGAGCCACTGGCTGGGCGCTTTAGGAAGAAGAAGTCGGACCACCTGAAGCTCGGCCACTACTGGAGAATGACCGATGAGCCGAGGCGGAGGATGTCTGGTGGCGGCCATTTGAGAGCACGAGTGGTAGACCATCTTTCGAGCGATCTCCCTGAGAGGCTTCATCACGGTGGGTGACTTCGAGTTCCTACATGCCTGATAGGTGCCTGCGACAGTTTGGGTACGCTTAGACCATCCCGCGTGACCCTCTCAGAGGTCGTCCGAGTCATACTGACTGCGTCTTTCAGATCACCACTTCATGGCATCTGTGGATGACATCCTGCACACTACTCGGGTTGCTCGCCGGCCGGATGAGACTGTACGTAGGTACTTAGAGTGGTACGTCTGTGCTTCTATCCCCGCACTATTACCCTGGCTCCACCATCACCGATAGATGAGGCTGGACACCCTCCCCAGAGCTACGATACGACGATGCTGAGTGGGTGAGGGAGGTTGTGACTGCTTGTAGGGAGGGTATTCGTGATGGCGAGATCACGCATGGAAGTCGGGCGTAACAGACACTCCATAGGCTGGTGGGGATTGTAACACCCAAAATAATTTAATTAACGATTTAATTGAATTATTTAAGTGTTGCATTAATATTGTATATTAAAATATTAATATATTGTTGTATTTTTTAAAATGAAGGAAGTGGTGTCGGTAATTCCGGGGTGGTAAGGAATGACCCAAGAGCCCAAGCCCATTGACTTAGGCTCCTAGGCGCTAGGGTTGATGCATTTCGCATCAATTGAGAAAAAAAGAGGAGAACTTGCGAAGGGAGAAGAGAGAAGAAGAAAATCGGCGAACCAAGGGAGAGAAAGGAGGGTACGATCGTGAGCAAGGAAGGAAGAGGAAAAAGGAGTCTTTGTTGCTGTGGTTACTTTGGTGCTTCGTAGAGATCACTTCGTCTTCAAAAACTTAAGGTAAGGGTGAGTCTTACCTTATAATGAAGTCTATAATGAGATGTATGTAGATTGTAGGATTCATATTGATCTCTATTTGGTGTTATTGTTGTTTTTGATGTATGATTGAATGTGTGATGAAATTATGCTATCTATATGGTTGTTGAGAAGTGTGTGAATCATGAGAAGCGTGTAAGAATTGTAATGCATGCGAATTGTTTGTTAAAACGTGTATATGAGGGTGTTAGAATAAATATGAGGTGTTTTTGAAAATGTTGTTGATGATTGAGTATAAGAAAATTTGGAGAAAATGGATTTAGGGGACCCTAGGCGACCTAGGGCGCCAAATGCTAGGAAGAATGGCGCCCATTGTGTCCCCTGCGTGTGTGATCTTGCCTTGGCGCCAATGGTCGCCCAAAATAGCGCTTTGTGTGCGCTGCAGTGTCTAAGCAAGGGCGCTAGTGAGGCGAGGCTGCGTTCTTTGGGTGTGTGCGTGTGTCCGGGCGCCAATGTGCCATTGCTACAGGCGCCTAGTGAGCGCCATGTTCTTTGTGTGTGCGTGCGTGTTGTGCGTGTGTCTTTGGCGCCAATGTAGTTGCTGCGGCGCGCTAGTGAGGCGCCAAATTCTTTGTGTGAGTGTGTGTGCGTGTGTGTGGGGCGCCAATGTGAGCGCCCAGGCGCTAGTGTGCGCCGTGGTTTGTGTGTGTGGTGGTGCTACAGGCGCCAAGTGGTTGCCCCAGCGCGCCCATGTTGTTGCTCGTGTTCGTGTTGGCGTCGGTTTGTGCGCCAGGGCGCTGTGTGGCGCTGAGTCGAGAATGTGTCTCAGTTTATGTCTTAGTTTGTGTCTAGGTGTTGTGTTGTGTTTCTGGGCGCCAGTGTTGCCCAGTTTGGCGCTTGTGTGGCTGTGCTGCCACTGGGCGCCGATTTCTCTTGTTTGGGCGCTGTGTGGTCAGTGTTGCCCTTTGGCGCCGATTTATTTGTTTTTGGCGCTTTATTCTTTGCTGTGTGTGTATTATGTCTTTGTTTTAGTTCTGTGAGCTGATGATGGCATAATTTTTATGTTGCCAATGTTGTTAAATGACGATGAGTCTATTGACCAAATTAAAGTGACGATGTTATTGATGATGGGCGTAAAGCCAAAGTGACGATGATGTTAGGAACGATATCGATGTTGTGGAAAATTATAATTTGTTGGTTGTTCATGAAGTCACATGCATACATGTGCATATTATGACGATGTAAGGCTGCGGTCTCGAGCTAGTGACGATGAATAAGGCTCAAAGTGACGATGTGCCCAAGTGGCAAAAATAAGGGACGATGATGGTACCACATGCATGCTTGCATTTCATACATTCATTCTCATAATTGATAATTTTTATGCTGGTTGATATATAACGTATATATAGGTGATTGATGTAAAATGTTGACGTGACTGTAGTGATTGCTGTTTATATATATATATATATATATGATGTTGTGATTGGTATAGTTCTGTGATCTAACATACTGCTTATTATAAGCCTTATTATGCGGTTTAGACTCACCCCTTATGTTGATTATTACTACAGGTACCCGTGAGTGAAGGCTTTTGAATCCTTCATCCCTCGAGTCGGTCTTACTCTGATACGTAGCACCTAGGGGCGAATATTAGCTAGTAGTCATTATCTAATATGATACTGTTGGAGTATTTTGTGTTGATGTGGTTATAACCAACGTTTTGTTTTCTTGGAACTGTTTTCCTTTTATTCCGCTGCGTGATGACGAAGTAACTTGCTATATGAACTAAACTATTATTTCTTTTGAGGTTTCGCCTACTTGTTGCGTGCCACGTATCATGTTTTAAGTTATAAGTGAATTTATTACCAAATGATGACGTTGTTTGAAGTAAATGTAGCATTCCTGTTTGGATGAATTGAAAAATAATTTTCTTTAAACTCTGATATTTTTATTATAAATTGCCGGGTAGAAATGTGGTGTTACATTAGTGGTATCAGAGCAGTTCGTGTAACACCCCCTTCTACACTTGCTAATTAACTTAAATAAAAATCAGAGTTTTCAAAAACTTTTCCACGCACCTCAAAGAGAGTGTTACATTTAAAAAAAACATCATCAAGAATATTAAAATTCAAACGCATCTAGTGCGTGAAATATAAATCATATCCAAATGGGACGAACCCTCAAAACTTGTTTTAAGTATTACAATATTCCCAAAATGGTTTCACAGCACAGCGGAAATAAATCAAGTTCAACATACGCAGTTCATAATCCAAATCAGTTCAAACACATAATATAAAATAACTACACTACGATCCCCTCCCCGGGTGTCACTAATCAGAGCTGACTCAATGACTCAAGAAGGCATGGCACCTTCACTCAGTATCACCTGCATGTCGCCACGAGAGCAGGCAACATAAAAAAAATGCTAGGGTGAGTCTCTTTACATAAATAATAACAAGTAAGATAAGCATTATATTAGGAAAACATCTAGCAACATCAATCCACAACAATTAAGGCATTTATCGTTCATTTACATTACCAAGAAGCAACAATAATGGATTAACTGAGCATCACCAAGAATTTCTAAGAATGTATGAATAAATGCATGTATGCAATATGCATGTGGATCCATCATCATCAATTTGGCCGAAGCCCTCGTCATTTTGGCCGAAGCCCTCGTCATTTTATATGCATATGATTTATGTGACACCATGACAATGCATCACAACACAATCAATTCACCACAACAATCATTAACTCACCTCTTTGGCCGAAGCCACATCACCTCATTTGGCCGAAGCCTACATCCCCATTTCATCATCACCACAACACCTCACACTTCATCTATTAAATTAATTTTCACACCAAGGATTAAATCCCATCTAAGGACCAAAACACCTCATAAGGACCTTTCCAACACCTAAGGACCATTTTGACACACCAAAGATTAATTTAGTACCTAAGGATTATTTTGACACTTTATGATTAATTTGGTACTTAGGATCTTATGTTGCCATATTAGGATTAATTAAACACTAAGGGATTATTTTGTCACTCCAAGGATTAATTTAATTCTTAGGGGCTATTTTGTCACACCAAGGATTAAATTAATTCTTAGGGACTAAAAACATCACTTAGGCTCCATAAAGCTCAACTAGGCGCCAAGGGGCAGCCATTTTGGCGCCCCATACAGCGCAACTCAGCCACACAGCAACACAACACCCTCACAGGCGCCAAGTTTCTAGCAAACTGGCGCCCTGTGCCTAGACATACACACGCACACGCACACTGGCTCACTGGGCGCCAAGTTTCTAGCAAACTGGCGCCCTTCCCTGCACAAGCGCACGCACCAGCCCCATATCACGCAACACAGGCGCCAAACTCCAAGGAATTGGCTCCCTACTTCCTATACCGTGCCACAAGCCTAGACACAGGCGCCAAATTCCTAGTGAATTGGCGCCCCCCTGCACAACCGAGCCATGGCACTCACGCAGCACTCAACCTAAGCACCAGGCGCCATATTCACGGAGAGAATTGGGCGCCTTCCTCGCTGCTGCGCACACCGTGACCCCCATTCACTCCACCAGCGCCGATTCATGGAGAATTGGCGCCCGCACCGCTAAACCACCCAACAGAGACGCTGGGCGCCATTTTGCACGGCAAATGGCGCCTCCCTACACTACGCCCCAACCAGCCGAAAAAGCGAGCAACAAGGCGCCATTTGCCTATGCATTTGGCGCCCCTCCTTCTAACACTCCAACTAACCCACTTCAAACATACTTTTTACCCAACAATCCAATTCCCACTTTAACATAACACATTTAAACATCTAATCAATACCATTAAATCATCATATTCACATATTTCTTCACATTGAAACATTTCATCAAGCACATAGCATGCATATTTAACAACTCACATCTTTCCAACAACAAGCAACATGGAATCACCAACTTAAGCATTACATACAACAACCAACATATAATTATCATAAAATTCACACAATCAAGCCATTCCTAAAGCTATTCCACACATAATACATATCCTACAACTTATTATAAATGTAGTGGAGAATCCCCTAACCTTGAATGAACTAGAGCTTCAACCAAACACCAAAAATCAACAAATGAAGCACTTCCTTGCTGATTTCCAGCAGACCCGAATGGACTCCTCCCTTGGGGTGAAAATAGAAATCCAAATGGACAAGAATGAGATCATAGAACTCTTAGAAATGGAATGAGGGAAAGAAATGAGGAAGATTGGGACCAAGAATTCACTTACCAAGTCAAAAACTCAAGGAAAGTTCTCTCCTTTCCTTCCCCTCCTTATGCGTCGGTTCTCTCCTCCTCCTCCTCTCTATTTCCTTCGTTCCTTTCTTTCAAAATGAGGGTAATGAGACATTCTTTAGGGTTTTAGGGGGTTTTTAGGCAATTGGGCTTGGGCCACTAATTGACTTGGGCCCTTTATTAGCACCACCATTTCTACTTATTTAGGTACCCCCTGAAAATAAAATAGAATAAACTCTAACTTAATTATTCAACTTAAACAAACTAGGTCCCTTTTAGATAAAATAAACTCAACTTAATTAATTAATTTAATTAAATGTTACAAGCCTTAAATAACTTAATTAATTAAATAATTAAATTATTTTGGGGCGTTACAACTCTCACCCACTTAAAGAATTTCGTCCTCGAAATTACCTGAATCGAACAACTCTGGATATGCTTCCTTCATTTTACTCTCTAACTCCCAAGTCATGCTTTCACCAACCGCTCCTAACCAAACCACTTTCACCAAATTAATCTCTTTGCCTCTTAAGACCTTCACCTCACGATCTTCAATCCTAACTGGCATAGTTTCCACCGTAAGGTTCTCCCTCACCTCCACATCATCCATCTGAACTACATGTGACGGGTCAGGAACATACTTCCGCAACTGGGACACGTGGAATACATCATGTAGATTAGAAAGATTAGGTGGCAAGGCCACTCGATAAGCAACTCTCCCAACTCTCTCTGAAATCTGATATGGTCCGATAAAACAGGGGGGTTAACTTCTTAGACTTCAATGCACGACCTACACCTGTCGTTGGAGTAACTCTCAAAAATACATGATCACCAGCTTGAAACTCTAGATCCTTCCTTCTCTTATCATGATAACTCTTCTGTCTACTCTGCGAATCTTTCATCTTCTCCCGGATAATCTTCACCTTCTCTGTGGTCTCACGCACAAGCTCAGGGCCTAGCACTACACTCTCTCCAGTTTCATACCAACATAGCGGAGTCCTACATCTCCTCCCATACAATGCCTCAAAAGGCGCCATCCCAATACTCGAATGAAAGCTGTTATTATAGGTTAATTCAATTAGTGGCAAATGAGAATCCCATTAACCTCCGTGCTCAAGAACACATGCTCTCAACAAGTCCTCTAATGACTGAATGGTCCTCTCCGTCTGCCCATCTGTCTGTGGATGATACGCTGAACTTAACCTCAATTTGGAACCCAAAGCCTCTTGCAAACTCTTCCAAAACTCAGAAGTAAATCTAGGATCCCTATCAGACACAATACTCAAAGGTACACCATGCAGTTTCACAATCGTCTTAACATAGATATCGGCCAACTTCGGAACTGGATAAGTAATATTAATCGGTAAAAAGTGAGCAGACTTCGTTAATCTATCAACAACCACCCATATAGTATCAAATCCTCTCGCTGTAGCCGGCAAACCAGTCACAAAATCCATGGAGATACTATCCCACTTCCATTCCGGAACATCCAATGGTTGCATCAATCCTGCTGACTTCTGATGTTCTACCTTCGATTTCTGGCACGTCAAACAAGCATACACAAACTGAGCCACATCACGCTTCATACCAGGCCACCAAAACAGCTTCTTCAAGTCTTGATACATTTTTGTGGCTCCCGGGTGGATACTCAACCTGCTTCGATGACCTTCTTCAAGAATTGCCTTCTTAATCTCTTCATCACTAGGAATACAAATCCTCCCACGGTACCTTAACACATCTTGCGCATCTATCTCATAATCTTTACTCTCGGATTGGTCAATCCCAACTGCCAATTCAACTAGCTTAATGTCCCGCTTATGAGCTTCCCGAATAACATCCAAAAACTCGTTATGGATCTTCAACACGCCCAATCTAACACTCTTAGGTGTTACCTCACAGACTAAACTCAAATCCCGAAACTGTTCAATCAATTCAAGCTCTTTCACCATCATTGCAGACACATGCAAGGACTTTCTACTCAAAGCATCAGCTACAACGTTAGCCTTGCCGGGATGGTAATTCAAGCTAAAGTCATAGTCTTTCAACAGTTCCAACCATCTCCTTTGCCTCATATTCAATTCTTTCTGGTCAAACAAATACTGCAACCCTTTATGATCACTGAATACTTCAAACTTAGAACCATACAAATAATGCCTCCAAATCTTCAAAGCAAAGACAATTGCCGCAAGCTCCAAATCATGAGTGGGGTAATTCTTTTCATGAATCCTCAACCGTCTTGAGGCATAAGCCACTACTTTACCATTTTGCATCAGGACACCTCCTAGCCCCATCTTAGACGCATCACAATAGACTACAAAAGGCTCTCCAGATTTAGGCAATGTCAAAACAGGTGATGTTGTCAACCTCCTCTTTAATTCTTGGAAACTTTCTTCACAACGGGAATCCCACACAAACGCCTTTCCTTTACAAGTTAACTGAGTAAGCGGGAGTGCCAACTTAGAAAACCCCTCAATAAACCTTCTATAATACCCGGCCAACCCAAGAAAACTTCTAATCTCGTGGTCGACTTAGGAGCCTCCCCATCGCATCACCGCATCAACCTTAGATGGATCTACTGCAATCCCATCACCAGAAATAATATGACCTAGAAAGCTCAACTCCTTCAACCAAAAGTCACACTTTGACAATTTAGCATACAACTTCTTCTCTTTCAACACCTCTAGCACCAATCTCAAGTGCTCTGCATGCTCCTCTTCGGACTTAGAGTACACCAAAATATCGTCTATAAAGACCACCACAAACCGATCCAAGTAGTCATGGAAAATCCGGTTCATGTACTCAATAAACACCCCCGGTGCATTAGTGACACCAAACGGCATTACAGAGTACTCATAATGCCCATATCTCGTCCTGAACGCTGTCTTCTGAATATCCTCATCTTTCACTTTAATCTGATGATAACCCGACCTCAAATCAATTTTGCTAAACACCTTAGCTCCTACTAGCTGGTCCATCAGATCATCAATTCTCGGAAGCGGATACTTGTTCTTGATTGTCACTTTGTTCAACTGTCTATAATCAATGCAAAGTCGCATACTTCCATCTTTCTTCTTCACCAAAAGCACTGGCGCTCCCCAAGGCGACACACTAGGCCTTATGAACTTCTTTTCAAGTAAGTCCTCTAGCTGGCTCTTCAACTCAGATAATTCGGATGCAGACATCCTATAGGGTGCCATGGACACGGGTCTAGTGCCAGGCACTAGATCAATACCAAACTCTACTTCCCTTTCAGGTGGCACATCAGGGATTTCATCGGGAAATACTTCAGGAAATCCACAAACTATTGGCAACTTCTCAATCTTGGCTTGGCTCTCAACGGACAACGACGCCATCAAAGTAAACAGCTTAGCTTCCTCCTTCATGGCTCTATGCAATTGACCAGAATGCAACAAAACAGATTCTTCCTCTTGGGAGGAAGGAAAACTCACAGATCTACTAGCACAATTAATATGCACATGGTTATCAACTAACCAGTCCATACCAAGAATGATGTCCAAACCTCCCAATGGCAAACAAATAAGATCAACAAGAAACTCTCTGCCGAAGACCGACAGAGGACACCTAGCACACATTAGGGAAGTAGTTACTGAACCCTTAGCCGGAGTATCAATAACCATCTCCCTTCTCATAGTAGACAATACAAGACCCAATTTCTCAAAGACACAATGCAAAGAATGAAAGAATGAGTAGCACCAAGATCTACTATAGCAATCAAAGAGTGCAGTTAATAAAACAAGCACCTCTAATCTCGTTAGCATCCTCGGATCCCGCCAAAGCAAACACCTTCCCTTTAGCTTTCTCCCCTTGGGCTTAGGGCAATTAGTACTAACATGACCCACTTCACCACAGCTGAAGCAAACCACTTCTCTCTTCTCACAGTTAGCAGACTTATGGCCCTTCTGGCCACACTTGAAACAACGAAACTCATTGCACTCACTACTCTTATGCCCCGATTTCTTGCAAGCAAACACCCGCAGAGGCACCTCCCCCACTTGAACTCTTACCAGCACTTGTCTTCCACTTGCCTTTACTTTTATCAACATCATAGGGCTTTCCCCTAAACTGAGCATTCTTCTTTTCCTTCACAACCTTGTAAGCAGCAACACTATCTTATTCATAGATCCTACACTTGTCAACCAACTTAGCAAAATCCCTAATCTCTTGATACCCAATTGCTTTCTTTATATCTGGATGCAGTCCATTCTCAAATTTGACACACTTGGAGAATTCTGAATCAACTTGATTGTCATAATAAGGGCAGAACTTGACTAACTCCTCAAACTTGGCTGCATATTCAGCTACAAACTTGCTTCCCTGTTTCAGCTCTAAAAACTCCACTTCCTTCTTTGCCCGCACATCCTCCGGATAGTACTTCCTTGTGAATTCCTCCTTGAACACACCCCAGGTGATCTCTTCACCTGCAGTTTCCAACCTCTGCTTCTTTCTCATCCACCAGTCATCAGCTTCTTCTTTCAGCATATGAGTCCCGAACTTCACTTTCTGAGCTGGGGTACACTCCATGACTCTGAAGATCCGCTCTATTTCCCTCAACCATGTCAACGCTCCATCCGGATCGTACTACCCTGAAGGTGGGTGGGTTCTCCTTTGAACGTGGGCGGCTTACGGTCCTCAGCATCCTCTCTACCACCCCTCTGGTTCCCCATTGCCTGAGCTATGGCTTGCAGGGCCTCAGCAAGAGCAACATCCATCCTTCTAGCCATTTCAACCTAACACTGCAGCATTAACATCAATTAAGAAACAAGCTAACACTACCTAATTGTCATAGATATTATGACATGATGATTTGGACTTTATTGACGGACGAACCGCTCTCGATACCACTAATGTAACACCCCCTTCTACATTTGCTAATTAACTTAAATAAAAATCAGAGTTTTCAAAAACTTTTCCACGCACCTCAAAGAGAGTGCTACATTTAATAAAAACATCATCAAGAATATTAAAATTCAAACGCATCTAGTGCGTGAAATATAAATCATATCCAAATGGGACGAACCTCAAAACTGTTTTAAGTATTACAATAATCCCAAAATGGTTTCACAGCACAGCGGAAATAAATCAAGTTCAACATACGCAGTTCATAATCCAAATCAGTTCAAACACATAATATAAAATAACTACACTACGATCCCCGCCCGGGTGTCACTAATCGAGTGACTAATGACTCGAAGGCATGGCACCTTCACTCAATATCACCGCATGTCGCCACGAGAGCAGCAACATAAAAAAAATGCTAGGGTGAGTCTCTTTACATAAATAATAACAAGTAAGATAAGCATTATATTAGGAAAACATCTAGCAACATCAATCCACAACAATTAAGGCATTTATCGTTCATTTACATTACCAAGAAGCAACAATAATGGATTAAGCGAGCATCACCAAGAATTTCTAAGAATGTATGAATAAATGCATGTATGCAATATGCATGTGGATCCATCATCATCAATTTGGCCGAAGCCCTCGTCATTTTGGCCGAAGCCCTCATCAATTTGGCCGAAGCCCTCGTCATTTTGGCCGAAGCCCTCGTCATTTTATATGCATATGATTTATGTGACACCATGACAATGCATCACAACACAATCAATTCACCACAACAATCATTAACTCACCTCTTTGGCCGAAGCCACATCACCTCATTTGGCCGAAGCCTACATCCCCATTTCATCATCACCACAACACCTCACACTTCATCTATTAAATTAATTTTCACACCAAGGATTAAATCCCATCTAAGGACCAAAACACCTCATAAGGACCTTTCCAACACCTAAGGACCATTTTGACACACCAAAGATTAATTTAGTACCTAAGTATTATTTTGACACTTTATGATTAATTTGGTACTTAGGATCTTATGTTGCCATATTAAGATTAATTAAACACTAAGGGATTATTTTGTCACTCCAAGGATTAATTTAATTCTTAGGGGCTATTTTGTCACACCAAGGATTAAATTAATTCTTAGGTACTAAAAACATCACTTAGGCTCCATAAAGCTCAACTAGGCGCCAAGGGGCAGCCATTTTGGCGCCCCATACAGCGCAACTCAGCCACACAGCAACACAACACCCTCACAGGCGCCAAGTTTCTAGCAAACTGGCGCCCTGTGCCTAGACATACACACGCACACGCACACTGGCTCTTTGGCGCCAAGTTTCTAGCAACCGGGCGCTTCTTCCTCGCATGCGCGCACGCACCCCATATATCACGCAACACACAGCGCCAAACTCCAAGGAATTGGCGCCTACTTCTGCATCGTGCCACAAGCCTAGACACAGGCGCCAAATTCCTAGTGAATTGGCGCCCGCACAAACAACCGAGCCATGGCACTCACGCAGAGACTCAACCTAAGCACCAGCGCCATATTCACGGAGAATTGGCGCCTCTTCCTCGCCCGCACACCGTGACCCCATTCATTCACTCCACCAGGCGCCAGATTCATGGAGAATTGGCGCCCTGCACCCTGCCAAACCACCCAACAGCACGCCTGGCGCCATTTTGCCTGGCAAATGGCTTCCCTCCCCTCCACTACGCCCCAACTAGCCAGAAAAACAGCAACAAGGCGCCATTTGCCTATGCATTTGGCGCCCCTCCTTCTAACACTCCAACTAACCCACTTCAAACATACTTTTTACCCAACAATCCAATTCCCACTTTAAGATCACACATTCAAACATCTAATCAATACCATTAAATCATCATATTCACATATTTCTTCACATTGAAACATTTCATCAAGCACATAGCCTGCATATTTAACAACTCACATCTTTCCAACAACAAGCAACATGGAATCACCAACTTAAGCATTACATACAACAACCAACATATAATTATCATAAAATTCACACAATCAAGCCATTCCTAGAGCTATTCCACACATAATACATATCCTACAACTTATTATAAATGTAGTGGAGAATCCCCTAACCTTGAATGAACTAGAGCTTCAACCAAACACCAAAAATCAACAAATGAAGCACTTCCTTGCTGATTTCCAGCAGACCCGAATGGACTCCTCCCTTGGGGTGAAAATAGAAATCCAAATGGACAAGAATGAGATCATAGAACTCTTAGAAATGGAATGAGGGAAAGTGTAACACCCCCTTCTACTACTTATTATTTATTTAATAAAAATCAGAGTTTTTCAAAATTTGTCCACGCACCTCAAAGAGGGTGGTACATTTAACAAAACATCGTCAAAGCATATTTAAAAATTCAAACGCATCTAGTGCGTAAACTGCATATCATGGTCACGTGGGGTAAACCCTAAAACCTGTTTAATGTTTACAATCATCCAAAAATAGTGCACAACAGCGGAAAATAAAATCAAGTTCAACACCCTCATTATACAATTTAAATTAGTTTAGTCCAAAACATAAAATAGCAATACTAAGACCCCAATCCCGGGTGTTACTAGATCAGAGCCGACTCAAGACCCCCAAAAGCATAGATATCTTCACTCAGATTCACCTGCATGTCGCCACGAGAGCAGGCAACATAAAAATGCTAGGGTGAGTCTCTTTACATAAATAATAACAAGTAAGATAAGCATTATACTCGGAAACATCTAGTAACAACAATTCATAGCAATTAAGCATTCACTATTCAATTAGAACATCAACAAGTTATAACAGAGGAGTAATTAAGCATCAATGAGAATTCAAGGAATGCATGATGGTATGCATGTGTGCAATATGCATGTGGTTCCATAACCACCTCAAAAACCCCGTCGGGTAACCACTGCATGTTGGCCGAAGCCTCCCACCGCAAATTGGCCGAAGCCACCCACCGCGTAATGCATATGATTTATGTGACACTATGACAAATGCATCACAACATCACAATCACATCACATCAATTTCAACCACCACATTATCAATTATCAACCACCACGTTATCAATTATTGATCACCACCACATCATTTATTGACCACCACTTGATCAATGATTAACCACCTCTTGATCATTTATTAACCACCACATGATCAATTATTAACCACCACATGATCAATTATTAAGTTGATTCTTACCTAAAAGCCCAACCACTTCACAAGGACCTTTTTCACACTTAAGGACTATTTTGACCCACCAAAGATTAATTTAACACTCAAGGGATTATTTTGGCACATTGTGATTAATTTAGTATTTAGGGGCTTATGTTACCTATTAGGATTAATTGGACTCTAAGGGATTATTTTGTCACGCCAAGGATTAATTTAATTCTTAGGGACCATTTAGTCACGCCAAGGATTAAATTAATTCTTAGGGACTAAACCATCACTTAGACGCATTTTTGGCACTTAGGCGCCAAGGGGCAGCCACTTTGGCGCCCCCACTTAGCGCAACACACACACACACAGCAGCACACACACCCACAGGTGCCAAGTTTCTAGGAAACTGGCGCCCCTCCCTTGCCGTGCCACTCTACCTGCACACACACACACTGGGCGCCAAGTTCCCGGAATGAACTGGCGCGCCTCCCCACACACACGCATGTATATACAGAGACCACGGCGCCCAAGCAGGCGCCAAATCTCCCAGCAATCCGCGCCCTGTTCCGTGCCTTCCAATACACAACACCACACCAGCCACGGGCGCCATATCCCTAGGGAATTGGCGCCCCTCCTGCCCAAATCCAGCCCCCAACCGAAACACACACCCACGCAACAGTGAACTGGGCGCCGCTTTGCCTAGCAAATGGCGCCCCTCCCTGCATGACCACCCAGCACGCAATTCACCCATCAGGCGCCATATGTATGGGACATTGGCGCCCGTTCCTCCTGCACTCAAACCACACGGCCAAACAGTGGCTTAGGCGCCATTTGCCTAGGCATTTGGCGCCCTTCACCCAAATACTTCCACTAAACCAACTTAAACCTACTTTTTAATTCAACAACTTAATCCTCACATAAAACAACACACATGTAGGTATCAAATCAACTTCATCATTTTATTACATTCACATACTTCACCTCATGAAAACATTTCTTCAAACACATAACAAGCAAAATCCACAACACATAATTTTCCAACAACAAGTAGCATGGTAGCAACAATTCAAACACTCATACAACAACAATCATAGAATAAACACAAATTCACACAATCAATTCATGCTAGGCTATTTTCCTACATAACACATATTCTACAAGTTATTATGAACATAATGAGAATCCCCTAACCTTGGGTGAGCTAAGATTTCCACACAACCACCAACAAATCACCAAAATGAGTCCTTCCCCTTCCTATGAGAGCTGACCGTGGGCTTCTCTCTCTTGGGTAACCATGGAGAAGTCAAAATAGTAGAAATGAGCTTATGGAACTCTTAGAAATGGAACAAGGAAGAGAAATGATGAAGATTAAGACCAAGAATTCACTTACCCACCAAGAATCAAAGGAAAAGTTGTCACCTTTTCCCCCTCTCCTTCACGCCGTGTGTCCTCCTCCTCCCTCTCAATTCCTTCGTTGCTTTCTTTTTCTTTCAAATGAGGGTTATGTGACTTTGTGTAGGGTTTTTGGGGTTTTAAGGTAATTGGGCTTGGGTCATTAAGTGACTTGGGCCTTTTATTTGCATCACTCATTTTGCTCATTTACATACCCCCTGAAATTAAAATAAAATGACTCTAACTCAATTATTCCACTTAATAAACTAGACCCCTTTTTGATAAAATAAACCCAACTTAATTAATTAATTTAATTAAATGTTGCAAGCCTTAAATAACTTAATTAGATAAATAATTAAATTATTTTGGGCGTTACAGAAAGAAATGAGGAAGATTGAGACCAAGAATTCACTTACCAAGTCAAAAACTCAAGGAAAGTTCTCTCCTTTCCTTCCCCTCCTTATGCGTCGGTTCTCTCCTCCTCCTCCTCCTCCTCCTCTCTATTTCCTTCGTTCCTTTCTTTCAAAATGAGGGTAATGAGACCTTCTTTAGGGTTTTAGGGGGTTTTTAGGCAATTGGGCTTGGGCCACTAATTGACTTGGGCCCTTTATTAGCACCACCATTTCTACTTATTTAGGTACCCCCTGAAAATAAAATAGAATAAACTCTAACTTAATTATTCCACTTAAACAAACTAGGTCCCTTTTAGATAAAATAAACTCAACTTAATTAATTAATTTAATTAAATGTTGCAAGCCTTAAATAACTTAATTAATTAAATAATTAAATTATTTTGGAGCGTTACAGTTCGGTCTGTCCGGCCGAGTCGTCCTGTCATAGTTCTTATGGCAGTTAAGAATTGTTAGATTAGTGCTAAATTTCTTTTTGTGTGCTGAAGTGCTAAGTTGAAATGGCTAGGAGAAACAATGCTGCTCTTGCTGCTGCTCTGCAAGCTATGGCTCAGGCTGTTGGGAACCAGCAGAATGTTGGTGAGAATGCTGGGTCTTGAAGTTTGGCGACCTTCCAGAGAGAGAATCCGCCTACTTTCAAGGGCAAGTATAATCCTGATGGTGCTCTTGCGTGGTTGAAGAAGATGGAAAGGATTTTCCGGGTCATGGACTGTAATGATGCTCAGAAGGTCGGGTATGGTACCCACACATTTTGCCGGAAGAAGGCGATGACCGTGGTTGGAAGTCGAGCAAAGGTTAGAGAAGCGCTAATGAAGAAATCACTTGGGTTTGTATTAAAGTAGGGAATTTTTGAGGAAGTATTTTCCGGAGGATTTTAGGGAAAGAAGGAGATTGAATTCCTTGAATCAAGCAAGGAAATATTATCATGTGAGAATATCTTTGCCAAGTTCTTTGAATTGGCCAAATTTTATCCTCACTACACCGGCGATCTTTGGCTCGAGTTCTCAAAATGCATTAAGTTTGAGAATGGGCTGAGAGCTGATATTAAGAAAGCTATTGGGTACCAGAAGATTCGAGTATTCGCTGATTTGATTGATAGTTGCAAGATCTTTGAGGAGGATAGTAATGCTCACTCAAAGGTCATGAGGGATCAGAAGGGTAAGTTTCAGAACCGTAGTAAGCCATATGAGGTTTCTGCTGGTAGGAGTAAACAGAGATATGCTGTTGGTAAGAAGTCTGCTGAGGGTAAGAGGTCTAGTGGGGGAGATGCTCCCGCTAACCTTGTGTGTTTTAAGTGTGGTAAGTCTGGTCATAGAAGCTACGAGTGCAAGTCGGGAGCGAGAATGTGTTTCCGTGGTGGCAAAGAGGGCCATATGGCGTCTGACTGTGAACGCAAGGATGTGGTGTGTTTTAACTGTGGTGAGGTGGGTCATATTAGCACCAAGTGTCCCAATCCGAAGAAAGAGAAGTTCAGTGGAAAGGTGTTTGCGCTCGCGGGATCAAAGGAGGCTAATGAGATAAGAGGTACATGTTTTATTAATGGTTTTCCTCTGATTGCTATTGTTGATACCGGTGCAACGCATTCCTTTATTGCTGCTGTGTGTGTTGATAAATTGAATCTAGTTTTATCTTCTATGAAGAGGGAAATGGTTATCGATACTCCAGCTAAGGGTTCAGTGACTACCTCTCTTGTGTGTGCTAAGTGCCCTCTGTCGGTCTTCGGCAGAGATTTCGTTGTTGATCTTATTTGTTTGCCGATGGGTGGGTTGGATGTCATTCTCAGTATGGACTGGTTAGTGGATAACCATGTGCACATTAATTGTTTTAGCAAGTCTGTGAGCTTCCTCCCTCCCGAAGAGGAAGAGTCTGTTTTGTTGTCTGCTGGTCAGTTGCATAAGGTATTGAAGGAGGGAGTTCACCTGTTTGCTTTGATGGCGTCATTGTCTGCTGAGAATCAAGCTATCATTGAAGGGTTGCAGGTGGTGTGTGAGTTTCCCGAGGTGTTCCCTGATGAGATTCCTAGTGTTCTGCCAGAGAGGGAAGTTGAGTTTGCTATTGATCTTGTACCTAGTACTAGGCCTGTGTCTATGGCATCGTACCGGATGTCAGCCTCAGAGTTGTCTGAATTGAAGAAGCAACTAGAAGATCTACTTGAGAAGAAATTTGTGAGGCCAAGTGTGTCACCGTGGGGAGCTCCTGTGTTGTTAGTGAAGAAGAAGGATGGAAGTATGAGACTTTGTGTTGATTATAGGCAGCTGAACAAAGTGACAATTAAGAACAAGTATCCGCTCCCGAGGATTGATGATCTGATGGACCAGTTGGTAGGTGCTAAGGTGTTTAGCAAAATCGATTTGAGGTCGGGTTATCACCAGATCAAGGTGAAGGATGAAGACATTCAGAAGACATCTTTCAGAACTAGATATGGGCACTATGAGTACTCTGTGATGCCGTTTGGTGTTACCAACGCGCCAGGGGTATTTATGGAATACATGAATCGTATTTTCCATACTTACTTGGACCGGTTCGTAGTGGTGTTTATTGACGACATTCTGGTGTATTCCAAGACTGAAGAAGAGCACACAAAACATTTGAGGTTAGTGCTAGAAGTGTTGAGAGAAAAGAAACTGTATGCGAAGTTATCCAAGTGTGAGTTCTGGCTGAATGAAGTAAGTTTCCTGGGTCATGTTATTTCTGGTAATGGTATTGTTGTGGACCCAGCCAAGGTAGATGCAGTGTTACAATGGGAGAGCCCGAAGTCAGTTACTGAGATCAGAAGCTTTTTGGGGTTGGCTGGCTATTATAGGAGGTTTATTGAAGGTTTTTCTAAGCTAGCCCTTCCGTTGACTCAATTGACTTGCAAAGGGAAAGCTTTTGTGTGGGATGCTAGATGCGAAGAGAGCTTCAATGCGTTGAAGAAGAGGTTGACAACATCTCCTATTTTGATATTGCCCGTTCCGGACCAACCGTTTGTAGTGTATTGTGATGCTTCCAAGATGGGTTTGGGTGGTGTGTTGTGCAGGATGGTAAGGTAGTAGCTTATGTGTCCAGATAGTTGAGGACCCATGAGAAGAACTACCCTACGCATGATTTGGAACTAGCTGCGATTGTGTTTGTGCTGAAGATTTAGAGGCACTATCTTTAATTATGGCACTAGATTTGAGGTGTTTAGTGACCATAAGAGCTTGAAGTACTTGTTTGATCAGAAGGAGTTGAATATGAGACAGAGACGTTGGTTAGAATTGTTGAAAGATTATGATTTCGGCTTAAACTATCACCCAGGCAAGGCTAATGTCGTGGTTGATGCTTTGAGTCGGAAAACTTTGCATATGTCAGCAATGATGGTCAAAGAGTTGGAGTTGATTGAGCAATTCCGGGACATGAGCTTAGTTTGTGAAGTAACACCGCAGAGTGTTAGATTGGGAATGTTGAAGATTGGCAATGACTTTTTGGCTAGTATCCGGGAAGCCCAGAAGACAGATGTGAAACTAGTGGACTTGATAGTTGCGAGTGATCAAGCTGCGAATGGGGATTTCAAGTTAGATTCCCAAGGCGTGTTGAGATTCCGGGATAGAATCTGTATTCCTGATGATGCTGAGGTGAAGAGAATGATTCTTGAGGAAAGTCATAGAAGCAAGTTGAGTATTCATCCCGGGGCTACAAAGATGTACCAAGATTTGAAGAAATTGTTTTGGTGGTCGGGGATGAAGCGGGATGTGGCACAGTTTGTGTATGCATGTTTGACTTGTCAGAAGTCAAAGGTTGAGCACCAGAAGCCCGCAGGGTTGATGCAACCATTGGATATCCCAGAGTGGAAGTGGGACAGTATTGCTATGGATTTTGTGGCGGGTTTGCCTGCATCGCGAAAAGCGGTATGATGCCATTTGGGTGGTTGTGGATAGGTTAACAAAGTCGTCCCATTTTGTTCCAATCAATATCACGTATCCAGTGCCTAGGTTGGCAGAGATCTATATCCGGGAAGTTGTGAAGCTTCACGGAGTTCCTAGTACCATTGTTTCAGATAGAGATCCGAGGTTTACTTGATTACGGAGAAGTTTGCATGAGAAGTTGGGATCAAAGTTGAGATTGAGTTGACTTATCATCCTCGCATGGATGGTCCGTCGAAAGGACAATTCGATCCATCGGAAGATTTCTTTGAGAGCTTGTGTTTTGGAGCGAGGAGGTTCATGGGATTCCTACCTTCCATTGATAGAATTCACATACAACAATGCACTACCATTCTAGTATTGGGATGGCACCTTTGAGGTATTTGTATGGTCGGAAGTGTAGAACCCCACTATGTTGGTATGAGTGCGTGTGAGCGTGGTGCTTGGACCGAGAAATTGTCCGCGAGACAACCGAGAAGGTTAAGTTGATCCGTGAGAAAATGAAAGCGTCGCAGAGTCGACAAAAGAGCTACCACGATAACCGGAGGAAGGATTTAGAGTTCCAAGCAAGTGATCATGTATTTCTGAGAGTCACTCCGGTGACTGGTGTGGGGCGTGCCTTGAAGTTGAAGAAGCTCACTCCTCGTTTTATCAGTCCATATCAGATTACTGAGAGGGTTGGAAATGTTGCCTATAGGGTGGCTTTGCCGCCTAATCTTTCAAACTTGCATGACGTGTTTCACATGTCGCAACTTCGAAAGTATGTTCCAGACCTGTCTAATGTGATTCACATGGATGATGTGGAGGTACGGGATAATCTCACTGTGGAGACTATGCCGGTGCGGATTGAAGATAGAGAAGTGAAGGTTCTGAGAGGGAAGGAGATTGCTTTGGTAAAAGTGGTTTGGTTAGGAGCTGCTGGTGAGAGCATGACTTGGGAGCTGGAGAGTAAGATGCGGGAGTCTTATCCAGTTTGTTTGAATCGGTAAGAATTTCGAGGACGAAATTTTCTAAGTGGGGGAGAGTTGTAACACCCAAAATAATTTAATTAACTATTTAATTGAATTATTTAAGTGTTGCATTAATATTGTATATTAAAATATTAATATATTGTTGTATTTTTTAAAATGAAGGAAGTGGTGTCGGTAATTTCGGGGTGGTAAGGAATGGCCCAAGAGCCCAAGCCCATTGACTTAGGCTCCTAGGCGCTAGGGTTGATGCATTTCGCATCAATTGAGAAAAAAAGAGGAGAACTTGCGAAGGGAGAAGAGAAGAAGAAAATCGGCGCACCAAGGGAGAGAAAGGAGGGTACAATCGTGAGCAAGGAAGGAAGAGGAAAAAGGAGTCTTTGTTGCTGTGGTTACTTTGGTGCTTCGTAGAGATCACTTCGTCTTCGAAAACTTAAGGTAAGGGTGAGTCTTACCTTATAATGAGGTCTATAATGAGATGTATGTAGATTGTAGGATTCATATTGATCTCTATTTGATGTTATTGTTGTTTTTGATGTATGATTGAATGTGTGATGAAATTATGCTCTCTATATGGTTGTTGAGAAGTGTGTGAATCATGAGAAGCGTGTAAGAATTGTAATGCATGTAAATTGTTTGTTAAAACGTGTATATGAGGGTGTTAGAATAAGTATGAGGTGTTTTTGAAAATGTTGTTGATGATTGAGTATAAGAAAATTTGGAGAAAATTGATTTAGGGAACCCTAGGCAACCTAGGGCGCCAAATGCTAGGAAGAATGGCGCCCCATTGTGTCCCTGCGTGTGTGATGCTGCCTTGGGCGCCAATGGCTGCCCAAAATGGCGCCTGTGTGTGCCTGGTGTCTAGGCAAGGGCGCCTAGTGAGGCGCCGTGTTGCTGGGTGTGTGCGTGTGTGCTGGGCGCCAATGTGGCTTCCCAGGCGCCTAGTAGCGCCATGTTCTTTGTGTGCGTGTTGTTGTGCGTGTGTCTTTGGCGCCAATGTGGTTGCCAGCAGCGCTAGTGAGGCGCCAAGTTGCTGTGTGAGTGTGTGTGCGTGTCTGGGCGCCAGTGTTGCCCGATTTGGCACGGTGTGGCTGTCGCTGCCGCCAGGCGCCCGCGCCGCCTGTTTGTTGGGCGCTGTGTGGCCGTGTGTTGCCACCGGGCGCCGATTTTGGCTTTATTTTGGCGCTGTTGTCTTTGCTGTGTGTCTTATGTGCCGTTTTAGTGCCGTGGGCTGATGATGGCATAATTTTTATGTTGCCAATGTTGTTAAATGACGATGGGTCTATTGACCAAATTAAAGTGACGATGTTATTGATGATGGGCGTAAAGCCAAAGTGACGATGATGTTAGGAACGATATCGATGTTGTGGAAAATTATAATTTGTTGGTTGTTCATCAAGTCACATGCATACATGTGCATATTATGACGATGTAAGGTTGCGGTCTCGAGCTAGTGACGATGAATAAGGCTCAAAGTGACGATGTGCCCAAGTGGCAAAAATAAGGGACGATGATGGTACCACATGCATGCTTGCATTTCATACATTCATTCTCATAATTGATAATTTTTATGTTGGTTGATATATGACGTATATATAGGTGATTGATGTAAAATGTTGACGTGATCAGTAGTGATTCTTTGTTTATATATATATATATATATATATATATATATATATATATATGTTATTATAGTTGTTATAAATAAATATTGAAAGTTGTTGTGTATATATATATATATATATATATATATATATATATATATATATATATATATATATATATATATATATATATATATATATATATATATGTGTGTGTGTGATGTTTGTGATTGGTATAGTTACGTGATCTAACATAACGCTTATTATAAGCCTTATTATGCGGTTTAGACTCACCCCTTATGTTGATTATTACTACAGGTACCCGTGAGTGAAGACTTTTGAATCCTTCATCCCTCGAGTCGGTCTTGCTCTGATACGTAGCACCTAGGGGGCGAATATTAGCTAGTAGTCATTATCTTATATGATACTGTTGGAGTATTTTGTGTTGATGTGGTTATAACCAACGTTTTGTTTTCTTGGAACTGTTTTCCTTTTATTCCGCTGCGTGATGACAAAGTAACTTGTTATATGAACTAAACTATTATTTCTTTTGAGGTTTCGCCTACTTGTTGCGTGCCATGTATCATGTTTTAAGTTATAAGTGAATTTATTACCAAATGATGACGTTGTTTGAAGAAAATGTAGCATTCCTGTTTGGATGAATTGAAAAATAATTTTCTTTAAACTCTGATATTTTTATTATAAATTGCCGGGTAGAAATGGGGTGTTACAGGGATGGCAGCACCAGATGACATTTCTGGGGAGCTTAGACGATGGGGACGAGGACGAGGGCGACGACGTTAGGGATTTTGTATTTGTTTTTTGATGTATTTGTACTCATATTACTTTGATGTTGGCACTTTATTATTACTTTTTATCACTTGTTTTATTTTACGAGTTTCCATAAATTTTTGATTTCATTGATTCGATAAAACAAAGTTACACAAGCGATAAAACATAAACAACAAAAATAGATAGATAAAAATAAAATACAATAGAAACTACTGAGTTGGTGGAGTTAATCGACGAAGGATCTCAGCGATGGTCCTTCTGGTTTCGACGTACAGATGAATGTAACTCTTCCATTTAAACATAATATGATTGGACATCATCTGTCGGAGGTAGAGATGGCAACGGGGCGGGGCGGGGTCGGGTTTTGCATCCCTCGTCCTCGCCCCTACCTCTAGCGGGGTCGGGTTTTATATCCCCCATCCCCGTCCCAAGCGGGCCGGGTTCCCCGCGGGTACCCGTTTCCGTCACTAACTTATGTAAAAAATAAAAAAAAATTATATTTACGAAAATTAATTTAATAAAATAATAGCTATTATACGATGATAAAATAAAGTTAAAAATATTAAAATAAACTTTTCTTTTCAAAATAGATCAAAACTTAAAATAAACAAAATTATGAAACAAAATCAATGAATATATTTGCATAAAATAAAATGAAATAAGTAGTTAATGTGTTGTTGAACGGGTTTCGGGCGGGGTCGGGGTGGGTATCGACATCCCCGAACTCGTCCCCGTCCCCGGTCAAAGCGGGTATTCCCCGTCAATCTCGGGTCGGGAGCGGGTGGGTTCCCGCGGGTTCGGGTTTTGTTGCCATGCCTAGTCGGAGGTCATCCTCGGTGTTGACATCCGTGGCAGACCAGTGAAGACCTCCATCAGTCCATTCCTGTTTCCGATAAACGATACGATTTATCTCATGTTCGTCATTCTCTGGTTGAACCAGTTTCTGCTTAAGAGCAGCAAATGATATGCAGTGTTTTAACCTACACGATACAACATCCCTCCCATCGAAACTTATACCATCATATTGCAAGTTGATGCCCTGATGATCAACAAACCCCATATTAGAATGAATGAGAGTGAGGGAAGAAGGCTCGTAGTATGACATTAGCGAAATCTGCATCATCTTCACTTGTGTTGTGTGAGAGAAGGAGGAAGTTGAATTTTTGGGGTGAAAATAGTGATGGTGGGAGTGAGTATTTATAGTTGAGGTAAAAAATTATCAATTGTTGATTTTGTCGTGCAATCCACACCGTTGATCAACTTTGAAAGTGAAATCATGACCGTTAAAATTTTAGTTACTGCAAAAAAAAAATACAAATTTCAAACTCATCGTATATATGTCATTTGGGACATATATACGATGCGTAGTTTTAACACATCGTATATATGCCCTTAAGAGGTATATACGATTGGCCGTGTAAGATGCAATCATATATACCTCTTAAGGGCATATATACGATGTGGTAAAACTTCGCATCGTACATATGTCCCAAATGACATATATACGATGAGCCTCTTTTTTTTTAAAAAAAATATATTACAAAAGGCATTTTGGGGTTTTCATTGTGGGTGGGGGGGGGGGGGTATGAGAGGAAAGGGTGGGGGTCAAAAAAAACAAGCCTAACAATTTTTAGGTTTTTTTGGGGCCCCATAAAAAATGGATTGGGCTAAGGCCCCGTGCTACTGCACAACCATTGGGCCGGCCCTAAATACAGACGATTGGAGAAGCTAATGGATCACCTTATTTGACTCCCCTAAAATATCTCTGTCCAAGAAACTTATAGCTTCAGATGCTACTCCAATGAATAAACATATTTTTCTTTCTTTAATAAGGCTATAAAATTTTGAGAAATAATTTGAGGAATACAAGCATGTCTATCAAACAATATCTCTGTGATGATCTTGAATTTGAAATTTGTAAGGGCATTTAGCTTAATTTGACCAATTGAATCAGCTCCATTCAACTTTTGAACTAAAACCACTAAGTTTGAATTCCAATTAGGTAACATACAAACCTCCTAGAGGAACAGAAGGACAACATTAAGGACATGTTGGCTGACTATATATCCTCACATTTTTGACAGAAAAAACCACCATAACTATATGGAGCATTAGCATTCATGGTGAAGACAACTTTCTGCAGTGTATGGTCTTCACGCGAAACGCAATGGAAAAACGCATTGATAGCATCGAGCAGCAGCTAGCGGAGTTGAAGAACCTGTTCATTGAGCGTAGTCGTTCACGCAGAGGACGCCCGAGGAAGCGAAGGTCACAACGCCGACGAAACCCGACCCGAAACTTTTTTTTTTAAATGTGACCTTCTGTTAGTCAGACGTTACAAAAATGCTGACGTGACTGACGGAGTCGCACGTGGGCTATACCACGTCAGATACTTTTGGTTTCCCATTTATTTTTATTAATGCTGATGTGTATAGTAACTTAACCCTAATATCATCATCACCTTCCCCAACCAAACCCCAATCGAACCACAAATCCAGACCACCAAATCTCCCCTAATCGAACCCTAACATCTGATTCATCTTCTTCCTCCAAATTGCGAAAAATAGAAGCTTCAATGGCGAACACTAAACACATATTTCAATTCACATGGGGACCTGATTTACATGACTTTCATGTTGTGAACGCCGAACACATCCATCACTTCATAAATTGAACATAAATTTCGTACATTTAATACAACTTTCAATTCTTTGATAATAGCTAAATTGGTGTTCCAACAAGTATCCTTGATATAACTTTGAACATTTCAAACTACTAAAATAACAACATAAATGACTAGAATTGGTGTTCCAAAATACCAAAGTGCAAAATACCAGAATATATGACCAGAATTAGTGCAAAATACCAAAGTGCAAAATACAACTAAATGTAAACTTAAAAGCTGCTTCATAATTTCCTTAATGCTACTAGACAGTTTCCAACTTAGGATCTTCTTGTGTCAACTCTCCTATATCATCAACAACAATAGGGTATGCTTCATCACTCCCAAGACCAACAATAGGTGCTTCCAAATTTCTTTTCACAATTCTACAGCTCTTTCCAACACTCTTGATGTCAAGTTTCAGTTTAAGAATCTTTCGTTTCTTCTGCACATGACCAATTGCTGGTTGTTGAGATGCAGGCACATGTTGCTGCTGAGATGCAGCGTGCTGCCCAACAACATTTTGAGGAACATTGACACCAGTAGCATCTGCACTTGTAGGGACCTCTTGTTGCACTTGTTCTTGTGTTTCTGCAGCTCCTGGTTGAGGAACATTGACACCAGAAACATCTGCACTTGTAGGGACCTCTTGCTCCACTTGTTCTTGTGCTTCTGTAGCTCTTGGTTGAGGAACATAGACATCAGTAGCATCTGCACTTGTAGCTCCAACATTTGGTTGCTTCTTTGGTTTCATCTATATAACAAAAATACCAAACAATTTAAAATTGAGTACAGAAACAGTGTTACCAAAAATAGAATTGAAATTACTTGAAGAAAATTGTACCTTTCTTGCTTGAGCATCTGGGTTTTTAGTGTCACTCTTGCAGCCCTTAGCATTGTGTCCAATTTTGTCACACTTTGTGCACCTATAGTGTGTGTTTTGCCTTTTGAATGTTGTTGCTCTTGGATCCCCCTCTTATATTGAGGGGGTAACATTTCTTCAATTTCAACAATTGGCCACATATGCTGACCATTTATAGGGCTAATGTCATATTGTTGTAGCATTCTTCAGGGTTTGTTGTGGATTTAGAAAGGAACACGTGCTTGAAACTTCTAGCAAATAGTAGGAATCCCATGTAGACATGTAATTTGTGAAATGACATATTGTTGTACCATTCCTCAGGGTTTAATCCCTTATATGACATTTCACAAATTGCATGCCTACATGGGATTCCTACTAATTGCTAGAAGTTACAAGCACACGTGTTCCTTTCTAAATCCACAACAAACCTTTTAGTAAAACTGGTGTTTTCAGCTTCAAAATGAAAATCATCTAAGAATGTAGGATACCAATTTCCACTGCAAATTTATCTTCCTATCTAGTCTCTTCCTAGGTTTAGGCATTATCTTATGACCCCACTTGTTACCCTTTCTTCTTAAAGTAGTAATCCTCCCCATCATATAAGTGTTGGAATGAAAATCTCTTTCCATGTTTTGATGATACAAATTCAAAGTAATGAATTAAGTTTTCTAGACTAAATGTGATTTAACAAGTTTCAATCAAGTGTTTAAGAACAGGATATAAAAATCATAACAATAGCTTGGCTCTACAATAAATCAAAGTTCATATGATATTACAAAGTGTAGAAGTGCCAAAAGAAGGTTAGACTAAAAGAAGGTTAACTAAAGAAGGTTGTCTAAATAAAGAAGGTTAAATAAAGTCAACAGAAGGTTTGACCTTTCTACAGAAGGTTGACTGAAAGTCAAATAGAAGGTTGACCAAAAGTCGACAGAAGGTCGACAAAAAGTCAACAAAAAGTTTGACTGAGGTCAAAAGAAGGTTGACCTTATTAAGAGAAATGTAAAGAAGGTTGATTGTTGAAGAAGGTTAAAGATTGAGAAGGTTTAATGAACAACAACCTTCTCTATATGAGAAACACATTAAATTCTGATTCTATGATACGATGCGCATTAAATGTAAATTTTTGGTATAACTGTTGTAGAATAATTGTCTCATGCAAAGAGGAACTCCTTGATTATTCCTTGTACAAACAAAGCATGTTTGTTCATGTTAAGGAAGCTTGAGAAGCTTCACATAAAAGCATAGAAACTGTCACCAAGTACAAGAGCAGGTCATAGAAGGTCAGAATATGTGTAAGACTGTACAATGTCAGCTGAAGAAGGTTTAATGGGTCAGTTAAAGCATCAAAAGCTGCTGAAGATGGTACAAAGGCTACAACTAAAGCAAGCTTCATCATTACATATCTACAAGCCTAGACCTACTTCCCAACGGCTACCTCCAACCTTCTAATGGCTATATTCAAGTTTCAAAGGCTATATAAAGGCTATATTTCGAAGTTACAAATTATGAGATTTAATTGGAACCTTCACAAGTCAAGCTTGTCAAAGTTATCCAACCTTCTCATCCACACTCAAAGCTACTTCAAGTTTTGTTTTGGGAATACTTTCTTGAGTGTGTGTTAGCTTGTTTGTTCTATACAATACATTGTATTTATCTGTAATCAAGCTCCTAAATCATCTCAAACCCAAACCCCTTATTGTAAGAATCATTTCTGTAAGCTTCACAACAAACTACCTAGTGAGGTGAGTGTTGTTGGTGAAAATAATTGATTGAGGAACCTTTAGGAAACTAGAAGAGAGTTTTCTAGTAGGTAGAAACTGCTTGGTGAAGGTGTGAAAGAGAACACTTGTCTTTTGTGTGTTGATCAAAAGAGAGTGGTGGTGAAAGTCTTTTTTCCACACTATATTTATCTACACTATATTTATACAACTAAACCACAACTGAAAATACAAATTAGCCCACTTTGAAATATTGACACTTAGATTTTTTGTGGGCAAACAAGTCAATTACATTTAATTCATTTATTTTTACCCTATTTTTCTTTTTCTTCTTACATTCTCTTTCTTCCTTTTTTCTCTTTCTTCTTACACTATATTTCCTCTTTTCACTCTCTTTATTCTTTTTTTTTTTTCCACTTTTTCTTACACTCTCTTTCCTCCTTTTCACTTTTCTCTTACACTCTCTTTCATTTTCTTAATTTTACTTTACTTTTATTTTTCTAATAAACAATTATTCTCTTTATCTTATCACTTCACTTTAATTTTTTTAATTAAATTTCAAAACTTATAGAAACACTACTCTACTATCAATTCTTATTGATAATCTACTATCTAATCAACTAAAGTAATCAATTGAAACTATGAGATAACTGCAAAAAACACGGGATAACTGTACTGATATATAAGAAAACACAGATTTACTATTTGTCATTGATAATTAAAATTTTTGAAGACTACTATAAATCTCCTATCTATTATAATGTATAAACCAACTAAAATAATCAATTGAAACTACGAGATAAATGTAATGCTATCTACATCTACACTATATATATATATATTTATACAACTAAACCACAATTGAAAATACCAATTAGCCCACTTTGAAATATTGACACCTGGATTTTTTGAGGGCAAACAAGTCAATTACATCTAATTCATTTATTTTTACCCTCTTTTTTTTTTCTTCTTACACTCTCTTTCTTCATTTTTTCTCTTTCTTCTTACACCCTTTTTCCTCTTTTCACACTCTGTTTCTTCATTTTTTTTTCTTTTTCTTACACTCTCTTTCCTCCTTTTCACTTTTATCTTACGCTATCTTTCTTATTTTTTTCCTTTTTACTTTACTTTTATTTTTCTCATAAACAATTATTCTCTTTTTCTTATCGCTTCACTTTAGTTTTTATAACTAAACTAGTAGGATATCCGTGCATACGCACGGGTGCTGCCATGTTCTTTTTATGAATAAACTTAGATAGTATTTAAATAGTTTGACCATTACTTTGTGAACAAAAAGACAAATTTAAAGTAGATAAAAAAGGTTTCAAATATAAAATAGATAAATCTTAAAATCTAAAAATATAAAAGTATCATTTAAAAATATAAAAGTATCATTTAATCAGTTTAAATAGTCATTAAGTCTTCTTGTTTTTTTAGATAGTAGGTTTATAGTAGTCTTCAAAAATTATAATTATCAATGGCAAACATTAATCCCGTATTTTTTTATCTATCATTGCAGTTATCTCGTAGTTTCAATTGATTATTTTAGTTGATTAATAGATTAAAGTAAATAGTAAATTATCAATAAGAAATATTTTTTTATATATCACTGTAGTTATCCCGTGTTTTTTATATATCAGTGCAGTTATCTCGTAGTTTCAATTGGTTATTTTAGTTGATTAGTAGATTATCTATAAGAGTGTAAACAAATTTAAAAGAGAAAAGATAATATAATTTTAGTAGAGTAGTATTTGTATAAATTTAGAAACTTAGTTAAAAAAACTAAAGTGAAGTAGTGATAAGAGAAAGAGAAAAATTGTTTATGTGAAAAATAAAAGTAGAGTAAAAAGAAAAAAAATGAAGGAATAGAGTGTAGGAGAAAAGTGAAAAGGAGGAAAGAAAATGTAAGAAGAAAAAGATAAAAAGGAAGAAAGAGAGTGTAAGAGAAAAGTGAAAAGGAGGAAAGAGAGTGTAAGAAGAAAGAGAAAAAAGAAGAAAGAAATTGTGTAAGAAGAAAAAGAAAGAGAGGGAAATGACATTTTTATCCTTAAATTAAATATGTGTCTTGTTAATAAGAGATCTAAATTAGTAATTTTGTAGGTAGTTTGTTTGTATAAATAGATATTAGATATTAGATTTCTAAATTTATAGAAACATACTCTACAAAAATTACTATACTATTAATTCTTTTTTTGACCAATACTCTACTATTAATTCTTATTGATAATCTACTATCTATATTTTACTATCTACTATAATATACTAATCAACTTAAATAATCAATCGAAACTATGAGATAACTGCAAAAAAATATGGGATAATTGCACTGATATATGAGAAAACACAGAATTACTATTTGTCATTGATAATTAAATTTTTTGAAGACTACTATATAGCTACTATCTAAAAAATAAGAATATTTAATGACTAACTAACCTACTGATTAATATTTAAGACAAATATTTATTATTGATAATTTACTATCTAAGTTTTACTATCTATTATAATCTACTAATCAACTAAAATAATCAATTGAAACTACGAGATAAATGTAATGCTATATAAAAAAGCACAGGATAACTGCAGTGATATTTAAAAAAACACGGGATTAATATTTGCTATTGATAATTATAATATTTGAATACTTCTATAAACCTACTATCTCAAAAAACAAGAAGGCATAATGGCTATTTAAACTACTAATTAATATAAAATAAATATACGAGGATAACTGCACTGATACATAAAAAACACGGGATAGCTGCACTAATATATAAAAACATACGAGGATAACTGCAATGGTATATATAAGAACATGGGATAGCTGCACTGATATATAAAAAGCACGGGATAAATATAAAATTGTTTTTAAATGATATTTTTGCAATTTTAGATTTTAATATTTATCTATTTTTTATTTGAAACTCCTTTTTCATCTACTTTAAATTTGTCTTTATTTTGACGAGGTAATGTTCAGACTATTTAAATGCTGTCTAAGTTCATTCATAAAAATAACATGACATCACCCGTGCGTATGCACGGGTATCCTACTAGTTGTTAAGCAAAAACAAATGTAAAATCTATTTGGAAAATAGTGGAAACACTCACTTGGAACTGGGGAGAGGAAGTAGCCAGAGTTTGGTGAACCTCTATAACTCTACTGTGTCATTACTTGCTTTCCATATTACTTGCCTTAATTTCTTTACACTTGTTATTGTTTTCAAACTCTAAAGAAGGTTAAATACTTCAACCTTCTCTAGATAAGTTTTCAACCGAAACTTAACCTTCTTTAAAGAAGGAAATACATGTTTGAAAACAACACTGTTTCTTTCAGTTAAAAGCATCTTAAATCATCATAGTTAATTGTCTTTTACTATAGTTACATTTACTTGTTGTTTGTGGAACTAACATTCAACCTTCTCATATCGAAGTTTACCTTGAGAATACTTTAAGAAGGTTACATAACTTAAATTTTAAAAGGTCACACAATTCAATCCCTCCCTTTCTTGTGCAATTTAGTCATTTCAATTGGCATCAGAGCTCACCTCTAGGGGCTGAGCACACTTTGTAGTTTGAGAGGAAAGATCCTAGAAGAAGTGATGAGTCATTCAAACTCTGTGATGTTCATTCCTGAAGGAGCTTCAGCAAATAGGCCTCCAGGATTCACTGGTGAACATTACTACTTTTGGAAAGATCAAATGAGTTTGTTCCTAGAATCTCAAGACACTGATATTTGGGGAATTGTTGAAGATGGTCCTTATAAACCCACAACAACTCTGGATGATGGGAGCACTCTTCCAAAACCCAGAAACACTTGGACACCTGAAGATAAACGCATGGTACTTCTAAACTCTAAAGATATATTTTATCTAACATGTGCTATATTTGAGATACACTAAAAGCTGCTCATGAAGGAACTGATCAAGTCAAAGAAGCGAAAATCAACCTTCTCATTCATAAATTTGAAACATTCAAAATGGAGGAACAAGAAACGATTTCTGAAATGTTTAGCAGGTTCAAAACAATAACAAATGATTTGAATTCACTGGGAAATACCTACTCAAATCAAGCTAAAGTTAGAAAACTTCTAAGATGTCTACCAAAGGTATGGAAACCCAAAGTGATTGCTATAACAGAAGCTAAAGATCTATCTACGCTTAAGATAGAAGATCTACTTGGATACTTGAAAGTTCATGAGCATGAGATCATGGATGAACTTCATCCCAATAAGGTTAAAACCATTGCACTCAAAGCCTCTCAAAAATCCCCACAACCTTCTAAAGCTATGGAACTTAAACCTCAAGAAGATATTCAAGAAGAAAGTGATGATGATAAAAATAACACTGATGATGAAGATGAAATGGCCCTAACCACCAGAAGGTTGAGAAGATGGGCTTTTAGAAAGAACAATAACAGAAGACCCTTCTTCAAGAAAGATCAATCTAAAGGTGAAGGTACTAGCAAAAATGCTTTTGTTTGCTTTGAATGTAACAAACCTGGACACTTCAAAAATGAATGTCCAACGCTAAAAGGAAGCAACAGAAAGTTCACACCAAAGAAGAAGGCTCTACTTGCCACATGGGACGACTCAAAAGAATCTGACTTAGGCCATGAAGAAGACACTGCTCATTTTTGTCTCATGGCTGACTCTGAGGAACCTTCTCAAATTTGTCCTGCATCAAGTATGGACTCTATCAACTCATGCTTCATGGGAGATACTGACCTAGAAGAGGTAATCACTTATAAACCACAAATTTGTGTTTCATGCGAAGATACTGAACATGCTTTTGAAAACCTATTGTCTGATTCAAACACTTTGGCTAAAAAACGTGTGCTGTTCAAAAACCAACTCTTTAATGCAAAAAGAGAGAATGAGGAGATTCAAAAACAAAATGAATATTTGCTTAAAATAGTTCAAACTCTCCAACATTCTCACTTTAAGCTTTCTGAGCAACACAAACTTTTGAATGACAAGATCACAGAACAACCAAATCTTATACATTCTGATCTTAATTGAAAAACAAAACAACCTTCTCAAATTTGCAAGAAATGGCAAGAACTCTATTAGAAGATTCAAAAATTGGAAAGTACTTTTGGGCAGAAGCTGTAAACATAGCATGGTATATTTTGAATAGAGTCTCCATTAGAAAAATTGTTGAGAAAACCCCCTATGAGATTTGGAAAAATAGAAAACCAAACATTACATATTTTCGTGTATTTGGTTGCATCTGTTTCAATTTGAATAACAAGCAAATTTGATTCTAAATCAGATAAAGGAATCTTTCTTGGATATTCAACATCTTCTAAGGCTTATAGAGTATATAACCTTAGGACTCAAACTGTAGAAGAAAGCATGCATATAGTTTTTAATGAAACTAACAGTTTAAATGAAGTAATTGATCTTGATGAAATCAACAAAAACAAAGAAAATGATCAAGAAAAAGAAAACAGGCTTGAGAAGGAAGAAACAAAAGCTTTTGTTCAGCCTTCTCAACAATCAAATGAAGCTACACAAGCTTCTGATCAACCTCCTCAACTACCAAGAAGTTGGAGAATGGTGGTGCACCATCCACAAGATCAAATTATTGGTAGCACTTCAGATCCTATTAGAGCCAGAACATCATTTAGAGAAAATGCTAATGGAATGACTCTCATTTCTGAAATAGAACCAAAGTCTATCAATGAAGCCATACAAGATCAATCATGGATAGAAGCTTTGACTGAGGAACTGTCTCAATTCAGAGTAGTTCAATCGGGAAGGAGCACAATGGGTGTAGATAGCGTACCTTTTTCTTGGGCTCTGGACTCTATTTATACAGCTTCTCTACTAGGCTCTCTGGCCGTTGAGGACTTAGCGCTTATTGCGCGCTTCTTGCGGAACAAGCCGCTTGTTGGGCCGCGTTTTGCACTACAAAAAAACGTGATTTAGCGACGCAGGATTCCCTCGCTAAAGCACAAAAATCCCTCGCTAATGTACTTTAGCGAGGGAATTAGCGAGGATCCAAATCCCTCGCTAAATTTAGCGAGGGAATTAGCGAGGGAATTATAGTGAGGGAATTAGCGAGGGAAATTAACGAGGCAATTAGCGAGGGATTTGTTTATGCTATTAGCGAGGGATTTTGTGATGATTAGCGAGGGATTTTTTAAGTTTTTTTTTAAAAAAATTCCTACTTTTTTTGCTTATCTTATAAATATGCAACTTCATATTTCTAAAATAGTCAAATAAAATCAATAATCAAATCTAAAATGTACATAATCTAAATAATCCAAACAGAAAGCAACAACATAATCCAAATGGACAACAATAACATAATCCAAATCAATAGGGGGAAGAGGGATGATCAGGATGATCAGACTTTGTATAATCAGACGACTCATGTGGCCTCAAGCTGTTAAAGAGAGCGAACATCCTCTCCTGCTCACGTTGCATCCTCAATTGGTTTGCTTGCATCTCTACAATAGTCTGATCCTTCCTCTGCTGCTCAGCCATCAAATGCTCTACCTGCTGCTTGAGCTGCTGTGTCTCAGCTGATGAAGCATGGGAACTACTAGACCTGGTGTCATAGTGATCAACAAATTTCACAAGTCTCGCCAAGGGCCCCGCACCATACAGTCGAGTTTTATTTGACTTGCCTACTGCCTTCTTCCAGTTTTTGTTTGCCAAAGCCATCATCTCAGGGGAAAGTGGACCAAGTGAGTCAGGGTTCCAGCTCCCCTGAGTAGGCTCAAACATCAACTCAACATGTTTCTCCTACATTGCATAACCACAAAATATAATGATAATTAGGTCTCCATTAATTAAGAAATGAACTAAATACAATAGAAATCAAGTTTCATAATTACCTGAGTCATTTTAGCGCGCTTGTCAACAAACTGGTTGTTATCCTTCCTCAAATGAGTGGCTCTATGCAGCTCAGGAATAGTGAGAGCGGCGATCACCTTTCCTAGATGTAAAAATGAAACAAATTTCAATTTATATGTAAACTAAAAAGTAAAACAAAATTTTAAAATAGCTTACTAGTCTATTAGCATGATGAGGCAGGTTGACGGAGCCAAGGCAGCGCTTTTTTTGGCCCTTTGGTAGCGCTCATGAGCGCTCCTAAACCGTGCGCTCCTGTTGCCAAACAGCCAAAGGTAGCGCTCAAAAGCGCTACCAATGAACAAGAAAGAGTAGCGCTTTTATACTAAGCGCTCCTTATTTGAGATGCGCTTAGACCAAAGGGAGGCGCTGTTATACAAAGCGCTCCTTATTCCTACACTCAAGAGTAGCGCTTATGGGCATAAGCGCTCCTTATCTCAATATGCGCTTAGTACCAATGGTAGCGCGCTTTTAAACTAAGCGCTACCTATGCCTATTTTTTTTTTAATTTTTTTTCTGTTTTCCTAGCTCTACTCATAATCATCCAAAGAACAATACCAAAGAAACCAACAACAAATTCCAAATCAAAACCCATATTTCAAATCAAATTCCAACTAATTTATAAATCCACCAAAATTACATAAATCATCATACACACGGTAAGATTAATGTCAACATAGACAACAACAAAAATTACAACATATCCAATATTATGAGGTACTACAAAAATTACATAAATTTCGATTTTGCATGAATCAAACCGACAACATGATGACACGATCTTCTTTGACCTCTGTAAGTTCCTCATCGAAAATGGAGTTCCAAACGGATATCCAGGAAATTGAAAAATAAAATAAAATGAAGTTAGGAATACATCAAAATTACTACATATTACTTGTCAAATAACAAACTATGAAATTACATACATGGATTGGGATTTTCATTTGATTGTGAGTGATGATGTCCTTCATAAACTTCATTACATAGTACCCATAATCAATTAAGTTTGGTTGTTTGGGAGTCTATAAAACAAAAGATTAGTTAGTTATTAATGGAACTTCCTAATATGGACAGAGATGTATCAATTTCAAATACTTATTATCAACCTTGACCCATCAAGCATATCAAATATAATGATGAATCAATTCATATCCAAAACAAACAAACAAAATTTCCTCTTTTTAAAGTTTTTCAATTCCCCTCCCTATTTTCCTAAGCTCTATTTCCTATTTTGTTCCTATTCTTGGTCATCTGGTCAAGCCAAAGGAACCAAATTATAGTCTTCCATCCACAGTTGCACAACATTAGCAATAGAAAAAGTCAAGCAAATTCAAAATGACTAAACATTATCGGTAACATTCCCAATAACATTTTTATTCTAAATATGTACGTAAATATAAAAAACAAGAGAACAACAAAAGTAATCTCGGACAAGAGGGAAGCAACAACGAACCCAAACAAACTTGAACAGCGAAGGGGAAGCTCCGATGAAACGAATGCGAACTAGAACCAAAATGAACACGAACGCAAACCAGAACCAGGACAAACACGATGCTAAAGCAAACCACTCCTATGTGAATTGAAACAAATCGTTAATACTTGAACAAACAAGTAGATCATCACAATTCACAAAAACTCTGATCATAGAAAACAATTAAGTCATATCATGATACTTATCGGCCCACGCATAATTAACCACAACAATTAAGTCATATCATGATACTTATCAGTGGAACTCCAGCTAGCATCACACCATATCAATTTTCAAATACTAATGCTAAATGTGTAACAAAACAACAACAACAATAACATCCCAATACTTGCATAGCATCACACCAGATCAACTTTCAAATACTAATGCTAAATGTGTAACAAAACAACAACAACATTAACATCCCAATACTTGCATAATTCTAATGAAGTTTCCTTTCTAGATGACCTCCTATATTTAGATGACCTATATTTAGATGAACTCCTAGAGTACAGATTTTCACTTCCCTCAAAACTCTCAGCAGGTTTAAACATAAAATACAAACTTTATCTTAAAAGTTGACTTCATTCTCATCCCAAACGTTGCACTAAATAAATAAAAAATTAAGCTAAACACTACAATGGTCTTGGCAGGTTTTCTATTTATTTCATGACTTCCAGTAAAGGTCATAGCAACTTCTTCGCCTAATTAAGACACTTTTTACAAGAAATTGTTTATTTGTTCATAATCAATAATTAGTATGACATATCATATGTGTATGGATTCTGGTGAAGCATAGGGAAGTATTGGTCTTAGATTTTGTGAATACCGTTAAACAGATAAGGAAGTTCATCATAGGTGTTTCAGGACATGACGAAAAAGAGCAAGAAAATAGCAACAACAGAAGTTCTTCCTCTCTTTCACATCTTTTAACTGAAACTCTGAATGACCATTAGTATAGATATTTAATCTTCAGCTTGTGTCTTATACAATTTAGCTTCTAGCTTCAGATTATGAACATGAAAACAAGTAGAATGTCAAACTAACTTGCCACAAATCTGGTGAAAAAAAAACCAACTCCAAGGTTAAGTGTATCAAGAATTAAAATTAAGTCTTGACAGGGACCAATAACAGGCTAGTCATAGGTATGAATAAGAGTAATGAGAAGTGAAAGTGTTTTTTTTTGACATTTTGCTATAAGGTATATAATCCAAGCTACATAGTTTGGACTTTGCTGAAATATGCAATAAAACAATTCTTGTAATGAAACAAGTTAGATGAGTTCCTTTGGAACAGGGGTGGAAACATGTATGTTTATAGAGGTGTGAAGTGTGATTCATGGTGTGAAGTGGAAGAGGGATTCATTTTGTAAAATGCTTAATTAGCTCACTTTATGCAGATATGGTACTGTAACTGATGAGCATTAATGGTTAAAGATTATTTTCTAGTAAAGTAGTTCATCATTACTAGACCTCACTCCAAACAATGACCCTTTATTATTTGTGCAAGATTAAAAACATAGCTAGGCAGAAAAAATTAATAAATTAAGAAGCATTAGACATTTCATAATTAATATGCAAACCTTGAATGCAGAGATGTCACAATACCATAAAAGGCCATTTAAACTTGACCGCTGAAACTGAGTCTGGATACTGAAGCAACAAATCTTGAATGACAAGCTCCAAAACCGCTTGCTTCCCGCAGCCACGAGACCGAGTAGCAAAATAGAATTATTACTGTTAAACAGATAATAACCTTAGAGAACCTTAAAACCCTAAAACCTAAAAGAGGGAAACATTCATGAAAAATCCAAAGCCTAAACTATCAAAACCTTAAAACCTAACAACTAAAACCCATAAAAATGAAAGGGACAAGAAACAAACCTATTATCAAGATCCAAAGAGAGAGAAGAGAGATGAATGAGTAGAAATCGTTGAGAGCAGAGAGATGAATGAGTTGAACGGCGTGGTGGAGACGACGACGGCGTGCGTGGTGGAGACGACGGCGGCGCACAGAGGAGGCGAGCTGAGGGTTTTTGTGCATACTGAGTGTACGTTTTCGTCCGTGGTGAGTGTTTGTGCGTCCTGATTTTTTCTTTAGCGTGAGAGGGCTTTTGGGTTCTGTAACATGTGAAACCTTTTACTGCATCATCTTAACAAACTGACCACCTTTCTGTAAACAATATCTTTTCTCTTTTACTACAACATAAACAAAAGAACTTGTGAAACCAAACGTGAGAGACAAAACTTAGAAATCATGCCAAAATATCAATCACAGAGCTAACCTAATCATGTGTTCTCAATAACTAATCTTCTTAAATAGTCTGATGATTGAAATCACTTATCACTTGAAGATAAAACAGATTACATACATAATTTGAATGAGAAAAAAACCTAAAAATTCACGAAGATAAAAAAACCCATATACCTTGTTGGTAAACAACCAAACGTATTATCAACAACCAAACCATTTATCAGAAAAGAGGGTGATATTAACTTACGGGAAAGAGATGAACAGTGTTGCAAATGAGAGAGATGAACGTTAACGGCGCTCTGTTCACCGCAAAAGAGATAACAGCGTGGTGGTGAGGAAGGCATGGTCGACGACGTCGTTGCTGTCGAGGAGTGCGACAAAATCGTGGGTGAGAAGCTCTATTACGGCGGCACAGGGAGGAGGCGAGGGTTGAGAGAGTGGTTCTGGAACATTGAGAGGATGAGAGTGTGTGTGCGTGAGGGTTTTTGGGTTTCTGAACCGGTGGAGGCATGAGGGCGGAGATGGTGGAAGAGTGTGTGTGCGTGAGGGTTTTTATGGGTTTTTGGGTTTCCAATAATTTGTCTTAAACCCATTACGATACAAGTGCTCCCTAATTTCATCATCAGTACTAATAGGTACACCGTTGCAATTAAGGCATGGACATCTAACCCCTCCTTCATTTTTAGCTTTCTCATGTTGCCACGCTACCCATAAAAACTCTTCAACCCCTTTAACAAAAGTTTCTTTCAAAAACGATCTTCCCGGATATAACCTATCATACACCCAACCACGATTTAATTGATTTCAATTCATCTACACGCATTTAAAAAAGCGAGTTAGATTCCCATAAAAATTCCCAACATATAACATATCAAGTTAGTTGCATCGATATTATCTCGGTGGAAATGATTTGAGCGAATATGGGGTCAAGGACAAAGACAAAACCCTTTTCCATCCAAGTAGTGAAGGAAGTTATTTCGAACTCCCAACCTTACCGTTGTTAGAATTGTCTCGCAATTATCTCAATGGAGATGATTTCGAGCAAAATATGGGGGTAAGGGACACCACCTCACCCTTTTCCATCAACAACACACAATAAAAACATCTGATATAGTCATCTAACCTAGGGTTCATCAAACATCAAAACAACTACTTAACACAATTTCTAACATACACTTTACAACAATTATCAATTCCAAATTAATAAACATACACTTCTCATTTAACATCTCCAACAACATACACTTATCATACATTATTATTCAACATAATAACAATCCTAAACACTAATATCAATCAAATTCAGAAAGAAAAATAATATTTCAATCAACTTCAAATCAAATTCCTAAACACTATTATTACTTTCTAAATAAAAATCATTCCTAAACACTAATATAAATCAAATCAATTTCTAAACATTTCAAAAATCATTCCTAAACACAAATGTCAATATCTATCCTAAACACTAAAATCAAATAAATTTCTAAACATTCTAAAAATCAATCCTAAACACTAAAATCAAAATTAAGAAAAACTAACCGTTTTGAGTCACGAATCCAACGATCTCTTGGCGTTACGGTGACGATGTGCACTCCGGTGCGTTGGTGAGCAAAAAATCGTTCCTATGGGTGAGGAAAGAAAGAAAAACCATTAGAGGGAGTTAGAGAGGGAAGTTCGGAGAAGAGAGAAGAGTGAGAAAAAACAAACCTTAAGTGATGGTGGAGGAGGTGGTGGTGGCGTGGACGGTGGTGGCGAAAATGGAGAGATATGGGTGGTGGTGGTGTTGGGGTCGGAATAGGAAAGAAGAGAGAAATGAGTGAGAGAAGAGAAATGAGTGGGAAGAGGAAAGAAAAGGCTTCGGTTACTTTAATAAGGTTAGCGAGGGAATTTGGTTGTTAGCGAGGGAAACGAATTAGCGAGGGAATTTGGATATTAGCGAGGGAATTTGAATTAGCGAGGGAATTTGCAGTGTTAGCGACGAAATTTTAAACGAAGCACGTGGGGTTACAGCTGTGCAAAATATTAGCGAGGGAATTTTTCACTTTTAGCGACGGAAATATTTGAAAAATAATAAAAAACCAGCGCCTCTTTAGCGACGGGCAAGGCCGTCGCTAATTCCCTCGGTAATCATTTTTTAGCGAGGTTCCCAATTTCCCTCGCTAATTTCCCTCGCTAATACTGTTTTTTTTTGTAGTGTTGGGCCTATTTCATCTAGTGGGCCTCTCGCCGAGTCCGAAACAAATACTATACCTCTTTAGGCAAGCCTACTCGCATGGACAATAGGTGAAATTGCTCCATTAATAGATGACAATCATGAATTTTTAGCATCCTATTTAGTCAAAAATTATCCATATCAATGTACCTAGAAAAGTTGCTTGAACAATCATCTAACACAACTGTATTCTTTAGATTTGTTAAAAACAATTCCTTTGCTTGTTTAGTCATGGTATAAATTACCAAAGGATACTTTCCATTTTCATCTAGCAAAATGTCATGCCTAAACCCAACTAATTGAAGGTCTCTCCAACCACCAATGTGATATTTTGACTTTGTACCACCATTTAGCAAGGTATAGATTATATTGTCACACACATTCTTCTCAATATGAATAACATCAAACTAATGTGTAACAAATTGTGCTCCCAATACAGAAGGTCAAAAATATACTTATCCTTCTCCATTGTTGACTACCATCTTGCAAGGTATGACCACCACCATGTGATCTTTATCCCCATAGGAAAAATTGATATTCTTAACTTTTTCAAGTATTCCAGAACCAAATAACATTTTGATGGAAGCAAGAGAATCCAGAAACGATGAACCATAATTATTTTGAAGATAAAAAATAATACAAAAATAACAATTTCACCCTAATTCTTTGTTTAAGTGTACAAAACATATACATGTCTATCTAACACATAAGCAAACGAACTGACTTTAGAAGCAGGATGACCTTTTCATGACGACACCCTCTATTTTCCATCATGTCTTAACTTGGCAGTGAATATGGTACCAGAACATGATTGTGCATTTGGTCGCTTTTGAGTATGATCTTATCTAAAAACATTTTACCCTCGACTTCTGCATCTCAAAGAAGATCGCAATTGACCTAGCTCTTTGTGTGATTCCAAGAGCATTTGGTCAAGTAAACTCTGTTATCAATAGAAGCGTCTTTCTGGTAGAAGAACTCTCCGGCTAAAGAAGGAGCATCTAGTTTATTTGATTTAGTTCAAGTATGGTGGCTCTGGTGCTATGTACTTTTGGTCGTTATTTTAGTGGAATTATTTAATGCTCATTAAATAACCTAAGTTGTGGTACTAAGAATCAAAGGAATAAAGTATAAGAAGTTTCAAAATAATAACGCCAAAATCATATTTGGATAACCTAGTAAAGGATATTTCAAAAAGACTTTCGTACATAGTACAGTGTTAGCACTGCACCCCTGATACAATAAGAGGAAAGCAAACTGCAAAGACAGAGTTGAACGTGACATGTATTTAATATTTTTGTTCCAAATGAAGAAACCCTAATGCTTGGTCACAACAGATATTTTCTACAAGCTAAAGTCTACATAACAACCACATTTCTTTATCTTGGTATATAAGTGAAGCTCACTTTCTTTAGAAAACAAGAATAGTGAATATTTAAAAGGAAATATTTTCACGCTCTATGAAATTCTTGAGTAGGCTATGCTGGCAGAAACTGAGCCTGCATATTTGAGTCAAGCACTAAATGACCCTAACTGGCTAGTAGTAATGAAATATGAGATGTTATAAATAGAAAAGAACAAAACTTGGGAATTAGTAGACAAGCCAGAGAATAAGAAGCCTATTGATGTGAAATGGGTCTACAAGATAAAGATGAAGCCAAATGGTGAGATTTCCAGTTACAAAGCAAGGCTAGTGGAAAACTTTTCTTACAAATACAAGGCCTGGATTTCAATGAGATCTAAGCACCAGTGGAAAGGCTTGAAACAGCGAGGCTTGTAGCACTGTGGCAACACATAATGGTTGGTCAGTGTATCAAATTGATGTGAAATCTGCATTTCTCGATGGACCACTTCAGAAGGAGGTCTATGTGATGCAACCACAAGTTTTTGAAAAGAAAGTCCTAGAAGACAAGGTGTACAGATTATGGAAGACACTATATGAGTTGAAGAAAGCCCCTAGAGCATGGAGCAAGAGAAATCATAGCTCTCTAACTAAGCTACACTTTGTCAAGTGCACATCAGAACATGGATTGTATGTGAAACAATCCACTAAAGGAAAGTTGTTTGTGCTCTGCCTTTATGTAGATGATCTCTTGGTGACAAATTTAGATGAAGTTGATATGGCACAAGTCAAGGTTGAAATGACTAGGGAATTTGAAATGTCAGACCATGGGAATCTCTCCTATTTCCTTGGGTTGGAGTTTTAGACAACCATTAAAGTTATTTTTCTGAATCAAAAGAAGTATGCAGAAGATGTCTTAAGGAGATTTCATATGTGGAAGTGCAATCATGCATTTTCGCAATGGAGAGTGGGACAAAGCTTAATTAGTAGGGAAGCTGGAGTTGAATTTGTGGATCCTACTCTCTACAAACAGATCATAGGATCACTCAAATGCCTATGTAATTCAAGGCCTGATGTTGCATATAATCAGGGTTGGTCCTAAGATTTTTGGGGCCCTGTGTAAAATCAAAAAATGGTGCCCTTATAACCTTATAAATAATATTCTTGTTAGATTTTTTGTTGAGAAAATTATTGATAAATCATTTACAATTAAGGCTATTTTAAAAAAGAATCAAAGCAAGATTATTTAATCTATCTTATGACATAGTAAATGGTAAGTTCAATATTGTTGAAGGATTTTAGGCTTAGAAGCACTTTTGGTCCCCTTTTCTTTTTTCAAGTAGGATTTTAGTCCCCTTATTTCAAAATTTTGGTTTTGGTCCCCCAATTTCACACATTGTTGAAAATATGATTCTAACCCAAAATTTCCACCCAAAAAGTGGCGACTTTTAGCTCCAAAAGTGGGGGTCTAAAAGTGGTATTTTTTGGCCTCCGAAGTGATAACTTTTTGTATTTTCTATTCAGCTTTGAAATTAGAGACAAAAATCACTACTTTTGAGCCTAAAAATAACCACCTTTTTACCCAACAATCTGGGTTAGAACGAAAATCGCAGCAGTGTGTGAAATTGAGAGAGCAAGAACATAGATTTTGGAATTCTGAGACTAAAATCCCGTCTCATATAAATAAGGGAGGCAAAAAATGTAATAAAGTCATTTTTTTGTCGAATAAAACCCTTTTTATAAACTGGGTATGTATTAGGAAAAACAATTAAATATATTCAAAGAACTTAATACGACACAACTTGATTTTAATCAACATGTTAACATCTCTTAAACATTAATTAGAAAACTATTATTTACTTTTAAATTTATATATTTTTATCCTAATATCTATATATAGTAGTAAAATATTAAAATTTGGTGCCCCTCGAAAAATGGGGTCCTGGGCGGCCGCCCCTCTCGCCTATTCTCCAGGCCTTTCATCTAGCTGCTGCGTAAAGGATCTATAAGACATGTGAAAAGAACAATTGATCATAGTGTTTTGTTCCCTTAATGCAAAAACAACACTGCATTAAGGGAAGTTATAGGCTACATAGATTCTGATCAGGGTGGAGATCAAGATGATAGGAAAAGCACCGCTGGGTATTTGTTCGAGGATCACAGCTCTTTCCTCTTTTGGTAGCATCATTTGCTACATGTCAAACACTATGGCTTGAAATGCTTCTGACAGATTTGAAGCTAAAGAAGAAGAGTGCTATGAAGCTGTTTATTGACAATAAGTCAGCAATTGATTTGGCAAAGCATCCTATGGCTAATGGCAGGAGCAAACGCTTTGAGAGGAAGTAAACTAAGAGAAATTGCAATTTTATCTTCCTACTAAGCAACTACTGATGATGTGGCAACTCATTCAGTTAGTTAGTTGCTGATGTGGTATTTTTGTTTCTGAATTCTGTTAGTCCTAGTCAGTAGTTAGTTGCAGAGTTAGTTTCTGGAACATTGCTAAATAATGCAAATACTCGATGTTATATCTAAACCTTTTAATGGTAAACTTATTTAATTCCCCAAAGCCTTCTTCCCTTTTCGATCATAGGCAATTCTCAAATGTAAACGCGTTTTTACTATAACTATTAGTCGCGTTTTTACTATAACTATTACCCGCGTTTTTAATTTAATTTAATAGCATGTAATACAAGTTTTTCTTAATCCAACCAAGTGAATAAAATTTTATAGGGATCAAAATTATGCAAAACTTCCTTTAGGAAGAGAAAGCAAAATTCATGAATTTTATATATACGAACGAATAACATATTTAATTTTAATTGTAAAACATGCTATAATCTCGTATCGTGTTAATTGGTGGTTAGTAGAAATTCATAATGAGTTCCACAACATTTTGCATCTCTAGTGGACAAGATGATGCCAATGGAACTATGGAAGGGATTCGGATTCCCTTCTCAGCCCGACAATATCATGGGAAACTATGACAACTTTTAACCTTATATATGTACAAAAATAAATTGATGCCTTGTTTCAGTTTCCACAACCCAGGCAAGAATTAATTTTCTTTTGCATTGTCAACTACGAGAAAAATGTCTTCTAACAACATAAAAATGGAAGGAAAGCAGAAACATATGCGTATATCTAACATCACCATGTTAAGTAGCTAAATTAAACAGCATGGTGTTTTAAACCTATATGTTTCATAAAACAGGACATCCCAAGTAGATTACTGCAGCAACATACAAACAGAATTCCACATTTTTTGGTCTAGGCTAAACTAGTTTATTATATCTCGGAACAATTAACGATTCTTTTGTATCCATCACAGCATAAAAGTTAGCAAAAGGTTAGTGGGAGAAATTTATTAATTTCCTATTTAAGAATAATCACATCATGGTCAGTTGCACAAACTTGATTCAACTATTAAAGTTTCTTTAAATAGTAATAAATAACAAATAGGCTGGGAAGAGGAGATTTGATCAAGTTTTGGAAGGACAAGTGGGTTGGGAGAGATAGTTTTGCCGAGTTATTCACAACTATTTATAACAGTTATAATAACAAAGATGTGGTTATAGAGGAGATGGGAGGGTGGATTGATGGAGTATGGCGATGGAATGTTCGTTGGTTGGAGGATCTACCTAGGGATGAGGAACACAACGCTGAATTTTTTATATAGTTATTACAGACTGTTAGTTTACAGGACTTGGCTTCAGATCGCTGGATTTGTTTGCTTGATACTATTAAAGGTTTCACGATTAAGTTGTGTTATGCGAAACTGTGTGAATTGCTTGAAGAACATGCAGGTACAGCAGTGACTAGGAGTGGTATTACTGCACCAGCTGCGGCCAATAGTGTTTTACCTGCTGATGCAGCTTCGGCCAGCAGTGGGTCTGCCGTCACAGCTGCTGCAGATTCGACCAGAAGTGGTTTCGTTGCTGCAGTGGCTACCAGTGACGGGAGAGAGTGGAAACAACTTTGGAAAAACGACGTGCCATCAAAAGTGTTGATCTTTGGTTGGAGGGTTATGTTAAACAGAATAGCCACTTGGGAGGCTTTACATTATCGAGGTATTTTACCATCTCACTTGGATAAATGCTGTGTGTTTTGCTTCGAGGAGGATGAGACTACGGTGCACCTGCTTCTTACTTGTCGAGTAATTAAAGTGGTATGGCAGAAAATATTTGAGTGGATGGGGGTTTCTAATATTGTTTCCAATGATGTGGTGTCTCATTTTTTGGAGTTTGGGAAACTCACAAGTGGAAGGAAGCTAAAAGGAATTAGACATCTCATTTGGTTAGCGGTGGTTTGGAACATATGGCTCATGCATAACAAAATTGTTTTTAAGGGAGAGGTTGCTTCAAATCCAACTTTGGTGTCAGGTATCATGGATAGCACTTGGAGTTGGTTCAAAGCTAGGAAGGGGAACTCATGCGGATTAGGATGGTCGGACTGGCCATCGTTGTCCGTTGGGCTGTTTGGACTCGCTGAAATCTTCTCATGTATCATATCTTAACATCATGTAATGTAGATGGGGGGAAGCAGTGGGTTAAGTTGTTTTTCCCCACTGTTGTGCAGTTTTGCGCGATGTACTCTTTTTCCCGCCCGAGTCTTTTTCCCAATGGGTTTTGGCTCAGGGGGGTTTTGATCCCCTTTTCCTTTTTTTCATTGTAAGGGTTGGGCACCCCTTGTACTCTCTTCAATGAAAATTTTGATTATTTAAAAAAAGACAAATAGGCTAAATAACACTTTTGGTCCTTTACCTTTGCTCTAGGTTTCACTTTAGTCTTTTATCTTTTTTTGGTCCGTTTTGGTCCCTCATCTTTTATTTTCGTTTCGTTTTGGTCCCTTTAAGTGATTTCTGTCCATTATTTTTAACAAACGCCACATTGACAGTTAACTGCTGACGTGGCGTCTTAAGTGTCAAGGTTGAGTTGGATTATGATTAAATGATGTGGCATTTTTTTATATCAAAAATAAATTAACAAATTAAAAAAAACTTAATTACTTCATCCTCATCGCTGCCCACTTTTTGCAGAAACCCTAAATCCCAAATTGAAATACTTTTCTTCATTTAATTATAATCCACCTCTGTCTACAATTAAGACGCCACGTCAGCAATTAACTGCCAGCATGACATTCATTAAAAATAATATACAAAAATCACTTAAAGGGACCTAAGCGAAACAAAAATGAAGGATGAGGGACTAAAATGGACCAAAAAAAAAGATAAAAGACCAAAATGAAACCTAGAGCAAAGATAAATGACCAAAAGTGCTATTTAACCTAACAAATATACTTCAAGATGGACCGTAAACTAAGAAACATAAAATAATCTAAAATTTTAAACTTTTCTCTGTCTATGCCTCACCACACAAAAGTTAATTATTCCTTTCTTATTCAATTCTACGAATCAAATTGTTAGGGCCAAAACCAATAATTGTTGGTCGGTGCCATAATTGGGTTTGACTCCCACTTCAACGTCTCAAGTTCGAGTCTTGAGTATGATAAAAATTCTATTGAAAAGAGAACCCACACAGACCGGCAAAACTAGGTAGTCAATCAGGTTTCTGGACAGATTAAGCACCAACATTAACTGATGGATCCTTCACACCAATAATACAAGAAATACAAAATGTAAGGGCCTTCAAGTGTCTTTGATATTGTGCTGATGTCTGTAGTTCCAGTCTCAAGATTATAGTTCTATGGAACTTTTGTGGATAAGTATAAACAAAAGTCCAATTTTATTTCTACCAAAATCAATATACATAGTATCCAATATAAAATTAAAATAAATCTATCTATCAATATACAGTGCAGGGAAAAAACGAGGAGAAAAAAATTTCAATAAAAAAAAAAACAGAAAAAGAGAAAAGAATTCTTCCTACAGCTACAAGTGAAAGATAGAAGACAAAAGTAGATACTGCTTCTAATCTTGTACATATATAAAGTTGCTATCTGAATTTCAAGTGAGGATCAAAAATTGATCTCATGGTTTTTGCTTTGTTGTATAAATATAATCTGTATGAGCTGCAAGTGTTCTTCTCATCAAACATTCTTCTTCTCCAATACCTTCACATGTTTCCTCTATGCTACTACTCATTTCCTCTTCCATAACCTTCAACCATAAATAAAAGCATATAATTAATAATTGAATAAGAAAAAATGAAAATAATTAATTGCAGCAGTTTTGAAGAGGATATGATATATCTATCTATCTATCTATCTATCTATCTATCTATCTATCTATCTATCTATCTATATATATATATATATATATATATATATATATATATATATATATATATATATATATATGAATAAAAAGAAAATAACTTTACTCACCCCATGTTGAATATTTTTGGAATTTATTTGGGAAGAAGAAGGGCCAAGCCTGGCTGCATATGTGAGAGTTAAGAAGAGGAAGAAGGTTGTGACGCAAAGGCTGACCTTACAAAAGTTTTTCATTCTTTGATTTCTAGAACATAAAACTGCCAAATAGTAGTATGGTTGCCAATTCAAGAATTGGACTCTGGAATTTATAGGCAGGGTGGATTCATTAGGGGCAATAATGTAACTTTTGTCTTTGACAAAAAATAATAATTAACTTTTAGGGTGGACCAGATTGACATGTGGTTCATTGGTGTATTATCTATTTAGCTTTTGTAGTAAATGATAGCGTGTCTTCTACAACTCTTTATAAATAGATAAAGTGATTTTACGGTGATGCTCAAATTAGATATTCTTAATGAAATTTTACGAGTCCAGTTTACATCACTAAAGGACCTCTTTAGTGATAGTCACTAAAGGGGTACATATGTAAACTACCAATTAATAAAAATATAATAATTTAATATCAACTATTATATGGTTCCGATTTATTAGGCATTAGTTTTGGAAATGCTTAATAAAAGTAACGTCCAAATTTAATTCCACAAAAAAAGGAAAAGGAGTAACTCATCCAATACACTCAAAAATGGCTACTCTAAAACCCCAACAACACAAATATATATATATATATATATATATATATATATATATATATATATATATATATATATATATATATATATAAACCTAACTAACGATGTGCGGGATTGTGGCTAGCCACTTATGTTTCTCTAGCCACAATTTCACTATGGTGTGGTTAGTGAGTCGCTAGCCACCATTTAACTATGGTGTGGTTAGAGAGTCGCTAGCACCATTCCGTGTAAAGCTTATATTCGTCCCATGATCATCAATCTTGTATTGAGCCATCAATCCGGTAAGAAGCTTGAAGGTTGTCAATATTTGAAGGAGATGTCAATCGTATCAAATATATGGGAATGATTTATATGATTGAAACTTGATTGTTGAAACGTGAATATTGAATGGAATGAGAAATAACATGAAAAAGAAAAAATGGAAGTGAAGATAGGAAGAACGCGTTGTAATTGATATTGAAGGAGAGAAGAAGAAGAAGAAGAATAAGACGTTCAGAATTTAGGGGAGAGAAAGAAAGAAAAAAGAAATGAGATTTAATAGGAATAATAAACATGATATTAATGTGGTGCCTTAAAAATAGGAAATATATTAATTGATTGTTATTAATAATTATATAATTATTAGGCATAATATTGAAGAGTACCAAAATACCCTCTATAAATAATAACCATTAGATGTATTTTAGTAAAAATCTTGAGCATCCGATGGATGAAATTAATTTAGGGACCATCACTAAACACTTTTGTACTAGATTGACATGTTGTCCATGTTGATTTCTACTTGAAAATTGTTGGTCTGGGCTTGAAACTTTTGTATGCCTCTCTGAGGTTGTTTTGTGTCTCACTTGATGCTTCAATTAAGACTAATCTCATGATATGTGAGGCTCCTGGCCAGTGTGGTATCAGAGCCACAACTAAAAGAGGGGGTGCATATGGTAAGAAATATAGTCTCAAAAGAATTTATAAATAGGAGACATCCTTCATTTTATAAATAGGTTTTGTGGAGTTGGACTAGGTCTAAACCACATTCTAAAAAGGTGAAAGTCAATGACCTTCAATATCCTTAGCACTAAGATGATGACCACAAGGAACGTTTTACACAATTTTTAAATTACAGTTAATGTAAAAGGTGGGCTAACTAAAACCCACTCAAGAAAAAAATATAAATGATTATGATAAAATCCATTAGCAAGTAAGATTATATTTATAAAAAATGGAAAAGAAATGGAAAGTTCCAGATGAAACAAGGATTAAATGCAGGCTGACATGAACATTTGTTGCAGTCAATTAAAAATTTAGTGACTCTGTTCATAGTCAATAGTTAGCAAGGTATTCTGGAAACAAGTAATCACAGAATACATTTATTTTGACAAAATCACAAACTTTTGCTGCAGCCCTGCTTTATTTTATTTAATTTTTTAATGAAAAGGTCAATAAACATAAACATTTTCACCTACGATGTACAATAACATAGAAGTTAAAAAAATCTACTTACACCAACACGGTATGCTTAATAAATTTTTAAACGGAGGTTTGGAACGGGAGGAGATGACATATTTTTCAATTTTGAATTGATGAGGCTATAAAATATTTCTAAAACATAATTGAAATATGATTAAAAATAGGTAAATTCTTCCATACCCATTCAGAGTTTGGTGGATATGATATGTTTTAGGCAAAATTAGTTTAATATTCAATTTATTTTAAAATATTTAAAAAGAAAAAATTGAGGTATCATTGAGTGATTGGATGTATATATCATACCTAACAAAACTCAATAGTATGGGAGTGTTCACGTTAAAAATATTATATTATTATCTTTCATGTTAGTTTTTTTAAAATCTCAAATATATACCGTAAAATCCTCCTTTCTCAAACCCCCTCCAAATATACCTAATACTTTCCAAACATGAATTATATTATTTAACTTCCTATTATGCTTCAATTTTATATGCACACCATGCATATCGTTTTAGTCCATTCTAGAATAACCTATATTCCTCCACTTACTTTGACGAGTCCATTGCTACTTGGTTTGGTTCAAGATCCATAATGAGAGTTGAAATATTTGCACTGTTCAATTAATAACCATATTATTTTATAAGACATGATTTTTATTTGACCCTTTGTTGGCTCAGAAGCACCTATGGAATTTAAGTTGATTTAGATATGTCAAACGATATTTTAAAGGCTCCTCATCAATTGGTCTAAAAGTTGGTTAAAGTGCAAAGATACGGCATTTGTTATGGAATGGTCCCAAAATATATTAAGAAATACGACTTTTACATATTTTTGTTGTGAATGGCATCCCCCGCTATAAAGAGAATAAGATTGCTTTCACAATATTGGTTGGCATAAGTTGTTCTCATCACAAACGAGTGTTTGTCCGAGTGGTAATTGGACTTGGATTTCACTCTAAGGTTTTCAGACTTGAATCTTGGGTGTGACAAAAGCTCTGTTAGGACGGGAGAACCACATAGACCGACAAAGTTGGGTACTCGTGGACAACTAAGTTCTCTGACATAGATTAATAATCGACAAAACAGATGGAAACAGCGCACCAATCACATGGTAACAAAAAGAAATACATAAGTGGTTCTCAAGCTCCCACCATTCCTATGTGTGGAGTTGAAGTCTCCATGATGCCACTACAATTTCACTTGGTAGACAAGGTGGCAAATTTAGAACTCTAAATTAAGGGTGCAGAATTCCTAAATAAAATTTAGTCTAAAAGTTATAGTTATCAAACTATATATATATATATATATATATAGTTAAATAAATTACATATCTCATAATTGTTCTTTATGTAATTTTATGTTTTGAAATCGTTGTATAATAAAGTCATTGTCGACACTATTGAATACATCTCTCTCAATATAAATAACAGGACAATCATTCATTCTTGTATCTCATTTGATTATGCTACAATGCTTTTCATAATATTCGTAGTTGGAAAAACTCTTTTTAGGGTTGTGACAACAAGAAAAATCAATACTGATTTCAGAACAAAGAAAATGATTCTATGAAATTAACCAAATTGTACCGGTGCAATAGTTTAGAGGTCTGGTACAAAATTCTAAACTGAGAGGGATTATAATAATATATATGAAGGTGTGCAACTAGCACTCAAACTATGAGTGCATCTGCCAGTATAGACAACTTTTCCTTGGGAGATCTCCTTGCACTCATTAAGCACAAAATAATTACCATGATTTCCTTGCGATCTAGCTAGGTCTATGCACTAATCATTTGGGTTGAGCCTCTGTTGACGTACTAACCATGATGAAATATTGCATGCTTAAAGGGGAATTACTCATACTCAAACACGAGGCAATGCTGGTGGAGAGTCGACCTCCAACGATATATAGGATTGTATATGAGCCATAAATATAAAAGGATTGATAATAATCACGGTGGTCTTTTTCCTTCATTGATGAGTGAAGGGCAATATTAGCAGCTTCAAGGAATGAAAGTGGTCCAAATGGTGGAGAGTTCCTTTCACATTGATTATATGGTGGCTGCTGGTGGGGTTAGATGGTTAAAGGTGGAAAGAGAAAGTTTAAGAAACAGCATGGCATTTGAAAATGGAAGGAGATTTTCATTTATTATGGCTACGCTTTTGTATCTCTAGTTCAATCTAACTCCATGTCGGCCTTGTATCTTCATAAATCATAACAAAAATACTACGATACATATTAGTGTTTTAAAAATAGAACCAACCGAACGATTGAACCGATTAAATCATTACCCAACACCTTTTACGGTTTAGTTATTTTAGCGGTTCAAAGCAATTTTATCTGAGTTTTAGGGGTTTTAAACAGTTGAACCATGACCTAATGATTTCACCGGTTCAATGTCTCGTTTGGTTTTCAAAACATTCATATATATAATTATAGATGCAGTTGGGGTTTGTGGAGTTTGAAAAACGATGCATGGACAATGTGTCTTAGAAACATAGTATTAAATTAACTCTCGACCAACTGTTTGTAGTCTTGTAGGACTAGAGAGATCAATACGGGAATGGATTCTCTTATGTGACATTATGGTAATGTGAAACCTCGACCATTAATTAAAAGACAAGAGAGAGAAACTTTAACACATTAAATAAGAGAAAATGGGTAATGAGTGGTTGAGATTTAACACTTAACACCCTCAAGTGAAATCTTCGATGGAGAAAATCTATTCCCGATCAATGTCTGGTTAATGTCTGGTTACTACATATTTGTTCTGTAATTAATGTCTGGTACTACATATCTGTTATGTAGCTTGCTATTTTCGGGTTGGTCCGGGACTGCAGTTGGTAGTGCTACTGCCCGGATCGGATCTCCGTGTGTTTGAACGAGAGATGAGGTACCTACAAAGACACTCTGACGTTCAAGTTAGTAAACAATCATGGAGGTTGTAGGGTGAAGGAATGCGTACCTTATGTGAATATGAGAGCCACTATTTATAGAGTTTGGGTGCTAGCTTTGAGCCATTAGATCGTTCGGGAGGATTTGAGCCGTCGAGGCTTAATGCATCGGGCCTTGGATGAGGATCCAAGGAGATGGGCTGATCTGGGCCCAAATTGCACATGGACCTCAAGGTCCAAGGTGGAGTCTTTGGGTCATGGACACAGGTCTACTGATGAATCGGATCGACCCGAGTCCAATTTGCTTAATGGGCCTCTGTTGCACCCCGAAAAATCCGGTTTGGGTTTCTCGATGTACAACGTGGAAAAAATTTGAAGCCGCCACCAATATTTTAATTTTAAGACCAAAACATTGAAAAAAGGTCTTTTGGACAAGGCGGATGGTCTTTCGAAAACTAGAGATATGGGTTCGGGGGTCGATTACGTGCGGGGAAGGTGTTAGCACCCCACGCGTCCTCTCTACTGAGAGGGAACCTTTAATTAAGTGTGTGGTTTTGAGTGTTGATTTGGAAGATACTTAAATTTGCTTCTTTATTGAAAAAGGAATGAAAAGACTTAATGAAAATTTTTATTTTTGGCGCTTGACGAGAGTTAGCCTCTCGCTCCTACGTATCTCCCAGTGCGATGGAGAATTCAAAGCTACGTAGTTCTTGTTCTTTATATTTTTTTTGAAAGTGTTACCTTTTGCCCTCTTTTTTTTTTGAAAATTTTGCTTTATGCAATGCAAGGATGTATGTAAATGATGATGATGCTCTATGTGCATGCAAGATAAATGAAAGAGTTTTTATTGGCAATGATTCAGGTTTTTTTTGGAAGATGCGGGTCGTACGTGACTTCATATGGACCTAGTAAGGGAAAGGCTACAACGGTAACTCTTTTCACCCTTTTTTTTAAAATAAAGTGGTTCATATGTCACTTCGTACGGACCGACAAAAGAAAGGCTACAACGGCAACTCTTTCTCTATTTTCTCTTTTTTTTTTTTGAAAAATCCCCTTTTCTTTTTGAAAACGTGCCTAAATTACAATGCAACACACAATTTGGTATGCCCCTTGTGTCCTACGAAGGCGGGGACCTAAGTTCTAGGACATCTCAAATGTTCCTCCCATGTGGGTTCTAGTCACTTCCTCACCAGGTTACCAGAGCTAATTCTCTCTCACAATAGCACCCACAACGATGGAACGCCATCTGGTGTGAGGCATCATGAAAGAGCATACTCTGGCCGAAATTTTCGTGAGAGTCAGAAGGACAACGGTCCAATTGCCAGTCACTACTCATTTCCACTCTCCTAAGTTTTGTCAGACCTTGGGTTTTAGGCCCCTCTCAAAGCACATAATCATAAGGGTGTGAATGTGTGTGGCGAGGACATACCACTTAAAATTACCCAACACATATTACCCCACCTGCGAAGGAAAACCCAGAACAGTCCAGACAATAACAAGCAAAAACATGTCGTCTACCCTAGGGTTCAATATCAAATAAGCTAGCCTAGGGTTTCAACAACAATCAAGTGCATCGCTTACCTCAAGAAAAGGGAGCCAAGAAGAAGGGAACATAACAAGATAGGGGGAGATGCATACAACATGATAAGAAAAGGAAACCGAAAAGGGATAGAAGCAAATAAAGTGTCCAAATCAAATCGATAGCAAATTAAACCACACATTTAATTAATTAGGCTTCGACCCACTTAAAAAGAAAATCCCGATGAAGTCGCTTGAAATTTGTTGCACCCGAAAAATCCGGTTTGGGTTTCTCGATGTACAACGTGGAAAAAATTTGAAGCCGCCACCAATATTTTAATTTTAAGACCAAAACATTGAAAAAAGGTCTTTTGGACAAGGCGGATGGTCTTTCGAAAACTAGAGATATGGGTTTGGGGTCGATTACGTGGGGAAGGTGTTAGCACTCCCACGCGTCCTCTCTTGAGAGGAACCTTTAATTAAGTGTGTGGTTTTGAGTGTTGATTTGGAAGATACTTAAATTTGCTTCTTTATTGAAAAAGGAATGAAAAGACTTAATGAAAATTTTTATTTTTGGCGCTTGACGAGAGTTAGCCTCTCGCTCCTACGTATCTCCCAGTGCGATGGAGAATTCAAAGCTACATAGTTCTTGTTCTTTATATTTTTTTTGAAAGTGTGCTTGACGGGACATGAACCCGGTCCTACGTATCCCCACTGTGATGAGGAATCAAAGCTACGTAGTTCTCGTTTGTCCTGAAAAAGGTTTTTGTTTTTAAATCTTTTTTAGAGTTTTTCGCAAAGGGGTGGAGCGTTTGCGGTGACCAAACAACAACAGTTTAGAGTGGTCACGCTACTAACTCTTTTGAAAATGAAATTATCATTAACAACCAAACGGCAACGGCGCGAGTGATGATTAATGATAATCGGTTTTTATTTTGATCATTGAAAAGGTTTTCGCAATTGAAGGGGCGTTTGTGAAGACCAAACAACAACGGTTTAGAGTGGCGCACTACTAACTCCCATGGGAATGAAATCATCACCCACAATCAAACGCAAGCAGCGGCGCGAGTGATCATCAATGACAATTAGTTTTGATTTTGATGTTTTTAAGTTTCATTTTTGAAAAGTGTTTCGTTGGTTTGATTTGGAGAAAATGTTTCGATAACTTGGAAAAGGGTTCGCAATTGGGTTGGCGTTCGCGATGACCAAACAACAACGGTTTAGAGTGGTCATACTAATGACTCTTTTGAAAATGAAATTATCATTAATAACCAAGCGGCAGCGGCGCGAGTGATCATTAATGATAATCGGTTTTGCTTTTGACTCGAGTGTTCGCGACGACCAAACAACGGCGGTTTAGAGTGGCGCACTACTAACTCTTTTGAAAATGAAATCATCATTATCAACCAAACGGCAGCGGCGCGAGTGATCAATAATGACAATTGGTTTTATTTAGGTTGGAATGTTCGTGAAGACCAAACAACAACGGTTTGGAGTTGTCCCGCTAATGACCCATTTGAAAACTAAAGTTATTACTAACGATCAAACGAGTAAAACCCGGAGGACCATTAGCAAGAAATTATATTTTTGGCGAGAGTTTGGTTATTCAAAAGGAGTGGTTTGAAGGGTATACTAGCAAAAGTGAGAATTGTAATTAGTTGCGAGGGGTTGTATCATAAAATAGGAGATGTAAAAAAACAAGCCCGGATTCGCATTTGGGTTGAGCTGCGAATGGGCCTAAGTGATGGGATGTGCGCATGAATTGTGGGGTGTTAATATTAAACGGATTAATAAAACAGAGAGGGATTACATAACCAAAAGGGAGGGGTGTAATTATTAAATTGATTAAAAAAAAAACAAACAAAAAAAAAAAGAGGGAGGAGGCGTTGAAATAGGGGTGTAAAACATAGGAATAATGGTGACAAACAAAAAAAACATGAAATTAGATATCAGATGCTAAAAAGAAAAACAAAACGCAGCAATGTAAAAAAAAGGGGAAAGTTGGGTTCTGAATACCCTAAATCGATTGAACTTTCCTGAGATGTTCCTTCCTTATCTTCCAGAGAGAGAGAGAGAGTTGGTCCACGTGAGAGAGAGCAGGAAACGAAGGAAGAGAGAGAGGTGGGAACGACGCCGCGAGGGGGAGGAAGATGTCCGTGCTCACACGCGATCGGTGGGTAGCGACGTGGCTCATGGCGGCGTTTTTGGTGACTCGTGGTGGCGGTTTTGGCGACGAGGTAGTGACGGCGTGTGGCGGTCGTTGACGGCGTGGAGCTCGCCGTAGAGAGAGAGAGAGGAACGAAGGTGATAGGCTGAGATGGCGGTGATTTGCGGTGGCTTGCGGCGGGGTAGTGACGGCGTGTGGCGGTTGTTGTGGCGTAGAGATCGCCGAGAGAAGAAAGAGAAATTTGAAATTTGTTGTTGTGTGGTAGGCAAGATGGTCTTGGTTGAAGTGAGGAATGAGTGATGTTTAGAAGATGAAGTTGTAGTGTATAAATGTTACTGGGAATGCATCTCCTCCTCAAAAACTATTTCTCTCTCAGTTTCTCCTTTTTGATCCCCACCATTCTCCCCTTTCTATCTTCTAGTGATCTTTGTGTTTGTGTTTGTGTTTTTTTGTGTGTTTATGTTGGTTCTTTGTGTTTATGTTGGTTCTTTGTGTTTTCTCCCCTCCCCTCTCTTGCTTGCTTCGTATGCTCTGTGATGTGTGTGTTCTCGCTTTTTTTTTTTGCTCTCAGTGTGTTGGTGTGTTCTCCCCCTTTTTGATTTTCGTTTTCTTTCTTCCTTCTTGCTTCCGTCACGCTTTGCTTTTTCTTCTTCTTCCGAACTCTCTATTTTGACATCATGAATAATCTTACGAGGTCTACCTCTTTTTCTTGTAGCTTGAACTTGTTGAGGAGGTCAGAATCGAAGATGAGATTGAGATTGTTGTTCATCATCTATTGTTGATCTTCGCTTCATTATTCTCGCCTAAACTTCCTTCGTTTTTGTGGCTTCTTACCCATCAAATCTAAATAAATAAATAAATAACCTAGCTAGATAGATAGATAATAATTAACCATCAAAATCAAATCTTTCATTCATTCTAGCTCAAGAAGATATTCTTTTCTTTTTTGATATGAAAAAGGATCTAAGCGAGAAAGCAAGAAGGAAGAAAAGAAAAGCGAAAATCAAAAAGGGGAGAACACACCAACACACACGGAGAGAGCAAAAAAACCGAGAACACACACATCACAGAGCATACGAAGCAAGCAAGAGAGGGGAGGGGAGAAAACACAAGAACCAACATAAACACAAAGAACCAACATAAACACACAAAAACACAAACACAAACACAAGATCACTAGAAGATAGAAAGGGGAGAATGGTGGGGATCAAAAAGGAGAAACCGAGAGAGAAATAGTTTTTGAGGAGGAGATGCATTCCCAAGAACATTTATACACTACAACTTCATCTTCTAAACATCACTCATTCCTCACTTCAACCAAGACCATCTTGCCTACCACACAACAAACTTCAAATTTCTCTCTCTCTCTCTCTCTGCGGCGATCTCTACGCCGTCAACAACCGCCACACGCCGTCACTACCCCGCCGCAAGCCACCGCAAATCACCGCCATCTCAGCCTATCACCTTCGTTCCTCTCTCTCTCTCACGGGCGAGCTCCACGCCGTCAACGACCGCCCACACGCCGTCACTACCTCGTCGCCAAAACCGCCACCACGAGTCACCAAAAACGCCGCCATGAGCCACGTCGCGCTACCCACCGATCGTGTGAGCACGGACATCTTCCTCCCCCTCTGGCGTCGTTCCCACCTCTCTCCCTTCCTTCGTTTCCTGCTCTCTCTCACGTGGACCAACTCTCTCTCTCTCTCGGAAGATAAGGAAGGAACATCTCAGGAAAGTTCAATCGATTTAGGGTATTCAGAACCCAACTTTCCCCTTTTTTTTACATTGCTGCGTTTTGTTTTTCTTTTTAGCATCTGATATCTAATTTCATGTTTTTTTTGTTTGTCACCATTATTCCTATGTTTTACACCCCTATTTCAACGCCTCCCCTCCCCTTTTTTTTTTTTTGTTTGTTTTTTTTAATCAATTTAATAATTACACCCCCCTCCCTTTTGGTTATGTAATCCCCTCTGTGTTTATTAATCCGTTTAATATTAACACCCCACAATTCATGCGCACATCCCATCACTTAGGCCCATTCGCAGCTCCAACCCAAATGCGAACTGGGCTTGTTTTTTTTTACATCTCCCTATTTTATGATACAACCCCCTGCAACTAATTACAATTCTCACTTTTGCTAGTATACCCCTTCAAACCACTCCTTTTTGAATAACCAAACTCTCGTCAAAAAATATAATTTCTTGCTAATGGTCCCTCTGGGTTTTACTCGTTTGATCGTTAGTAATAACTTTAGTTTTCAAATGGGTCATTAGCGGGACAACTCCAAACCGTTGTTGTTTGGTCTTCACGAACATTCCAACCTAAATAAAACCAATTGTCATTATTGATCACTCGCGCCGTTGCCGTTTGGTTGATAATGATGATTTCATTTTCAAAAGAGTTAGTAGTGCGGCCACTCTAAACCGCTGTTGTTTGGTCGTCGCGAACACTCGAGTCAAAAGCAAAACCGATTATCATTAATGATCACTCGCGCCGTTGCCGTTTGGTTATTAATGATAATTTCATTTTCAAAAGAGTCATTAGTATGACCACTCTAAACCGTTGTTGTTTGGTCATCGCGAACGCTCAACCCAATTGCGAACCCTTTTCCAAGTTATCGAAACATTTTCTCCAAATCAAACCAACGAAACACTTTTCAAAAATGAAACTTAAAAACATCAAAATCAAAACTAATTGTCATTGATGATCACTCGCGCCGTTGCCGTTTGATTGTGGGTGATGATTTCATTCCCATGGGAGTTAGTAGTGCGGCCACTCTAAACCGTTGTTGTTTGGTCTTCACAAATGCTCCCCTTCAATTGCGAAAACCTTTTCAATGATCAAAATAAAAACCGATTATCATTAATCATCACACGCGCGCCGTTGCCGTTTGGTTGTTAATGATAATTTCATTTTCAAAAGAGTTAGTAGCGTGACCACTCTAAAAGCTGTTGTTGTTTGGTCACCGCAAACGCTCCACCCTTTGCGAAAAACTCTAAAAAGATTTAAAAACAAAACCTTTTTCGGGACAAACGAGAACTACGTAGCTTTGATTCCTCATCACGGTGGGGATACGTGGGGACAGGGTTCATGTCCCGTCAAGCACACTTTCAAAAAAAATATAAAGAACAAGAACTATGTAGCTTTGAATTCTCCATCGCACTGGGAGATACGTAGGAGCGAGAGGCTAACTCTCGTCAAGCGCCAAAAATAAAAATTTTCATTAAGTCTTTTCATTCCTTTTTCAATAAAGAAGCAAATTTAAGTATCTTCCAAATCAACACTCAAAACCACACACTTAATTAAAGGTTCCCTCTCAGTAGAGAGGACGCGTGGGGTGCTAACACCTTCCCCGCACGTAATCGACCCCCGAACCCATATCTCTAGTTTTCGAAAGACCATCCGCCTTGTCCAAAAGACCTTTTTTCAATGTTTTGGTCTTAAAATTAAAATATTGGTGGCGGCTTCAAATTTTTTCCACGTTGTACATCGAGAAACCCAAACCGGATTTTTCGGGGTGCAACAGCCTCGTGGCCCAATCCATAACAACTGGCCCCCAAGCCGAGGCTATTCCGGAGGATAGTCTTGGCTTGAGATTGCTGCTTGGGTCAACCTCGCCGGCCGACTTGTTACCGTCACCGTCAGATATTCCAAATCAATTGACTGGCTCGTGTCGTTGTCATTGGACATTTTTGAAGATGTATGACTGTTAGTTCCTGCCCCCAGGGGGTGTTTAATAATGGTTTTTGTAGTATGTTGTTTTTTGTACCTCGTGGCATAGCTTTGCCGGGAAGGTGAATATCTCGTGAATTTTCACCTAACACACTTTTTCTTTCAAGCGGGAACGGTCGAATGAGATCTCTTGAGATATGGAGTGATGAGGGCAAGATCTTCCTGAGAAAGTGGAAGAGGGCGCTGGTTTCCACTATTTGAGGGATATGGCGATATCCCCATCAATTGTGAGGGAGAGAGTGGGATTCTTGTCCTTGTCTTTTGAAAGTTATTAAGTGATGGGATCTTTCCATCAATGGGCCAAATCTTGCTCAATTAAGGCTTTTGAATGTTGTCCTTGTCCACCAAGGAAGAGGAATCAATTTTTTCCTTCATAAATATAAGGTGAGACTCTTCACAGGCAATCTCTTGCGCTACCATCTTGTTGAAGTTGCTCCTTGCTCGGGTCGTGATATTTGTCGTCTCTCTAGAGCACACGTCGCCCTCAACAAGGTACCGGCCTTCTTTCATTCGTGTTTATATTTTTTTTTTTTTGAGATGTTTGCAACTTGTGTTGCTCGTTATTGTTCATCTTAACTCGGGCACCTTTAGACAAGTTGATAGACCTTTCGATAGGCTCCGACCTGAGCTTTTGAATCTCCTTCTTTGTAGAAGGTGATTTCATTTCGGTTACAGCCTTGCATTTGTCGGGGTTTGCCTCTATGCCGCGTTCCGTAAGGTAGAAACTGAGGAACTTTCATGCTCAGAAGCCGAAGGTACACTTCTCGGGTTTCATTTTCATGCTATTCTTTCGAACCTCAGTAAAGACTTCTTTCAAATTTTCGATGTGGTATGGATCAGATCTACTTTTGACTATCATGTCATCCAAGTAGACTTCAATCACCCGTCCTATCTGATTCTTGAACACTTTGTTCATCATTCTTTGGTAAGTGGCCTCAGCATTCTTGAGCCCGAATGGCATTACCCGATAGCAGTAACTCCCTTTATCCATGATGAACACAGTCTTCTCCTGATCAGGAGGATACATCGGGATCTGATTGTAACCTGAGTATGCGTCCATAAAAGAAAGTAAGCAAAATCCGGATGACCTATCTACTAATTTATCTATACTGGGGACGGGGAAGACATCTTTTTTTTTGACAAAAGAAGGGATTATGGAGTCTCGTTAAAACCTACTGATGGAAAACCCACCTTAGGGAAAAACCATCAAGAAGGAAATAGTACTCCCCCTACATTTTATTAAAAATATGTAAAAGGTATATTTATAATTGTTATACCCCAATTTTGTCTGTCTTCTTTTTCTTATTTTAGTCATCTTATTTAATTTATTTGAGCAAAATGTAGTCCAAAAAAGTAAAAAAAAATCAAATTTGTTTTTATTAAATTTAGGAGTGTCCAAGAGTCCAAAGTGTCCAAAAATACAAAAAAAAAAATAATACAAAAAATACAAAAAAAAATGTAAAAACGAAAATAAAAAAATAATAGATAAACAACAGCAACAATTAGTAATTTTGGGTCTGTTCTTGCTCTCTAAGACTTCTCAGTTAGCCCACATACCAGATCTGCAAAAACCCAGTCAAACCAGTCAAAACACATTAATGCTAATGACCTAATTTTTACCTATAAAATGACAGTCAATCCACAATCTAAGACACACAACAACACTGCAAGAATCACATAAACAAAGATTAGGGTTCAAAGTCAGAATCCTAATCCATTGAAATACAAGGATTAGCAGTTATCGATGATAGCGGTAACGAAGGCAGCAGATCAAGGAAACCAGTAGCAGTTGTTCTCATTTCAGTAGCAATTAGGAGCCTAACAGAAGCTAGAAAAGTGGTCTGTAGTAATATTTTTGTTTTTCTCAACTTTAGTGTGTAATAGGCTATTTCACAAAGAATGGTATATATTATTGACATGAAATCGATGATGAAATTGTATATATAAACTAAGAATGATTAGATTAAGATTGATGCTGTAAAAATAACGAAACGTTAAAAATAGTGAAATCGGTGATGTATGTATGAAATCGGTGACGAATTGCATAATCAGGTTCTTTTTCTTTTTAAAATATTGATGTTGTAAATGTAGCGCTAATATGGGCTAATATTGATGCTGCATAATAAGGTTTAAGCTTATTGCTGTGAATGGAATAAAACAAATATGTGTTGATTAAAGAGTAGGAATAACATAAGCTTAAACTGATTATGCCAATAGGAATAGTTTGAGATCTAAAACGGGGGCCCCGATCAAAGCTCTCTCTCTCTCTCTTGCTGAAAAGGTGGGTGCAGCGGAAATGTAGATGAGCGAAAGTAGGTTTAATTTTTTAAGCTTCCCTTTTACATTCTGTCCCTTTGTTTATAATTTTTAATTCTTTTTTCTTTTTTAAATCATTTTTATAATTAGACTTCAAGGTTTTAACTCACACACCCCCCCCACTCATTCACTTAAGTCCAGCGCCCACAACCAACCAACACGAACTGGGCTCTGCTAATATCATCCTCGTTTCGATAATACACCCCATTTTTTAACTTACACCCTTATTTTCCAGTTTTCACTCATTTCTCATTTTTTTTTAATTCTTTTCGAACCAAATAAATTTTCATAAACCAAAAACAACAATTAAATATTTTTCCACCCAAAAATCAAATAAAAGACTAAGTCGGTTGTACAACTGGGTTAGTCATCATTCTAGGACCAATGAGCTGTACAGTTCAGTAATCCTAAAAACTTATAAATATATAAATAAACCATTTCTCAAAAATAGGGGACTAAGTCGGTTGTACAACCGGGTTAGTCAGCGTTCTAGGACGAATGAGTTGTACAGTTCAAGAGTCCTAGAATACCTATTCTAAAATCAACCCCACACCAAACCAATTTTTCTCAAAAAACTTCGAAAAAATCATTTTCAAAAAGTAGGGGACTAAGTCGGTTGTACAACCGGGTTAGTCATCATCCTAGGACCAATGAGCTGTACAGTTCAGTAATCCTAAAAACTTGTAAAAATATAAATAAATTATTTTTCCTAAAAAAATAGGGGACTAAGTCGGTTGTACAACCGGGTTCGTCAGCGTCCTAGAACTAATGAGTTGTACAGTTCACGAGTTCTAGAATACCTACTCTAAAATCAACTCACCTCACATCAAACCAACCTCTTTCAAAAAACCCTCAAAAATATTTTCAAAAAGTAGGGGACTAAGTCGGTTGTACAATCGGGTTAATCAACGTCCTAGGAATCAGTGAGCTGTACAGTTCAAGGAATCCTAGAACCCCTACACTAAAAACACCAACCAACAAACTTTTTTCAGGAAGAACTACGTAGCTTTGATTCCTCCATTGCATCCGGAGGTTTGTAGGAGCAAGAGACCACTCTTGTCAAGCACTAAAAATTAAAAATTTAATTAAGTCTTTTTTCATTGTAAATAAGAAGGGTAAATATTAATAAAGCATAAATAATTAGACAAAGGATGTCGTGGGGTGCTAATACCTTCCCCACGCATAACGACTCCCGAATCCTAAACTCAGCCATATCTTAAAACCTAAAAGGGATTTTCCAAATTTGCCCTTAAACAAAAATTTGGTGGCGGCTTCCTATGAACCTTTCGAAGAATCCTTTTCTCGGATTTTTCGGTCGCTACAATAATCAACACACATTCGCCATTAATATCAATATAATCAATGCACATTCGCCATTTTCCATTAGATTTTTTGACAAGGACTAAATTGGACAACCATGTGGTTTACTTAATTTCTTTTACAAAATTCGCATCTTTGAGGTCTTCTACAGCCTTGTCTCCCTTCTGGACTCTTCTTTTCTCAGCCACACACTTAGCCTTCAGATCTATGGCGAGATGGTGGCACGCCACTTCAGGTGGTATCACGGGCTTGTCTGCTGCGGACCAAGCAAAGAGATCAGCATGCTGCTTCAGGCATGCAGTGAGCTTCTCCTTGACCTCCTCAGGGTGGTTAGCGCCAATCTTCACAGGCTTGGTGCGCGGGCTCATTGCCTAGCTGGACGACAACAAATTTGCCATCAGGTTCGGGCCTCTGGGTGCGCTTCCTGAGTTCCTTGGCCATGTTGTCATTCCTTTCTTCGACCCCATTTTTGGTGTCATACCGGGCATCTAAAGCTGCCAGGTTTTCTTCAGCCTTGGTGCTCTGGGCTTCTTGCCTTCTTGCCCGGCTTTCCTGCTTCATCTAACTCCTTCTGAGATTTCAGGCTCATGAGACGACATTTGTGAGCCGCCTCTAGGTCGGCTTGGAGTGTTACGACCTGGTCATCCAGGGTGTAGAACTTCATCTTTAAGTGGACTGTTAATGGCACTGCTCCAAGCCTGCCTAGTAGTGTTGGCCTCCCTATGATACACTGGTAAATAGAGTTACATGGGAGGACCAGGAAGGGTATCTTCACAGTCTGACACATCGCCTTCTCCTCATCACGATCTCCATAAGTGACCATCAGTTCAATGTATCCCATCGGTCTAGTTGCTGAGCCATTGAACCCAATCAAGTCCCTAACCCGGTACAAGGTGAGGTCTTTAGCGGAAAATTTCAACACTTTTAACAAGTCCAGGAAAATAATGTTTGCTGAACTTCCTTGATCTACAAGGATCCTTCTTACTTCCATGTTTTCCATGACAGTCAGGATCAGAAGAGGGATGTATTTGTATGGTTTTCCATCGAGTAGGTCTTGGTCCCCAAAGTCTAGGGGATGTCTGACAATCCCTTCCTTAGGCGTCGAAGTCGAGGTGACACTGATCTATTTCCATCTTCTCTTCAAGAATTTATTTGACTCGCAGCCTTCAAGCAGAGCACCACCGAGGATGACCATGGCAACAGGTCTTCCCTTGGATTTCTGGGTGTCTTCTTTCTGTGTCCTCACTATCGTCCCCTTTGGAGGTGTTATGCACCACCGCCTTACCTCTGTGGGGAGACCTGAATCTTCCTCGTGGAGATCGAGGCCATTTGCGAGCCTCGTGGCTCGTCCCCATCTTTCTTGACATACTGCGAAAGTTTTCCTGTTCGAATCAGCTCCCCAATGCCATCTTTCATGGCACGACAACCGTTGGTGGAACACCCCCTTTCCAAATACTACTAATTAGTCAATTTTAAAATCAGAGTTTTCAAAAACCTTTCAACACACCACAAAGAGAGTGCTACATTTCTTCAAAACACCTTACAATACTCCAGAATATTAATTAAAGTAAAACCCCAGTATATGATACATAACACCAACAAGTCTGAGAATAAAGTAGTACAACAGCGGAAGATAATAGCTTAACATAATAGTTCAAAACGTAATAAAATAACAACTACTAAATATTTTCCCCCCGGTGCTACGTATCAGAGCCGACTCGACCACACTAGAGAAAAGATCTCTAAACACCTTTAGTCACCGTCACCTGCAGGTTGCCGACATACGAGGCAACACGACGCAGTAGGGTGAGTCTCAATACATAGATAATAATAAATAAAACAAGAAACACAATAGATTAGATACACCAGATATACAGTCAATTCAGTACACCATCAACACAGTTACACCAATTACAATTACACCAATATACAGTTACGTCAATTATACAGTTACGTCACATATACAGTTACAACAAGTACAGTTACACCGACACACCATTAATTCATGAACACCCAATCAATCACCAGAGCATGCATGTAATGCATGAAATGCAATATGCATGTGGATCCATAACCACCTCAATAACCCCGTCGGGCAACCACCTCTTTTGGCCGTAGCCACCCACCATGTTTTGGCCGAAGCCACCCACCATGTTTTGGCCGAAGCCACCCACCATGTTTTGGCCGAAGCCATACCACCTTGTTTATATGCATATGATTTATGTGACACCATGACAAATGCATCACAACACAATAATTACATCACATCAATCATTAACCCACCTCTTTGGCCGAAACCCACATCAATTATTAACCCACCTCTTTGGCCGTAGCCCACATCAGTTATTAACCCACCTCTTTGGCCGAAGCCCACATCACCTCATCATCAACACCTCACCACCACACCTCATTTACTAAATTAAATCCCACATCAATAATTAAATCCCACCTAAGGACCAAATTGCCTCATAAGGACCTTTTTGACACACCAAAGATTAATTTAGTACTTAGGGACTATTTTGGCACTTAAGGACTATTTTGACACATTAGGATTAATTTAGCACTTAGGGACCAATATAGTATTTTTGACACTTTGGGTAACATTGACAACACCCGCACGAAGTGCTGGATTCCTACAGCAGTACTCCTACTTTGGCGAATTATTTAAAATAGCAAACGATATCGAAAATTTATAAAAGACCACTCATTGGAAAGCCCTCTGAGTGTAGTTTCTACCTATGATTTTAGTTTTTCAAAATAGGTGTCCAGTTTGTACAGTTTTTCAAAACACTACACTGAGGTACCAAAAACGGGCAGAACACTTTACCCAACTTGCAACCAAATTTTCTTTCTCATTTCTTAATGAAATTCAGTGAAATCAGTGCCTATTTCGTAGAGAATTAAGTCTATTTTTCAATGAAATAAGAATCACTCAAAACGGAGTTCAATTGAGCACACAAAACCTGCAAAAACTGAACCTACCCCCAGTTTGACTCCAGAAATTTGACCTAACTTTAGAGACTCATAACTGGAGCTACACAACTCCGAATTTAACGAAACCAGTGCCAAAACGACCGGCCTTAAGTCTATTTTCAAAAACAATTAGCCACATAATTTTTGGATCAACCAAACAGTACCAGTTTGAGAAAACCGAAACAGTGTCCAGAAAACACACAAAAACCATAACAAGTAAGACTCATCATCAACCCCCAATAAATTCAACAACACTTAAACACCATTTAATCCAACAAATACATGAGCATCAATTTAATTTCCACAACACTTAGGCATTTAATCAACATCATTAAATCAACATATTCTCATATTTCATCACATTGAAGCATTTTATCAAACACATGACATGCACATTTAATAACACATTTATTTCCAACATCAAGCATCATGGTATCACCAAATTAAATATCAATACAACAATAAACATAGAATTAACACACAACTCAAACAATCAAACAAATACTCCTAACACCTAACCTCTATGATTTCAAGGTTTATAAATTATTAGCCATGAAAGAGAGCCCCCATACCTCCAAATTGCCACCCAAGAAAACCACCTTCACCAACAACCCAAGAATCACCAACTAAAAGCTTTTTCTCCTTTACTTGAGCTTCTAACTCATCCATGGTAAAAGAAGAATGGAAAGGAATTAGTGTAGGAAACTTATACTAAATGATAGAGGAAGAAAAATGGAGTTGTTTGGTACCAAAAACACTTACCCAAAAGCAAGAAATGAATTTTTCCTTCCTCCCCTAAAGCAATCAGCTGCGTGCCTCTCACCTCCTCCCTCTCTTCTTATTTTTTCTGTTTTCTTCCTTTCTAATGGGATGGAAACCTTTACCCTAGTTTAAGTCATGAACTTGGGCCTATTTAGTGGGCTTGAGCCCCTTATTTACACCCTCTAGGTACTTTTCCACACCCTCCCAATCTAATTAAAATACTCCCCACTTAACTAAAATACCAACCATTTATTTACCACACCGCACTCCTTAATTAATTAATCACCCTATATTTATTTTAATATAGACAACTAAAAGAATTACTTAATTAATTTAGCTAAATAATCGCTTAATTAAATTAATTAAATAATCACCTAATTAAATTAGTTAAATACTCACCTAATTAATTTTGGGGTGTTACAACTCTCCCCCACTTAGAATATTTTCGTCCTCGAAAATCTAACTATCATGGACATGTAAACTTAAACACCCACTACAACAAACATTAATCCCTAGCAAACACCCTAAATGGAACTCGTACCTCTAAATGTAACCATCACTCCCCCGTAGGCTCCGAACCTCCCCGGACAAACACTTTCCCGCTATACTTCCCCTTCTTCGGCTTTGGACACTTGGTACTAATGTGCCCCACTTCCCCACAGTTGTAACAGACTACATTCTTCTTCTCACACTTAGCGCCTACATGACCTCCCTTACCACACTCGAAACACTTGTTGACCTTGCAATCTGGACTCTCATGCCCCGGCTCTCCACACTTGTGACACACAATACCCGCAACAACGTCTCCCCCACTTGGCTTCTTTCTGTGTGTCTTCTTTCTGTGTCCTCACTATCGTCCCCTTTGGAGGTGTTATGCACCACCGCCTTACCTCTGTGGGGAAACCTGAATCTGCCTCGTGGAGATCGAGGCCATATGCGAGCCTCGTGGCTCGTCCCCATCTTTCTTGACATACTGCGAAAGTTTTCCTGTTCGAATCAGCTCCTCAATGCCATCTTTCATGGCACGACAACCGTTGGTGTCATGACCATGGCTCCGGTGGTAGCGACAGTACTTCCCAGAGGGTTTCTGGCCTTCTTTCAGCACTAGGGGTTCTGGTCTTTTAATGTTCTTGAATTTTGTGTTTGCACACTCTGCGAGGATCTTAGCCTGGGAGGTATTTAGGGGGATAAGCTCATTGAAAAGGCAAAGTCGGGGTTCCCGTTGTGATCACCCCGTGTCCCTCTTAGGACGAGATTCCCTGGCTTCTATCTCTCCTTCGAGCCCATTCTTAGCCGCTGCTCGGTAGGCCAAGTTGTCTTCTTCGTAGTCCATTTAATTCTGGGATCTTCGGAGGAAATCTCCAAGGCTCTTTGGTGTGTTCAAACTGTTGTCTACTTGGAACAAACTACCCTTTTGCAGGTCGTCCTTCATCTAAAAAAGACTTTGCTTGTCTTCAATATTCCGAACATGGGAAGCCTCCAGGTTGAAGTGCTCCACATATTCTCTGAGAAACTCGTTCCCTCCTTTCCTGACGGCTCGGAGTACTTCTTCATACTTGGGCTTCACACGGGAAGCAGTTAATCGAGCTGAGAACATCTGAGCAAGTTGTCTCCACGGTGAGACTGAGTTTGGCCTCAATTCCTGGAACCATGCCAGTGCAGACTTTTCGAGTGTCCGGGGAAAGATTTTACACATGACAGGCTCTCTTGCCCCCCGGTACCTCTTCTCAAGGTAAAGTATATATGATAAAGGATCGTCTGGATCCTTCGTCCTGTCATACATGTTCAAGACGGGAGATTTCTCTAACGCCCTCGGTATTGGGTAGTCATTGATCCTTCTCGTGAAGGGGTCCTCCTGGAATGCGCCTGGGCTGTAACGAGATAACCTGTCCCCGAGATGGCGGTCTCGGTGGGCGCGATGTTCTGGGTATCTCCTCAACTTGGAACGCTGGCGATGTCGCCTAAGAGATCTATCTCGGCTTCGGGATCGATAATAGGAGTTGGATGATGCCAGCGAAGAACTTCCATCAGAGGACTCATCTGGCCAGTAAGTGCTGTCTAGAGTGGTCGAGGGAGAGTTTGGTGAAGTGGGCGATCTTCGACCTCTGTGGCGGCACGGAGGCGATCGATGGTATGATCTCCTTCGAGGTGGAGACTTATGGTGGAGTCTTCTTCTGGATGGAGACCTGTAGCGCCTCGAGCCTATAGTTCTGGAAGGGGGCGTCCTTTCACTGGGATGACGAAACTCAGGGAGGGAATTCGCTCATGCGGATACCCCTTCACTGCTGAGTAAAGAGGTCCTCTTGCTGAGCCACTTCTTGGGAGCGGTCGTTCAAGAGGCTCAGGAATTCGCTATTCACTGTTGACTAGGGCGTCGTAGTGTCTTTGCAGGTACCACCCGCGTGCGGCCAAGATTCAAGGACCTCGGTACAACCAGCGATCGAGCGGAAAGACTACATCAGCACTACATCTCTATTGCTCAGGTACAATCAGTAACCAAGCCAACAACAGTTGATCCTGGAGTTCCCATTCGATGTAAGCAGGGTTTTCTGTCAATGCTAATTGATTTGCTGCACTCAAGAATCTTGGACTTGAGGAGCAACACAGAATCGATGTAACTTGTGAGCTCTAAGTATAAGCTCAACCTGCTGTAACCATAGAGGAAGATTATCCCCATTCAATTTCTCGGATACTTGATACTGGAAGGATTTGAAAGGTTTTAGGGAAGGAAGATTTGTTGATTGTGCATAAGAATAACTTGGAATTGATGACGCCATTGATGAAATAACTGAAATTGAATCAAGATATGATTGCGACAGTAAGGAATATAGAGATGAAAGAATTGGATTTGTCGCAGATGAAAAGGCCCAATATTTTTCGAAGAACAATAGCAAAAACCCTAAATTTCAGGAAGACAAATTGAACAACAATTTCTTGATAAATGAAAATTGAAGAACAAAGGAGTAGTCGCAATGGGATTGCGATAGGAAATAGTGTAGAAAAGATTGATTTTGCTCTGGTGGTGGTGAAAATCAAGATCAACAGCCATGGTTGTGCAGGGTTTCTAGCTTAGTCTGATACCATGATTGAATTCATACTAGGCTTTGTGATATTTTTATAATGTGAAATTTCTATTCATTGAATGATTGAGAGATACAATAGGTTTATATAGAGTTTACAACATAGCTGCAGAATTTGCTATGCAGTAGCCTAACTGATGCAGGTGTTAGTTACACAACTAACAACCTGCATAACTACCTCTAAACTGAACAACTGACAGTGTGTTAGTAACAAACTATTAACAACAATGTTTAAGAGAGATCTACCAAATTAAAAGCAATTAAGTAAAAGTACTTATCCTATTATATCTATTATTTTCCAACCTTTCATGTTCAATCAACAACTTTCTGAAAGTGAAACTTTTTTCATCGTTTCTTTTATGGGGTTGTTGCTTCTATGCACGCATGTGATTTTTTTACTGGCGAGATTATATGGATAAAGTTGTACAACCAAATCATTGAGCTGGAAAACACTCTGTAATGTTGCAACACTAACCAACTGACACCTAATTTTACTAGGTTGAGTTTTGGAAGGGAAATATATATGTGTGTGTGTGTGTGTGTTTTGACAAGTGGTATTGTTTCCTATAATTTTCATTGATATTTAATTTACCTGATTGGTGGTCAAACCTGTTGTCTCTATTAACAAACCACATCAATAGCCAAATGGTGGCTAGCTTGGATGTAACCACATCATGCGGTATACTTGGTTAGACAGTTGATTATGTAAACATTTTCGCCTTAATGTCGTTGATATATATATATATATATATATATATAGTCGTTGTCCACCGCATATATGGTTTATATGCAAATATAAAAAGTCTCTAACAAGTGATATTCTTACCTCTAAATTTCACTGATAAATAATTTAACAATTCGCTGGTCATTGGTGGCCAAACCTGCTGAATATATTAACTAACCACACCCATAGCGAAATGGTGGTTAGATTGGCGTTAACCACATCATGCGTCAGAGTTGGTTAGAACTAGTTAAAGGCTTGCCAAAACGGCTAACAGTGCTATGTCTATAGCCACAATCATGCACACTGGCTATTATATATATATATATATATATATATATATATATATATATAGGAACACCTGCTTTACCGATTTAATCCAAAATCCTATAAAGGTTCAAGATGTGTGACGAGCATAGAGTCGATATCTATGTTAAAACAAATAAACAAGTGCAATTATATTAATGTCGTGAAAATATGGTCCAAAACAAAAAAAACACATATCCACAGTTTTGCTGCAAAAAACTAACTGAGTAGACTACTTCATACGCCTTTTCACAGTAGGCTTTTGTGCACTTCCATTAGCCAAAATATCTTTTTCCAATTGTGCACAGAAGATGTTTGCCTCGCCCTGGATAGCCCCCTGCAGTGAGTTGGACGGGTGGTTCATGATTCCACAACATAGTGATATGCGGTTATCATATTGTAAAGCTTTTTTTTCTTTTGGTTTAGATATTTCCCACGTCCTGAAAAACTCAAGTTCATTTTCATTGCCATTCCATTCTTTGAGAAACTCCATGGTGAAGACACCACAGCTTGCGCTATCTTGCTGGCCTGACATTTTTGGTTCATACCACGCAAAGTCTTCCCATTGATATGGGCAACGCTTGTTTATGATGTTGTATCGTTCTGCAACAAAGCTTCGTGCCTCGTTCATCAATCTATCGCCCATAGACTCGAACTCAGAAAATGTCCCACTTTTGTTCCTTATTGTGAAGTCATCATGGCTAGATAGAAATTCATACCGCCCCATCTTTAAGTTTAGCACGTATGTCACGAAGTGCTTTCTAGCAATAGCTGGCATGAGAATCTGCGATTTAGGTAAGACAACAAATTACAAAGAAATCACAGAAAATGCATTCATTGATAATTGCTAAATCAAAACTAAAGAAAACCAATGATAACTTACATTCAAGTCCTGTGATATCCAACTACTTTAAGATTTTGTCGAATATGCTGTGCTTTTTATTGAAAGAAATCACAGAAAATGCATTCATTGATAATTGCTAAATCAAAACTAAAGAAAATCAATGATAACTTACATTCAAGTCCTGTGATATCCAACTACTTTAAGATTTTGTCGAATATGCTGTGCTTTTTATTGAAAGCGTCAGCCGCCATTCGCTGGTCTCTATGGTCCACACGATTTACACATGACACTTCGCCTAAGGTCGCTATCTGTATTTGGGAATTCAGCAAGGAAATAAGTCAGCAATGTGTTAAACTATACCTCCTAATTACAGCAAACAAATAAGTCTATTTTGTCCTCAAGGCTAACTTAAGTTATTATTGTTAAAGTAAATACATGCTTGCTAAACTATACCTTATGACTACATTCTCCACTATACTGATTCAACAGATTGTTAAAAATTTGTTAACCATCCTATAAACGCATTCTAAATTCATAATATATAGACATTAGAGGAGCCAATAGTAGCTACAAACATATGTCTATAAAACAAATTCAGTAAATAGAGGTGACATACTTACTGAGGCTCTTGTTGTCAATACAAGCCTTTTCATCTTTCCCCTCTGATCGAGATTCAAGATGTTAGTCCAAGTATCTATGACAAGGCTGTCTACCCATTCACAGTCCTGCAACGTCCACAATTCCTGTCTCCTAAGGTTGAACCTTTCATCTAATTGGAACTGGTACATACTTTGGCAACTGCAATTAGGTGACCAAAGCAATCAAAATGGTTATATATATACATAAGTATTTATATATTAGAGTAAATATGTGGAGTAAGTGCTGCACGTAAAAGAACTATCTATGAATAAGCACATATGCAGCACATAATTATGGTAATGAGTCTACCCATTGAAATACGCGCATTTGGTTAACTACCTTCCAACCACATATGTAACATTATTGGATTGTTGTGCCATCACCAAAGCATTAAGGTCTATTGGTTATCTAGTAACTTTGAGTTTACATTAAGTATTACTACACTTACTATGGTTGGTCTGGTGACCAGATATATGTGACAAGGTTCTTTTCCTTCGCTAATGCTGCTGTCCGAGCAACGTGGTTATCATATGGGCTCTGCAAGTATCTCGATGGCTTTGGGATCCTCTTCCTCTTGTGGATGTACTTTTCCGGGCTGCTCACATCCTTCTTAGCTTCTTGAACATCCACCAGTACCGTCCTTAACGGTGTTGCCCTGAAATCAACAAGTTAGTTTGTTACTGTAAATAACAAACAGTCTATAAAATCAAAGTGCCAGTTAAAACCACGGTGGAAATAATTATTTCTCTGTTGTATGGACTCGCAACTTCAAGTTCGGTGAATCCCCATAGAACTCCGTCATGTTAGCTTCGACATACTCCATACTTTCTTTAATGATTGTTCTAGGACTGACAACTTGATGTTCAAAATCTTCGGCTAGATTCCTCTTAACATCCGGAGGAGTTTCGGTCAAGCTGTAAAATTTCATAGAAGTATACAACATCAAAGTTACGTGCGTCATATGGAGAAAACAAACAAGATCACCTATCATACTAACATGACCGCGAAAAGTTTCGTGTTTAGTTAAAGTGCACCTGTATAAATATCACTATAAGCAGTAAAATGGTTGCAATGTTGTCACTTACAGATTAAAACTTGGAGGTGTGTAGTCCACATTGACACGCTTGTTAACTGGAGCCTCGCATTGTTTCTCCCCCCTAGATTGATTAAATAATAAAATCACACTCAGTTATCTGTCATTTCATTTAAGTTATTAATAAGATAACTGGAGCCTCTACTAATTTATGTTGTCAATTCAAATTAAATAAATACCTTGCTTCGTCGATAGGGACGTTTGTGGCTACCTCCCGTCCGACCATAGGAGGAGTAAGACTGTAATTTAAGCTGAAATTAGATAATCACAAAATCATGTCTAATGGCATTATTAAGCCAAATCTAACAGTAATAGAGAAGCAAAAAACAACCACCCACAAGTTTAAGATTACATCATGATAGTATGAGGAAAGTAAAGTTTCGAAACTTGCGCACTTACAGATTAAAACTTGGCATGTTGTGGTCTACTTTGTCATGATTGTTCACCCGAACTCCCCGTTGTCTCCCCCTATTTGTGTCATGAATCAATATAAAGGCAGTCAGTTACGTACATTATACTAAATGATGACATACTATATTAAATTTGTACCTATCACTGTTGTCAGGCGCATTCGTGGCAGCAACTGGAGAAACATAGACTACTAGCTGTGACCCCACGTCATTTGTGTTTTCCACATCAGGTATCGACCCATTATCATCAATACTATGACCGCCGTGCCACTTCGTTGTCGGGTTTTCAGCCATTCCATGAATGCCTTGAGTACCGTCTTCTGCCAAGCCACACCCGCCCTCCCCCCCGTCTGGTGTTGGAGCATTAGCTTCTTCACCAAACGATGTTACAAAATCATTGTCATCCTCGTCTGTTTCATCGGTGCTTTCATCACCTGAATCCACCAGACCTGCCACTCTTCTTCCTTCACATCTAGTTTCCTTCGCCCTTTCATTCAAAATACCGATGCGTTCCTTGAATTGCTCAAGATGGTACTCACAAAATTTCAAGTTCAATGTGACCTGCATCAACATACATTTTTAGTATTACGTGGATACCGTCGTCATTGGAGAACACTGGTGACATATTGGACGCAGTTTGGTAGCTAACCACGGATATGCATGCTTGTGGTAAGGTGACACCAACCACGTTCAAACATTTTAGGGGTTAGGCATTTATAACCAAGCATCTTGATAACTCATATTTATATGAGTTATTTATGTCTTTATCCATGCAAATCAAGTGAGTTCTCAAGTAATATTAGTATCTTATTTCTCTAATTATTATAGTTGTAGGAAAAGAAGGGTTAGAAACTGTTTTGTATTAATTTGGCACATCTGGTGCCCTTATGAGCAATTTAATGTGTTTTGTGAGTACTGCAGTGTTAAGCGCTATAGCGTCTAACGCTATAGCGGCAAGAGGACAGGTCAGCTAAGTCTTTGAAGCAAAAGTGTATTTTTGGCGCCAAGCTCTTCACTACAAATCCCGTTTACTGTGCCCACTGTGCAGCTGACACGGCCGGATTTTAGTGGATGCTAAAGGACACATGGCATTGTGTGAGTGGGAGGCTAGCTTTAGTTGGTGAGATGGCTATATCACCTTTTTCACTAACCTTGGAAACTACAACTACTCCTTCTTCTCTCCAACAACACACATTCGAAGACATAGAGAGAGTTTAGAGAGAGAACTTGTGATAGATTTTTCTCCATTGTTAAACACTTTGAAGCTTTGATTTTATTGTAATTTTTAGTTTATTATTCTCTTCGGTGTTAACTTGACGTTATATCGTCATCTTTATGAATGAGTTGGAAGCTTCGGTGTGTATCTTTTGCCACCATTTCTTCTCACCTTGTTCTAGGTAATATGAGTGTGCTATCTTGTATTGCTTTGATGATATTGCTTGAATCTTTGTAATGAACCATTAGTATTGTATTTATAGTGTTGCATGCTTTGCGTTTCAATCTTTGTGTTATACTTCTTTCAAACTTATTTTAGGGTTGGCCACTTAAAATGAGTACATTCATGGGTTCAGACATGGTCCATGGATAGACTTCAAAGATTGATATGAATGAAAGTTTATTTAAAGACATTTAAATAGATTTTGCTCCCTCTAGACATAGAAATGCAATAGTTCATAGAGCAAAGGCTGCGGGGTCTGTATTATACAGGGGTGAGCTTATATAGAACCTAGACATAGGCATCTTGTAATGAAACCCTGGTGTGAGTGACTGAAAAGCACAAAAACATTTGCAACAGCACTTGACGCTATAGCGTGTGACGTTATAGCGCTGTACTAATTGGGAAATTACTTAATAAGAGCAATCCAACTTATTTCTCTCATATCTTGCAACCTCTCTTTTACTGTTTTCTTTAAGCAATCACTTTTCACTGATAACTTGTGACTACAAATATTTGCTACTTGTTCCACTAAGTGCTAGTATAGCTTAAACTCTAAAATTAACATCAATCCCTGTGGAGAACGATCTTTACTTACTATTCTATTACTTGTTGCGATTGTGTACACTTGCACATCACCTTTTCGCACAGCAAGTTTTTGGCGCCGTTGCCGGGGATTGCATTTAATTTTTATTGTTTAATAATTCTTGCAATCTTAGTGAGGTTTTACTTTGGTATTTGTTTCTGGTGTGATAACATGAAACGCTATAGCGTATGCCTAGAACAGAACCACCTGAATTTGAGTTTGATCCTGAACCTGAGAGAAGATTCAGAAGGTTGAGACAACAACAGAGGTTACAACAACTCAGGCCAATTATGTCTGAGCATAACACTGCAACTACAGGTAGAGGTACTCTTGGGGGAAGAACTCCTACTCACTTTGGAGGCAGAACTCCAAGAGGAGGAAGAACTCCAAGAGGTGGAAGGCAAGGTCCTTTTACCTTCACTGAACAAGATGAGGAATATTGGTACAGAGAGGGGTTTCTGAACCAAGGACCTGATCAAATGGTAAATGATAGAGACAGGCCAATGAGAGATTATGCTGCTTTTGATCCAACCTCTATGGAAACAAGCATCACCAGACCTGCTGTAGCTGCTACTCATTTTGAGTTCAAGCCAATGATGTTTCAAATGCTCCAAACCAATGGCCAATTTGGAGGTTCTACTCAAGAAGATCCCTTTGCACATTTGAGAAATTTCTTGAAAGTGTGTAGTAACTTCATCATACCTGGTGTGAGTGAGGATGCCTTTATACTCAAACTTTTTCCTTATTCTTTAAAGGACAGAGCCAAAGCTTGGTTGAATTCTTTGGAGTCTAATTCCATCACCACTTGGGAGGAAATGACAAAGAAATTTTTAGAAAAATATTTCCCTCCCAACAAGAATGCCAGGATGAGGAATGACATTACATCTCTCAAGCAAAAGGATGGTGAAACACTGCATGAAGCATGGGAAAGGTGGAAAGAACTACTGAGGAAATGTCCACACCATGGAATTCCTATAGTGATTCAAATGGAGACTTTCTACAATGGGTTGGAAGCACCAACACGGTCTATGTTAGATGCCTCATCTGGAGGTGTGATTTTAAACTCCTCCTACAATGAAGCTTGTGATCTTATAGAACGTATTGCCATAAACAGCTCTTCATGACCTACTGAAAGATTAAACCCTGCCAAACAGGTAGCAGGAGTTCATGAAGTGAGTGAAGTTTCCGGTCTCTCAGCTCAAGTGGCAACTCTCACAAATATGATCAAGGGTTTGAGTACTGCAAACGCTATAGCGTCTGACGCTATAGCACCCAAGGAATCAAGTGTGGCTGCTATTGAACAAGCTCCCCCTGGAGAAATTAGTTGTGTATATTGTGGGGGAGGACACCTTTATGAAGAATGCACCACAAATCCTGCTTCTGTGAATTATGTGGGGTACAACAAGGGCAACAACCCCTATTCTAACACCTACAACCCTGGTTGGAAGAACCACCCCAATTTCAGATGGGGGAGGTAATACTTCCAACACAAGTACTAATGCTCCAGCTATCCCCCCAGGTTTTCTAGCTCAACAGAGTCAAAGACAAAATGCTCCTGCTATGGACAACTCCATGGAATCTTTGCTGAGGTCTTTTATTAGTGATTGTAAGACAACTATGCAGACCCATGAAGCATCTATAAAGACTTTGGAGAACCAAGTTGGGCAGATTGCTTCTGCTCTCACTCAAAGGCCAAGTGGTGGACTTCCTTCCACTACTGAAACCTCAACATCTCATGCACCAGCCAAAGAACATGTGAAGGCAATAACTCTGAGAAGTGGTAGGGATGTGACTGAGGCACCCAAAAGTGCAGGGTCAGGTGTTTCTGAAAAAGAAAAGAATCCTACTGACGCTAAAGCGCCTGACGCTATAGCGGTTGATAAAACACCTGAACCTAAGCTTGTGCTTTAATATCCTACTCCACCTTATCCTCAAAGGCTAAAGAAGGCACATGAAGACAAGCAGTTTAACAAGTTTCTGGAGGTCCTAAAGCAACTGCACATAAATGTTCCTTTGGTGGAGGCTTTACAGAAAATGCCTAACTATGCCAAGTTTATGAAGGATGTTCTCACAAAAAAGAGAAGACTTGGAGAGTTTGAAACTGTGGCTATGACTGGAGAGTGTAGCATGTTGATGCAAAATAAGCTTCCAAGAAAATTAAAGGATCCTGGTAGCTTCACTATACCCTGCTCCATTGGAGATTTTTATTCAGGCCGAGCCTTATGTGACTTAGGAGCAAGTATCAACTTGATGCCTAAGTCTATTTACAAACAATTGGGTATAGGAACTGCCAGACCTACTTCTGTATCCCTTCAACTTGCTGACATGACTCTTGCCTATCCTGAGGGGATACTAGAAGATGTTTTAATAAAAGTTGACAAATTTGTTTTTCCTGTGGATTTTGTTATTTTGGACTTTGATGCAGATAAGGAGGTACCTATCATCTTAGGGAGACCATTTCTGGCTACAGGGAAGACACTTATTGATGTCCAGAAGGGAGAGCTAACCATGAGGGTTAATGACCAAGAAGTCAAGATTAATGTTCTGAATGCCTTAAAGCTCCATGAGGACAACACTGAAGAATGTTCTTTTGTTGTTTCTCTTGACCAAGTGGTTCAAAAACATTTTCAAAAGATCAATGACCACTTGGGAAAGGTTCTGAAAAACAATGAGGAATCTGAATTTATTGAAGAAGGAGAAATTCAAGAAGAAGAGTTGATTGTGAAGGAGGTTTGGGTTAGAAGATATGAGTTACTTGAACAAGAAAACTCAAACCTCAAGAAATGTGTTCCTTCCATTATTCAACCACCAATCCTGGAGCTCAAAGAGTTACCTAAGCACCTGAAATATGTTTATTTGGGGGAAAATGAGTCTCTTCCTGTAATAATCTCCTCTGGTCTCACCAAAGATCAAGAGGATGAACTCATTGCAACCCTAAAAAGACAAAAGAAGGCTATTGGGTGGCAAATGGCTGATATCCATGGGATTAGTCCAACTATCTGCATGCACATAATTTTTTTGGAAGAGAACTCTAAACACAACATTGAAGGGCAGAGAAGGCTAAACCCTATAATGAAGGAAGTGGTGAAGAAGGAAATTCTCAAATGGCTAGATGCAGGCATTGTTTATCCTATCTCTGACAGTGCATGGGTGTCACATGTGCAATGTGTTCCAAAGAAAGGTGGGGTAACAATGATCACCAATGACAAGAATGAGTTGATTCCTACAAGGACAGTAACTGGGTCGAGGATATGCATGGACTACAGGAAGCTGAACAAGTCTACAAAGAAAGATCACTTCCCTCTCCCCTTCATTGATCAAATGTTGGATAGGCTTGCAGGTAAGGAATACTATTGCTTTCTAGATGGCAACTCTGGTTAAAATCAAATAGCAATAGTTCCTGAGGATCAACACAAGACTACATTCACATGCCCCTATGGTACATTTGCATTTAGAAGAATGCCATTTGTTCTGTGAAATGCTCCTACAACCTTCCAGAGATGCATGATGTCTATCTTTTCTGATTTCATTGAAAAGTCTATGGAAGTTTTTATGGATGACTTCTCTGTGTTTGGAGAGAGTTTCCAACTGTGTCTGACTAACTTAGAAGAAATCTTGGTGAGGTGTGAAGAGACAAACCTTGTCCGTAATTGGGAAAAGTGCCACTTCATGGTGCAGGAGGGTATTGTCTTGGGAAACAGAATTTCAAAGAAGGGACTGGAGGTTGATAAAGCAAAGATTGAAGTCATTGAAATATTACCTCCTCCCACAAGTGTCAAAGGTATCAGAAGTTTTCTAGGACATGCTGGCTTTTACAGGAGGTTCATTAAAGATTTTTCAAAAATTTCCAAACCTCTGTGTCAGTTTCTTCAGCATGATACCACTTTCTACTTTGATGAGGCATGCATTGAAGCTTTCCAGAAACTAAAGAAAGCTCTGATTACTACACCTATCATTGTTACCCCTGATTGGAGTAAACCATTTGAGCTCATGTGTGATGCAAGTGACTATGCTGTTGGAGCTGTGCTAGGTCAAAGGTATGATAAAATCTTTCATTCCATATATTATGCAAGCAAAACACTTGTTGAAGCACAATTAAATTACACAGTCACTGAAAAAGAGCTATTAGCTGTGGTTTTTGCCTTTGATAAATTTAGATCATACTTGGTGGGCACAAAAGTTATTGTTTTCACTGATCATTCAGCCATCAAGTATTTGATCTCAAAAAAAGATGCAAAACCAAGGCTAATTAGATGGGTTCTCCTCCTCCAAGAATTTGATTTAGAAATTCGTGATAAAAAGGGGGTGGAAAACCAAGTTGCTGACCATTTGTCTAGAATTGAAGGAGAAAATGCAGGTGAAACATTTGGTGAAATCAAGGAGATCTTTCTTGATGAAAAGTTGTTAGCAGTAACTGTGCAAGCGTGTAACGCTATAGCGGTTGATGCTACTGCGCCTTGGTTTGCTGAGATTGTGAACAACTTGGTTAGCATAATTGTGCCTGCAGATTTGAATTACCAACAGAGGAAAAGGTTCTTCCTTACAGTGAAGGAATATTATTGGGATGAACCATACCTCTATAAAAAATGTCAAGATCAATTGTTAAGAAGGTGCCTAGCAGAAGAGGAACAACCTCAAGTACTTGAGCACTTTCATGCTTCCCCTTGTGGTGGACACCTTGGAGGAACCAGAACAGCTGCTAAGGTTCTGCAATGTGGATACTATTGGCCTACTTTGTTCAAGGATGCTCAAGAAATGGTGAAGAGGTGTGAAAAGTGCCAAACGACTAGGAATATCTCCAACAAGCATGAAATGCCTTTGACCAACATATTAGAGATTGAACTCTTTGATGTGTGGGGCATAGACTTTATGGGGCCATTTCCTCCTTCTCATGGGAATTTGTATATCTTGGTGGCAGTAGATTATGTTTCTAAGTGGGTTGAAGTCGTTGCTCTCCCCAACAATGATGCCAAGTCAGTGAGCAAGTTCCTTCAGAAAAACATCTTCACCAGATTTGGAACACCAAGAGCCATTATCAGTGATGAGGGATCTCACTTTTGCAACAAGTTGATTGAATCTCTTCTAGGGAAATATGGGGTACGACATAAAACCGCCACTGCCTACCACCCCCAATCAAATGGACAAGCTGAGTTGTCCAATAGAGAGATCAAGAGGATGCTTGAAAAGATGGTGGGACCTTCCAGGAAGGATTGGTCAGTGCACTTAGATGATGCTTTATGGGCTTACGGATGATGACCTTCAAGAGACACCTCTTGGGATGTCTCCCTACAGACTTGTGTTTGGGAAAGCTTGCCATCTCCCTGTGGAATTACAACACAAAGCTCATTGGGCCATAAAGAAGCTGAATTTTGAATATGATAAGGCTGGGAAAGCAGAATGCTACAATTAAATGAACTTGAAGAGATTAGGCACTCAGCCTATGAGAGTTCAGCTATTTACAAAGAGAAGACAAAGCAGTGGCATGACAAAAAGATCCAGAAAAGAGAGTTGATTGAAGAAGGTCAAGTGCTGCTTTTTAATTCAAGACTCAAATTATTTCCAGGAAAGCTTAAGTCAAGATGGTCTGGTCCTTTCAAATTGGTAAAAGTTTATCCCCATGGAGCTGTGGATCTGTATGATGAAGCAACCAACACCACCTTTAAGGTCAATGGCCAGAGGGTGAAGCAATACCATGGTAAACATGTGGTTAGGGACAAGACCACTATTGATCTTCAAGACCTCTAACATTAAAGAGGAAGTCTGGCTGAAGACTCTTAAAGCAAGCGCTCTTGGGAGGCAACCCAATGGTTAACTAACCAAAAAAAATTTGAGTTTAATTTTTGTTTTGTGCAGGAGTGAAAATGGGATGTTGGAAATTTTTGCTTGAGGTGTTGTGGAACATTCTAGCGCTATAGCGTTAGGTGTGTTATTGGCGGTATAGCGCTAAGGTGGAGTGTCTGGAGAATTTTTCAAAAAGAAGTTTTTAGTTGGTGACGTGGCGCGCGCGTTTCTGATACTGTTAACCGCTGCGCCCTAGCGTGCCACGTTTCACCAGCTCCCATCACTTTAAGTCACTCAACCCATCCCCAACGGTCAATTCATAACTTCTCCAAATTCCCATAACCTCCAACCCACCCACTCTCTTTCTCTCTCGCAATTTTCAACTGTTACCTTCCTCTTCTTCTTCGTCTTCTTCAACCATCCCAATTCACCCATATCTCAATTCCATCTCTGAAACCGAATCTTACATTCCTTCACAACTAGAAATCCTTAATTTTCTTTGTGATCTTCAATTGTGCAAAAATGGTGAAGAAGCAATCCATTGCAAAATCCCCTAGAAAAACCAAAGCAACTGAGCCCAGTTCTTCCAAAACCTCAGATCCTCAGAACGACCCCAAGCGCTTCTGGAGAATGAACTTCATAGCAGAAGGTTTCAAATCTGACAAGGCGCCTGACGCTTTCACGTCAACCGTTACAGCGCTAGGGTGGGCATGTTTTGTGAAGCATCGTGGTGAATACGTAGTACCTGTGGTGAGAGAGTTCTATCAAGGCATCCCACCTCCAAAGGAAGGAAAACCCCAAACCTATTCTGTGGTTAGGGGTGAGATTGTGGATTTCAGCCCTAGTGCCATTAATGAGTTTTTCAAGCTGCGGTATTCTGGAAAGGCCTTGGAGAAGAAACTCAACACCTGGAGCAGAGAGGAAATGGAGGAAGTAAGAAAGAGGATATGTTCTGAAGAATCTACCTGGGAGAAGTTTGGATCCGAGTTCAAGCTCAAAAAGTCATTTTTGGTGGATGAGGCTGCAATGTGGTTCACATTCATCAGGCACTCTCTGATGCCCACCTCACACACCACCTTTGTGGAAAAGGACAGGTTGATAGTCCTTGATGCAATCTTGGAAGGGGACAGTATTGATGTGGGGAAGATAATTGCGAGAGAAATTGAGAAGAGCAGAATCAAAACTGATGGTAATCTCTATTTTCCCTGTTTAATTACTGAACTGTGTAAATTGGCTGAAGTAGAAATAGAGATCAGAGATGAGAGAAGATCCCCTCTTGGGACAATACCTGTTGTCTTAAAGCCAAGGCAAAGAAGTGCCGCTATAGCGTCTGATGCTATAGCGTTGAGTCAACTGAAAAAGAATCAACAGGCACTCTGCAAGTTTGTGAAGGCCAAGTTTGAGTGGGAAAAGTCTGTGTTGAAGAAGTTATCAAGAGGAAAAGAGTTGATGGAGCCACCAGTGTTCCCTGAGTGGTTGATAGATGAAGAGGGTGTGCAGGAACCACCTCAACAAGATGAAAGGATCACCAAGGAGGCTACCCCTGAGGAGCCAAGAAAAAGGGCAAGAAGCCCAGTACTGAAGAAGGTGAAAAGCCCAGCACAGAAAAAGAGGAAGGTTAGTAGTGAAGAATCACTAAACACTGAAGAATTGGAGGAAATAAGTGAGGAGGATGAGGAAGAAACTAGGCAGCTAATGAAGGAGGTAAATGAGTCTGAGGAAGAGGAAGATTCTGAAGAGGAGGAGGAGTCTGGTGAAGACCACCCAGAAGGAGAGGAAGGATCTGAAAGTGAAGAGTTGGAAGAAATTCAAACTGAACAACCACCTAGCCCTACCAGACCACAGTCACCATTGCTCCCATCTCCACAAACCCACAATCAAGTCATCCCAGAAACACCACAATCTGAAAACACCATTTCCTCACTTCACCCAACATTACCCAACTCACCTCCACAAGCACAACAGACACCATTCACCCCTGCAACAACCCAAACAGAATCCCAAACACCATCTCCCATAGCTACAGAAGAACCAATTCTAGAAAAGTCACCACCACAACAACAAAAATCCCAAAGTCCTGATACTGAGGCTGCTGACGTTATAGCGTCTGACGCTATAGCGTCTGACGCTATAGCGTCTGACGCTATAGCGTCTCTCGAGCAAACCAATTCAATCAATCACGAATGCTGTGGCGATTGCGATCAAGTCTCCTAGGCTCAAACAAAGAGCAAATAGGATCCCAAAAACAAAATCTCATGTTATTGCATGTATAGAGCAAGAGGCCCAAGCCATGGCAGCTAGTCCTGAGAAAGCAATGATGGAAGGCCCAATTCCATTGGCAAGGCCAGAGCCTGTGCTAAAGGAGAAACACACTGCACAGAAGAGGCCAACCCATGCTTTAGCAAGAAGACATCTAGGAGCCAAGCTTGCAGTAATAGAAGATGTTGTTGAGGCGGAAGATGAAGAACAAGGAAAAGAAGGGAGCCAAGGACTTGAAGAAGAAGTTTCTGAGCAGGAGAAGGAAGTTGCTAGCAAGTTAGCAGATATGAGGGCTGCTAAAGGAAAGGGAAGTTCCAGTGTCAGCGCTATAGCATCTGACGCTATAACGCCTGAAGAAGGCAAGGAAGAGAAGAAGAAAAAGAAAGCCACCAAGCCGGCCCAACCAAGCCGTGTCAGCGCCAGAACAAGGTCTGGCATCATTAAGAAATAATTTTAAACCCTTCTTTTGTAGTTTAGGTAGTTTGTAGTTGAAAATAAGTTGTGAAGTGCTATAGCGTTGTTCTTGCGCTTCCACAATTGTTAAGAACTTGTTTCAAATTGTGTTTAAGTTTGTTTTTGTTTTAGTCTTGGGCCTCTCCTCAGTCCAATCCAGCAGTGAGGACACTGCTCCCTTTTATTTGGGGGGGGGGGGGAGTACCTAAAGGTTTATAAACAAAAAAAAAATTAGTAGAATTGCATGATCAATGCTTTGGTTCCAGTTTATATTTATTGAATATCTTCTGTTTGGGCTAATCTTAGTGATGATTGTGTGAGTGAGTAAAGAGTAGCCATGCTTTTAAATAATATCTATGCTTATTGTTGCTCCCACACATAAAAAAATCTCTGTGCTTAAGGAGAAACCTAGTTAGCCTAGGACTATCTGATGCTTAGGCTAGTCTTGGTTAACCAAGGTGAGATCAAAGCTTGACTAAAAACTTGAAGAGCTTTTGAAGCAAAGTTTGGGGGTGCTCGGGCTATATAAAGGTTAGGTACAAAGGTCTTAGGGTGGTCAGTGACTCAGAAAGTCAATGTAAATTCTCTATGTTGTATATATTTTGTAAAGCTGTAGCTACCCGAAACAAAAGCTGGGCTGTTCCAAAGGCAAAAAGGCAAAGCCTCAAAAAAAAAGTTGAATAATTGCTAAGGAGCCCAGTAATGAGGGGGCTACAGCTAGTAAATCTGTTTGCCACAATCCAACGCTATAGCGTCGCTGTTAGTTTCAATAAATAGGAACACTGACCATAGACCTGAAATGCCTAGTTAAACCCTTTGTCATGCCTGAAATTCCCCAACCAGTGTGGAATTGTTAGTCTAGTCTTTGTTTTGAAAAAGTTCTTGATTTCACCAAAAGAAGGCCACTCTTTCCAAGGCTAAAGAGAAATCCAAATCTAGCTAGGAATTGAGATGAGTCAGAGATCACACACACACACACTAATGAGCAGTAATAAGCTTAGAAGTTATTGAAATGCATTGGTGTGTAGGTGTGAGTGTGAATATGAAAGGTTAGCCCCTTGAGAATGTGTTTGACCAAATGTTCATTGGAAATGCAGAATTGATCATGTGATGTGTGTTGTACATATATGTTTGTAGTTTTGTCTTAGTTAAGTGTTATTACTTGAGGACAAACAATGGTTTAAGTTTGGGGGTGTGATAACTCATATTTATATGAGTTATTTATGCCTTTATCCATGTAAATCAAGTGAGTTCTCAAGTAATATTAGTATCTTATTTCTCTAATTATTATAGTTGTAGGAAAAGAATGGTTAGAAACTGTTTTGTATTAATTTGGCACATTTGGTGCCCTTATGAGCAATTTATTGTGTTTTGTGAGTGCTGCAGTGTTAAGCGCTATAGTGTCTAACGCTATAGCGGCAAGAGGGCAGGACAGCTAAGTCTTTGAAGCAAAAGTGTATTTTTGGCGCCAAGCTCTTCACTCCATATCTCGTTTACTGTGCCCACTGTGCAGCTGACATGGCCGGATTTTAGTGGATGCTAAAGGACACATGGCATTGTGTGAGTGGGAGGATAGCTTTAGTTGGTGAGATGGTTATATCACCTTTTTCACTAACCTTGGAAACTACAACTACTCCTTCTTCTCTCCAACAACACACATTCGAAGACATAAAGAGAGTTTAGAGAGAGAACTTGTGATAGATTTTTCTCCATTGTTAAATACTTTGAAGCTTTGTTTTTATTGTAATTTTTAGTTTATTATTCTCTTCGGTGTTAACTTGACGTTATAGCGTCATCTTTGTGAATGAGTTGGAAGCTTCGGTGTGTATCTTTTGCCACCATTTCTTCTCACCTTGTTCTAGGTAATATGAGTGTGCTATCTTGTATTGCTTTGATGATGCTAAACATGAGCTAAACACCTTGAGTTGGATTGCTTGAATCTTTGTAATGAACCATTAGTATTGTATTTATAGTGTTGCACGCTTTGCGTTTCAATCTTTGTGTTATACTTCTTTCAAACTTATTTTAGGGTTGGCCACTTAAAATGAGTACATTCATGGGTTCAGACATGGTCCATGGATAGACTTCAAAGATTGATATGAATGAAAGTTTATTTAAAGACATTTAAATAGATTTTGCTCCCTCTAGACATAGAAATGCAATAGTTCATAGAGCAAAGGCTGTGGGGTCTGTATTATACAGGGGTGAGCTTATTTAGAACCTAGACATAGGCATCTTGTAATGAAACCCTGGCGTGAGTGACTAAAAAGCACAAAAACATTTGCAACAGCGCTTGACTCTATAGCGTGTGACGTTATAGCGCTGTACTAATTGGGAAATTACTTAGTAAGAGCAATCCAACTTATTTTTCTCACATCTTGCAACCTCTCTTTTACCGTTTTCTTTAAGCAATCACTTTTCACTGATAACTTGTGACTACAAATATTTGCTACTTGTTCCACTAAGTGCTAGTATAGCTTAAACTCTAAAATTAACATCAATCCCTGTGGAGAACGATCTTTACTTACTACTCTAATACTTGTTGCGATTGTGTACACTTGCACATCACCTTTTCGCACAACACATCTTAAGGTTTCTGATTGGTTTATAGCCCATAGTTTTAAATACTCAAATGTAGTGTAGTGTAGTGTAGAAACGAGCAGCTTCGATTGAATGTAAAGAATCTAAAATGAACTTTTTAGCTCGTGGAAATACTTAATGCTTGTACAGTTCTATCAATGAATTTACACAATTGGGGGAAAATTGGCAGTGGCATATATCATCATCTCATGGTCATTTTCATATTTAATAAAACAAACACAAAGCAAAAAAGTGCAACACAATTGGGCTGGCTGTAACCATATTCCCCGGACCACATTTCAAAAGACCCATCATCACGTGCACATGAAAGTGATCATCGACAAACAAAGAAACACACAAAACACCTATAATATGTGTATATACGAATCTAAAGAATTAATTTCTGCAAAAGTAACTGTGACCAAACAGGGTCAAGAACAGACGACAGAGGAAACGGAGAGTGGATAGAGATAGGTATTTATAACAGTTTTTAGTTTCTGGTTTGTTTATAGCCCGTACATAAAAACAGTTTTTAGTGTGAGATATATGGATACCTTTGAAGTTGCACACGTTTTGGGATCGAACGGTATGAGTGAGATAGAAGAACCGGGATTTGTTAACGGCCTTAGTTCATATCCAATCGTTATCCCCCGACCAAAACCACAGAGTCTGTGCACCTCTTCCAAATTTTTTAACTCCCTCATGGTGTCCCAATTTTTCAAGGTTCGAGGAGTGCATGAACCTCTAGAATAGGGACTATTTGGACCCAATCTCTCTAAGTAGTATTTGAAACATTTTCAATAAACAATACGTAAATAGCAATAAGCATATTGGTAAACAACTAGCAAGAAAGAGGAAACAATGAATACACAATACTCAATTAACTAACCATGAAGAAGTGGAGGTCGGATTTAGGATATTTGTACCCCTTTGTGCCGCTCCGTAGGTGGTCAAAAACATAGCTCGACCATTGGTATTTTGACACCATACTAAGGTCTTTGACTACGTCGGCGTATTTCAAAGACACGCCCTCAATGTGATCTGGACATAGCAGACAACCTAATAAGTATAGGAGTACACCCTTGCACCAGGACTGGTCGCTTTGCACCGTTGATATAGCAGCCTCAAGTTTTTTCTCAGAAAAACGATCGATATTTGGGACTTCAGTTTCTAGCCTGTAGCGACCGAAAAATCCGGGAAAGGATTCTTCGACGTTCGAAAGGAAGCCGCCACCAAATTTTAGTTTAAGGGCAAATTCGGAAAATCCCTTTATGTTTAGGACAAGGCAGGTTTAGGGTTCGGGAGTCGTTATGTGTGGGGAATGTATTAGCACCCCACGACATCCTTGGTCTAATTAATTAGGATTTATTAATAATTACCCTTTTATTTATAGAGGAAAAGACTTATTAAATTTTTAGTTTTTAGTGCTTGACAAGAGTGGACTCTTGCTCCTACGTACCTCCAGATGCAATGTAGGAATCAAAGCTACGTAGTTCTTCCTGAAAATGGTTTGTGGGTTGGTGTTTTTTAGTGTAGGGGTCCTGGGATTCCTTGAACTGTACAACCCACTGATTCCTAAGACGCTGACTAACCCGATTGTACAACCGACTTAGTCCCCTACTTTTTGAAAATGATTTTCGAATTTTTGAAAGGAGTTGTGAGATGAGTTGATTTTAGAATAGGTATTATAGAACTCTGAACTGCATAACTCATTAGTTCTAGAAACGACTAACTTAGGTTGTACAACCGACTTAGCCGCTTATTTTTAGGAAAAGCAGTTTATTCAGTATTTGTTAGGTTTTCGTGGTTCTTTGAATCAGATCTGACTCATTGGCCTAAAATAATGACTAACTTGGTTGTGTACAACCGACTTAGCCGTTTATTTGATTTCGAGAGAAAAATTATTTATGTTTGAGTTGGAAAAGAATCAAAAAGAGAAACAGGGGGTGCAGATTGTAAATTTGGGTTTTATTAATAGCAGGTGTTGTATAATTAATTGGAGGTGCAAAAACGAAAGCCTGGGATTCGCATGGGAGGCCCGAAGATGCTGGCGGGCTTAAGTGAGAGAGAGGGTGCATGCGTGAATAAGAGGGGTGTAACTAATAACTGAATATAAAAACGAAAAATAAAAGAGCAATTGTATAACCCTAAGCCCAAACGAGAACCCTAATTTCCCAAACCCTTCCCACTTCTTTGCACATGCGCGGCCGCGGATGAGAGAGAGAGAGTTTTACTCCGCGAATTTTCCGCCGTTTCACGGTGAGCTCGTCGGTTTTCTCGGGAGTGAGAGAGCGAGGCAGTGAGAGGGGAGAAAAGGAGCGGTCTCGATGGTGGGTGATGATGGAGGTGGGCGGCGGACGCCACTCTCGGCCGCGAGGGTGCGGTTGAGGATGATAATTTCTAATGAGTTCGTTTTCCTCCCGTTTTTCACTCTGTCCTTCAACCTTCGTTCTCCTCTTCTCCTATTTTTTTTTTTTTTCTTGGTCTTTGAAAAAAGGTTGTTGTTTTTTCCGGGATTTGTGTTTTTCTGGGCGAGGTGGCGGTTTGTGTGGTGGCTTCTTTGGTTTGAAGGAATGTTCTGGTGGTGGCTTGTTGGTCTTGAAGGAAGGTTCGGTTCTTGGGGAGATAGAGGCAGTGGGTGTTGGTGAGGCTCACAAATGGTGGTGAGGTTTGGAGGGTAGCTGATGATGTTCTTGATTACATTTTGATTTCAATGCTATCCTAATATTCTTACTGTTATCATTCCCGATCCGAGATTTTAATTTCTCCGTAATGTTAATGTATCTCGTATTCATACTTGTAATGAACTAATATAATTCAACAATCACGAGAGATTGCTTAGTTTTCAAAGATCATTGTCGCCACACAAGTCCTCGTTATTACCACGTTTTTCTCTTTATTCTCACTTTGGTTATGTACATATATTGCTAAATGATGCTTTACCAGATGATGGCAAAAATCCAAAACATGTTTGAGTCTATACTAACGAGTTAAGAGAGAAACATAACTAGAGTATGTATTTATTGTTATAAAAAAAAGTGACCAAGCTAGGTTCCAGATTAGCTTTCCTTCACTGTAGAAAGCTTGTTCTCTTGGTCTACTCCTTTAATCCATCCGCGCTTATCCGGTTGCTCACGCTTCGTTCTTTAGATCTCAAAAGGTTTTGAATCAGAGCCATGGATTAGGGTTTCGATGTGAAACTCTAATCCTATTTTGGGTGATTTTAGCGGTAGTTTTCGCGCTTGGTTTTCGTGTGTTAAGGCTCTAGGTTAACCGTTTATTTATAGGTAGAAATTAGGTTTAGCATTAATTGCCATTTGATGCTTTTTTGATCAAGCTTGCAGATCTGCTGAGCAGTCTTGGAGAGCAAGAACATACCCCAGAGATTACTGATGCTGCTCCTATTTTCTATTTTTTGCATTATTTCGGATTTTGTACTTTTTGTATTTTTGATATTATCATTTTTTGCATTTTTGGACACTTTGGACAATTAGACACTTTTTAAAAATGTAAATAAAAATTAAACAGAATTTTTTTTTAATATTTTTTGACTATGTATATATGTATATGCTTAAAATGAGGATAGAATAATAAGATAGAAAAGAAGTCGGAATGATGAGCCAAAGTGCGAGAAAACAACTCGAATAAACCCATTTGCAAGGAAACGACTCGGATAAACCTAATTAAGTTCGACTACGCCTAAATACGAAAATTCAACTAAAGAAAGTGCGAAAAGATCGATCATTCGCGCGCATTCTCAATTTAAACAACGGCATTTTGACTTAGTTGAACAGGTTAGTTGATAGTGGCTTAGGTTAGTAAATGAGACACTTTTTAATAATTCTCGCAATTGCGCGACTTCAGAACAAATAAACGACTAAAACCAGAAAAAGTATACGGACAAAATTGGGGTATAACATAGCCAAGCTTACTACACAACTTCACAATCGAACCCTTATTGCACTTGCATTGTAATGGTTTGACGGGTTTCCCATCGTTGGGAAGACAATAAACCCGTTGCACGTCTTCCAACACTATTGGTAGTGCTTCATATTTGCTCAGACGCAGTTGACTTTGTTCGGGTTCAAAGTTTTCGGACACCCATTTTACGAACTCCCCGGGAATCCGGATCCATTTGGATATAAGCATCAGGGATCCAAACCCGGTTGACTGCAGCATTTCTTTCCGAGGTCCTTCAATTCCATTCAGCATTTCGAAAACCTTCTTTGGTTTACACTTATGTCTAAACCTTGGAGCATTAGCCTTCTCATCAATCCCACGCTCCTTTTTCTTTCCTATAGCCATCACCAAGAAAATAAGATGAACCAGAGTACACATTAAAAACAGGATTTCAGATGTTTTTTATTCAATTGTATGTAATATGTAACAAGATTGGTTATCTTCGAAGTCAGCTAAATTCATCAAGAAAATCAAGTCATCTTCGGAGCCAATTTCTACTCAAACATCACATAGAGCCATACAAGCTACATAAAATTTCCGATTGATTTCAGTTCTAAATAAAAGCTAAATAATACAGGCTATACAAGCTATCCAAAACAGACATAATAACTGCTAACCATAATAAGGATAAAGGTTGGCTATTCTCTGTCTAGCCATAACAAGGATAAAGGTTGGCTATTCCCTGTCTAGCCATAACAAGGATAAAGGTTGGCTATTCTTTGTCTAGCCATAAAAGAAACATAGCCAAAAAGAACAGACTAACCAATAGACACTATAGTCAGACGGAAACAGTAAGCAATTCAAGAGTTTAAACATACCAAAAAAATTGTCTCGGGTCTTCAGAAAATCAAAAAATCAAAAAATCAAAAAAGCACCTGCATGAATGTAAAGTTTATTGTGAAATCAGAAAATCAGAATCTAGTGTCCCTTTGGTTTAGTGAAATCATAATCAAATGTCCCTTTGGTTTAGTGAAATTCCCTTTTCGTCGCTCCTTTTAGTAGAAGATGGTCCTTCTTCTTCGTTTCTTCTGCGTTGTAGCCGTTTATTCTTCTTCACTCGTTCACTCGTTTCTTCTTCGTTTCCTCTTCGTTTCTCTTTGTTTCTTCTTCTTCGTTTGGGTTTCTGGGTTTCTGAGCGACTTCGTTTCTTCTTCTTCGTTTGCGTTGAAATCTCCGTCGTCTTCAACCTTGTGTTTCTGGGTTTCTGAGCGATTTCGGTTTCTGGCAATGGGTTTTCTGGGTTTCTTTACGTTTCCGTTTCTTTTGTTTTTGAAACGTTTAAGGGTTTCTTTTGATTCTGTTTCCTCTTTCTTTTTTTTGGGGCGCTCATTAAGCACTTTTTTTTAATTGAATTCCATAGTTAATGCCTAATAATTAGGAAATCAGAAATTTGCTGAATTTGTAAAATTACATTTTTATTGATTTGTAGTTGACCAATCTACCCTTTTAGTGATGGTAACTAAAGGGTCTATGTAGTGACATCAACTATACTCTGATATATAAGTGCAATGTTCATACACATCTGTACAATACTTGTACCACCATTAACTAGAAATTGTACCACCATTAATTAGCAATGATTTTTGTACAGACGCCACCAGAGGACCCATCGTCACAGCTAATCGAAAGGTTAGTTCTTAAACAAAAAGCATATGCTGCTGAAATGTTTTTCCAATGAGTATAAGAAAACCCATTTTAGCCAATGAGTATAAGAAAACCCACTTTAGCCAGATGAATATAAGAAGTCAATTATCTATGCAGTATAGGAAAATCCATTTTAGTCGTATGTTCAATCAATTTTTTTAAAAGAACTTCGTACTAATTACATTTAAAGAAGTTCAATAAAATCCGTAATTACATTTGAAGAAATACAACAGTAGTTAAGTGTTATTGAACGAATTAAAAAATACCAGTTAAGTGTTGTTGAACGAATTAACAAATGGATGAAACCAAACACAAAGTTGTTTAATCACATATGTTTGTTTTAAGCAAATGGAAAAAAGGAAATACTAACTTTCTATGTTCGGTATAAAGTTCTCGCTTATATACGTACGTCGATGAAAATCTTTTTGAGGAGATATAAGATAATAATACAAAGGCAAGTGATTGCTATATTTTACATATATTTTATTCTAAATACATATTAAATATATAACATATACAATATACAACATTTTTACATCAATTGGAATTAGTAATTTATTAAATTAGTAAAAATATTTATTTAAATTTCTATACAAAAAATTGGAAACTAAAACAATCTATTAGGAAAATGTTTAGCTGAATTATCAATAAAAATTATAGTCATTCAACCCATTATATTATATAGTTATGTGAAACAAAGTAAAAATTAAGTGCTGTTGAGGAAGTAACCAACTGAAAGTCTAAATAACATAGCATCATGAATATTTCATGAATAATAAAACAAACACATAGCATAAAATTCTCGCTCATATATGTCCACAAAAATCTTATGAGAAGATCAGAGGATAATATATAGCATAAAATTATCGCTCATATATGTCCATGAAAATCTTATGAGCAGATGAAACAATAATACACAAACAAGTTAATTGTCACCACATTTGAGTTGCATGTTCTTGAAGAACTAAAACTAATAGTTTTCAAGAAAGTTATATATAACAATTGATCGACAATCGTTATATAAATAATTATTTAAAAAAGAATAAAAATTATTAATTTTTTGACAAGACGAATCAAAAATTATTTAAAAAGTGTAGTTTTGGATAATCATACATTAATATTTTGACCGTGGATTAGAGAAAATTCCGACTAATATCCACAAATTTTTTAACAAGTAATTCTTTAACCAAAATATGGATATCATTGTGGGAACTGAGAATAGATGTTTATAAAAACTTGTTGAATATAACTAAAAAAAATCACAAATGAATACATTATTTAGTTGCTGGTGCAACTCGACCAAAGATAGATTCTCATTCATGAATAGAAAATCCTTAATGGAGCCATGTTGTAGTTAACAAGTACATAAAAAAAGTTGTGAATTCTTCACTTAAATGCGACTAAGACTGTGTCTACCCATTGAAATGGCCACAATTCATAGAAGTAATTTCATTTCATTCCGGTGGGAAACTTTTAGCACTTGAAATTCAAAAATTGTAATTAATTTGACTGGTTGGGAAAATGTTTAATTGTGAATTAGAATGCCACAAATTATTTTAATATCTATTAGATGAATTTCAGTATTTGCATAATTTAAATATTTGAATTCAATTTGTTATTTTAATCTAAATTTTTTTCGTACAACAAGTGAACAAACCGCATTTGAATGATCCGTCGATAATATTTGAATTCAAATAGCTGGCACACAAGCAACAGGACCCTATCAGAATTTTCCATTTTGGACCATGTTGTTCTTGGGGGACCAGAAATAATGAATTAATTAGCAAATGCATGAGAAAATGACATGTGTCATATCACTTATTGAGATGCATTTTCAATTGTTTTAGATATAGATGCGATTAAGAATGTGTCTACCCATTGAAATAGCCACAATTTATAGAAGTAATTTCATTTCATTCCAGTGGGAAACCTTTGCACGCTACAATCTGTAGTGTGTGCAATTTTGTGAGGAGAATTTCAACACATCTACCTCACGAGTGTTTGTAGGCTCGTTGTTTTCATCTGTGGACTAGCAACTTGGTTAGAGGATACCTCTGAGGTTACTGGTCTTGCACACTTGCATTAGCGATCAGCGATGGGCGTTTGTTGGTGTTGGTGTATCCTGATGGCATATTGCTCGTGAAGCAGTCTTTTTACGTGAGTATATACCAGAACTACATCAGTGGTATGAGCTAGTCCCGACGTAGGATGCTCGTTAGATGTATTCGTATTTTAACTTGCAACTTTTAGGAAAACATAATTAACTTTAGAACGACATTTATGAAATATTTAAATGTATTTTTAATGTTATTCTATCATCACATTTCAAATATGTTGCATTACTCTCATTGAGGTTCAAAATAAGTTTTAAAAAGATTACAAAAGTACCCATGTTTTCAGAAAGGCAAGAAGAGTATTTTCTCAAATCGTTCTGCATTTAGAGAAATAGAGTCTTAAATGGCGCTAAAAAAAATGGGCGTTACAGAAAGGAACTTGTAGCACTATCGCATCATTGTGTAACTCAAAGTTATGATCATGTACCTACATTTCCACGAACTTTGAGACTGGTAGAGCACAATTTCTATAACTAGTAGGTGACAACCTCACCAACCAAACCCCTTACTTACCACTTTTGCATCCGTGTCAAACCTTTATTCCTTTTCCCCCCGAAAAAAATTCATTACATAGGTTTGATATTCTTCATTTTCATCTCAATCCTATAAATCCTATTTGTGGTTTAGTCGACTACAAGGTCAGAAGAACTTTTCTTCCCACCACCTACCTTCTTGCTCATGGCCACCTAGTTTCCTACGCTTTTCTCCTTACAATGTCTTGCTCTGGTTTAATGATACCACTGCCCTTGGTGGGACAGCATAGAGAGAGGAAGAGAAAGTGGAAGTCGTAGTTGTAAAAGTGGGAACACTAGGATAGAGGGTTGAACAAATAGGGTGACCCATTCTAGGACCCTACCCAAATAGAGGTCCAAATATTTTCTTTTGGTCGACAAAGTAATTTCCACCCCCACACTCATTGGAAACCTCATCAACATCCAAGTAGGAGAAAGGTAGGTAAAGGGTCCCCAAATGAATTGATTAGGATGCCAAAGGAGTTAAAATTAAGACTCACAACACCATTGTGGCCTATCACTAAATCCACTCTTGATTGTCCAATATTAACCCCCGTGTTAGTCTCCTTGCTTTGTTTCCCTAAACCCTAGTGAGTCCAATGTTGACATCATAGAGACAGGTCTCAAAACCCATAGGTCTTTCACCAATGAGGGAAAACAAAAGAGGCAAACAACAACTTTAATTGTATGAAGTAGAAGATCATTGATGTTCCCATATATCTCCTTCTCGCTAACCGAACAACAATATAGATCATTTTTATCTAAAGCAAACTTTCCTATGATTCACTCTACCACCTCCCCAGTGCACTATATATGATTTTAAGAAGAAGACTTCTAGGTTGGCAGCATAAGTATATTAGTTTGGGTTGATGAGTAGTTGTTTAACGATGTCCTTAGTAGTATACCTATGTTCTACCTAACTTTAGAGAATATGTCGGTTAATGTTTGGATGGAGCTTGTTAAATTGCAGAGGGATTTTCGGTGGGGAGGTCACTGGGGAAAAAAATTACATGGGTCAGGTGGTAAGATGTTTGTAAGCCAAAGAGTGATAATGGCTTAGGTGTCAGGGACCTACGGGTTGTAAATGTTATCCTATTAGGAAAACTGAGGTGGAGGCTTCTCATAGAATATAACGCCTTATAGGGGTTCTCTCCAAATATGGTGGGAACGTAGGCTCTACGTCTTATTTTCTCCAGCCGAGTTTCCCACCTTCTTCTTCACTTTGGTGAATGATATTCCACTCAGATGGGTGATATGCCACTCAGGTGTAGGTTCCCAAGGCTTTTTACAATGGAATTACACACAAATGCATTAGTAGGTTCTTGTAGTTCTTGGTCTAGTGGGTGTTGGGTTTTGGATATTCCTTGGAGGTGGAAGTTGTTTTCTTGGGAGGACCTCTTACTTGTGGAGCTCCTCACATCCTTGGGATCTGTTTCTCTAACAATGATGCCTGATAGATGGATTTGGCCTAAGCATTCCTTTGGTTTGTTCTCTCTGTCTCCGCAGAATATCATCTTCTTGTTGAGCCCACATCCAGTGTTAAGAGACTTTCAGATCAGGTGATTGACATTCTAAACAAGGTTTGGAAGAGTTTCACTCCTTCTACAGTGGTCGTCTCATGGCTACTCCTGTTGGATTGAGTGCCGACTCGCATAACTTGTATAGTAGAGAGGTCATCTCAGATTATGCAACGACTCCATGTTCTTTCTGTGGTACTCCCAAGAGTCCACCTTACATATTTTCTATGGATTTGCCTTCTCTTCCCATATATGGTTTCTATTGTCAGCTGGTTGGGTATTGACTCTGTGATTCCTCAAGATACTATGTTTTTGTGTTGCCAATTTACTCATGTGCGAGGACCAACTAGGTGCAAACGAGGGTTGACTTTTATATGGAACACAGTTCTATGAGTCATCTAGGATGTGAGAAACCGACACATCTTCTCTCGAGAAGCTCCTGAATTCTGATGATCTATTGATCACATTATATCTCTTTCTTGGAAATTGTTTCTAGATAGAAGTTCATCTCCACATTGTTTGTTCTATTAATGGTCGGCTGATACTGTTGACTATATTTCTAGGAGATACTTATATTGTGTGAGTCATTTACCTTATATTGTTTGATACTCTACTTTTGGGGGTAAGTATCCCCTGTACACATATTTATGTTTACCTATATATAAATATATGTTTTCTATTAAAAAAAAAGTCTTCCACCCAAAACACAAACCGACCACCATTGTATGCTAATGATGAGACATACATTTTCCATCGAAAAGCCATAACATCCAATGTCGGTAACACTTGACCATCATACCGAGTATTATTCTCTACAACCTTCTTATAAAAGAGACATTGAACTTTAATGGTCGAGCAACCCTGTATATGTACCATGAGCACCATATGAATTGTTGGCTAGATAATGACATGACCAACATACCACTACAAAAATTGGGCTAAATAGCGACCCACAATTCGCGGCGGGTGTTACAACCGCCGTCGGTCATTTTCACTCGCGGCAGTTCCTTGCAACCGCCGTCGCTCATCTACACCGGCGACGGTTAACAATTGTCTCGCGGCGGTTCCAATTTTAAAGAAAAAATAAAGCAGTAGCGTTTCATTCCTCTTTCTTCTCTCTCGCAACCCACTCCTCTCTCTCTCTCTCGCAACTTCTCTCTCGCAACCCTAAACCCACTCCCCTCTCTTCTCTCTCGCAACTTCTCTCTGCAACCCTAAAATAAAGCAAGCGCGTTTCATTCCAATTCTCACTTCTCTCTGCAACCCTAAACCCACTCCCTCTCTCTCGCAACTTCGTCATTTTCACAACGCCAGAGGATCCTCATCCTCTTTCTACTTTCTATCTCCGTCTTTGCTCCTCTCATTTTCCTCTCATAGACTCAATCTCCTCACTCTCCTAGGTACGCACTAATACTTTCTCTTTTCAATTCTTTGTGACTTCATTATAGCTTCTTCGCTTTTGATTCATTTTCGTGCATTTCTTTTAACGTTGTTTCAGGAAGAAGAGATTTCCTTGAAGACTTGTATCGTGTTGTAAGAATTTTCCTTCTCATGCCTAAACAATTTTGTTTGTTTGTTTGTTGAAATACGATTCTCCTTCACCACCTGATATATAGGGTCTTGGCAACAGAATTTTAGTTAAACCCATCATCTCTGGCTGTCGCTCCTCCTCCACCCATCTCTGGTTTGCGTTTGGACCTTGCAGGTACCCTTTCTTTGCGTTCTTGTTTGCTTCGTTCTAATTTGAGTTTATCTTTAAAGTTAGCTTTTGAAGCATAATGATGTTGTGGTAGTAGAAGATTTGGGAATTGAAGATAGTAACTCTATTTAAACTATCACTTTATGTTGGGTGTTGATTTTGATTAGCGATTATGTTATGCTAGGTGTTGGTGTAGAATTCCAATTAGTGGTTAAGTAACTTAAGTTATGTAATGTGTTGATTTTGAATGTTAGTGACAATTGATGAAGAATGAATTATGATTATTAAGTATGGTTATATGACTACCCCTTTAATTTTGTGTATTTTTAATTTTTGAGTATTTATGTATACTAACTAGAAGTTATACATATCGCCTTCTAGTGTTCACAATATTGACTATCCCGCTATCTATACCACTTTTACGGTTTTGTGGTCCACCGCTCCGATCGCTTTCAGATAGTAACTAATAGTCTAACACTATAGTAATTTGAATGTAACATAAGCTAGGACAAGCTCATTAAAGAAAGGGAGGAAAGTTTCGATTAAATGTGAGGACGCAAGGTATAAGATCGAGTTAAGTGGTTAGTTAATTCATTGAACCGATTATGCATTAACCACATGTATGATTTAATTAAGCGCTTGGCAGCGACTACAAATCTGTACTAGGTAGCCTAACTCGATGTATTATAGCTAATCAAGCTTGAGCTTACTAGTTTTCAGCTGAACTCCTCCACTCGGATCCGCATAAGTAACAATAAGGGCTATGTCAAAAAGCTTATTTTTCTTGACTATCATTTCTTTAATCGCAGCAAAGTGCCTATAAGTTTTTGATCAAAAGCTTATATTTGTGAAGTATCTTGCTTTTCTTTTTGTGCTATACTTGTTTTTTCGATTGTTAGAATAATGATTTAATGTTGTTGACTAGACTATGAATTGGCTATGACTCATAGTAATCATATGTAATTAATGCAGAGATTATCCTAGCACTATATATAGGTATCTCATGTATTGTTGGAATATATCATAGAAATACAAACCAATGTTTTCATGGTATATAGAGCTCTCAATCTTGAGAGACCTTCCGCATAAATCCTATTCAAAGCCAATATCCACAGCCCCTGCTCAGCCCCCTTTCGCTTTTTCTCTCATTACACCTGCCCAAGTCTAGAAATCCATTACACCTTAGACCTAAAATAGTGTTGTACTTTTACTTTGGTGCATGCTAGAGGAAATGGAAAAAAGAGTTCTAGTTAAACAAAAAGTGAAAGCTGTGTGGCCATTATCGTTGATTTTCTTCATTAAAGTTTATGCATCAAGGTTTCTCTTCCATTGAAAGATTAAGTCTTTGTTAGATTAGTCAATTATTATTATTATTATTATTATTAAGTATTTGGTTTGTATTGGATCTTATTTTCGCTCTTGTTTGTCCTTCTAGTATGTAATCCTCGCATACTAAGCATGTACTTACTACTAACTTTTGCTTCAAGGAAATCTATGTTTGTGATATTGCTCATAGTTTGTGTTTTTATTATGATATCATCAAAGTGATATTGAAATTTGAACTGCACATAAAATACCTTCTTTCTTTGCTCAAAGGTGTCATTTAGTTTTGGAGATTTTTATTGTGCATGTAAAATGATGCACACTACTTCTCTTTGAGACAAAAGCTATCTGTGAATAAAGCTTAATCCAAATAATGGTTTCCAGATTCAAACATAATCAATATGTACTAACAGAGAACTTTAGATCAAATGAACCAATCCCATAATTTCATATTCTGTTTTACTGAATCTTTCTCTAACATAGCTAAATATTTCTGTACAATTCTTTGTATGCATACTGTTTATGAAATGCATAATAATGTATAAAATTAGTGGAAAAAAGCATGCAGACACGCATACATTTCAGAGTGAGAGAGTTACTTGCATTGCATCAGATTTTTAACTTAGAAGTATATCAAGAAGCTACATTTTCTGATATAAATTTTGTTGGAGGATTCTTCATTATGCTTTAGCATTTTCTCTTCTAAGAATAGAGAAAAAATTGCAACAAGTACAATCCCTTCCTATTATCCCAATGAAACAACCGCTTTTGACACTAATTTTTATTTCTTTCCGTCAAGTACTACTCCCACAAATCTCACATATAAAATTAGGTTTGAGGGGTGTGTTTGGAAAAATACAAATCTCACATATACTACTTATAAGAATTTATAAAACCGAGCACTTTAAAGTCTCTGTTATATTTTTATTTTATTTTTTTGAGAAAAAGGGGTTACACCCCAAGAAACAGAACAACTACACAAACACCCTACCCATTTTATCCTCTAGTAAAAACGAGTTGATAAAAGGGGGGCAATGTCGTAATTACAGAATTACTACTACTAAAAATACTATGCTTGGCTAAAACATCATCGACTTTTTGGACTTAATTCAATTTATGTTATTTGTTCCTTTCTAGTTTTTGTTAAGAACTTGGTAATCGTTAGTAGTTGGTCACTTGGTTGTGTTTTTGACATTGCCACATTGGGGTTTTTTGAATGACTTTGCGGTTTATTGAGTATTTGTGGCATATTTTGAAAATTTTCACTTATCTATGGTATTTTATATTCATATATATATATATATATATATATATATATATATATATATATGAGTTTAGGAATTTGGTAGGATCTTCCGATTCGTGTTACGATCCCTCGAGTTACGATCTTGCTACCCCTCTCCGTTCCCGAGTAGGATCTCGAGTTTGACTACCTTGGTTGTACCACATTTGCTGCGTGGGTTTCATGTTACTTGCCTTCTCGTTATTATATCTATTGTTAGCTCGCAAAGATTGTGTATATATATTTGGTCTCAATTATCTTAGTATGTATGTATGTGTGTGTGACTTTCTAAGGTGATTAGATTAAATTGCATAGAGTAAAGAGCATGAATTTTATATATAAAGCAGTTAAGACAAAGAAAGTGGTGGAACAGAAAATGCAATTATGTAGATTGCCCTTTGATTGATTCTTGTACTTATTTGCTTCCTATTTTAACTTTTGGATTTAGGGTTGGAAACACAGAGATGTACAATCACTAAAGGCTAGATTTGGTTTCCATTGCTGTTTGTTGCTTCAGGTACAATTCTCTTCCTCCTCTTTGTATCATTCGAGATCTCAATATATTTTGTCTTCTTGATGTTTATCCTACTTACTTCATATTTATCTTTAATATATGTTGTTTACAATTGTTCAAGCTATTAATTAGAGTGTTTTTGTCAAAATTCTTTAAGTATGAAGTTTAGTATTTATCTTTGCTATTAGTGGTGCTATAGGAAATCGTGCATGATGTCACACACCAATTTCATGTTATATGTTATGCCTTTGTTATGAATCATAATTGCATCCGTCTTTTTGATCAAGTTAGTAGTATTGAAAAATAACGAATGCTTAAGAACTAGAGTTTCAAACCATGTAAAAATGTACGATTTGTCCCCGAGTTTGATTACAATTGCTTGAATTATGCTTATGTATCATGATTGTGAATTGTTTTGGTTTATTTCTACTACTTTTGAAAATAGGGACTGCATTGTCTCATAGTTTTGAGCCCGTGTTGGCTGATATTTTTGTTTCCTAATTTTGTATTGTTAATAATTTTGTTGTTCAGTTAATGATTCTACGCTACCGCGCGAATAATATGATCTTTTAGAAATGGATAAGTCTTGGATTACGGCCACAAACACGCTTGAATATAAGGAAGGGGTGAAGGGATTCATTAACTTCGCTTTAAACATGGTGCGGTTAACGGAAAATATTATGTCCTTGTCGAGAATGTGGCTTCAAAAAAAGGAGGACTTGGGATGTGGTATATGACCACTTAAGATGTACGCCATTTCCAAAGAGGATATACTTGTTGGTCCTATCATGGGGAGATAGAAAACCATAACGCTCAGCAAGAACACTCAACATGCAACTCAAAGCACAAATCGTTGAAGATCCCATCCAAAATATGATTAATGATGCTTTTGGTATCGATGGCCATTGTGCAAATGAAGTACCGGTTGCATCCAATGTAGAGTTTTCAGAGAGATGAGGATGTGATGCAAAACACCAATCTAGAAAGGAATGAAGCCAATGAATTTTATGAATTAGCAAGAGATGGAGAACAACCCTTGTATGAAGGTTGTACAAACTATTCAAGGTTATCTTTTTGGTGAAGTTATATCATATCAAATGCTTGTGTGGAATGAGTGACAAGGCCATGACAATGATTTTAGAACTTTTGCAAGATGCATTCAAAAATGCAAAGATTCCAAGTTCATTTTATGAGGCAAAGAAAACAATCACCAAACTTGGTTTGAACTATGAAAAGATACATGCATGTCCGAATCATTGTATGCTCTATTGGGGAAATACGGAAGACGAAGCAAGGGAAAATTGTAAAGTTTGTCACACTTCTAGATGGAAATCAAGGAAAAAGCCCGGGGGTACTGAAGTTAACACTGATGACAATAGTATGAAGAAAGTTCCCGCAAAAGTTCTTCGCTACTTTCCGTTAAAAACCCGACACAGAGACTATTTTTATCTTCAAAGACAGCCGAGGACATGATATGGCATGCTACTAATAACAATAATGATGGAATGATGAGACATCCTAGAGATTCTGAAGCTTGGAAACGATTTGACTCAACACACTCTTTGTTTGCATCTGATGCACGAAATGTCTGCTCTTGGGTTAGCTACTGACGGTTTTAATCCCTTTGGTGTTATGAGTTCAAATTATAGTATTTGGCCAGTTATTCTCTTTCCTTACAACACTCCTCCATGGGTGTGCATGAAACAGACATCTTTTATAATTTCGATGATAATTCCTGGGAAAAAAATGCCAGGCAATAATATAGATGTCTACTTGCAACCTCTTATTAGAGAATTAAATGAATTGTGGACAACATGTGTGGATGCTTATGATTCTTTCAAGCGTGAGATGTTTAAATTACATGCGGCGTTAGTGTGGACAATAAGTGATTTTCCGGGTTGGGAACACTTCAGGTGGAACACATACACCGGACTTGCTTGCCCATCATGTAACTTTGACTCTATTCCTTGTCGCCTTCCTCATAGTAGAAAGTGGTGTTTCATGGGTCATCGTCGTTTTCTTGACAGGAGGCACCGATTTAGATTGAACCGGATTCGCTTCAACGGTGAGCAAGATTTGCGTAGTCCGCCAAAAATATTGTCTGGTTCTGATATTCTTGGGCAGGTTTTTAACATTGAAAATAAATTTGGACTAAGACTAGAGAATGAGGGGACAAGAAAAAGAACAAGAGGTGCGCGACTTCCACAGGGTAACACTACTCAACAATGGAAAAAAAAAGTATATTCTTTGAGCTTCCATATTGGAAAGATAACCCATTTGCGCCACAACCTTGATGTGATGCACATTGAAAAGAATGTATGTGATAATATCTTACACACTCTGCTAAATGATAGTGCAAAGTCAAAAGATCACATCAATGCTCGAAAAGATCTTAAAGATATGGGCATAAGACCAGACCTTTGGCCAGATGAAAATGGAAAATATCCTTTAGCTGTCTTTACAATGACTAAAATGGGCAAGAGAGCTTTTTTGGCAACTTTAAAGAACATGACCGTGCCGGATGGTTATTCGAGCAACATTTCAAGGTGCATTGACTTAGATAATCTTAAGTTGAATGGAATGTTAAAAAGTCATGATTGTCATATATTGATGGAGCAGTTGCTACAGTTAGCCATGCGAACATCATTGCCCAATGAGGTTTCAAATTGTGTTGATTGAGTTATGCTCATTCTTTAGACAAATATGCGAAGAAAGTATTGAAAATTGAAGATTTGGACAAATTGAATAATCAAATTGTCGTCACTTTATGCCACATGGAAATGTTATTTCCTCCTTCATTTTTCATCGTTATGGTTCACTTGGTTGTTCACCTTGTGGAAGAAGCTAAGCTTGGAGGTCCCGTCCATTATCATTTGGATGTATCCAATAGAGAGGTAAAATATATGTTTTAGCTTCTTTTTATATGTTTTCAATTTGATAATGTAATGGTTATTCTAAACGACATTTGCATATATAGGTATCTTGGACATTTAAAATCCTACGTTCAGTAATAAAGCACGCGTCGGAAGGGTCTATAGCAGTAAGGTTACCTAATGGAAGAAATCCTTACCTTTTGTTCAAGGTATTTAGACAATATTGAAACAAGAATGAATAGACCTCCTCGTGTAGACGATGAACCCGACACCATGGAGGCTCAACCACGGATAACCGAACTATTTCCTATAATTGGAAAATCGGTTGGTGGTTCTTCGTATTTTACTCTTACACCAAGAGAAAAGTTACTGTGCTCATCGACACGTGCTAACAAATTGTCAAGTTGTTGATTATTATCTTGATGAAGTATTTCTTCACTTAGATTGACCGTTCGTTTTCTTTTTCGTGGGTACATCTAATACTATAAAATTACATAGGCAATTTAGAACTATTGTGCGAAGGAAACTTAGGGAAAAAATGCTTCGAGAGATAGACAAACAGTTCATAGAGAATTCGTTCGTTGGTTCGCCAATCGTAAGTGTTTATGCTATTTCTATTTCATTAATATTTCTATTTCATTAATATTTTCCCAATGTGATTAATAATCTACACTATGACATTCAGATTGGGAATAATCTTGATACTCTTAGCATACAAGATAAAGATGTTCTTGTTAGTCTTGCACAAGGTCCTTTTAATCAAGCTAGAAGGTTCACGCGTTTAATGTTAATGGATACAAGTTTCGGACTTTAGAACGAGACAAGTTTCTAAAAACTCAAAATAGTGGAGTTTTTGGCATGTTTGGAACGAGAAGTTATTCAAGCAGTAGTGATACTCAAATGAGGTTTGGAGGGGTGCCTTACTATGGACGATTAGTAGACATCATTGAGTTGAGCTATAGTGGTTTCACAAAGAGTCATGTTTAAATGTGAATGGGCTAATACCACTAATCCAAGAGGTTTGAAGATGGATAAGTTGGGCTTTACCTCTATCAAGTTTGCACGAAATATACATAGTGGAGATCATGAAGATGATGAACCATACATTAGAGCTTCCGAAGCTCAAATGGTCTATTATGTAGAGGATGAGAATGAACAAGGTTGGAGTATACCAGTTCATTTGAAACCAAGAGACTTGTATGATATGGGTGAAGATGAGAATGAAATTGTGGCATCCAACGAGACATACCCATCACAAAACTGGAACAATTTTTCTTGGATGATAATACACATATTCCTTTAGCAAGAGTAGTTTTAGATAATGAACCTGAAAGTTCAGCTGTTAATGAAAATGTTGATGACGATGATCAAGATATGGTTTTATGAATGTGATTGGTAGTTCATTCTATGTAATATTGTTGCTTCCTCTTATTTATTTCTTAGAGTATATGGCCACAGATAGACAAGTTTACAAGGTAGCTTTTTAGATTCTTTTACTTCCCTACAGTAGCAAGACATTGTCTCACTTTTCTATTTTATATTGCTTTTGGCTTTGATATGTTTCTTTGCTTCAATGTAGCAGTAATCGGTGCTCTTTTCAAGTGTATGAAAATGACTTTTGTTGAACTGTCTATTTATTTAGCTAGCTAATGAATGGTTATTAAGATATATGTATTTGTTTGGTTTAAACAAGTCGTTATGACATTTTTTAGGAGACCATAACAATTGATAGATGTGTGCCTCTTTTCGTGGTGATTGATTTTACATTTGTTTATGCTTGAAATTGATCGACTTTTCATCCATCCATCTATTATGACTTATTGAATATGTTTGCTTATGTTTAATTTAAATGAATCTGTATTGTTGTTTAATGCTATATATGTATCTGCTTTTGAATTGTACCTTAATATTTTTTTGCCAAACTAAAAGAATTGTACCAAAGCACACACATATGGACATTATTTGAGGAAAGGTAAATCACATTTCAATACAAAGATAGTTAATTATAAAAGATAAATTACATTACAATACAAAGGTAGTTTATTTTTTCCGAAAGTAGCAAAAGAGATGGACACTAGCAATTGCTTGGTCCCGTAGAATAACATCATGCCGAATCGCGTAAGTCGTGGTGCTTGAATCTTGCATAATTGTTCCAATTATTGTTTTAGGTTCATATTCATTTTTCCTGTTTTAAGTTTAATATGTGGTTCATTTGTCTTTCTTTTTTAACTTTTTCCTGCGTAAGCTGCTCCTCATATGTCAGAAGCTTTATTGCCTAACATGTATTGGTAGGTATGCCTCCTAAAAGAAGATATGATGGCCTCCGTAATGGTCAACCCACATCCGCTCAAGGACATGATTCTTTCGTGAGAAGCACCCATAGCGCATCGCTACCCCAAAGGGTGTCTATGCCTAACCCATCTTCATCTTTGGAAGATGACATTCCCGAGTTCGATGATGTGCCCTTTCCAAATGAAGTGGTATCTCGTAAGTTTCATCTTCAAAATACCCAAGACTAATCCCAAATGGATAGTGGATGTTATTGGTAAATAAACTCTAATTAGGTGGTGTATTTTCCATTATTTATATTTCGGTGTACTAATATTTTGACTTATTTTGTGTTAGATGAGGAGGGTAATCGCAGACCAAAGAAGCCTAAAAGTGCGAGATTTGATTCCAAACCGCCTAGGATTCAAAGTTATGACCCAATGGAATGCAAAAATCAACCAGCTTGGACTGTCTTTGGTTTATTAGGAGGGTTTTTGGGTTTTCTTGGAAATCATTTTCACAAATTCCTATTTTGTACACGGATTGGCGTGAAGTCCCTATGGATTACAAAAATAATTGTTATGAGAAAGACATAAAGGTATAGAGCAAAATTACTTAATACATTTTATTGTTATTTATGTTTTGTTACTAACATCTTTTATTGTAATTGTATTAAAGACAAAATTTGTGGTAAATGATGGAGCTCACAAGAAATGGATTTTATCAAGCTTGGGAAAGAAATGGAAGGACGATCGTTGCAAGCTTTTTAAAGAAAATTATAAGCGGGAGCTTACTCGTGAAGAAAATACTCGGAACTCCACCGTGAGGACATTCCCTGCATCATTGGAGGAAGTTTTTGGAGTATAGGCTGAAACCTGAAACTATGGTAATAACATATTTTTTGGATTTAAAGTATTTTAGGTATCCATTTTAGCTGGGATTAGCTTCCATTTGACCCATTTTTATTATTGAAGCTTCTATTGGTATTGTTACATGATCAAATAACTCTAGGTGGTTTTCTTTCTCCTTCTAAATAGGTTGTTATTTTATCTAGTATATCCACTCATCCACCTTAACATTGTCGCCTCTCGCTGCACTTTCCCTTTGCTATTGGGGAACTTCATTGTTATATCATTTACTACCATACAGTAGCAGAATTTTGCTTTGAGTTTAGTAGGCACTTTGTCAGGTCTCCTTATAGATATCTGTCTGAGGCTAAGAGTAGGGAGATTCCTAGCTCTTCCAACACCTTGACTGATAAGCTATGAAGTGAAATTTGGAAAGAAAAGATCCCTAACAATATCAAAACCACTTGTGAAGGTGTCAAAAACATTCTACACACAACACCCAACATCGGCAAGAAGAAGGATTCACCTTGATCAAACCTCGCCATTTGTGCAATAATGGTTGTGAAACAGTTGACCATTTGATGATGGATTGTAATTTCATGAAACTTTCACTTCTCTCTTCACAAATAGGCATCCACATCCCTCAGCCTATGTACTATCATGAGTGTATTGTTCATTGGCTTGCTGGAACCGAATAATATGTGGCTCAATTGTTTCTTTTGCTCGTTATGGAAAATATGGTTTGTAAGGAACCGCATTGATTTTCAAGCATGTGGTGCCTAATCCCATTTAGGTGGCTCGGTCAGCAGTGGTGTTTGTGAATGAATTTAATGAATCAAATGATGAGTATCTATACCAAATCTTACCCTTGGATTATCGTTTAGTGTGAACATGATAGAGCAGAAATATTAAAACATAAATAGAACACAAGTATTGAATATAGATTGGATTATATCCTTCAGGAATGAAACATTAATAATTTTTTCCCTATCATATCCTTCAGAATTAATATAAATTACTTTGTTAATGACTTTGTTTATAGGCAATGGCAGATAAAAATGCCGAAACCGCTCAAGCAACAATGGGTTCCTCATACATTGTGGGCTAAGACAATTGCCGTAAAGCAACATGAGATGGTATCAGATCTCATTTTTTCTATTGTTTGAAAATCATAGAAAATGGCTTAACTATATTTATATGGTGATACGATTTAGGAAGAGCGAGATGGGCGGACTTATACTAGAGCAGATATGTATGAAATTGCTCATAAAAAATCAATGGTGATTTTGTTAATGATGAAGCAAGACAAAACCATGTAAGTCCAATATCATATATGTATAGCTATGTTTGATTGCAACATATCATATTATTGGGCACATCGTAAATCTTTATGTCTTTCTTCAATACATGTAGGAAAAATTACAACAAACAGTTCTTGAGGGTTCTTCTGAGCATGAAGCATTTATTGAAGTTTTCGGGAAAGAACATCCTGGGTATAGTCGAGGCATGGGACTCGGTGTAACACCAACTCAGCTCTCTGAAAAATGTTCTCGTTCTACGATGATTCATATGATTTTCAAGCTAATGAAAAGATGTCACAGATGCAGAGTCAAATTGATTCTTTACAAGCACAAGTTGTTGAGGTTGAAAGTTTAAAGGCAAAAGTCTGCTGAAGTTGATGCTCTAAAGGAACAAGTTCTTTGAATTACCTCTTTTGAAGGAACAACTTGCTTTTGTTATGCAACTTCTTAAGCAAAATCCGGTGAGACAATATTTGTCTTAATGCATTAAATCATGCTTATTGATCCAATGGAAAAGTTGCTAATTTATGACGACATCGCTTGATTATTTATGACGATTACTATCATGATTATTTATGACGATTACTGCTTGATTAAAATGCTAGTACTATTTATTGTCTTTCCAGCTCAATCCACTGAAAAGTTATGTAAGAAAATGGTGTGCTCTCTTGACCATCTCTGGTTTTTCGAATAAAATTCAATTGGCACAATAATAAATAAATAAAAAGATTGAAGTTGAGAGTAAGCCTAGGTTCCTTTCTTATGCCTGTTAATGAGACAAGTAAGGGTTACAAGTCTTGTTGTTTAAGTGATTGTAAAGAGGAATATTCGGAAGCTATAGAGAATTTGAAGGACTCATCAGAAGCACTTGGTAATGGAGATTATGATAGAGTTGATGTTTTGGTTTCATTTTGCTATGTCCGATCTTTGAGACATGTGAAGATGGATTCAAGGATATCATGCATAGTGATGATTATGGTGGTGGTTCGCCATTTATTCTCGATCTTAGTGAACGTAATCGTTACTTTTCTGAACTGTGTAGTAATGCTTTAGCTATTACAAAACTACTGTATTAGTTTGATTGATTGATTGAGTGAATTAATTTGTAATGAGTTGTTGTGTTTGTTCATCATCCATGTTTCTAACTTAATTTATGGCTCTTTTTTTCCAGTCGCTTAACTTGGAATCACAAGATGATTTGAGACGCTCTTTCCGTGCCACCACACAGACAAATTGAAGCAAGCCCATCCCGTAGGACATCTAGATAGATGATTCTATTTGGTTGTATTTTGATGTTATGAACTAGTTTTGCTAGTTGGTTGTACTTTGAGATTTTATGAACTAATTAAGTCGGTTGTACTTTGATGTTATGAACTAATTTAGTTGGTTGTATTTTGGTGCCATGAACAACTAGATTTGGATGTATGAACTAAGTTCTAGTTATTATGAACTAAATTTGGTTTCTAGAAGGTCAGATGTGATTTTGGCATAATTGTAGTTTCTTTAATAGGTACAAGTTGGGTTAGAAAGGTACAGAAACAAAAATCGGGTTTTAAATTTAAAAAAATTATTTTTAACTTGCGGCGATTTGCAACCGCCGCTAGTGTTGGTGGGAAAATTTTTGGCGCAGAATCTCATGGCGCTTAATAACCGCCGCTAGTGTTGGTGGGAATTTTTGGCGCAGCAACTTGGCGCGATTATGAACCGAACCGCCGCGAACTCGCTGGCGTAAAATTCAAAATGCTTGTTGTGGCGATTCTGAACCGCCGCCACACGTCGCGGCGGTTTGTTTGGCGACAGCTTTGGAACCGCCGCCAAAACTACTGGCGACGCTAGAAATAACGGCGCACAGAACCGCCACAAAGATTAGGCCACGGCGGTTAGAACCGCCGCCGATCTCAATTGTAACCGCCGCCGTTCCTCCGTTTCTATGTAGTGTACTCCCGATATCAATTACTTGTTTAAATTTCGCAAGGTCCCCCAAAGCCAACAATTTGTAGAATCGAAAGGTCATGGACTCAAAGATGTCATCCCAAGCATAGAGGAACTCCATAACATTTCAACTAAACTGAACAACCCTAGGAAGATTCTCAAAAGTCCACCTATTTACCCAAATTAATAGAGAACCAATCTCCATTTGCTTCAATGGCCTAATGCATATTACTACTAGAATAAAATTCTCATAAATAAGCGATATTGGTATGACCACCATGCACAAGTACCTAAAAGTTATCTTAAACATCAATGGCGATCGACATCCCCTCTCTGAAGAATAGTTTCACAATCTTGCTCATCATCATGGACGAGACAATGGCTTAATCAATGCTCATTTGACAGAAAGCGAGAAAAAAACAAGTTTGGGTTAATTTTCTGAGAAGTTTTAAAGCCCTCAAATTCATTTTCCTTGCTTTTTGTTGAATGAGATCCAATCTAGTAAACATCTTGTCATGTGATGATGAGAAGGACCCAATGTTGCAAGATGGAAAACAATACACCGGAAGAGAAATGTATTCAACATCTCATAAAAAGAAGAATGGATCCTTTATCAATGAAGAGGTTAGACAAGTAAATGCATGACCAATAAGTTATTTGTAATTGTGTCCAAAAAAAAAGTTATTTGTAAACTTCCCACCATTACTTGTTGTGCTTTACTGCTTTTAGTCATTTGTATGTATATGTTTATGTTTGTATTCAATAAGGAACAATTTTCATAAGATTAACCCAAACTTGCTAAACTTCCTCCTTGAAAGAATATATTGCTATATTTATGTAAATAAAGGAGGAAATCGCGTAAGTAAATGTACTGAGATTGGTTTTTAAAATCTAATCATTTTATTCTTTAATTAATGGCTTTAATTTGATTTTTGATTTATATTAATTTTAGGTAGCTAACTTGGAGTGACCAAGAGAGGTACGACGTTCCTATGAGTCTAGTCACGCGTTGTAAGAAAATGGCTTATCATCATCACATGGAACTAGTTTGATTTCATTAACTTAAAGAGTTTTGATGCATTTCTTTAAATTTCAACATTGTGTAAGAATTTCTAAACTATTTCTAATTTTGACAGCAAATACACGAATTGTGTAGCTCATCTAAAACTTATGAATGAGTTTTGATTTAAATATATTTAATTTTCCTCCTTATTTTGATTATTTGACTTATGTTATTGTATAAGTAATACAATTTGAAGTTGCAAAAAAAAAATTACAAACACATAGACTTATGTAAGAAAATTTTTTAAATTTCAAATGGCGACAGATTCGACACTTTCGCAAAACTCAAATCATATATCCCCATACATTTGGCGGAGGCTAGTAATCCCAACCAAATTCACAAAATATTTGGTTCCAAGATCACGATAGGTTTCAAAATCGTTGCTATTGTAATTAATTTGTGACATGTCAAAAACTGTCGCAAAACTAGATCAGCTCTGCAGCAATTATTTTTTAGCCTTTGCGATGGGATTTGCAATGAATACTCGAAACCGCCGCAAACGTTGAACTTTACAATAATGTCTAACCGCCGTAGTGCATTTTCTGCGGCAGTTACCATCACTGCTTAGTCTGCTTTAATTTACAACCGTCACAAAATGACTATCTTGGTATAGCATTTTCTTCTGAGAGACATTGTCAATCAACGTTAAAGTTTGGGACGAATTTTAGATAATTGTGTACACGATGCTAATACTCATCGCGATCGATTGTGCACCGTAGAATCCAGCTTGAGACTAGATTACATTGTTCCAAATATTTTTCTTTCTTTTATTTCCTAATAATGGGCCCGTAGAGCTTAATAGAAATCACTAGTATAATGTTCAAGCCACATATAAAAAGGACAACAAAACAGATTACTTAGAGCATTAAATGTCCTGATCAAGTCTACCATAATAAATGATTTTGCTTGCCTGTAATACACAGCCATCCAAAGCATCTATGCCACATAAAAATTCAAAGTATTAGTGATCCACATCCTTGATGCTATTGGATCCTCAGCCTAGGCAAAAGAAGAGGATCAGATACGATGTCAGTGTTATTCGTGTGGATGTCTTTCCATTTGGGTAAAGCAGCTCAGCATGCGCATAAATTATTTTTAGTCAATACATATCTGAGAAAATTGATGGAGCTGTTAAATATTTGTTTCTTTCTTTTATTCTTTTTTTACAATAAAGACTCAGTGCATTTTATTTATAATCAGATCGGTAATACATGAAAGTATGTCATAGTACTCTTGAGGACTAGCTGTAAATAAACTCACTCTTGCGACTTGCGAGGGAATGAACAACCTTATTGCATTCCTTCTAGTGAACTCTACATGAGAGTCGTTACTAAAAAAAGAAAACAAAGTCTTATGTTCTAAATTAAATGTACCAAATTCAGAAGTTACAACTTTGCTAGAATGCAACCCCATTGTTTCACCCAAAAGAACTTCAATCATTGGAGTAAACAAGTGAGTTTTGGCTCGAATGAAATTCCCAAAGAAATCACGGACACATAAACTAATCCCAACCTTATTTTTAGACAAAGAGAAAGAGGCATCAATGCTGCATTTCACACTATCGTTGCAAGGCTTGCTCCAAGTTACCTCACTAGGACCGGGGCAAGAGCTGCTGCTAGCACCATCAAGAAATCCAAGATCGCGAGCCTGAGACCAATCGCAATAGAGAGAAGAACCTTTCCAGATAATAGTATTAGCATCGATCTTCTTATTATTCCAAACACAACCATTTCTAGCTTGCCACAAACTCCAAAAGATCATGCACCAACTCACTTTGGAATGACTACTCAACACTGCAGAGACAGAGAAAAATATTTTTTGAAGCAGATTTTTTTATAAGCAAATATGTATTAAACAACAAGGAATGCTAGGGGCACCCCAACTCATACATATACAAGGGGTCTCATTAAAACCTCCCTGGGCCAAAACCCCATGGGAAAAAGACCCAAGGAGGAAAGAGTACCCCGAATTCATACAAACGAGAGGATTTCCCCACCAATCAGAAATCTTTAAATTTGAGTTGCGACCTTCTATGCTAATGAACCAGCTCCAAGATATAGATTTAACATGATTAACAACAACTTGAGGGTTAAAGACTTGATCTCTGAAAAGAATATGGTTCCGATGAAACCAAATGCACCACATAACTGCCATCCAAATCAAGTGCTTCAATCTTCCATCCTTCTTAAAATCAATCCTTATACCATGGGCGTGAAATGCGCAACACCAACATAAGAATCCATACCCGCGATGCCCACCCAATTATGAATAGAAGTCAAAACTAACCGAGAGCACCTGCACAAAAAGAACAAATGGAAAATAGATTCATCCTGCTCAAAATAAAATGGACAACACGACCCATGAGGTATCTACAATAGGTTTTCTTGTTTGTATTATCACGCTAGGGAATCGGTGTCGGCCATTTGACGTCACGGAATCCAGTATTTGCACACTCGGCCAGAACTCGACTTCTTGGAGCGTTCAAGTCTGAGTACTTCGTGAACCTTCCGTGCCATTCCTTTGGTCCGGAGCCATGGTCTTTCTTATGCTTGTCCTTGGCATCCTTACTTTTGCCAAAGGTCGAGCCATGGTCTATCAAGGTGTTATCTATCCTTTTCAATTTTAGTCTCTAAATTTTAGTTCATCTCATTTTATTTTATTTCTAGAAAAAAAAAGAAAAAAATTCAAAAATTAAAAAAAAAAAAAACAAGAACAAGAAATAAGAAAAGAGAAAGAAAAAAAAGCAAAAAAAAGGCACTTTTTGTTTTTTTAATTATCATTTTTTGTTGTTTGTTTGCAAGTTTTTTTGTGTAGTTCATGATGGAGGAAAGGCAAAGGAATTAGGAAATATACATCAGAGAAAAAAAGTTGAGAGAAAAAGAATAGAGGAGAAAATAGAAACAATGATTGCTTCTATTTCTGAAATTAATATCATGATTGCTTATATTTCATAATTTCTTTGTCTTTCCTCCATCATGAACCACAAAAAAAAAAAAGCTTGCAAACAAACAACAAAAAATGATAATTAAAAAAAGAAAAAGTGACTTTTTTTCTTTCTCTTTTCTTATTTCTTCTTCTTGTTCTCTTTTTGTTTTCCCTTTTATTTTGAATTTTGAATTTTTTTTTTTTTTTTTTTTTTAGAAATAAAATAAAATGAGATGAACTAAAATTTAGAGACTAAAATTGAAAATGATAGATAACACCTTGAGAGAACCTAAGCTCTGATACCAGATGATGGCAACCTCGGAGCCGTCGGTGACTATTTCGGGAGTCATGAAGGTTGGAGTGATGGAGACACCACGATCGGGATGGAAGACCGATCGATAAGTCAGAAAGACGCCACAACCGACTTTGGAGGTTCCGGTTGATAAGTCGGGATGAGCGCCACGGTAAACCGATAAGCTCTAATAACGGCTCAGAGAACCCGATTTAACAAGCCTCTAAATTTTAACTAAAAATTCAACTTGTTTATTTCATAAAATATATTAATAAATATAAAATCCTAATTTTAATGGAAATAACTAATTGACATTAAAGCAATTGATTCAAATCCCAAAATAAAGATGAAAATTAAATGACATTAAAGTCTTAGATATAATCCTAAAATAAAGTACAAAAAACAAAAATAAATTGCACTAATTTATTCTTCATGAGATTTTCCTTCAATTGAGATTTGACCAAATGTGAAGTATTTCGTTCAAATGCCCTTATCTTATAAATCCAACGTGAGCTCTCAAGTAATTTTATAACAAACCATAAACCTTATTGAAAATTAACATTGACACTAACAACTTTATGCATCCTTTGAGCGTGTTCCTTATTGACTTCTTTCCACATAATTAAGGCACTTAGGATCTCATCACTTTTCCAAAGATTTTGGGATCTTGCCACTGGCAATTTCCAGAGCAAAAGGGCTTGCCCGAGATCGGTGATTCTACTTTTCCGGATTCTTGTGAGTTCCCTTTTTACGCGGGGAAGGACTTCTAGAGGAGGACGCGAGTCATAGGAAGAGTTGTCCGAGTCACTCGTTGAATTTGGCCTCGGCGGAAGTTTCCCGCGGTGTTTCTCCCTGCGAACTAGGGAGGTATCATACTGAGTTTCCTTGTGCCGAGGTGGAGTTCGGCGGCGTCAAGATGCAACTGTTTGAGGAGGAGAACACGGAAGTCGTCCTGTGGGCTGGACAGCGGCCGCTTGTGCGGTGGAAGCTCTTTCTAGTCGGGATTGCTCGTGTTGGACTAAGTATCCAACTTCAGCGTTCAAGTACGTAGAGGAGGTGGCTAACAGCCTGGATTTGAGCGGGAATTGCATCGGCAGGTGGGATTGGAGCCATTGGTTGAAGTCGGCTCGAGGTCGGGATTGCCAACGCTTCTTCATATGGTAGTGATTGCAATGTTGTTCGGGTGTTTCTGTGGCATGGCGTTCACTCTTTAGGCCCGAGACTGGTAGGGGGACGTCCTCTTGGAGCCATGAGTTAAGCAAGATTGGATCTTGTTCCAGAGTGGGCCAGAGGCCCAATTCGTCATGATAGGCCTAGCGCGGCCCAATTCGCGCCTTGCTCCGCAAGATGCGGCCATGCCCGTGTTTGGCGCAGCGGCTAGAGCGCCTACTACTCCATCAATATAAATGTAGAACAGATTCCAAGAATCGTGCACGACACTACACCTTGTGGCCTCGCTTCAACCACACACGCATCGACTTGAGCGCCGAGTGTTAATGTAGGTACCACCCGCGTGCGGCCAAGACCCCGATCCTCAACCACCAACAGCGACCGGGCCAAATCACCAGAGTATTTCAAACACTTATTGGTCAAGGTACGATCAGATATCAAATACAAACGTGGATGAGTTTGGAAGCAAGTGATTATGCTCCCGCTGTGGTCGCTATTGTTCGATACCTGGAGTTCAGAATATGACCGAGTCCGGGGTACAAGTTGATGTGCTTCTGGAGTTTGAAGATGGACTTCGGATGGTTGAAGATTGGCCTCGGATGGTCCGAGGTAGCTTGCTCATACACGTCGGGTGGGGTGTACCTGCAAACACTTGAATCCTTAAGTTGGCAAGGGAATAGGAGAGGTGTGCAAAGAATGAGAACATACCTGGGAATGGATGGTTGCACCTCTATTTATAGACGAAAGTGTCGTACCTGAAGCGTCAGATACGTGCGCTTAGATCTTGACCGCTGAATGTGGATGCTTGGTGATGGGGCGCGCGTTGGGCCGTTTTAAGTGCGGAGTTGGGTCAGGCCCAAGTCTTGTGGGGTTTTGGCCCAGTCCGAAACAAAATGTCTACCAGATTTCATCTATTGACTCATCTTCACTATATTTAAATGCCTATAACTCTATCTTGGGGATGGTTTGTTGGAAAGGCGAGGAAGAATGGTGAAGTCTCATTTTCTAGGTGGAGCACTAATCCGGTTGAATGCATTAATTCGGTATAAATCCATTTATTTTATGGTGGTTCTCCGTATTGGTAAATTGTAACTACAACTTGTTTTTATCATACTTTTGAGTTACTCGTTTTTTCCACTGAACTTTGGCCATGAGAGATCTTACCCAGACCCTTTGTAATTGTTCTCGTTAGAATATACTCCCCTAAATAAAAAATTTTGTTTATAAAAAAAAGGCTTACCGTTTTGGTCTCCCTATTTTCACTAACTCACGATTTTGATCCCCCAAGAATTTTTTTCACGAATTTAGTCCCCCTATTTTCAGTAACTCACGATTTTAGTCCCCAAAGAATTTTTGTCACAAATTTAGTCTCTCTATTTTCACCAACTCACGATTTTAGTCCCCCTATTTCACAAACTCACGATTTTAGTCCCCTATTTTTCCTAGAGGGGACTTTGATTTTAAAAATTGGAAAAATAGGGGGACTAAAATCGTGAATTGGCGAAAATAGGGGGACTAAATTTGTGAGAAAAATTTTTGGGGGACTAAAATCGTGAGCTAGTGAAAATAGGGGGACCAAATTCGTGAAAAAAATTCTTGATGACCAAAATCGTGAGTTAGTTAAAAATAGGGGACCAAAACTGTAATTAAGCTAAAAAAATATGTCACTTTAATGTTTTTTTGTACAAAGTCAAAGAAAAAACTTAAGTGGCTAGAAAGCACATTTGCCAATAATTTATTATTTGCAATGTGATGATGAGGATAAACGGTAAGAATTTTTTTAAAATCAACGGGTAGTATTTAGTAGCCGTTAGTTTTAAATATGAAGCGGCTCCGACATCTCCATCTCAAACTAAATTCCCCCTTTCATCGTTCCCTGCCTGCCTACTACATTCAGTTCAATTCCTTTTTCTTTTTCTCTCTCTCTCTCTCTCCATCCATCGATCTTGATTTTTGCTACTCTTCTTTTAATGGATCTTGGTTTTTTATTCTTTCTCTAGATTTTGTGATTTCTTGGTCTTGCAAAGTGAAATGGAAGAAGGATCTAAAGATAATCAGCGTCGCATACAGTCGTTCAAAGTTGAAGCTGGATCAAGAATGGTGAAACGTCATCATCACCGACCACCTCTGAGTAGCATCAATCAGAATATTATTACTAGAGACAATTCTGTTGTCAACAAAGTAGATGATGATGTACATCTTTCCCGGTAGGTAGTAGTCTAGTAGTTTCAGATCAGATCACACTTATCCTTTTCCGATCTATTTCTTTACTTTTCTTTTATTTATTTATTTATTTATTTATTCAGAAAATGCACAACACAGACGACAGTCCTCCAGCAGCACTACGATGAGGTACGTACTCTCGCCCGCCTGCGCGCCGTTTTGTTTGATTTATTGATTATTTTTGAAATGCACAACACTCGCTCGCTCACTGACTTTTGAAATGCGTTAGGAGAGTGAGAGTGCGGTTCCGGTATTTGAAATGGAAGATGCTGCTGCTGCTGCTGCTGTTGCAGAGGAGGAAGCTGTTATTATGGACATTGACGCCTGTGATCGGAATGATCCACTTGCAGTTGTTGACTACATAGAAGATATCTACCGCTTTTACAAGAAAACCGAGGATTCCAGCCGTGTCTCTCCAAATTACATGACTACTAATCAGTTTGACATTAACGACAAAATGAGGGCTATTCTTATTGACTGGCTTATTCAGGTACGTACATACGTATCTAGTAGTACTAGTAGTAGTAGTAGTAGTATTTACCTGGCTGAAATGAAATCCTCAACTCAACCACATCCACTTCCAACAGGTTCACTACAAATTCCAACTTCTGGAGGAGACCTTGTTCCTTACTGTCAACCTCATTGACAGGTTCTTGGAGCGTCAGGCCGTTACCAGAAAGAAGCTCCAGTTGGTTGGTGTTACAGCCATGCTTATAGCTTGTAAGTATGAGGAGGTTTTAGTCCCTACCCTTGACGATTTTGTTCTTATAACAGACAATGCATATACAAGAAATGATGTTTTAACTATGGTCAGTACACTAGTCACTCACTCTCTCTATTTATTTATTCTTTATATCATTCCTTTCATTTTTTTTAAATTAAGTTAAATGCATCTATCTATATATCAATAGGAGAAATTAATGCTCAACACCTTGAAATTCAACTTGTCTGTGCCAACTCCCTATGTCTTCATCACAAGATTTCTTAAGGTGGCGGCTCACTCTGACAAAAAGGTTAGTCATAAAGAAACTCTAGTGTCTTGCAAACACAGTAGTAGTATATAATAAGAAACTCTAAAACTGTAGTAGTAACAAAACAATTATTATATCTGGAATGGAACTCTACCAGCTGGAACTTCTGTCCTTCTTCTTGATCGAGCTTTGCTTGGTGGAATGCAAAATGCTCAAGTTTTCACCATCTTTGCTAGCTGCTTCAGCAATATACACAGCTCAGTCTACTCTCTACCAGTTTAACCAATGGACTAAGACCAGCGAGTGGTATACTGATTACTCCCAACCCCAGCTTCTGTGAGTTCTTTTCTTGTCTCTTCATACTTACAAGCGATTAAAAAAACATATATTTCTCTTATTCTTTCATTGTGCTGTCAGAGAATGCTCAAGGCTGATGGTTACTTTCCATCGGAATGCTAGCTCGGGGCAACTCACCGGAGTATACAGGAAGTACAGTACTTGGAAGTATAGCTACACTGCAAAATTAGAACCAGCCCTGTTTTTGCTGCAAAAATATCATGATGCTGCAGATGACTACAGCAAGTGTTAGCTGTTAAATAGTTAAATCAGTTTGTGTTAGTAAGTGTGTGATAAAGCTAAAGGTGTTAATTGTAGTTACTTGCTGGTGCCTAACAGAATTGTGAATCTGTTAGAGGAATTAGTTTAATGATTGTATAAATACTTCAAGTTGTTGAATGAAACAGTAATCTCCTTCTTTCTCTGACTGTGTATGAGATTCCCAAATGAGTTCTTCTGCTCCAACATTAGCTAGTTTTCTGGACTATAATGAATCTTATCTACTCATAACCTTGTTCAAGAATCTACGCAATATTATAGAAGCTTGTCTACACACATAATCTCACCAGTCATCATTAAATATAAATGAATCTTATCTACTCATAAGCTTGTTCGAGAATCTACACATAATTGAAATTTAAAACAATTTAAGTTTTATGAACAAAATTACAATATTATCTTTTGCAGACAAACTGCAAACAGTGTTATTCTGATCTGCTATACCTCCCAAGTATTTTACAAAGTGCAGTATTCATAAATTATCTTCACATGCCATCTTAGTAGAAGCATATCCTACAATTGGCAGGCAGCTGGAAAGGAAGTAAAATACAAGTGTTCTGGACAGGGCCGAGGCCCACTCAGCTAAGGAACTTCAGAACCATGGCGCCTAGCACACCACCGCCGGCGATTGGGCCAAGCCCAATTGCGAGACCCGGAACCGGCCCACTATTAGGCAGCGTCGTGGATCAACAGTCTGGATCAATACGCCATATCCAACGGCGCACGACACAGCAAGACCCGCGTCTATAAATAAAGCCGTACCAGGAACAGGTACACTTTCATTTCTTGCATACCTCCCCAATTCTCTTACTGACTTAGACATCACCACCACCGCAGCGAGCTCAAGATCGGCGCATCTCCTCGCATCCGAGCCATCACAGATCTACCTGAGATACTACGGCAGATTACCGCGGGTCCAATCTTCTTCCCGACCCAGGTACGAACATTGGCGACCACAATGGGAGTACTCTCTCCCGAATTCTTTCCTTCCTTCCGAGGCAAGATTCCACCAACGACGATGGTAGTTACACGTGGCCATTCTGTCTCAACCGGCAAGACACAACGAGTGTTGAAACGCAAATGGCAAGAAATAGCCAATCTAACCACGGACTCCAATTCCATGCCGACTTCCTCAAGACCCCGTTGATTATCTCGACCACCATGATGAGCATTGAGGTCGAACAAATACTGGTGGATCAGGGGAGCTCCGTCGATATCATGTTTCAAGATCTACTCCCTCGTCTCAAATTATCCCCAGCCGACTTGAGGCCCTATCTCGGCATGGATATGTCCGGCTTGGGGGAAGAGCAGTCTCGACTGTTGGGCTACCTCGATGTAATGGTAACTAATGGACTGCGGAAACTTTCTCAAAAAATCAAGACCCAGTTCTTAGCTTTGCCCTTGACGTCTCCATACCAGATCGTCGGGAGGCCGGCTGTCCCCAAACTCTGCGCCGTGACGTCAACGTTACACCTTAAGATGAAGTTTTATTCGTTGACGGATGAGATGATAACCCTATCTTCCAATCTCAAGGCAGCAAAGAGATGCCACTACCTCAAATCATAAACAGTCCCTTAGCTATCCTCTATCTTATATTGAATTTGTTCTAAGGACAAGGTATTATTTTGGTGTAAATCAAGTTTCCTTTCGGAAAACAAGAATGTGTCTCGGAACAATGATCAAGCGTTATACAATGAGATTAGATTAGGATATCAAATTCTAATAAGATAGAGTCTAGCCTTGGAATTGTTTAAGGAACCATCATTGGATTGTTTCCCATAATCCCAAGACTAGAAGGATCTACTCACACATGATTATAGTAGATGAGGGAGAAGAAATAGAAGACATAGAATATAAATTACAAAATGTAAATAGCGAGAATGTAAACAAAAGAAATAAAGTAAAGTGCTGGAATTGTAAGTGTAGAAATTAAAATGACAAGAAAGTAAAGAGCAGAAAAATAAAAAACAAAAGCTTAAGAATAAAAATGCAAGAACTTAGATTAAACTTTAGAGTAGTTCTGCAAGTGTAAAGGTTAAATTACAAGTGAAGAGAGAGAACCTTTATATAGCCTAGGATCAGTAGACAATCACATAAATTCGCAGTCATGGCCATAAAAACCCACTAATAAGGATCCGCTTTGTAATTGAATTCCGAGTAGTAGAAAAGGCGCACATGTCGTGCTTGAAAGACGCACGGGCCGCGCTCAGTGTGCGCAAATGCTATTTTCCTTATTTTTGAAGGCGCACGGGTCGTGTTATCTTGTGCATGTGTCGTGCTTGGTCTGCACATCTGATGATAATGATGATTTTAAAAAGGGCGCACGGACCGTCCCATCTGGCGCATGGGTCGTGCTAGGCTTGCGCAGGTTTCCTTCTAATTTGCATATAGGGGGCGCACGGGTCGCGCTTGAGGGAGTGTGACCCGCGCCAAGTTTGTTGACTCTTTATTTTCTTTTTTTCTTGTTCCTCCTTTCATGCTCTTTTGATCCTTGCTATTCTTTCATCCAAAATATTTCTTTTTCTTCAATTTTAGTCCTGAAAACACAAAACTAACATTTTTAGTAAAATAGCTCCAAAGTAGAACTAGAATTCCACAAATTTAATTTAATTCAAATACTAAAAACACTCTAATTTATGACTTATCAGTTTCTCGAAATCCCCTTAGGTGATGACCCAACGAAGACGGTTAAGTTTAGGGCCGACCTAAGTGACAGTGTAAGGGAAAGTCTAATAGCCTGCATACGGCAGAATATCGACTTATTCGCGTGGTCCCCTGCCGATTTGCCGGGGATACCTCCCGAGGTGGCTTGTCACCACCTATCAGTGAACCTCGATGCGAAGTACGTTGTCCAAAGCAGGAGAGTACAAAGCGGGGAAAAAGCTAAGGCTGCGACAAAGGCTGTGGCCGACAATAAGAAACAAAGATAGTAAATAACACATGAGATTTATACTGGTTCAGCCACCTCCTAGTGACCTACTCCAGTCCTCACAAACCCTTTGTGAGATTTTCACTATCAAAACAAAGCTTAAACCGGGTGCTTTAAAACCCTTACAAAACTCAGGCACTATTCACTTAGGATACCCCACATTTGTGCAAGAGCCATCAACAATTGGCAAACAAGAGATACCCCACCCTTGTTACAAACAAAACCCTAGAGAGATTCCCCACTCTCTAGTACAACAAATTGACAAACAAGAGATACCCCACCCTTGTTGCAATCTAAACCCTAGAGAGATTCCCCACTCTCTAGTACAACCAATTACAAAAATTGAACAAATTACAAGAAATAGAAATACCTCTAAAGTAGGTGAATACAAAAAATTGAAGCTTCCCTACCTAACCCTTGAGAGAGATCAACTCAAATTGATAGAAACTGTGAAGAGCAAGTGTGCCTGCGATAGGTTTCACGTTTTAGCTCTGTGATTCGTAGGTTGTGATTGAATTGTGGAACCCTAAGCCTATTTATAGAGTTTGTAAAAATATGACCGTTGAAACAATTTTTAACACTATTTTGATAAGTGGGAAGTCTATTGATTGCTTGTAGAACGTAGTCACATAATCGATTGTTTGCTCTCAAATAATAAATTCATAAAGCAAGCAATCGATTATTTGCTTTCAAATAAGAAGCCATGAATCGATTTTGCACTCTAATACACAAAGTCATCAATCGATTGTTTTCTTTCCAAAACAAGTTCTTTTAAAAATAATCAAGATACAAATCGATTTCTAGCTTTAAATTTACAAGCTATAAATCGATTTCAAGCTTTAAACAAGCTATGAATCGATTTCTTGCTTTAAAGTTACAGACCATGAATCAATTTTTTTCTTTCCAAAACAAGTTCTTTCAAAACACCAAACCATGAATCCATTTCTTTAAAAAACAACAAGTGCCTAACCTATTTAACATGCTTTTATCAATTGAAGACATATGTCAGATTTGCTTGTGTGAGTGCTAGTGTGTTGAGTGATTTGAGCCGATCCTCAAAAGCGGTTTACATTCATTCCTAAGACATGACTGGACTTCCTAACATCTACCCTTACCACAGATATTCTTCTTGAGTTAGTTGTGTCTTGGAATTCCTTTTTGTCACTTTATTTAGAAATGCTTCATCATCAAAACTTAACCTGCAACACAAGATATCCACAAATGCTTCTTGTCTTTACTCTTCTGATGACTCTTCTTATCTTGACTCTTCTCATATCTCTTCTGAGGTTGACTTTCTCATGTTAACTCTTCTCATGATGACCCTTCTCATCATGAATATTCTCATGTTGACTCTTTTGAGGTTGACTCTTCTCATGGTAACTATTCTCATGATGATCTTTCTCAAGTTACCCTAATTGGTCTTGTTTTTTTATCATGGCAAGAGAGGTCTCTTTCCTTGTTTGTCTCTGGTCAACACTTTATGTCTTTGCTTTCAAGTTTTCTCATATGTATGTTTCTCATAAGCAGATATCTTCTTGAGAAATGGTTAACAGTTCATGTTCCTATTTTTCACTCAAGAAGAGACATTAGTAACACATGAAATCAGAGAACTTAAGCTTCTCACATTTGAAGTTTGTTAACCATCAAAACCATTCTCGGATTTTGTCTCAACATACATAACCTAAGTTAAAACATCATTACATTAAAATGTGAACAATTCAATCCCCTCTTTCTTGTGACTTATATTGACTTCACTTCCTATAAAAAAAATTTCCCGCTGTAACAATCCATTCTAAGCTCTCAACATTCCTTCAAGCCTCTAAACATGAGTGTTGGCAGAGGACTATGCAGAAAGAAATTGTTGCTCATCATCTAAACAAAACACTGTCTCTTGTAGAATTTCCTTCTAGTAAGACACCATTGGTTGCAAATGGGTCTATAAAATCAAATATCATGTTGATGTTACCATTGAGAGGTACAAGACACGTCTTGTGGCCAAAGGCTACGCCCAAATGGAAGTGTAGATTACTTTGATACCTTTTGCCTTGTTTCCAAACTTAAAACTATTAGAGTCCCCCTAGCCCTAGCAACTATGACGGGTTGCTTCTGGGAACAATTGGATGTTCATAACGTCTTCTTGAATGGAGATTTTAATAAGGAGGTCTACATGGCACTTCCCCAAGGTTGATCTCCCTTTAACACTACTCTATCTAGTCTTGTATGCATGTCACATAACTCCCCTATGAACTTTAACAAACTAGTGGTCAATGGAACCACAAGCTCACTGCTACCTTGCTGTTTCTGGGCTTCATCACCATTCTCCATGTGGTTCTTGTTAGAACTTTCATGGGAGAAATCAATTATGTGAAGCTCTTTCTAGATGCCAAGTTCAAAATCAAAGACCTTGGCCCCTTAAGATTCTTTTGTGGTTTGGAAATTTCCACGTCAAAGGATGAAATAATTTTCAATCAACGCAAGTACCCCGACTTGCTTCAGGACAGTGGCAACTTGGCCACCAAACCCAATCACCACTCCCAATGACCCATCTATTAAACTTAGCAGTGAAAAATCTAGTCCATACTCAGATGAATCCTCATACCTTAGGCTTGTTAGGAGCCTACTCTGTAACACCCCCTTCTAATAGTCTAATATTTAATTATTAAAATCAGAGTTTTCGAAAAACCACTCATAAGAGAGTGCTACATTTACTTCAAGAAAATCAAACAAACATTAATGGCGCAATTACTCAAACCACAGTAAGATATATAACACCTCGGTCAAAAGAGACGAGCCCACAAATCACATGGTTAGTTTACATCAACATGTATATAATCATCATCAAGATTACAGTACACCAACTTAATTTAAAATCAATCACTAAGCTACTCGGCCCCCCCAGTGTTACATATCAGAGCAAGACGCCAAACAAGACTGAGTAAGGATGAACCTTCACTCGGGAGCACCTGCACGTTGCCGACATAAGAAGCAAAATAAAAACAGAAGGGTGAGTCTCTAAACACATGTAATAGGGTGTATAATAAGCTTCATGTTAGAGAAAACAACTAGAAAACACCTCGGTTCACATAACAAATACACCTCAACTCATAATCAACAATAAACGTCACCAGTCAAATGAATGTATGCATGAATGCAACCCAACACCAAGGGTATAATGCATGTGGTACCACCATCGTCGCTATTTTGCCATTCAGGCATCATCGTCACTAGTGATATGAAGACCGAAGTCTACAATATCGAGGCCGAAGCCTATCATCGTCGCTTTGATGCATATGAGGCATGTGACTCCATGAATAATGCATCAACCACAACCATCACATCATGTATGAATTTGACATCGTCACTACATTGTCATTTACACCGACGTCTATTTCACCTAGACATCATCAATAGCATTATGGCTAACATCACTACACCAGTAAATAGCTCCATGGTTAACAACAGACTCCCCGGTCACCTCAACACCACATGCAGTGGACTACACAGTCACTACGAGGATCACAACGTCACGTAAGGACTAAAACATCACCTAAGGACTAAACTGGCTTCACCATTCAGCCACTTAGACGTACTCGGCACCAAATAGCAATCACGATCGCGCTACCGACAAAGAACCCACGCTTACTCTGGCGTCAAAACCGCACCTCAGCACACTCACCTTGCACCTCGGCACACTTCATAGCACCTCGGTACACTATATTGGACCTCGGTTTACTACACATCGGCACATTACGCTTTGATACCCTTACCATTCAACACCTACACTTCGGTATCTTCACACCTCGGTAAATATGCACTATACTTCAACCATCGCACTCCAAAGAACTACACTTATATATATATATATATATATATATATATATATATATATATATATATATATATATATATATCCACTACACTTCGGCAACCACACTTCGGTTTACCTACACTACACACCTCAAGAACTCATTTGTAACACCCCTTTTCTACCCTTATATTACACGTCATTTATCGAGTAATTCTTTCTCAAAATATTTATTTTAATCGATAGAAAAGAAATGCTACAACTTCATTAAAGCAAACTCATCAATTGCACTCTTCAAAATTTGTGCAACAAAACATCCGTTAAGGGAATCAAATCCTCATAAGTCACATCACAAATGAATAAACAACACCTCACTAATAACTCTCAAACACGTCGCAATGTAGCAATAAAATCATTATTCATCTAGTTAAACATTTTAACAAACTACACCCACGCCCCCTAGGTGTTACAAGTACCTAGAGCGACACGACAAACATCCCAAGAGCTAGTAAGGAAGGCAGCAGATCCTTCACTCGCGTTTACCTGCAGCGTTGCCACAATAGAGCAACATTCCAAGCAGAAGGGGTGAGAATTTCAATAAAACATAATCAAGTTCATAATAGAGAAATGAGAGCAGGCAATCACACAATATTATCATCATCACTACATCGTAATCACGCAACGCCAGCTCCAATCACAAACAACGACAATACATAGTCATGATTATGCATGAAGATGCAACCCCCACCAGGGCATATGCATGATGGTACCATATCATCGCAAAAGTGGCCGAAGCCTCAACATCGCAAAAGTGGCCGAAGCCTCATCATCGCAAAAGTGGCCGAAGCCTCATCATCGCAAAAGTGGCCGAAGCCTCAACATCGCAAAAGTGGCCGAAGCCTATACATCGCAAAATAATGCACATGCCATGAGACTCTATGAAACACATGTGCAACTCACCAAAACTCACCTAGAGTGCTCCTCGTCATCGTTATAAAACACTCATAGAGTGTATCCTTCGCAAATCATCACAAATCATAATACATCATCACTATAATTATACTCGTAGAGTATATACATCATCAATCATCACAAATCATAATACATCATCACTATAATTATACTCGTAGAGTATATACATCATCAATCATCACAAATCATAATACATCATCATCAAGCAATTACTCATAGAGTACACTCATCGCAAAAACATCGCTATTCATAGTACATCATCATAAACACACATATCCTCATCATCATTCAGTACATATATATACTTCATTTGTCTTTTAGCTTAGTGTGTCATAAAATAGTAGATCGATTGACTATGGGATTACTTCCGACCAAAGTTACAACTCACCATGGGCATTGGCCACCCGGAAGAATTTATCTTCCGAAAGTTGGTGAGGTTCACGTGGTAGCCAAACAGAGCAAATACACCCAGTGAAAGAAATTTCGACCTTAGTGGTAAACCACAATCTAGCCATAGTCAATTAGTGTACTAATAGTATAACGTTTCGTAGTGATTCACTTATATAAACATAGTATCGCAATCTTCATAAAACAGCACCATTTACTTAGTAAATACAGCAACAATAAACATTTTATTTTGCCTTAAAAATAGAATATTCAGTTAGGCCTCTGAATAAGCTTTCCAACGCATCTTAGAACACCTCAATCGGGTTCCGGTTCAAAAGATATTGATTTTCAAAAAAAAGTGACAAAACAGTGAAAAATGTTGAGAGTAGCCATCGGCGCATGAAGCGCCAGTGAGGCGACAGTGAGGCGCCATTGGACAGAAACACGCAGAATGTGGGCATTGCACTGGCGTGTGAAGCGCCACTTCAGCGCCGCGATGGCGCCAATCCGTGATAAAGATGTATTATGCAGAATTTTCCGAAAATGTGCGATTTTCCCACTCGATTTTAACTCCGAAAATACGAAATTTTTCACCAATTAAAATCATCAAGCTCACCAAGAAACATCAAACAATCCTTCCCACACCTAATTAACACCAAAAAAAACCTTTTGTCCCTTAATTCAATCATCAAGCGATTATCACACTCATCAACCATCAAATTCAGCAGGAATTCTGATTTCACCAACTCATCATGAACTAGGTCATTACATTGCCAATTTTAATTTCACCAAAACGTCACAACCCAATTTCATCAAAACATCATCAAAATTTCCTCAAGAACATCATCAAAATTTCACCAAGAACATCATCAAGATTTCATCAAGAACACCATCAAAATTTCATCAACAACCTCAAATTCATCAATAACATCAAATTCATCACTATCAACGAAAATTCATCAACCACATCGAATTCATCAATAACAACAATTCATCAATGACACAAAATTCATCAATATCATTAAATTTATCAACAACATAAAACCCCCCAAAACCCCACTACATACCCAATCATGTTAAACCGAAACGCTCACCCTTACCTCTTAAACGTAAGCTCCGTAGAAGATGAATGAGAGTACGAACGAAACCACAGCAACAATCCTCGCGATCTACACTTCTTCTCTCCTTCTCACGATCGCGAGCTCTCTCTCTCTTAGATTGTAGGGAGATCAGTTTTCGTTCTCACCACTTCTGGATTCTAACTCTGGAATTGCTCTCCTATTGAAGCCCTCTGTGATACGAGGAGAACGCAACAAACGGCGTCACAATCGGAGCTCCAGAGACAAAGATATGATAAAAAGAGTGAAAACGGCACGAAAATGCCCTAGCTGCGCAGAAACGCAGCTATATACGCTGAACTTCGCGCGATGCGGAGCGCGAGCCAGGCGCGACTTAGGCGTGAGTCAAGCGCGAAACACCCTACACCTGCTTCGGCGAATTAATTAAAATAGCAAACGACGTCGGATTTTAACAAATGACCACTCGTTGGAAAGCTCTCGTAGTGTAGTTTCTATCTATGATTTTTAATTCCCAAAATAAGTAACCAATTCATCTAAAAATAAATTTAAATAAAATTGGGGCGTTACAACTCTCCCCCACTTAAAGAATATTTTCGTCCTCGAAAATTTACTCCAACTCACGAAACAAGACTCAATCTTCTTGTCACCCATACGCTGCACTTAGGCACTCTATGGTTCAACCACCCTAGCTTCTACATACATCTACACTTAAGCTTTTACTCACCACACTTCAACAACTACCCTTAGCGCACCACTGCGCACGACACTTCACCCCGACACCAAGTACAACATGTAACTCGACGTATACATTCCTTCGACTCACACTTCCGACACCCACATACTTCGATAACTTTGCAACATCGCACTTCGTCACACTTATACGTCGACTTCCATATATTTTGTCCCGCTTATAGTCAGTAACTACACCTCGGCTCCTACGTCACCTTACACACCTAACCTTCACTTCTCCTCGTTTTCTTTGGTTCTCACGCTATGATCGAACTTAGCTACGATTATAACACCAACAACACATCATAACTTCACCAAAGTGAAGCACACACCACATCAATCACACAAAGAAGCAACACAACAACTCCAAAAATAAATAGACATTAAGCCAAAACTCCAAAGTAACAAAGAATGAGACTAAAGAAAAATAGGAAAAAGCAGTCCTCTTTAATTTTGAAAACGGTACTGTGAGTTCATAAATCAAGACCTATAAACTTAAGGAAACAACATCCTTTATTCGCAAAAATAACAACAAGAACAAAGATGCAAAACAACAACTCTTTATTTATAAAAAGCGGAATGAGAACCACATAAAACAAAGACTTGCAAAATAGGGAAACATCACCCTTAAATATGGGAGGCAAAGACCTTTAAATTTTAAAAACAAAGACAATTAAATTGAAGAAAACATCACTCTTACTTTAATCAACAACACTCTTGAATTTGAGATGATAGCACTCTTATTTCTGGGAAAAACAGCAGTTTTAAGATTTACAAAAATAGCACTTCAAGTTTTAGTAAACAACACATTAAAATTTGAAGAATTCAGCACCTTTAATTGTAGAAAAACAACATCCTTAATTCAAGAAACAACGCTTTTAATCTTGGGAAACAACAACATAAAATTGAGAAAACAAAGAAAGATCTATTTTTAAAAGCGAACAAAGATCACTCTTAATAAAACAAAGCAGACAGTAGCCCTTCTAAAGGAGACAAAACAAAGAAACAATGAAGCCCGGAAAAACAACGCAATTACACATAAAAAAAAAGTAGCTTCATTCTTTATAAAATGGCAACACCCTTTCTTCATAAAAACAACAACATTTTATTTTGCACATTAGCAACGCTCTCTTTGATAAACAGCAAACATCAACTTAATTTTTATTCTCAATATCCCTATCACCGCGTTCCTCGATTTCATCATGATTTTTACTCTCGAACTCATTGCATCATTTTAATAACCATCTAAGTGGTACCGCACAACAACACTAACACACGTGTGTACCAAAGCACAACATCACAACATTAAACAGATCACAACACAAACAAATAGCACACGACATCAAACACCATCACAACATAAACTGGCGCCTATACACATCTCAAAAATGACACGTGCAAAAACAAAACCACTCGAGCCAAAATGTTTAAAATTGAGTTTGGGCACGCGAACGCAAAAAGATGGCACGGTAAAATATGCCCCGAGCTCGAAGTTTACCCACACTTAGAATTTGGCGCCTATACACCCGTGGGGATGTATAGGATACCGATTTTCAAAACATCAATCCATTTTCAAAACGTCTCCAATTTCATTTCTCATCTATACACCCGTCAATCTTAAGTAAAATCACCCCTACATTTTTAGTAACACATCTTCAAGTTCCAAGAGACAACACGTTAAAAATTCGGGTAACAATGTATTTGAAATCTTGGAAAAACATCTCATTTCCATGCTTGGGTAGCATCCCTTTTAAATCATAAACCAGTGGTAAAACCTCAACCATTTTATTTATAAAAACAAACCACCTTAAAAATCGGTTTACAAAGAACTTATAAAAAGGGCTAACAAAGATATCATTAAAGGCTAATAAAGAACGCTTTATTTTCAAAGAAGGATAGCAACACACACAAGTTAAACCCCACATCCAACTATTGTCGGTCCACGCCCTATTACCCAAACATATCGTTAATCATCACATATGTCACGATCCTAACTAGAATGACACATATTTTTCCTCACATCTTTAGTTTAAGTTCAAAAATGGTTCAATCACATGTTCTCACCATATATACTAAAAATCGACCTCTACCCTACATAATCACCCAAATCGAAATCCAACTCATCATCTCATATGCTCAATCACCAGGCAACATCATTAATTCATCAACAATACCAAAAACACCCAACGGCAAACAACAAAATCCACCACAAAGTCTTCGTCGAAAATCGACGAGAGACACAGAAAACACACCAAGCAACACATTCCAGTCATACACGAAGTACTCAGAGCAAACACACACATAGTAGCAATAAGACAATAAGCAACACCAGTATTAACAATAGCAGTCATACCGTCTGGCCAATTCAGCTAATCACTGCAACACAAATTATAGTTAGAACGAGTACCAAGACTCGGGAGATAACTAGACTCGACATGGACAACTTGGCGGATTGATCGAATCGCTCGATACCACTATTGTAACACCCCTTTTCTACCCTTATATTACACGTCATTTATCAGAGTAATTCTTTCTCAAAATATTTATTTTAATCGATAGAAAAGAAATGCTACAACTTCATTAAAGCAAACTCATCAATTGCACTCTTCAAAATTTGTGCAACAAAACATCCGTTATGGGAATCAAATCCTCATAAGTCACATCACAAATGGAATAAACAACACCTCACTAATAACTCTCAAACACGTCGCAATGTAGCAATAAAATCATTATTCATCTAGTTAAACATTTTAACAAACTACACCCACGCCCCTAGGTGTTACTGAAGATCGTAGAGCGACACACGACAAACATCCCAAGAGCTAGTAAGGAAGGCAAAGCAGATCCTTCACTCGCGGTTACTGCAGCGTTGCCACAATAGAGCAACATTCCAAGCGTAAGGGTGAGAATTTCAATAAAACATAATCAAGTTCATTATAGAGAAATGAGAGCAGCAATCACACAATATTATCATCATCACTACATCGTAATCACGCAACGCCGACCCAATCACAAACAACGACAATACATAGTCATGATTATGCATGAAGATGCAACCCCACTGGGCATATGCATGATGGTACCATATCATCGCAAAAGTGGCCGAAGCCTCAACATCGCAAAAGTGGCCGAAGCCTCATCATCGCAAAAGTGGCCGAAGCCTCATCATCGCAAAAGTGGCCGAAGCCTCAACATCGCAAAAGTGGCCGAAGCCTATACATCGCAAAATAATGCACATGCCATGAGACTCTATGAAACACATGTGCAACTCACCAAAACTCACCTAGAGTGCTCCTCGTCATCGTTATAAAACACTCATAGAGTGTATCCTTCGCAAATCATCACAAATCATAATACATCATCACTATAATTATACTCGTAGAGTATATACATCATCAATCATCACAAATCATAATACATCATCACTATAATTATACTCGTAGAGTATATACATCATCAATCATCACAAATCATAATACATCATCATCAAGCAATTACTCATAGAGTACACTCATCGCAAAAACATCGCTATTCATAGTACATCATCATAAACACACATATCCTCATCATCATTCAGTACATATATATACTTCATTTGTCTTTTAGCTTAGTGTGTCATAAAATAGTAGACTCGATTGACTATGGGATTACTCTCGACCAGTTACAACTCCACGGGCATTGGCCACTCCAGAAGAATTTATCTTCCGAAAGTTGGTGAGGTTCACGTGGTAGCCAAACAGAGCAAATACACCAGCGAAAGAAATTCTGACCTTAGTGGTAAACCACAATCTAGCCATAGTCAATTAGTGTACTAATAGTATAACGTTTCGTAGTGATTCACTTATATAAACATAGTATCGCAATCTTCATAAAACAGCACCATTTACTTAGTAAATACAGCAACAATAAACATTTTATTTTGCCTTAAAAATAGAATATTCAGTTAGGCCTCTGAATAAGCTTTCCAACGCATCTTAGAACACCTCAATCGGGTTCCCGGTTCAAAAGATATTCGCCAAAACAAAGTGACAAAACAAGTGAAAAGCAAGTGAAGCTAGATCATCGGCGCATGAAGCGCCAGTGAGGCGACAAATGAGGCGCCATTGGACGTAAACACGCAGAATGTGGGCATTGCCTTTGCGCGTGAAGCGCCACTTCAGCGCCAAGTGAGGCGCCAATCCTGTAATAACGATGTAGTATTATGCAGAATTTTCCCGAAAATGTGCAGTTTTTCACCCCACTCGATTTTAACTCCGAAAATACGAAATTTTTCACCAATTAAAATCATCAAGCTCACCAAGAAACATCAAACAATCCTTCCCACACCTAATTAACACCAAAAAAAACCTTTTGTCCCTTAATTCAATCATCAAGCGATTATCACACTCATCAACCATCAAATTCAGCAGGAATTCCGATTTCACCAACTCATCATGAACTAGGTCATTACATTGCCAATTTTAATTTCACCAAAACGTCACAACCCAATTTCATCAAAACATCATCAAAATTTCCTCAAGAACATCATCAAAATTTCACCAAGAACATCATCAAGATTTCATCAAGAACACCATCAAAATTTCATCAACAACCTCAAATTCATCAATAACATCAAATTCATCACTATCAACGAAAATTCATCAACCACATCGAATTCATCAATAACAACAATTCATCAATGACACAAAATTCATCAATATCATTAAATTTATCAACAACATAAAAACCCCCAAAACCCCACTACATACCCAATCATGTTAAACCGAAACGCTCACCCTTACCTCTTAAACGTAAGTCTCGTGAGAAGATGAATGAGAGTACGAACGAAACCACAAAGAACAATCCTCGCGATCTACACTTCTCTCTCCTTCTCACGATCGCGAGCTCTCTCTTAGATTGTAGGAGATCAGTTTTCGTTCTCACCACTTCTGGATTCTAACTCTGGAATTGCTCTCCTATTGAAGCCCTCTGTGATACGAGGAGAACGCAACAAACGGCGTCACAATCGGAGCTCCAGAGACAAAGATATGATAAAAGAGTGAAAACGGCACGAAAATGCCCCTAGCTGCGCAGAACGCAGCTATATACGCGAACTTCGCAAGACGAGCGCGAGCCAGCGCGACTTAGGCGTGAGTCAAGCGCGAAACACCTACACACCGCTTCGCGAATTAATTAAAATAGCAAACGACGCCGGATTTTAACAAATGACCACTCGTTGGAAAGCTCTCGTAGTGTAGTTTCTATCTATGATTTTTAATTCCCAAAATAAGTAACCAATTCATCTAAAAATAAATTTAAATAAAATTGGGGCGTTACAACTCTCCCCCACTTAAAGAATATTTTCGTCCTCGAAAATTTACTCCAACTCACGAAACAAGACTCAATCTTCTTGTCACCCCCATACGCACTTAGGCACTCTATGGTTCAACCACCCTAGCTTCTACATACATCTACACTTAAGCTTTTACTCACCACACTTCAACAACTACCCTTAGGCGCACCACCTGCGCACGACACTTCACCCCGACACCAAGTACAACATGTAACTTCGACGTACACATTCCTTCGACTCACACTTCCGACACCCACATACTTCGATAACTTTGCAACACTGCACTTCGTCACACTTATACGTCGACTTCCATATATTTTGTCCCGCTTATAGTCAGGTAACTACACCTCGGCTCCTACGTCACCTTACACACCTAACCTTCACTTCTCCTCGTTTTCTTTGGTTCTCACGCTATGATCGAACTTAGCTACGATTATAACACCAACAACACATCATAACTTCACCAAAGTGAAGCACACACCACATCAATCACACAAGAAGCAACACAACAACTCCAAAAATAAATAGGCATTAAGCCAAAACTCCAAAGTAACAAAGAATAAAGACTAAAGAAAAATAGGAAAAATAAATCCTCTTAAATTTTCAAAGCGGTGCACTGTGAGTTCATAAATCAAGACTCTATAAACTTAAGGAAACAACATCCTTTATTCGCAAAAATAACAACAAGAACAAAGATGCAAAACAACAACTCTTTATTTATAAAAACGGCAACAGAACCACATAAAACAAAGACTTGCAAAATAGGAAACATCACCCTTAAATATGGGGAGGCAAAGACCTTTAAATTTTAAAAACAAAGACAATTAAATTGAAGAAAACATCACTCTTACTTTAATCAACAACACTCTTGAATTTGAGATGATAGCACTCTTATTTCGGGGAAAACAATAGCTTTAAGATTTACAAAAATAGCACTTCAAGTTTTAGTAAACAAAGACATTAAAATTTGAAGAATTCAAAGACCTTTAATTGTAGAAAAACAACATCCTTAATTCAAGAAACAACGCTTTTAATCTTGGGAAACAACAACATAAAATTGAGAAAACAAAGCAAAGATCTATTTTTAAAACGGCAACAAAGATCACTCTTAATAAAACAAAGCAGACAAGAGCCCTCTTCTAAAGGAGACAAAACAAAGAAACAAAGAAATTTAAAAAAGCAAGTAATTACACATAAAAGCAAAGGCTTCATTCTTTATAAAACGGCAACACCCTTTCTTCATAAAAACAACAACATTTTATTTTGCACATTAGCAACGCTCTCTTTGATAAACAAAGAAACATCAACTTAATTTTTATTCTCAATATCCCTATCACTGCGTTCCTCGATTTCATCATGATTTTTACTCGAACTCATTGCATCATTTTAATAACCATCTAAGTGGTACCGCACAACAACACTAACACACGGGTGTACCAAAGACCAACATCACAACATTAAACAAAGATCACAACACAAACAAATAGCACACGGCATCAAACAGCATCACAACATAAACTGGCGCCTATACACATCTCAAAAATGACACGTGCAAAAACAAAACCACTCGAGCCAAAATGTTTAAAATTGAGTTTGGGCACGCGAACGCATAAAAAGATGGCACGGTAAAATATGCCCCGAGCTCGAAGTTTACCCACACTTAGAATTTGGCGCCTATACACCCGTGGGGATGTATAGGATACCGATTTTCAAAACAGCAATCCATTTTCAAAACGTCTCCAATTTCATTTCTCATCTATACACCCGTCAATCTTAAGTAAAATCACCCTACATTTTTAGTAACACATCTTCAAGTTCCAAGAGACAACACGTTAAAAATTCGGGTAACAATGTATTTGAAATCTTGGAAAAACATCTCATTTCCATGCTTGGGTAGCATCCCTTTTTAAATCATAAACAGTGGTAAAACCTCAACCATTTTATTTATAAAAACAAACCACCTTAAAAACTCGGTTTACAAAGAACTTATAAAAAGGGCTAACAAAGATATCATTAAAGGCTAACAAAGAACGCTTTATTTTCAAAGAAGGATAAGATAAACACACACAAGTTAAACCCCACATCCAACTATTGTCACCACGCCCTATTACCCAAACATATCGTTAATCATCACATATGTCACGATCCTAACTAGAATGACACATATTTTTCCTCACATCTTTAGTTTAAGTTCAAAAATGGTTCAATCACATGTTCTCACCATATATACTAAAAATCGACCTCTACCCTACATAATCACCCAAATCGAAATCCAACTCATCATCTCATATGCTCAATCACCAAGCAACATCATTAATTCATCAACAATACCAAAAACACCCAACGGCAAAAAACAAAATCCACCACAAAGTCTTCGTCGAAAATCGACGAGAGGCACAGAAAACACACCAAGCAACACATTCCAGTCATACACGAAGTACTCAGAGCAAACACACACATAGTAGCAATAAGACAATAAGCAACACGAAAGATAACAATAGCGGTCATACCGTCTCGCCAATTCAACTAATCACTACAACACAAATTATAGTTAGAACGAGTACCAAGACTGGGAGATAACTAGACTCGACATCGACAACTTGGCGGATTGATCGAATCGCTCGATACCACTATTGTAACACCCCTTTTCTACCCTTATATTACACGTCATTTATCGTGAGTAATTCTTTCTCAAAATATTTATTTTAATCGATAGAAAAGAAATGCTACAACTTCATTAAAGCAAACTCATCAATTGCACTCTTCAAAATTTGTGCAACAAAACATCCGTTAAGGGAATCAAATCCTCATAAGTCACATCACAAATGGAATAAACAACACCTCACTAATAACTCTCAAACACGTCGCAATGTAGCAATAAAATCATTATTCATCTAGTTAAACATTTTAACAAACTACACCCACGCCCCTAGGTGTTACAAAGATGTCAGAGCGACACGACAAACATCCCAAGAGCTAGTAAGGAAGGCAGCAGATCCTTCACTCGCGGTTACTGCAGCGTTGCCACAATAGAGCAACATTCCAAGCGCGAAGGGTGAGAATTTCAATAAAACATAATCAAGTTCATAATAGAGAAATGAGAGCAGCAATCACACAATATTATCATCATCACTACATCGTAATCACGCAACGCCACTCCAATCACAAACAACGACAATACATAGTCATGATTATGCATGAAGATGCAACCCCACTGTGGCATATGCATGATGGTACCATATCATCGCAAAAGTGGCCAAGCCTCAACATCGCAAAAAAGTGGCGAAGCCTCATCATCGCAAAAGTGGCCAAGCCTCATCATCGCAAAAGTGGCCAAGCCTCAACATCGCAAAAGTGGCCAAGCCTATACATCGCAAAATAATGCACATGCCATGAGACTCTATGAAACACATGTGCAACTCACCAAAACTCACCTAGAGTGCTCCTCGTCATCGTTATAAAACACTCATAGAGTGTATCCTTCAGCAAATCATCACAAATCATAATACATCATCACTATAATTATACTCGTGAGAGTATATACATCATCAATCATCACAAATCATAATACATCATCACTATAATTATACTCGTGAGAGTATATACATCATCAATCATCACAAATCATAATACATCATCATCAAGCAATTACTCATAGAGTACACTCATCGCAAAAACATCGCTATTCATAGTACATCATCATAAACACACATATCCTCATCATCATTCGGTACATATATATACTTCATTTGTCTTTTAGCTTAGTGTGTCATAAAATAGTAGACTGATTGACTATGGGATTACTCGACTGTGTTACAACTCACCATAGGCATTGGCCACTCCGTAAGAATTTATCTTCCGAAAGTTGGTGAGGTTCACGTGGTAGCCAAACAGAGCAAATACACCAAATAAAGAAATTTCGACCTTAGTGGTAAACCACAATCTAGCCATAGTCAATTAGTGTACTAATAGTATAACGTTTTCGTAGTGATTCACTTATATAAACATAGTATCGCAATCTTCATAAAACAGCACCATTTACTTAGTAAATACAGCAACAATAAACATTTTATTTTGCCTTAAAAATAGAATATTCAGTTAGGCCTCTGAATAAGCTTTCCAACGCATCTTAGAACACCTCAATCGGGTTCCCGGTTCAAAAGATATTGGGATTTTTCAAAAACAAAGTGACAAAACAATGAAAAACAAGAGAGCTTGAACATTGGCGCATGAAAAGCGCCAAATGAGGCGGCACGATGAGGCGCCATTGGACGTAAAACACGCATAATGTGGGCATTGCTTTGGCGTGTGAAGCGCCACTTCAGCGCCGATGAGGCGCCAATCCCAGAATAACGATGTATTATGCAGAATTTTCCGAAAATGTGCGCTTTTTTCACCCACTCGATTTTAACTCAGAAAATACGAAATTTTTCACCAATTAAAATCATCAAGCTCACCAAGAAACATCAAACAATCCTTCCCACACCTAATTAACACAAAAAAACCTTTTGTCCCTTAATTCAATCATCAAGCGATTATCACACTCATCAACCATCAAATTCAAAGTAGAATTCGATTTCACCAACTCATCATGAACTAGGTCATTACATTGCCAATTTTAATTTCACCAAAACGTCACAACCCAATTTCATCAAAACATCATCAAAATTTCCTCAAGAACATCATCAAAATTTCACCAAGAACATCATCAAGATTTCATCAAGAACACCATCAAAATTTCATCAACAACCTCAAATTCATCAATAACATCAAATTCATCACTATCAACGAAAATTCATCAACCACATCGAATTCATCAATAACAACAATTCATCAATGACACAAAATTCATCAATATCATTAAATTTATCAACAACATAAAAACCCCCAAAACCCCACTACATACCCAATCATGTTAAACCGAAACGCTCACCCTTACCTCTTAAACGTAAGTCTGTGAGAAGATGAATGAGAGTACGAACGAAACCACAGCAACAATCCTCGCGATCTACACTTCTTCTCTCCTTCTCACGATCGCGAGTTCTCTCTCTCTTAGATTGTAGGAGATCAGTTTTCGTTCTCACCACTTCTGGATTCTAACTCTGGAATTGCTCTCCTATTGAAGCCCTCTGCGATACGAGGAGAACGCAACAAACGGCGTCCACAATCGGAGCTCCAGAGACAAAGATATGATAAAAAGAGGAAAACGGCACGAAAATGCCCTAGGCTGCGCAGTAAACGCATTTATATACGCCGAACTCGCGCGCGCGGAGCGAGCCAGCGCGACTTAGGCGTGAGTCAAGCGCGAAACACCCTACACCTGCTTCGCGAATTAATTAAAATAGCAAACGACGCCGGATTTTAACAAATGACCACTCGTTGGAAAAAGCTCTCTCGCGATGTAGTTTCTATCTATGATTTTTAATTCCCAAAATAAGTAACCAATTCATCTAAAAATAAATTTAAATAAAATTGGGGCGTTACAACTACAAGTCGACACCTATGCTTCAACTCACACACCTTAACACTTCGTAACCTATACTTCATCGCACACTTCGTCCCTATACTTCATCACCTACGCTCAATACTTACGCTGCAACACACTTATACGTCGACTTCCATATGTTTCATCACACCTATGGTTAGGCAACTACACCTCGACTCATATGTCACCCTATACGCCTAACCTTCCTCTTCCCTCTTCCCTTTGATTCTCACACTATGATCAAACTTAAACACATACTACACATGTATTCCTTCAAAACTATTCCAACACACATCAAGATACTCAACGAAGGTACCAACACCCACAATAACTCCCAGGGACTGAGGTTCCCTCAGCTCCCATTTCTCTCCTAGGTCTCTCATATGACCAACTCACCAACACACATCACAACTTCACCAAAGTGAAGCAATACAATCATCAAACACACACCAAGCAACATAAACAGCTCAAAAATCATTCTAGAAGCTAACTCACACACGACACTCATCATATATACACTATTATAGGTGAAAGAGAGCCCCCTTACCTCAATAGGTTGAAGAAGTAGTACTCTTTCTACCAAGACTTCAAGATCCCCCAAAGATCAAACTCTTCTTCCTTGAATTTGAGCTCTCCACGCCAAGATTCATCTTCTTCTCTCTAAAAACTTCGCACCTCTTTCTCTCTCTCTCTCTCTTACTTTACTCTTTGACTTGTCTTTGATATTTGTTGCAAATGAATGTCTCCCCTTCGACAACATCATTTAAGGCATGCATATGGACTTTCAATGGATCATGGGCCTCTAATGGATCATGGGCCTCTACTCTCACCTTCTCCATTACTTAAACACCTCCTAAATAAAATAAAACTTCTAAATTAATTACTTGACTTAATTAAAATGTTATAAGTCTTAAATAACCCAATTAAATAAATAATTGAACTATTGTGGGGCGTTACATACTCTATCTCACAACCACACGACCAGACATCACTTATGCAGTACAACAACTCAGTCAGTTGATACCAAAGCCTTTCAACTTCCATTTTAAAGCCTACACCCGTGTTCTCCTCCATCTCAAGTCTTCCCCTGCTCACAATTTGTTTTTTCTGCATCCACATCACTTCAATTATCAGGTTTTGTTGATTTTGATTGGGCATCCGGACACATGCAAGTCAATTCTGGTTACTGTGTTTTCCTTGGTTCTTCTCTTGTCTCATGAAAATCCAAGAAGAAAAACACGACGTCTAGGTCTTCTTAAGAGGATGAATGTCATGCCTAGGCAAGCCTTTCATCTGTAATCCAATAGCTGCCCTACCTATTAGCAAACCATCATTTCATTCTTAAAGGTCCCGCTGTAGTATATTGTGATAACAAATCGCGCATTTACCTTACTCACAACCCAACTTTCAATGAATGAACAAAACACATAGAGATTAATTGTCATGTCGTTTGTTAGAAGATACGACAAGGTGTTTTCATTCTTCTCTCAGTCCCCTCGGCCTCTCTGCTTGCAGATGTCTTGATAAAGCCATTGCATTCTCTTGCTTTCACATTTTTCATCACCAAGTTGGGCCTTTGTGATTTGCAGAGTCCAACTTGAGGAGGGATATTAGGAATATATTTATATCTAATCCATGGCTAACTAGTTTGTTAGTTTACTTGTATAGTTAGTTAACTGTTAGATATCTAATTAGTAGTTAGTTAAGCTTCAGGCTATAGTCACCTTTGTATATAAGCTGAGTCTATGTATTTGTGTAGACTAACACTTTGCTTTATAATGAAGATGAGGCATTCTATTATGTCTTTGTGGTGTGATACCAAGAGTTCAGTTATGATTTATGCATTCTTAAACCGATTTCAACATGTTAAAATCATAAGCGGTGATATTGAGTTATTAATTGTAGACTAATATATTTATACTTATACTTATTATTATATATACAAAGGCAAGAAGATGAAAATAATCTGATTCCTGAAGAAAGTAAATGAGGAAGCAATATAGAAATGGACACAGAATCAAAGGTAAAGATTCTGAGTTGAGGGTGGAAGCATGGCATGCCACAATGACAGTACCATAAAACAGCAAATTCAGAGAGTTGTGAATCATTATAGTTCAGGTTTAGATGTCAGAGGCAGCTCATGAGCTCAATACAGAGACGTTTTCACCTGGTAGTAGTAAATAAGGACAAACATTTTTTCATAAGGCTAACCTGAAATGGTACCTCCATCCACTACAACATCAAATGTCATTTTAGATTTATCGTTTCTTCAATTTTTTGTTTATAAAACTTCATTCAATTTTACTGTCTCATTTCAAATACAGGGTTGTTGCTAGTAATAATTTATTAATATCCAAGTGAAAAGTACTATGCCTAAGCATAAGGTCCAGATTTTATTTATTTTTTTTGGATTTTATGTATGGAAACAAAATTGAAAAAAATATTTGCTCACCTAAAATTTCTAACACTTGTACGATATGTGATTAACTCAGTTCTAAGTCATGGTTAATTCAATTTAATGGATTGTTAATAGTAGAACTGTCAATTTAGGCTAGCTTGCTGACTCTACCAAACCTAATTTTTAATGTAGGAAATCATAAAAAATGTTTATAAAACATAAAAAGAAAAATAAAGTAATAAAGAAAGTGGACCCAATCTAGCCCATGGACTAATACAGATGGGCTAAAAAGGCCTAATTTTTTCTGGCTCATGCTTCGTACAACCCTCTAGCTACTCACTAGAACCCCCAAACCACTTAATATTCCCAAAATACTCCTAATTTAAAATCTAATTTTCCCCTATCTATTCCCTCTCACCCTCACACACCCCATCACATTCTCATTCTCCCTAAAAACTACCCTACAACCAAACCCACACCCCTTCAACTTAAATTCATCATTTTCGTGTGTTTTCCATCAACAATCAACGACATTTCCTTTCATTGACATCTAGGTACGCTTCTTCATCTTCTTCTTCATCTAGGCCATGCAGCGGTCGATCTTGGGCGATCACGCATGCGTCGATCACCCTAGTGATGCAACTGTTTAGTTGATGTTCGATCGAGCGTGCATCGAACCTCTTTGGGGGTGTTCGATCAAGCGTGCGCCGTTTGTGGTCGAACCTGGCACGGTCGAACACCCCTGATTGTTGTTGTATGCTGATTTTGACTGATTTTTACTGACTTTTGACATTTCAATTGATTCTTTACAGTATGGCTAACACAATGATACGAGGACGTGGACGTGGACGTGCACGTGGAGGTGGCACTACTGGTCAGGAGCAGCCTGAGGGCCGTGGGCGTGGACGGGGACGTGGCACTGATGGAGACGAGGCCGAAAGGATCCGTCCCACTGTCTTCGTGCGCAATAAAAGGACTCTTGGGATTTAACGTGGACGACGTGGATGTGGACGCGGGAACGATGCTGAGGTTGTCCCTCCACAGGAGGCAGCGGGAGCATTGCAGTTTGATGATGATATAGAGTATGATCATGCTAGAGCTGATGATATAGAGCATGATCATGCTACTGCTCAGATGGATGTGCCACCCAGTTCTCATGCTCACGTATCCACCTCTTATGCTCGCCCATCCACTTCTCACGATAGGCCTTCCACACCTTCTCAGGCTGATGTTTATTTTGATGATGATGAGCCAACTGATGACCCTGCTCCTGATGTTCCCGACAGATCATCCACTTTCCCTTATTTGGGAGGACCAGATGATCGTAGGGTCCTTTATGCTTATGGTTCCCACATTGCTAGGAACATATGGGACGACCTGGTAAGTTTACAATTATTTAACAATTTATGTTTCTAATAATAAGTTGTATTTACAATTACTTTATTGATTGGTGTATGTTTATTGGATTTATGTTTGTTTTAAAATCAAAAATGTAGGAGCGTCCTAAGGAGGGGGGTAAGCAGAAACTTCATAATCATGCTATTGATGTAGATATGCATCCAAACATTCGACCCTACATTGCTCAGACAAACCTATTGCCCCTTCATGATGTGGGATTTGATACAGTCAACCACTTCCTCGGTACTGCTTTTGTGGAGCGATGCACAGTGAGACAAACACTTTCCACCTTCCAGTAGGTGAGATGACAATCACCCTAGATGATGTCGCACAGCTCCTCCATATCCCCGTCACTAGGGAATTTTATGACATGGTAGAGCCTAGCAAGATTGAGGCGCAGGATTGTTTGGTTCAGTGCCTGGGGTGTTCATATGATGATGCATTTGCTTAGCTACCTGAGAGAGAGGATGTAGTGTGAAGATTACCTGGTTGAAAAGGTCTACGATGATGCCATTGCGGAGGAGAGGTGTGATGAACCCTCATCACATGATGATCTTCATCGGTTTTTAAAGAGTTTTTACACAATATTGATGATGGATGTGCTTAATTGGTGTGTTTCTGTGAACAAATCGTGTTTGTTGTGAATTGCTTGTTACGCAGTTGTTTATCTTTGGGTTTGTGTGATTTTGTGTTGCCCGGGGGCGAGGTGGATCGAAAAGACAAAGCACTGCGGTCGAGTGGATTCAACAAAGACAAGGTTTTGGAAGATCCCCACCGAGGCGCACACACCGGGCGCTGAAGAGAGAGAGCGCGCAAGAAGCGCGCGGATAGGTCGCCTCTAACTCTCAAAAGTTTACGTCCTTACGTGAGAGGTGTGCGCGCGAGGTTACGCTGCGAGGGGCGCGCGCAAGATGTATGATCTTGATCAAGCCTTGGCCATCTTGCGCGTAAGTTTGCGCGCGCGCGCAAGATGGCGCGCAAGTCACGTTCTTCAAATACGTAAGGCTGCGTGTTAACCAGGGGACGTTTTGATCAATTGGGAGCCCTAGCACACGAGAGGAAAGGAGTTGCAGCTGCTGGCCATTGAAGGATCAAGCCTTGGGAACAAGATTTGAGCCCTCTAATGTCATCATCTTCATCAATATTATCTTGTAATTCTCTTTTCTTCTTATCTTTCATCATGTGTAACTAAACCCTCCTGTTAGGGATGAATTGAATTTGATAGAGCACTAGGTAGCTGGTATTAACTGTGTTTTATTGTTTCTCTCTCATATTCTGTGAATTGGAATTTAGTTTGAACTGATTTACAATTGGGAAATTGTGAAATTATTTTATTCGGTATTTTAATGGGAATTATTATATTTGAATCGTAGACTTTCAATTCTTGCAATTCGTAGCTTAGGAATATTCTCCGGATTGTTGTACGTGCGAACTCTAGCGTTTAAGGCTTATAGGTTATTAGGATTACCTAAGGAATTAGGAGTTTTATTAATCTATAAAGGACTAGTTACCTAAGGAATTAGGACTTGGTTATTATAACGAATTCGGTAGCAAAATATAGAGAGAGGTATCCTTGATGTTAGACCAGTTACATAGTGCGAAACCAAACGACGTTCATCCCTAGCTTTCATTCTTATCGTAATTCATTAACGTTTTTAGTTTAACTTTATTTACAAAAATTCCAAAAATATTTTATCGCTTTATTTCGAGCTTCACAGCTCAACCCCTTCAAACATACCCCTTTCAATTTGGTTCCAATTAGTAATTGTTAACGTAATTAGTAGATTAACTCGATCCTCGAGGGCGATATCCCGGTATTTACCGGTTTTACTACTTATACGATTTGGTACACTTGCCAAATTATTAACAAGTTTTTGGCGCCGTTGCTGGGGATCGAAGTTACATTCACTAATTTCGAAGGCGGCTGCTAATTCGAACCCGTACATACTTAGTTGTTTTTTATTTAATTTATTGTTTTGTTTTCTTTACATATTTCTTTTTATCTTTTTACTACTTTACTCCCTTGATTGTGTAAGAGCCAGGTGGATACTTTGTAAGTCATGGAGTACACACTTCACCACTTCGTTGTTGTGGAGGACCGCATCTAAATGGTAATTGTGAGACATTGTCCTATTGTGATCTTTGTGGGGAGGATGAGGTGGATTGCTCTTGTGAACCAATGATACTCATTGCTGGGTACTATCCGTGGTTGGCTCAACCTAAAATTCTTGAGGAGCCAGATGTGGTAGTCATTGATGAATCCTATCCTTGGTTGGCTCAACCTAAAGTTCCGAGGAGGAAGATTTGGTAGTCATTGACACATGGTATCCCCTGGTTGGTCAAGATTGGTTACTAGTAGAACAACCCATGAATCAAAGTAATCAACCACACATCGGGCATGATGAATTCAATGAAGGGAGTCATTCGAATGGAAATTGTGAGCCTTACGATTTTACCTCGGTTTCAAAACAAGAAGAGGAAGGCTTAACAATAGAAGAATCATGGGAGAAAAAGGAAGATAAGAAAGGACAAAAGAGTTGAACCGCAAGATCCTCTTGTTTGGAGGGAAGCCAAAAATTCTCAGTTTTGGGATGGTGTGGAAATCCAACAAGAAATCTCCCAACAAATCATTTTCTCCACTCATCGACTGAGAAGCAAGGAAGATGGGAGCGAAGAGGTTGATAAATATTTAGACTCCTTCTATGCCTTGTGCAACACCATTCACCTTGAGAGGGCATGGAAGCATACACAATTGTACCTCAAGTTCATGAAGTTCCTGCCTAATAAACGGAAGAAGAAGAATGATGTGTTCTTTGTGTCATACATTCCACCTTGAGAGAGTGGAGTTGCATCGTCAAGCTTAGGACGATAAACAAGCGCTTCATGGGAGGAAACCCATGTGAGGTAGTGTTCTATCTCTTCTAATTTACTTTCTTGTCTTGTCTTTATTTTTGTTATTGCTTTGGGTTTTGTAAATAGGTCTTCCTCTAAGTTAATCGGTGAGGACAACTGCTTTGTGTTTAAGTGGGGAGGACCTATTGTCGATGTCGATTTGTCGATTGTCGATTGTCAAGATAATATGCAATTTGGTAGTGAATTTCCTTCTATAAAAATAAAAATAAAAATAAGAGACAGTTGAGCAAACTTAGTGATGACTCGGTGAGAATTGAGCGAATAGTACCTGTGGTGAGAGTTGAGCAAACTTAGTGATGACTTAGTGATGACATCTTCCGGGGACCACCACAGTAGACTCGGTTTTATCTCTAATTCTCTATCTCTTTAGTTGATTATTGTGTAGTTTGATGTTCTCCTGTTAGTCGTAGTTTCTTTTGATTTTAATTTGCATTGGTAATCAGACGTAGGCCTTCCCCATTTTTTTGCGGTGAGGACAACTGCTTTGTGTTCAAGGGGGGAGGACCTACGGTTTTGTGTTAGTTGTGTCTTGTTTTGTGTCTTCAAAGTTCAATAAAGCAATCATGTAATGATTTTATGTAAAAAAAAAAAAAAAAAAAAAAATGGAGCGGTTGAGCAAAACTTAGTGATGAATTGGTGAGGAATTGTGAGATTAGTTCCGGTGGTAGTTGACTGGCAGTACAGCTTGTTTCTACACCTCTAGCATTATCTCGATCGAACCTAGTGAACCTAGGGATGTCTTAGCTTGGCTAGTTGTTGGTGGACCATGCGTCTCGCCAAATTTGTACTAAAGATCTATGGTAGTTGTAGAAGCTAAGTTGGGGGTACTCGGCGGTACTAAGGTGGGCCGGGGAAGATTGTAGGATGGTCGGTGCATGTGTTTGTGTAAAGTGTGGTGTGAGTGAAGATCGCAACGTCTACCCGTAACGTTGTAGTGTATGCCGTGTGTGTGTGTGGTGTTAGTGTGCGTGAGTGCAACATCGCTGCGGCGTCACACCCGCTGAATTTGTAGTGTATGCCGTGTGCGTTAAAGTGTTAAAGTGTTGTGAATAAGTGGAAAAATCCACAAGTGTGTTCTAAAGGTTAAAGTTCCCAATGCAATGATAAGTGAATCTAAATGTTAAAGTTCTAAATGGGTGCGAGTACAAAGTTTGGCGTAAATGGTGCGTGTGTGTGTTGAAATAGAGTATGCACCGATTTGATCCGAAATGCCTATCTAAGACCCTTTGTCGGTTCAAGTCCTCGGTCTTATGTGGAAGTGTGAGCCTACCCTTTATCTTGAACCAATCTTTGGCGGAGCTCGGAAGAAAGCCCTCTAGTCCTAGTTAATGTCATTTTGAAAATAGCTAAGTTCTACTTGAGTTAAATGTCACACACTCACTTTTGAGCATAGTTGTACGGTGACATTATCACAGGGAGTTGCTTTTGAGAGCCAATCACGAAAGTTGTCGTTCAACCCGCTCCTATGTGTTTGAGTGAAAGTTGAATTCTTATATGATTGCTTGTTGACTTTGAGTTGTTTTGATTGTGAGTCGAGTCGAGCTTTGCTTGAGGACAAGCAAAAGTTCAAGTTGGGGGTTGTGATGAACCCTCATCACATGATGATCTTCATCGGTTTTTAAAGAGTTTTTACACAATATTGATGATGGATGTGCTTAATTGGTGTGTTTCGTGAACAAATCGTGTTTGTTGTGAATTGCTTGTTACGCAGTTGTTTATGCTTTGGGTTTGTGTGATTTTGTGTTGCCTGGGGACGAGGTGGATCGAAAAGACAAAGCACATCGCGGTCGAGTGGATTCAACAAAGACAAGGTTTTGGAAGATCCCCTTTGAGGCGCACACACCGCGCGTTAGAAGAGAGCGCGCGCAAGAAGCGCGCGGATAGGTCGCTCTAACTCTCAAAAGTTTACGTCGCCCTTCGCGAGAGGTGTGCGCACGAGGTTACGCTGTGAGGGACGCTTGCGCGCGCAAGATGGCGCGCGATCTTGATCAAGCCTTGGCCATCTTGCGCGTAAGTTTTGCGCGCGCGCAAGATGGGCGCGCAAGTCACGTTCTTCAAATACGTAAGCTGCGTGTTAACCGGGGACGTTTTGATCAATTGGGAGCCCTAGCACACGAGAGGAAAGGAGTTGCAGTTGCTGGCCATTGAAGGATCAAGCCTTGGGAACAAGATTTGAGCCCTCTAATGTCATCATCTTCATCAATATTATCTTGTAATTCTCTTTTCTTCTTATCTTTCATCATGTGTAACTAAACCCTCCCGTTAGGGATGAATTGAATTTGATAGAGCACTAGGTAATTTGGTATTAACTGTGTTTTATTGTTTTTCTCTCATATTCGTGAATTGGAATTTAGTTTGAACTGATTTACAATTGGGAAATTGTGAAATTATTTTATTCGGTATTTTAATGGGAATTATTATATTTGAATCGTAGACTTTCAATTCTTGCAATTCGTAGCTTAGGAATATTCTCCGGATTGTTGTACGTGCGAACTCTAGCATTTAAGGCTTATAGGTTATTAGGATTACCTAAGGAATTAGGAGTTTTATTAATCTATAAAGGACTAGTTACCTAAGGAATTAGGACTTGGTTATTATAACGAATTCGGTAGCAAAATATAGAGAGAGGTATCCTTGATGTTAGACCCGGTTACATAGTGCGAAACCAAAGCGACGTTCATCCCTAGCTTTCATTCTTATCGTAATTCATTAACGTTTTTAGTTTAACTTTATTTACAAAAATTCCAAAAATATTTTATCGCTTTATTTCGAGCTTCACAAATTTCAACCCCTTCAAACATACCCCTTTCAATTTGGTTCCAATTAGTAATTGTTAACGTAATTAGTAGATTAACTCGATCCTCGAGGGCGATATCCCGGTATTTACCGGTTTTACTACTTGTACGATTTGGTACACTTGCCAAATTATTAACAAGGTGGTTGGATGCAGCTCGTTGCTACTTGTTCATCTTGCTGGGCAGGACATTATTTTGCGACAAGTCTGGCAACAAGGTGAAGGTTTCATTGCTCTATATGGTCAGAGATATACAGCTGGCTAGTACCTACTGTTGGGGAGCTATGGCATCGCTCATCTATACAAGCGATTGGCCAAGCCTCCTCCCCAAGACTAGTCGATTCTTTGGATTTTCCACTCTCTTCCAGGTACTTGACTTGATTTCAAATATTTTTTTCAGTTGCTATAAGATTATGTTCATTATATGTTGTTCGATCCCTAACTTGTTATTTATTTATCACAGGCCTGGATTTTTGAACATTTCCAGGGGAAAATATTTGGTACCAAGTGGTTGAGGGATGAGTACATCAACAGAGCCACAAAGCTAAGAGGTGGGATTGTAAGAGGCGAGATGGGTCACTTGGGTGGGTTGAGGCGACTCTACGGATCATCTCAGGTCGGAGGAGGTGACATGGATGCCATTTGCGAACCCATATCACAGACCTATGGATGGGATCACCTATTTTAAAGGGCATCTGCGTCATGGTTCGACTATGGTGGCATATAACGTCGATCGGGTGGTTAGACAGTTTGGGTGGATACAGGGCATCCCAGAGGACCCTAGGGCCACTGGACGGGCGGTAGTCACAAATGATCAAGCTGATGCTGCATGTATGGACTTCAATATGCACCTTATACCTCAAGGTGAGCCAGTAGTTCCTTGGATGCCAGCCACAGTCCTAGAGTACTTTGCCTGGTATAGGAGTGTATCCCACCCATACCTCAAACCAGACAACTACCCCTTGCTTGCTGAAGAGTTTAGAGAGGTATGATGATTTAGTTTAGTGTTTCAATGGTTCTATTTGCATTTTTTAACTTTAATTTGGGATTAAAGTATTTTTTTACTGCCTTATAGGCCTTTTCTGAGACCTTTGGCCTGTATGATGAGATGGAGCACGTGCTGGAAAGTGTCGGGATTCCACGTGGGACCCGTTGCTGGAAGATTGTGGAGAGGTTGAAGGCAATTGCAAAGTCATTCAAGAGGGGGCTTAGGAGCTTCAGCTGTGTCTCCCATGCTAGTGATGTCTCCCAACCTAGGGCACAGTAGTTGTATTTTGCATTTTCCTTTGCTTTGGATTTAATTCTAGTTATTCGTAACTTTTTCTATTGCACGGATTGTACCTATACTGACTGTTGCCCGTTCGACCCTCACACATTCGACTTGGTTCGACCTTCGCTTGGTCGAACCTGTTAATTTGGCCAATTTGGGGTGTCTGAGTAAAATTAGCCGGTTCGGTGCTGCGAGATTCGACCTAGGTCGATCAAGCGTGCGCCGAACAGTGTTAAATATTTAAAAAAAAATAAAAATCAATTTTCAGCAAGGGCTTTTGATCTTTTCACCCCCAAAAAGGGGTGTCTGGTGAGTAGAGGGGAGGTTGTACGAAGCATGGGCCTTTTTTCTAATTCTAGGCCTCTATTTAGCGAGTTCAACCCATCCCAAAACACTAACTCATTGGGTTTGTCCGTTGTACTGAACTAAAATTGCCACTTCTAGTTAATAGTTAGGTAGCCGTAAACTGAATTCAATTAACCATGAATCCTAACATATATAGATTCGAACACCTAAAAAATGGTGGTTAATCACTTTCAAATTTATGGATAATTCAGTTCAGTTTATGACTAATAAATCAGCCACCTATTTATTAACCACTTTTTTTGGCAGCAGCTTTTAACCATTTATTAAACTAAAGTACATTAATCACATGTCATATGTGCCTAAAATATTTGGTCTCCAAATAACACAACTAAAAAAACAAAACAAAAACTGGAGAGGGTTCTGTTCTTTAATGACTGATCAATATGATACATCAGGAGTCAGGAGGAGGTCAGTCTCTTGCCAGCATGTAAGAAGATACCCTCAGATTTCTTTTTTGCCAACTTCAACTATTTATTATTTGGGCTGAGTTTGCTTGTCCAGACACATAAATGTACCTACGAATTCTTTTTCCCTATTTGTTTAAAAAAAGATAAAAATGGGTTTGGAGTTTGTCCTTTTTTTTTGTTTGGTTTTCAAATGATTCACTTTGCCCTCTTATGAAGGCTAAAAACCCCTTCTGCTTTGGACAAAGAAATAATTATAAAGTAATAATATGATTATTGTCCATTACTAGACCCACACAAATTATAATTCTACAAAATCAATTTTTATCACTTTGGAATTAAACAGACAGTTACTCATCTAGGAAAATATGGACATGACAACCAAAAGAGAAAAAAAGGAAAGGCAGCAGAATAAGGTATAGTATAATCAAGTGCATAAGGTGGAAGAAACATTAAACATGTTAGTAATTGATTACTAGGTTGTCAAGCTTTAGCTTTCTGTTTCCAAATTGAATTATAATATTTGATGTACACGAACATCTCTTCCCTACATCATCAACCCCTTTTCTTTACTCAACCTCTTTTACGCTCCACCTTCCATCCACATCCAAATTTATTTGCACACACACCAACACTATATTAAAAAAAAAAAACAATCAAATATAAACATGTTCTATTAGCTTCTATTTTCTACTCTTTCTTCTTCAAAAAAAAAACTCTCCCAATCTTATAATTTTTTGTGCTTCTTATGGATGCTTCTAAGGCAGAATGTGCAAAACAGCTAAAAGAACTTCTTCAACAAGACCAAGATGATTTTTCATTGCAAAATTACCTGATTGAAAGAAGTTACATGTTCAACAACTGCAACTATGATTGTAGCAGCACTCATTGCCTTTATTCAACAAAGAATCTGAAATGGTCTGTGAAATATGATTTACATAAGATTATTAGGAAAAGGTTGTTACATGCTACAGGGGTCCTAAGATCAACATTTCACAAGTTCATTTCCACAGTTGATAATGATGAACAGAATAGAGATGGATATTTTGGTGTGTGTCATAGTTTCAGTGATATTGAAGTTGAGGACAAGGTTTTTCCCTGTGAAAGTCACAACAGCTCAAGTATTGAAAACATGTTTCAGACATTCACACTCCACAATTTGACAAGACCAGAGGTAAGTGATTCTAATTCTTTTATGATAAACAACAGCAGGGTTTAAAATAAAACTGTTACTTATTAGTGTGTTAAGTTATAATTGCACTAGCTGTAGTTATATTAGTATACTTGAAACTGTGAAATTTAGAACCTTTGACTCGTGATTGCAGAAACTAGAGAGCTCCAAAACTTCAAACTTGCATAATGTTGGTATTTTGAAAATAAATTGTAGAGATTAGTTTTGAAAAATAGTTTGACAATTACTCAAAAATTGCTTACAAATGAACCAGCTTGGGTTTTTATAGGTGTTGCAAAGCCAGTGATTGATGGTTCTAGGCCCTTTTAGTGTTTTCCCATTGCTAGAGTTTTCTAGGCTAAAAACCTTTGAAGCACGGACACCTCTGAGATTAAGCATGCTTGTGGTGTCCCACACACGTCAGTGTTCGACACATGTACGACATTCGTACGACATGCGTCCAACAACTCAGACCAATGTCCCAAAGTAAAACTCAGACAAGTAAAAACTATCTAGGCAATAGTAGATTTGAAGCATATTTCTACACAGTCGCCATCTATGTCTCTAGTCTATATAATCATGTGTTCAACAGAATGGAGGGATTAGGAAGTAATTGGTGAAGGAAATAAAGGGCTGATGATGAGAAAGTTCTCATATTAGTAAAGAGAATATCTATTAGGGTCTGTCTTTGTCATTTTATCTATCCATTGTAAACACTGTTTCCTTGAAATCATAGAGGGAGGTTACCGGTGTTGTTAGTTAATATTTCGATTTTATTCAGTAAATTTCCCTATGCGGTTTTTGGTTCTATTACCATATTATAAACTTAGCAAACTGTTAGATCACCAACCTAACAATCGCTAGCAATTTACGAATTTGACGCAATAAAGAATTGGAAAAGGAAATGTTATTGATGTGAAAGGTAACAATTGGGAGATTAGGCTCCCCTCCTCCGGCCTCACCCGGCTTCTGACCTCACCCGGTATCTACTAACTTTAGGTATGATAAAAAATACTCAAAATGGGGGGTGGAAGCCTTATTTATAGGCTGCCAATACATGGGCGAATAGAAAGGAATGACCTAACAAATTAATAACTACCCAACCTATTATAACAAACTCTCCCAACAACCCAACAAACTATAACAACTTCCCAACCGCCTAAACTAACTCAATTGGAAACCCCAACTTACACAAGGTCTAACACAAACTCATTTTTTAAAATTAGCAGGTTGATACAGGTACCAAGCCATATTGGATAAGCTCAAAAGACAACCCACAGCAGTATTACAACAGAGAATCAGAATGGAAAGAACCATTATCTAATGCAGGTTTGACCTTTTTACCAAAACTAGAAAGGTAAAAATGTACTAACATATATCTCTTAAATTAAACTAACATTATATTATTTTTAATGTAACAGTAAAAAGTCCAGATGCCCCAGTAAAACCACTTCAAACATTGTCTAGAGACCCAGTGTTCATAACTTACCTAAGAAAGCTACTTGTGAATTCAAATATTCTTAAATTTAGACGCGAAAGAAGAAACAAAGTAAAAGGGATTGTTGAGAAAGCTTCTTTATGCAGAAGAAACAGAGAGCTGTATCAAAATGAAGGTATAAGTCTTCCAAGCAAACAAGTTTGTGAGTATGAGCATTTTAGCTTGTTGGAGAAACATTGTAGAGAGGTTAGAAAGATCACAGAGATGTTGCATAAAGAACCATGTGTTGTATCAGAAGAATGGAAAAGCTTTCATATTGTAAGTTTGAAGATATTAGCAGATATAGGAGATTCAATCATGGATGATATTGTAATGGAAATAATTGATTTGTTTTGATTCACACTCAAAGACTCTTATATCATGTCTATATAATAATTAAGTCATGGATATTTGATATTTCATATGCTGTGTGCAACTTTTTGAAAAAATTGAAGAATCCTAATGTCAAATGTTATGAGTGCAATTACGCTGGACCTAGCCAGTAGCCATGTCATGACAATTTAGTAAGAATTAGAATGAAAACGAAGCAGTATTATATTCTGATGTGAAACAGAAGATGATGATAGTAAAATAAAGGTTTCCAAAAAAAAAAGTGGAGTAAAATCAACCAAATATAATAGCAACTATGCCATCATCATAATATATACTAGCGCGAAAACGGACACTACCAAAATATAAAGGGTTTTTTTTTTTACCCCCACCCTCTCCCCTCATACCCTCACCCACCCTGTGAAAGACCAAAATACCCCTGCGTTTTTATAAAATCACAATTTCTTCACATTATTGGTCATACCTACGATTGACCACCAGCCACTCGCATATACGCCACAGAGACGTATATACGATTGCCCTGAAATCCACCACTCGCATATACCCCACCACAAGCCTATATACGATCAACAATTTTCTTCACATCGTATATACCCCTTTCCAGGCGTATATACGATTAGCCAGATTTCAGCCACTCGCATATACGCCCAGCAGACCCTATCTACGACGAGTTAAAGAGTAAGCATCGTATATACGCCCAGCATACCCTATATACGATGAGCAATTTTTTTTTTGTTACTTATTTTTTTCCTTTGCTTGCAGTGTCCGGTAGGCATAGAGGGAGACGGGAGGTATCTCCTATCAGAGAGAAAGGGGAGTCATCTTCCGCTGCACCGAGCACGAGGACGAGGAGGCATAATCAGCTGCATGCTTCCGCTAGGAGACAGAGACAGGCCGACCCAGCTGAGTATCAACCTGAGCAGCATCACCCAACTCATTTTCAGGATGATGGGCAGTTTTATCTTGGGGATTATCTGCAGCGGACTCAGCAGGAGGATTGGCATAGAGGGAGGCCGGTTCCTCAGTATCATTCTCAGCCTCCTCCTCAGTACCATCCACAGCCTCCTCTTTACCATCTCCAGCCTATTCATTACCATGCACCGACTCCCGAGTATCAGCAGGAGCGACCCGGCCGATACTTATTACTCGCACGGCCTATGTCGGAGGTTGCCCGGTCATATTCGTGGTGCGAGCCACCTGGTTGGCGCTTCAGAAGAAGAAGTCGACCACACTGAAGCTCAGCCACTATAGGAGGATGATTGAGGAGCTGAGGCCAGAGGATGTCCGCCTGGCGACCATTTGAGGAGGACAGGGTAGACCCTTTCTGAGCGAGATCTCCTCTACAAAGGCTTCATCGGTGGTGACTTGAGTTCCTACATGCCCGATAGGTGCTCGCGGCGGTTTGGGTACGCTCAGATCATCCCGCGTGACCCTCTCAGAGGTCGTCCGAGTCATACTGACTGTGTCTTTCAGATCACCCACTTCATGGCATCTGTGGATGACATCCTGCGCACTACTCGGGTTGCTCGGCTGCCGGATCAGACTGTACGTAGGTACTTAGAGTGGTACGTCCGTGCTTCTATCCCCAGACTATTACCGGCTCCACCATCACCAGTAGCTGAGGCCTGGACACCCTCCCTAGAGCTACGATACGATGATGCTGAGTGGGTGAGGGAGGTTGTGACTGCTTGTATAGGGAGGGGATTCATGATGGCGAGATCACACATGGCAGTCGGGCGTATCGGACACTCCATAGGCTGGTGGGGATGGCAGCACCGGATGACATTTCTGGGGAGCTTAGACGACGGGGACGGGGACGAGGACGAGGGCAACGACGTTAGGGATTTTTTATTTGTTTTTTGATGTATTTGTACTCATATTAGTTTGATGTTGGCACTTTATTATTACTTTTTTTCAGGTGTTATATTTTACGAGTTTTCAAATTTTTTTGATTTCATTAATTCGATAAACAAAGTTACACAAGCGATAAAACATAAAGAACTAGAATAAAAATAGATAGATAAAAAGAAAATACAATAGAAACTACTAAGCTAGAGGAGTTAATCGACGAAGGATCTCAGCGACGGTCCTTCTGGTTTCGACGTACAGATGAATGTAACTCTTCCATTTAAACATAATATGATTGGACATCATCTGTCAGAGGTCATCCTCGGTGTTGACATCCACGGCAGATCAGTAAAGACCTCCATTAGTCCATTCCGGTTTCCGATAAACGATACGATCGAATTATCTCATGCTCGTCGTTCTCTGGTTGAACCATCCGCAGTATTTTCTGCTTAAGAGCAGCAAATGATATGCAGTGTTTTAACCTACACGATACAACATCTCTCCCATCGAAACTTATACCATCATCTTGCAAGATGATGCCCTGATAATCAGCAAACCTCATATTAGAATGAACAAGAGTGAGGGAAGAAGGCTCGTAGTATGACATTAGCGAAGCCTGCATCATCTTCACTTGTGTTGTGTGAGAGAAGGAGGAAGTTGAATTTTTGGGGTGAAAATAGTGATGGTTGGAGTGGGTATTTATAGTTGAGGTAAAAGATTATCAACCGTTGATTTTGTCGTGCAATCCACACCGTTGATCAACTTTGAAAGTGAAATCATGACCGTTAAAATTTTTTTTACTGCAAAAAAAAAAATACAAATTTCAAACCCATCGTATATATGTCATTTGGGACATATATACGATGCGTAGTTTTAACACATCGTATATATGCCCTTAAAAGGTATATACGATTGGCCGTGTAAGATGCAATCGTATATACCTCTTAAGGGCATATATACGATATGGTAAAACTACGCATCGTATATATTCCCAAATGACATATATACGATGACCCTTTTTAAAAAAAAATAGATTACAAAGCCAAATATAAAGCTTGCCTACTAGAGACGGACCCAAGGCTAATTGAGAAGGTCACTTGAACCAAGGTTCTAAATAGCGGTCGCGGTCACGTCGCGGTCGCGTTAAGGTTTTCGCGATTTCGGCTGTTGTGGTCTTCGCGGTGTGAATTAATCACAAAATTTAATTAAAAGTATTTGTCGCGGCCGTTTTGTCACGGTAACGGTCACTACCGAGACAGTTTTGTCACGGCCTTTTTCGGCGTAACGGACCGTTTTTTAGAACCTTGACTTGAACCCCCTGAAAATAAAAATCCAATTACACCTATATAAAAATATTTTGACCCCCCCTGAAATTATAATTTTGTGCTAAAACCCCAAATTTGACAACCAACTAACTCTCACGAACCTCATTTCTCTCTTGAGACAATTATGAGTTGTATAATTTATTTTTTAAAATATTTAAAGTTATTTTTAATTATATTTTTAGCGACGTGTGCTTTTAATTATATTTAAAGTTATTTTTTAATTATATTTAAACTTGTTACAAATATACCATTGAAAGTGAAAACAGAACACTTGAGGCAACGACCTAGAAGTCTTCAACTTTCACCTTAAAACGCGCCCTAGAAGTATTTGTTTGGGAGCAAACATCAAATGTCATAATAGGCAAAAACTCAAGGTGTGTCATTTAGCAAAAGCAAACATAATCAACCACCATATATTATCCAAAGAATATCCTCACAAACTAGTATTATATCATAAAATGTGTGTATCTTATATTAACCCTTCCAACAAGAAAGGAGTTCAAATGTTGTGAAGATGAAAACAAGAATTGCTTATTGGAAGTGTTGAGCATTTCAATGGATAAATAATTTTGATAATGCTAATGAAGACAACAATTGTTCCTGTGACATTCATATATAAACTCTCAGAAGTACTACCCAAAAAGTCGATGTACATAATATCATCATACAAGCTTTCAAATTTTATCGAGAATTAATCCACTCCAGATCCGGCAGATTGTACAAGCACACAAATAATTTGTGAAACAAAGAAACTAAAATTAATAAAATTATCCAAGCAAGGGAGCTATTTGCTCAAAGGTTCCAAATGGTTAAAGTACAGGTAAATCAATGGTAAAACAAAAGTATAGGAGGATAAATCAAAGGTTCCAAATTGGTCACATTCACGACACCAATTACACCCTGACCCACATCTGCATTATGAATCATTCTACCAACTCTCTTGTAAATAGAGAAAAAATGTTGAAATTATAAGATTTTAGATAAGGAAGGAGCAAATCATACTTTTTGGAAGCAAATGAAATGTGTATTTGTAAATAGTATTAGAGTAGTGAATGTGTATTTGTAAATAGTTATTAGTTAGGTAGAGAGTTGATCGTACCTTGACCAATGAAGTGTTGAAGTGTTTGTTGTCTCGTCAAATGGGCCGGTCGTTGAAGGAGTGAAAGGACCGGTCCTGGCTTCACGCGTTGAACACCTCGGGTGGTACCGCAAAGACACTCGACGATCTAGTGAGAGGTCGCCGAGGCGAGATAGCACAAGGTTAGAGAACGCACTGATGCCATGTGCGAATGGCGATATATATCTGAGTGATGTCCGACCGTTTTGCGAGAATTTCGGCCGGCGAATTGCGCGCCCAAGCGGCGTGTTGGGCCGATCGTGTTAGGTTGGGCCGCGAGCCCAATTCTTTGCTGGCGACTCTAGTATTTGCTAATACACCCCAGAACGATTGCCCCCAAGCCTAGGTCGCTTAAGAGCGGCCGAGGCTTGATTCGATGCCCCCAGAGTGAAGTTACTTTGATGAAACGGACGCGCCGTTCGCTTTTTTACTGGGGCGGTGTCGACCGCCGTCAACCATCGGCCGTCTTTGTCGTGACGGTTGGTCTTTCCCGACATTTAAGGCGTGACGTTTGGTGTTTAGAGGCATGCAGAGACAGCCATTGGTGAGAAGACGAAGCGTTGTGACTCTTCGTATCCGGTCCCCCCTTCGCGCGAAATCGCACTATAAATAGCCCTTCTGCTGAGTTCATTTCTCACACTTCCAAGAATTGCTCGCTAACGACCAGACTCGTCTGCGCCGCCGACTTGCATTCGAATCTGTTTTTGTCTACTCGCGACCGATCTACAACCTCTGCTTAAGGTATGAATCGATCCCCCCCTTTGCCTTTTAAACTTGAGTTTTTATTCTTGAAAGTACTTCGTGCTTTTCCACGCCTCGTGATAGGGGGTATCAGGTCGAGGGATGGCCAGCTCGCCCCCTCTCATGAGTGCTCTACTCGAACGACCTGACTCGTTCCCTCTATCACGCAGTGTTCTTGCATGCCACTTGATTTAAACCGACCGCCCGTATTCCCGGAAAGCCACCGCAATCCTTTGCTACCTATATGTCGAGACCGGGCGAGCCTAATTCCCAAGAGGCAGAGTCTAAGTCGTCTTCGGGCGACAAAAGCTCTAGCTCTTCAAGCAGTTCTTCGAGCAGCACGAGCTCGAGTTCTCATTCTTCCGGTCGAGGATCGGCCAGCCCCAATAGCCCTGATTCCAGGTCCGTCCATTCTGCTGAGCGGCCGAGCAACTCTCCACCGCCCGAGGACGTTGTATCCCGAGTGGAGGGAGAAGAAGAAGACGCCGATGTGATTATCATTGATGATGACGAGGCGCAGAGTGCCGTCCCAGTCGTGGACGAGGAGATGGTGGAGGCCGAAGGCGGCCGAGCCGAAGAAATCCAAGGAGAAGAGGCGATTCAGCCCGAGGTTGATATTTCTGGTCTGGAAGCCAACATCGGAGGGTCGAACGAAGGGTCGGCCGAAGTCCAAGCCGATGTAGCTCGAGATGTATCTGATATGTCTTGGGTGTCGGAAACTCTTCGCTCCAACAGGAGCATTCTCACGGTCGGCCACGACGCTTTGCCCGATCACGAGCGCGCGAGGACTCACCGGGCTGGAGGATAAGAGGCATGAAGGAGGGCGAAGATATCGCGACTTATTCTTCCAACTTCAAGTTCACGATGTATCGGCTCGTGTTCGAGAAGATGAAGATTACCCCTCCTTTTACTGAATTCCAACGCGACGTTCTGCGCCATATTGGGGTCGCCTTCTCGACTCCATCCAAACGCATGGGCGTTTTTAAAGACTTTCGAAGTCTTCACGACCAATGGGGTCGGCCGGTGTCGATGATGCTTTTCTTTGCTATCTTCGAGCCGTGGTGGCCTGAGAGAAGGCCAACAAGGAGAAGAGGAGCAAGTCTCTTTCAAGATGCGAAGACTCACCACAGATTTTTCAAAGCATTCCAGAGTCGTTGGGAGCGGCTGGAAAAGTCAATATTTTTGGATCGTTCCCACCGAGGATTTGGCAAGGCCGTTTGTGAGAGGTTCAACCGACGGATCTTTCGGGTCCCCTTACTTCCCAATTATGTGGAATGAGGCTCATTCTCGCAGCGCGAGGCGATTACATATACACGATGAAAGACTTGGCAGGCAGGCGACGGAGACTTTGGAGATGATAAAGTCATTTGGCGGGCATGATGCGCCCAGATCCTAAGGGCGACATACCTTGCGAGGCCCTTTGTCTTGTCTGAAGGCCAAGAACGGAGGCCGAGATTGGTTCGCCTTTGAACTTTTTCTTTATATTTTTCTTTGTCGGTCTTGTCAATCTTTTATTCTAACTCATTTCGTTATTTTGCGTAAAGAATGGCCGGCAAAATCGGAACTCGCCGCCTGGCCCCGAAGCTCGAAGGAGGGGCTAGGGACTTCGACGCTCTCGGTCGGGGATAATCCTGAACCTTCCTCCAAAGTGCCCCACACCCCTAAGAGCCAAGGAAGAAAGCGGTCGGCAGGCCCTGGCCGCCTCTCCCGATTCCGATCGCTCACCCAAGCGGAGCCAAGCGTGGATCTGTCGGGTCCCGCCCCGCAGCGGAGGAGATTCCTATCATCTCGCTCGAAAGCTTGGGTACGGCCGATCCGGGAACAAAGATGAATGAAACCCATGGCGCTCGCGCTTTCTCTCGCATGGGGTCGAGAAAGTCATGGCCGAGTGGTGGCCGAATCTGACGGTAAATTTACTTTCTTAGTCTTGTACTCTTTATCTTACCTTTTTTCGACCGACTAACCAACCTTCGACTGAATTTTTGCAGAAAGGGCAAGGCTTTAAGCGAGGCGCAGCAGAAATATGACAAGCTCGCCCCAATCGAAGAAGGAGGCCTCAAACGGGGAGGAAGACCGCGTGCAGGGCTTGCAAAGAGGAACAAGGAGCTTTGCTCGTGTCGCTACTTTGAAGGGCGATCTTGATGCTACGAGCAAGAAAGAGGCTGCGAGAGAGGCTGCCTGGGCGGCTGAAAAGGCCGAGCTGGAGGAAAAGATCCGAAAGATCGCCCAGGCCGGTCAGGAGGCCGCAATCGAGCAATTTTACAACGCTCTTGGCCAGGCGCGGGTATTGAATACCGATCTGCAGATCAATTTTGATGACAAGATGATCAAGCCCACGCACTATGTCGAGAACAATAAGATCATGTTGCCTGCAGAATATGACGAGCAAGGCAACGTCATTCGCCCGGCCACCATTCTCTTTTGAAGCCCGCCTGCGAGCGGTGTAATTTTGTAACTTTAACTTGCCCGGCCCGACAATTTTTCGCGCCTGCGTGCGGTTCTTGGTCGTGGGCGCTCGGCTCAGCCAAGGCCCCATATTTGTAATAACAATCTTTACTCGCTTTTAATTACTCCCGTTCAAATTTATATTGCTATGTCTGCGTACTTCTTGCATTTATTCGCCTTATTCATTTTGAACTTGTGGGCCGATCGGCGGCCGTTTCGTGCTACTTCGATAGCGCTCGTTTTTGGTCGCTTTTCTTCGCGCGCCTTGTATGTTTATTTTCTCTAAGTCTTTGAGCTTTAAGAACCGTTCGGTCGTCATTCGCGCTTATTTCGAAAGCATCCATTCTTTGATAAGTTAATATCCCAACGGGGCCTTGGATCGCTCGGCGACCTTCAATCAGGCCCTTTCGATGGCATTTAAGGTAGATCGTTTCGACGGCCTACCGCGATGGGTTATTACTTAACCTTTGGGCTGGGTTATTACTTAACCTTTTGGGCCATTTTCGATGGCACTCGATGTAGATCGTTTCGACGACCTAGCGTTGTTGGGCCATTTTCGATGGCGCTCGGTTGGGACCGTTTCGACGGTCGCTCGATTCAGATCGTTTCGACGATCTAAGGTTCGCGAGGTTTCAACCCTCGGGCCATTTCGATGGCACTTTCGGTTGGGACCGTTTCGACGATGCGCGCCGATTTAGATCGTTTCGACGATCTAAGCTACTTTGATAAGTCTTCGATCGCTCCTTTGCCACGGGCAATCTTGAGCGATCGGTCATACATTCTTGCGAGAAAGTAAAGAGCACATCGTATTTCTAAAGGTCAGGCCTCTGTAAAAAACCCAGTGGGAAAAAGAGCGCCTGCCTGCTTTTCATTAATAAGTCGGTCGTCATTACATTCAAATCACTTGTTACATTCAAACGTAATATTTCCTAAGTTTTTTTCGCATTCCATGTTCGGGGATAGTCGCCCATTCATGGTTTCCAGCTACATCGACGCCTTGCCGTCTTCTTGATGACTCGATACGGACCTTCCCAATTTGGTGCCAGCTTCCTTGGCGTGCATTCTTGTTTCCCACATCGCCCGTCTTAAACGAAAGTGGCCGATCGAGAATTCTCTTTTGAACTCGGCGTTGTACACGGCCGCGACCTTACGTTTGATCAATTGCTCTCTTAGCGAAGCTTGGGTGCGCAGATTCTTCAATTAGGTCCAGCTCTTCTCGGATAGTCTTGGCCGTTTATCCGCCATCGTAGGGGTTTGAAGTCCTCCAATTCAGCTCGCCCATTTCTATGGGTATCACAAAGATCGCCTGCATACACCAATCGGAAGGCGACTCCTGGCCGATGAATGAGGGGTCGCCTGTAGGCCCTGTAACCCGATCGCAGCTTTCTTCGACCAGTTTCCTTTTGCTTCATCCGATGCTTTCGCTTTAAACCACGTGAGGATAACTCTATTGGCCGCCTACTTGGCCGTTAGTTTGAGGATGCTCGACCGAGGTGAACGCATTTGCTTTACCCCTAAGTCGGCCAACATTTCTCCGAATCTCTTGTCTCGTGAACCTGGGTGCCGTTGTGCGTTATTAATTCTTTGGGGATCCCAAAACGGGCTAGTACACACCGTCCAAGAACTTGGCCGACTTTGGCCGATGTGATTGTCGCAAGCGGCTCGGCCTCGATCCACTTAGTAAAGTAATCCATCGCCACGATCAAGAACTTGAACCGGCACGGGAGCAGTGGAAACGGGCCTAGAAGATCCATGCCCCACCAGGCGAACGGCCAAGGTGAGACAAGACTTTGTAATTCTGAGGAAGGTGCAATGTGGACATCAGCATGTGCTTGGCATTTCTTGCACTTCTGGACGAGTTTCTTGGCATCCTCGCCCATGGTCCAATAATAGTAGCCGGCCCCGAGAGCCTTTTTTAGCTATGGAACGAGCGCCCGGTGACTCCCACAAACACCTTCATGAATGTCCCTCAACACATGGTCGGCTTCGACCGACGTAAGACACCTTAACAATGGAGAGGAGAATCCTCTTACGCATAACTTTCCTTCAATAACCGAGTACTTGGTCGCTCCGAGTCGACCAACTTAGCTTGCTTTGGATCGCTCGGCTCCTCTCCTTCAACAATGTACCTTAGGATGGGGCGATCCAATGAATCCGGCCGACACACGTAGCCGCCAACGATCGACTTGGCTTGGTTGAAACGCTTCACCGATTTAATGTTTCTTGAATTACACTTCTATGATTTCCGGAGTTTTGGTACTTGCCGGCTTGACAGAATATCCGCTCGAACATTTTCGGTTCGAGGCACATGTACCACTTCATTTCGGCCGAATTGCTTGAGCGCTTCTCACTCTTGCTAGATAACTTTTCAAAGACGTCGCCTTTAGCATCATATAATTCTTTGATCTATGAGACTACGAGTAGGGAATCGATCCGAGTTCAACTCGGTCAACATTGAAGTCTCTCGGCGTAGCGCAGGTCGGCTTATACACGCCTCATATTCGGCCCGATTGTTCGACGTATGGAAAGCGAAAGTCAAAGACACCTCCACGGCCGGGCCTTCGAAATTTTTTCTAGTATTAGGCGGCTCCACTTCCTTTACTATTAGACGACCCATCTCGTGCAAGATCCGGTCGTTCGACTTGATCTTACGGAGTAGGAGTCATTTCGCTATGAAGTCGGCCAACACCGCGCTTTTGCGCCAATCTGGATTCAAATTTGATGCCAAACTCATCGAGTTCTACCGCCCACTTTATCATTCGTCGCGCTGTGTCCGGCCGATGAAGGACTTGCTCGATAGGGTCGGGTCGGTCCTTACCACGACACTGGTGGGCCACAAAGTAGGGTCTCAACCTTCTAGCGGCTATTAGGAGTGCAAGGGCAAACTTTCTATCTTTCGGTATCTCACTCGGGCCTCGGAGTACTTTACTTATGAAATAGATGGATTCTCGCTTTAGATCGTTCTCTACAACTAGCACAAAGATCGAGAACTTCTTCGTTATGGCCAAATACGTGATATAATGTCTCGCCCGGTAACGGCTTGGTCATAATTGGTGGGCTAGTCAAAGCTTCCTTCAGCTCGTCCAATGCTTGCTGGCACTGGTCGGTCCATTCAAAGTCTACGTCTTTCTTGAGGAGTCTGAACAGTGGAAGCGACTTGCAGGCCGCTTTTGGTATGAATCTGGACAGAGCTGCTACCATCCCGTTCAGCTGTTGGATTTCTTTTTTGGTGCTGGGCGGCCTCATGTCGGCGATCGCCCTACATTTCTCAGGGTTTGCTTCTATCCCTCTTTCAGTTAGGTGGAAGCCCAAAAATCTGCCGGCCCTCACCCCGAAGGTACACTTCTCTGGATTCAGTCTGAGTGAATTCTTCCTAGCTTCTTCAAAGATTTCCCTCAGGTCGTTCACATGATCTGGATCTGTCCCACTTTTGATGATCATGTCGCCCAAGTACACCTCGAGATACGACCGACCGCCTCTTGAAAATTTTGTTCATCATTATTTGGTAGTCGCTCCGGCGTTCTTTAGCCGAAAGGCATCACCTTATCTTGAAAATTTCCCCGATCCGTCATGAAGGCCGTCTTGTGTCGATCGGGTGGATACATCGTGATCTCGATTGTATCACGAGTAAGCGCCCAAAAAGACAATAATTTATAGCCCGAGGCACCATCGACCAATTTGTCAATGTTGGGCACAGGAATGCATCCTTCGGGCATGCCTTATTTAGGTCGGTGTAGTCTACACACATCCTCCACTTTCCATTCTTCTTTTTGACCAACACGACGTTGGATAGCCAGGTCGTGTATTTGATCTCTTCTATAAAATTGGCCTTTATGAGGTCCTCAGCGGCCTTTGCGCGACTTGAGATTTTTCCTCGCTTTGAGTGCGCGTCTTCTTTGAAGCGACCGGCTTCCCCTTCATCGATCGAAAGTTGATGGCGAAGCTACCGATGGGAATGCGGGCATGTGCGATGCCCGCCATGCGAACAGTCAAGATAATCTCTCAAACATTGTACAAGGTCTTGCTTCACTTGCTCTGGTAGGTCGTTACCGAGCTTCACCGTTTTGGATGGGTCGTCACCCAATTGGACATCTACCAACTCTCCATGGGGCTCTGGTCTTTTCAGCCTGTTTTTCACTCTCGAGCCAAATCATCATCATCATTATCCTCGGGTCATTATGCGGATCATACCGAAGCGCCCAAATCGACATTGACTTGATGGCCTTCACTAGTGCTCAACGTTAGGGCCACAATCTACCTCGTCACATATTTCTTGGTATAGAGCGTGGCTTCTTCTTGCCGATTCAAGGTCGGCCGCGAGGTAACCACTTGGTCATCTTTCTTTGTAGAATTTCATTTCGGATGCTGCCGTCGATGTAACGACCTCTAGCTTACCCAAAGTCGGCCTACCAATAATACATTGATAGCAGGAGATTTGAGGGGGAGTACCAGAACGTCGTCCCGACCGAGCCCCGCATGCAGTACTATCCCCGTTGTCGCCACCAAACGTGACAGCAGACTCGATCGTTCCCAACGGATAGGTCGTCGTCCCATTGTAACTCGTTAGAGGAGTAGGCTCGGCACTGGGAATTATCTCGCCGATCAACCTTTATTTTGTCGATCAAGCCTTCAAACATGATATCACCGAGCTACCCCGATCGACCAGATTCTCTCGCGACTTACGTGTTTGCCATAATGACTCACGATTACCAATGGAACATAGCTATTAGGCTTACCGTCAGTATAGGTCGTTGTCACCGAACGAGATGGGAGGTCCGCCGAGACCGGTGGTGGCGGCGAAGTGGATGCGACCATTAACAACTCGCCCCACTTTCTCTTAGTGGCTTTATTAGATTCCCTGCGATCCGGGGTTTCCACCATGAATAACCATCGCAACATTACGGCCCTTGGATCGCCGAAAGTGTCACGATCTTGGATCGATCCTTGTTTTAGGTGCTCTCTATGGGCGAGGCCCCTTTCCTCTGTGCGGATCGGTTTCTTTCTTTTCCCGAGGTTTGGCCGCCTTCCTCCTACTCACATACTTTCCTAACTTGCCTTTTGAATAAGCTCTTCAATATCATCCTTGAGGCCATACGATCATTAGTATCATGACCCTTGCTCTGTGGTAACGGCAATATCTTTTGGTCGGTCGTGCCCCCTTCTTGAGCACGAGTGGTTCAGCCGCTTAACTCCCACAAACTCATTATTCGACACACATTGTAGATCTGCGCAATGGAGGTGTTGAGTCGAGTGCGATGATCAAACTTTTGTCTCGAAAGTCGGGCCGATTGTCGCGGCGACCTTCATGCCCTTTTGGCCGCTTTGCTTTTCTTCTTTAGGTCGTGCGCGGACGGCCTTTCTTGCTGCCAGAGTTTCTTCATACTGCATGTGGACGTTAGCCCTTGTTAGGAAGTGGCTGAGATCCTCGTAATGATTCAATGTAAATTCTTCGACGAACCGGTGGTCCGGTCGAATACCACGCTTCAGATATTTCAACTTGTCCTTGTCGACAAGTCACGCGAGCGACTTCACCTCGATGTTAAACCGGTCGATGTATCGTCTCAACGTCTCATTATCTCCTTGAACAACAGAGTCCAAGTATTCTTCATACCGGTATTGGCGCGGTTTGCGGTGTAGTGAGACAAGAATATTCTGATCAGTCGTCCCATGAGGAGATGGAATTGGGTCGCAGAGACTCCCACCATTCCAATGCCCGGCCGTCCAGAGACTGGGGAAAAAGCCTGCATTTCATGGTCGGTCCCAACTCTCTATAGCAGCAGTAATTATTGAAGTAACGGAGATGCTTATGCGGATCTCCTCGCCGCCGAACTTGTTGAGATTGGGCGGCTTGCATGAGATCTCTCGGAATCTTGTAACGCCGATCTCCCCGGAGAACGGGCGTGTTCATTCTCGAATGCCGCTCGACCCAAAGGGTTGCATTGCGAGGCATGCCTCGCGTTCCAAGCATTCCATAGAATCCTCCGAGATGGGCCGGTTGGTGGAAGGCGAGGAGGCCTTACGGGTCGCCGCTTTGCCTCTCCTAGGCCGATGCGTAAACGCCCCTAATTCTTCCATTTACGTAATCTTCCGGCTCTTCACGAGAATCCCAAGATCGCTTCTCGACCGACGTGACCCGGACGACTCATTAGAGGAGTATCGGTGGGCGGCGGCCGGTGTCGGGGCGGTAGCTAGAATCTTCATAGTCATCGGACATCGAGCGGCGCTTCACGCTGCTGCTCGCCGGGGCGACTGCGTGCCCCGCTTCTTCCGCCGGAGAACGATGAGTAGTGCTCTCTCGGCGTGAAATGCTCCTTCGAGGAGGAGCGGTGTCTTCGCGTGCGGTCGTGGCGCGAGCCGAAGGTTCTCCGTCTCTTCGCACGCGCGCGCCCGAATCGAACCTCTTTCATACCTTGGGAGATGAGTGCATCTCGATGCTCGCGATCACCGATTCTTGTTTTGCAAGATCTCGCAAAACGGCTTGAGTAACATGGTCGCGCAGAGGTTCTCGGATGCCCGCTTCAATCGGCCGCGCAAGTCTCCGAGGAATGGGCGGATGGATCTGCTTTGGAGGACCGGCCCACGACCGTTGTGCACCGGAAGGTTCTTGTCGTGGAAGTCCTTGAGATTCGTGGGATCGTGACGCGCCACGCCCGGTCTCGGGCTGGCGATTCTCGCCGGAGGATTGAGTCGAGAAGTGGCCGCGTGCGGGGCCGGCCGCGTGGAGCCATGAAAGAGGTAGGATAGCGCACGCCTCCCATCGTGGTCGCCAATTGATCGTACCTTGACCAATGAAGTGTTGAAGTGTTTGTTGTCTCGTCAAATGGGCCGGTCGTTGAAGGAGTGAAAGGACCGGTCCTGGCTTCACGCGTTGAACACCTCGGGTGGTACCTGCAAAGACACTCCGACGATCTAGTGAGAGGTCGCCGGGCAGATAGCACAAGGTTAGAGAACGCACACGATGCCATATGCGAATGGCGATATATACTGATGATGTCCGACCGCTTTGCGAGAATTTCGGCCGGCGAGAATTGCGCTCCAAGCAGCGTGTTGGGCCGATCGTGTTAGGTTGGGCCGCAGGCCCAATTGCTGTTGGCAGCTCTAGTATTTGCTAATACACCCAGGAACAAGAGTCAATCTTTATAAAAAGAAAATTTGTATTGTTGTATATTTAACTAAGTATAAAGTGACTCACACTATTAGTTAGCGCAATACAATGCTTTAAAGTCGGTATTAGTTATTTAAAAAGGACAACGTGTTTTTTTAGAAATTATATGTACGTGTTTAGAAGGACGAAATACGATTTCTTTTACAAATAAAAATAAATTAAATATGAGCATTTATATTTTAAACGAATGAATAGATTTTAGTTTTAAATCTTAATAGAATGAGTTTACGAAATGAATATATAGTTTATTTTTTTGAAATTATCTGCAACTACATTTTTGCTTTAAAATAAGAAATAGCTAAATAGTGTGTTACACCCTCCGACTTTTAAAGAACGTGGTGTTTGCCATAAAAATAGGGAGGTTAATCATTTGGCGGATGGAAGGGAATTGGGTGAGATGAATGTACTATGGATATATAGATTTTTCACTTCATCTCTAATTTTATTTTCTATTTTTTAAGTTGCTTCTTCATCTGCTACTTCTTGTCGTGTTTCGGCCATAGTCCTTTGGCACTTTCTTGGAGTGTTCCTCCCATAGTCCTTTGACTTAGTCTAGTTTTTTGAGCAAGTGATTTAGTGTGCTCTCTGCAACCCTTTATAGACGCTGGGTAGTGCTTGAACACATGATGCTGGAACTAGACACTTTTAATAAATCTTTTGTTTGTTTGTAAAAAAAAATATAAATATTTTGTTTATAAAAAAAAGTGTGTCGTTTTTTGTTTATTTATAATAGTAAAAAATTTATATTGGAGGAATTACTTCATATAGTTTTAATATAATAGTTTTATCAAAAAAAATATATTTAATTTTTTCTAGTTCATAATATTAAAAATAAAGATTTATGAAAACCTAACATAGTTTGTAACCCTAGGTCTGGTTAAATCTCTATAATGTTCCATCACTTTGGAAACACTAGCAAACACAAATGGCGCCGCAACTTCCCCCAAAATACTAGTATTTCTCTTGCTCTCTTCCTCGTTACTTGCATTTTTAAAGAGCTGCAAAAGTGGTCTCTGGTTTTGATTTTCTTAGGAGGGGGATACATCAATTGCGACTCATTCAACTTAGATCAGTACCATATATATCCATAGTCACAGGTAATTCTATATGTTCTAGTAATTATTGTATCTTTTTTGGTGGCTTCTTTCTGTTATTAAATCTTCTGTTGTTTTGTCTTCAGTAGATCCATAAGTTGGGCAATAAACTTGGTTAATCGTCTTCAATTACAAGAGTGATAACACGGGAATCAGGGATTTTGTCTTATATATTTACTCATTCTCAGAAATGCTTTGATCTATGGCTCCTTTTTATATTTTCCGACATAGATCTCCATCGACTGTGATTTACTTGATTAAAACAATTCGACAAAAGATGTTGATGTCAATCTTCTCATATTTTCAACAAGGTAAAAATTTGGAATTAAAAATATATGCTCTCTTTCATATTTATTACTCTGATTGATTGTGAATTAATTGATTTTATTTTGATGAATATCATCTATTTTTTGATCTATTTCATAATTAAGTACAAGAGTTGTCATGTCAAATTTACTTCTATGTTTTACATTATTACACAGCTATCACTCAAAAATTATCCAAGAGTCCCAGAATCCTTTTGGTTTCATGCTTGGGATATCTTCAGAATTAGAGAGGGCTTTGGAACTTGAGAGGGAAGCTAGACTTAGAGCTGAGAAGATTGTTGAAGATGCAATAGTCCAGGCTCAAGAGGCGAATGAGCGTTCTCAGAAGGTGCAAAATGATTTAGATGAGATGAAAAAAAAATTGTAGATCGCCTCGATGCTTTGGAGCGTGGATCATGGGGTGCTAGCCATTCTCATTCTCATCCTCATTATGATGATGATTTAGATGAAGAGTCACTTGATGGTGAGAATTGATCTTATTATGGTTACTTGTTGGATGGCAAAACACTTGATATTTTGTAGTTTCAAGACTATGTTATATTTTCAAGACTATGTTATATTTTGTAGAGTTTCAAGACTATGTTATATTTTGTAGTTTCAAGAATGTTTTGTTTTATGGTATTTGGTATTTTGAGATTAAACATTTTGATATGATATTTTGTTTCATTACTATCTTTTGGCCTGTTCTAGGAGCTGTGTTAGTAAAGGGACAAGCTAAATGCATTAGGAGCAGTGGTAGAAATGAAAAGTAGAAAAATTAATTAAAAAAAAAATTGTATTTTAGCGTCGGTCCGTCCGACCCTAAATATGTTGTTGACTATTTTCGTTGACTATATAGCGTCTGTCCATCCGACGCTAAATATGTTGTTGACCATTTTCGTTGACTATATAACGTCCGTCAGTCCGACGGTAACAATTTTGTTGACTATGTTTCGCTGACTTATGTAGCGTCGGCTGGTGCGCTTGATATACACACAAATGTGCAAGTATACACAATCGTATCAAGTAATAAAGTGAAAGTAGAGATCGTTCCCACGAGGATTGGATTAATTTACAAGTTTAGAATCAATAGTTCCCTAGTGAAAAGGTAACCACTATCCTACTCACAAATAGGTGATGTTGATAAACAAACAGAATGTAAATAAGCAATAAAAGATGTAAGGAATCAGTGGAGACACTACAAGAAAATCGGTAATTTGCCACGGACAATCCCGTGGCAAATGCACAAATTCCCGTCGCAAATTTGAATTTGCGACGGAAAAATAATGGTGGCAAAAACGCTCGTCGCAAACGCTTTGCCACGGGATTGTCCTTGGCAAATGCATCCGTGGCAAACTCGTCGCAATTCCGTCGCAAAATTCCGTGGCAAAGCGGTCGCAAATCTCGTTGCAAAGCCGTGGCAAATAATTTTGAATTTATTTTTTAAATTCCGTGGCAAAGCCGTCGCAAATCTCGTCACAAAGCCGTGGCAAAAACGTGACAATTAATTTTGAATATGTTTTAAATTTCGTCCCAAATTGTTAAAAATTCCGTGGCAAACACAATAACTTCCAAAAAACTCTGTGGCACATTCCGTCGCTACGCAAAAAATAATAATTTAATAGTTATTCCCTACCTATTCAATCCATACTCTCCGATACAATAATATTCACAATACTTCCTGCCAATTCAATTCAGACTCCAAAACTACATTCAGACTCCAATAACTACATTGTCATTCATATTTGCAATACTTCCTACTAATTCAATCTACCAATTCAATCCACCAATTCAAACATACATAAACTACACTAATGTTAAAAGTGTCAAACATACAAAATATCAAATACCAAACCATATCAGTAATGTTCAAAGTGTCATACCAAACCACAAACTTAGTTAAACATAAACTAGACTAATATTAAAAGTGTCAAACATACAAAATATCAAATACCAAACCATATCAGTAATGTTCAAAGTGTCAATCCAAACCACAAACTTAGTTAAACATAAACTAGACTAATATTAAAAGTGTCAAACATACCAAATATCAAAATATATCAAAACATACCACTAATTTATGTCAAACATACATAAACTACACTAAGGTCCAGTAAACTCAAAAAATTCTGACGAAGCATCTTCAACTCCAACTCTGAACAATATACCTAACAAAACAAAAACAATAATGATTACTAATTAATTCATAAAACTAAGAAAATTTGCACCTTAATTAAAACACATTACCTAGATGTCGTCAATAACCCTCCCCATAAGGGCGGTCTCCATGATCTTCAGCGTCTCCATCATCTGCATCATCGTTCTCGTCCCCTGTGGTGGTAGTGGTCTGCTCGCGGCGGCTGCCAATCAGGTGGAGGTACTGGAATCCCAGAATGGTTAAATACGTATTCAAGTAGTTGTTGCTGTCGTGCATACTGCTCCTGCTGTCGTGCTATTTCCTCCTGCTGTCGCGCTATTTGCTCCTGCTGTCGCGCAAATTGCTGTGACATTTCTTGGATGATCCTACGGGCCTCAGGAGACAGGCTTGCGCTCGTCGAAGCTTCAGAGTCGTCGTCAACTATGCCTCCTGTCCCATAGACACGACTCTTATAGGGCCCTCCAGCAGCTTGCTCCCACAACAATCGCTTCAACTTAGCCAACTCAACAGGGTCTACTGGTATGTCTGACTGAGATAACAGTCGCTGAAACTCCTCCTATCAAATGCACAAGTTATAATTATAGTAAAAATAAATGAGATATTATATCACGCACATTCATAATAACATAGACAGATATAAGATGAATAAACTAAGTGAGACCAGTCAATGCTGTGAAGAAAGTGACCTCAAGTCATTCTTGCCATTTATGTCAATTCAATGGAAACACTATAATAGCTAATAAGCAGCAGTAAAATGAATCATAAAAAAGAAAAATGTGAATGTGAAGAAACTTTTCAACATTATATTTTAGTCTTTATTTGAAGCAAAGCCAAAAATAGCAAGGACACCAGGTTCCAGTTCTGAAACTGAGCAGCTCCTTCAGAACTGAGCCCCTGCAAATCCTTGTCTTCTGATTTTATGGCCAATGCATACAACAGTGCAAGAATCTATTGTTTAGGCAGCATTTAGTCCATATTCAACATTCAAAGAGGATGAGGTTTGTAACTGCGGACCAAAACTAATAGACAGAGAAACCCAACAGTATATGTCCTGGTAGTTTGAAATTTGAATTGATCTAAATATATTCAGAAACAAAAAAGAATATAATCAGTAAAAAAGCAAAAATCAGCACTTATATCAGTGAAATTCATCAAAGTGATCACAGCTGTTGAGAAAAACATTGACACATTATTTGTGGGAGGTTCAGTTCAAACATATAGCTTTTCCTATTTCTAATGTTAAGTATAATGCCTGATCCCCCATCCAGACGTGCTGTATTAGGTGATTATAGACTTGATCCCCCATCCAAGTAGGTTGGCCCCTCCCCATGCGGACACATCTGAGCATATCACGGAGTCGATCAGCACATCTCCTATGAAAAAGATCCTCAACGGCGGCCTCCTGAGATTTATGCCAAGTAACTCTCTTCTGCATTGTGAAAACATGTACAAAACAAATGTTACATCAAATAAAATAACTTCACAAATTCTTAAAAAAAACGACAAACATTGTGATGTGTTAAAATGTACACTTACTCTAAAAGCGTTAAAAAAATGGTATAACTCGCGAATAGTCAGTCGAATAGCATTTGCGGCTGGCCTTGAAGGAAGAAACCTGCGAAGTTAAAACAATTGAAACGATTAAAACACATTATATATAACAAAACAATCAATCAAACAAAGTTGTAAAAAACTTTACATACCCTCCACCCTCAACCTCGATGACTACCCGATCGCCGACTAACATAATCTCATCCTCATCATCACCCCCCTCAACATCAGATATCAAATCATCAACCCCCTCAACATCATGCATCTGGTCACCATCAGGTATCACATCATCTCTAGGTGAAAGTGGCTCTGTCGGAGATGGCAAAGAGGTCGGAGTAGGCACAACATCGGGTGAAGGGGTAGGAGTAGGTATCGCATGAAAACCTGGTACCGGAATCATGCGATATTGAGGACTCTGTGATAGTGGGGGAGTCACTCGTGGAGATGCACTACGACCATGTACCTCTCTGGGAGATGGAGTGGGTGATGGAGTAACTCGTGGCGAGGAACTAGAGCCAATATGGAAAGACCTAACTCCAGAGGTCTGCTTTAAAGACCTAACTCTAGAGGTCTGCTGTAAGGACCCTACTCTAGAGGTCTGCTCTAAGGACCTAACTCCAGAGGTCTGCTCTAAGGACTTAACTCCAGAGGTCTGCTGCGTCTGTGTCGGAGGATTCTGCAATGATCTCACTCTACCTGCATGTGTTGGGCGTGTCTGTGTAGGGGTAGATGTGGTAGGCATCTCTGAATAGTCGGCTGTGTTCTCAACGTGTATCACCCTTTTCTTATGACGAGGGACAACTATAGACTTCCCCTTACGATCGTGGGGTGGTCTAGGTGGCGACGAATCACCTCCACCTGATGCCATGCTATAGAGGAAATGAAACATAAGCACAAATAAACAATTTAAAAACATAAAATTTACATCTAAAATAATTCATTAAACAATTCACACACAATTCAAGTTGATCGTACCTTGACCAATGAAGTGTTGAAGTGTTGATTGATTCGTCTAATGGGCCGGTCGTTGTATGAGTGAAAGGACCGGTCCTGGCTTCACGCGTAGAGCACCTCGGGTGGTACCTGCAAAGACACTCCGACGATCTAGTGAGAGGTCGCTCGGGCAGATAGCACAAGGTTAGAGAACGTACCTGATACCATGTGCGAATGGCGTATATATACAGTGATGTCCGACCGTTTAGCGAGAATTTCGGCCGGCGAGAATTGCGCTCCAAGCAGCGTGTTGGGCCGATCGAGATGGGCTGGGCCGCAGGTCCAATTGCTGTTGGCAGTCCTCGTAATTGCTAATACACCCAGGAACAGTTGCCCCCCAAGCCTAGGTCGCTTAAGAGCGGCCGAGGCTTGAATCGATGCCCTGTGGGTGAAGTTATCTCGACGAAAACGCGCGCGCGTCGCTTTCCTGAAGAGGCGGTGTCGACCGCTTGTCAACCATCGGCCGTCTTTGCCGTGGACGGTTGGTCTTTACCGACATTTAAGACGTGGACGTTTGGTGTTTCCGAGGCCGTCTCGAGACAACCATTGGTGAGAAGACGGAAGCGTTGTGACTCTTCGTATCCCGGCCCCTTCGCGCGTAAATCGCACTATAAATAGCCGCCTGCTGAGTTCATTTCTCACACTTCCAAGAATTGCTCGCCAATGATCGACTCATCGCCGCCGACTTACATCCAAGTCGTTTTTGTCTACTAGCGACCGATCCACCACAAGCTCGCTCAAGGTATGGACCGATCTTCACTTTTACTTTACGAACTTGAGTCTTTTCTCTCGTAAAGTATTTCGCGTACTTTTCCACGCCTCGTGATAGGGGGTGTCAGGTCGAGGGATGGCCACATCGCCCCCTCTCATGAGTGCTCTACTCGAACGACCTGACTCGTTCCCTCTATCACAGGTGTTCTTGCATGCCACGGACGAAACTGACCGCCCGTATCCCTGGAAAGCCACCGCAATCCTTTGCTACTTATATGTCGAGACCGGGCGAGCCCAATTCCCAAGAGGCGGAGTCTAAGTCGTCTTCGGGCGACAAAAGCTCTAGCTCTTCAAGCAGTTCTTCGAGCAGCACGAGCTCGAGTTCTCATTCTTCCGGTCGAGGATCGGCCAGCCCCAAGAGCCCTGATTCCAGGTCCGTCCATTCTGCCGAGCGGCCGAGCAACTCTCCACCGCCCGAGGACGTTGTATCCCGAGTGGAGGGAGAAGAAGAAGACGCCGATGTGATTATCATTGATGATGACGAGGCGCAGAGTGCCGCATCGGCCGTGGGCGAGGGATGGTGGAGGTCGGCGCGCCGAGCCGAAGAAGTCCAAGGAGAAGAGGTGATTCAGCCCGAAGTCGATGTTTTTGGTCTGAATGCCAACGTCGGAGGGTCGAACGAAGGGTCGGCCGAAGTCCAAGCTGATGTAGCTCGAGATATATCTGACATGTCTTGGGTGTCGGAAACTCTTCGCTCTAACAGGAGCATTATTACGGTCGGCCAGGATGCTTTGCCCGATCTACGGAGCCGCCTTGAAGACTCACCGGGCTGGAGGATAAGAGGCATGAAGGAGGGCGAAGATATCGCGACTTATTCTTCCAACTTCAAGTTCACGATGTATCGGCTCGTGTTCGAGAAGATGAAGATTACCCTCCTTTTACCGAATTCCAACGCGACGCCCCGCGCCATATTGGGGTCGCCTTCATTAGCTTCATCCAAACGCATGGCGCGTTTTAAAGACTTTGAGGTGCTACCGACAAGCCGGGTCGGCGGTGTCGATGATGCTTTTCTTTGCTATCTTTGAGCCGAGTGGCTCGAGAGAAGGCCAACAAGGAGAAGAGGAGCAAGTCTCCTTCAAGATGTAGAAGACCCACCACCGATTTTTCAAAGCATTCCAGAGTCGTTAGGAGCGGCCCGAAAAGCCAAGATTTTTGGATCGTTCCAACCAAGAGGCGGCAAGGCCGCTTTTCGAGGTTCAACCGGACGGATGCTAGGTCCCCTTATTTCCCATCATGTGGAATGAGGCTCATTTCTCGCAGCGGCCGGGCGATTACATCTATACAAATGAAAGACTTGGCGAGGCCGACCGAGACTACGGAGATGATAAAGTCGTTGGCGCAGTATGATGCGCCCAGATCCTAAGGCGACATACCTTGCCGACCCTTTGTCTTTATACGAAGGCCAAGACACGGAGGCCGAGATTGGTTCGCTTTGGACTTTTCTTTATGTTTTTTTTTGTCGGTCTTGTCAATCTTTTATGCTAACTTATAGCTCGTTATTTCGCAGAAAGAATGGCCGCAAGAATTGGGATTTGCTCGCCCGCTTTGAAGCCCGAAGGAGGGCTAAGAGGATCGACGCTTCGGTCGGGGATAATCCCGAACTTTCTTCAAAAGTCCCCGCACTCCTAAGAGCCGTGGGAAGAAGCCGGTCACAGGGCCTCGGCGCGCTCCCCCAGTCCGATCGCTCACCCAAGCGGGCCAAGCGTGATTGTCGGGTCCGGCCCGCAACAGAGGAGATTCCTATCATCTCGCTCAAAGCTTGGGTACACCGATCTGGAGCAAGATGTATGAAACCCATGGCGCTCGCGCTTTCTCTCGCATGGGGGTCGAGAAAGTCATGGCGAGCTGGTGGCGAATCGATGGTAATTTTACTTTCTTAGTCTTGTACTCTTCATCTTACCTTTGTTCGACCGACTAACAACCCTTCGACCTGAATCTTGCAGGAAAGGGCAAGGCTTTAGTTGAGGCGCAGCAGAAATATGACAAGCTCGTCCTGTCGAAGAAGGAGGCCCTCAAACGGGGGGAGGACGACCGGGCCAAGCTGGCAAAGAGGAACAAGGAGCTTGCCGCCGTGTGAGCGATCAAACCGACCTTGAATCCGCCGAGAAAGAGAAGGCTGTGTTGGAGGCCAGAACGCCGAGCTGCAGGCGAAGATCCAAATGGTGGCCAAGGCCGGTCAGGAGGCTGCAATCGAGCAATTTTACAATGCTCTTGGCCAAGCGCGGGCATTGAACCCAGACTTGAGGATCAACTTTGACGACAAGATGCTAAAGCCCACGCACTATGTTGAAAACAACAAGATCATATTGCCTGCAGAAGTCGACGAGCAAGGCAATGTCGTTCGCCCGGCCACCATTCTCTTCTGAAGCCCGCCTGCGAGCGGTGTAATTTTTGTAACGGTTTAACTTGCCTTCGGGCACAACAATTTCTCTGCCTTTGTGCAGTTTTTTCAATTCGTGGGCGCTCGGCCGACCAAGGCGCCCCGTGTTTGTAATGACAATTTTTACTTGCCTTTAATTACGCTGTTCAAATTTATATTGCTATGTCGCGCATTTCTTGCATTTACTCGCTTTAGTCATTTCGAACTTGTGGGTCGCTCGTGGCCGTTTCGGTGCTCGCCGGTGGTAGCTTCGGTTATGGTTGCTTTCCTTTACGCGCCTTTGTATGTTTATTTTTTTCTAAGTCTTCGAGTTTTAAGACCGTTCGGTCATCGTTCTGCGCTCATTTCGGAAGCACTCATTCTTTGACAAGTTTTAATATCCCAACGGGGCCTTGGATCGCTCGGCGACCTCCAATCGTGCCCTTTGATGGCCTTTATTGGGACCATAACGATGGTCGCCGAGATAGGTCGTTTCGACGCCTACTAGGATGGGTTATTGCTTAACCCTTAGGCCATTTCGATGGCACTCGGTTGGGACCATTTCGATGGTCGCTCGATTTAGATCGTTTCGACGATCTAAGGTCTGTGGGTTTTAACCCTTGGGCCATTTCGATGGCACTCGATTGGGACCATTTCGATGGTCGCTCGATTTAGATCGTTTCGACGATCGAATCCACTTTGATAAATCTTCGATCGCTTCTTTGCCACGGGCAATCTTGAGCGACCGGTCATACATTCTTGCGAGAAAGTAAAGAACACATCATATTTCTAAAAGTCAGGCCTCTGTAAAAAACCCAGTGGGAAAAAGAGCGCCTGCCTGCTTTTCATTAATAGATCGGTCGTCATTACATTCAAATCACTTGTTACATTCAAACGTAATATTTCCTAAGTTTTTCTGCATTCCACGTTCTGGGGATAGTCGCCCCATCCATGGTCTCTAGCTCGTAAGCCCCTTTTCCGATCTTGTTGATGACCCGTATGGACCTTCCCAATTTGGTGCGAGCTTCCCTTGGCGTGCATTCTTATTTCCCACGCGGCCCGCCTTAGAACGAAGTGGCCGACCGAGAATTCTCTCTTTTGAACTCGAGCGTTGTACCCGGCTGCGACCTTTTGGTTTGATCAATTGCTCTCTTAATGAAGCTTGAGTGCAGATTCTTCAATTAGGTCCAATTCTTCTCGGATAGCTTCGGCCGTTGTCTACCATCGTAGGGGTTTGAAGTCCTCCAATTCAGCTCGCCATTTCTATGGGTATCACAAAGATCGATTCCATACACCAATCGAAGGCGGCGACTCCGGCCGATGAATGAGGGGTCGCCCTGTAGAGCCCACGTAACCGATCGCAGACTCTTCGACCCGATTCCTTCGCTTCATCCGATCTTCGCTTTAAACCACGTAGATAACTCGTTGGCCGCCTACTTGGCGCGTTTGTCCGAGGATGCTCGACCGAGGTAAATGTATTTGTTTAACCCCTAAGTCGGCCAACGTTTTCTAAATCTTTTATCAAGAACCGGGTACCGTTGTCGATTATCAATTCTTTGGGGATTCCAAAACGGCTAGCACACACCGTCAGAAGAACTTGCCGACTTTGGCCGATGTGATTGTTGCAAGCGGCTCGGCCTCGATCCACTTAGTGAAGTAATCTCATCGCCACGATCAAGAACTTGAAGCGGCCCGAGCGGTGGAAACGGGCCTAGAAGATCCATGCCCCACCAAAGCGAACGGCCAAGGTGAGACAAGACTTTGTAATTTCGAGGAAGGTGCAATGTGGACATCGCATGTACTTGGCATTTCTTGCATTTTTGAACGAGCTTCTTGGCGTCCTCATCCATGGTCGGCCAAGAATAGCCGCCCGAGGGCTTTCTTTGCTATGGAACGTGCCCCTGGTGGCTCCTACAAACACCTTCATGAATATCTCAGTAGCACATGGTCGGCCGACCGACGTAAGGCACCTCAATAATGGGGACGAACCTCTTCTATATAACTTTCCTTCTATCACGAGTATTTGGTCGCCTCGAGCTCGACTCATTTCGCCTTACTACGTCGCTTCGGTTCTTCTCCTTCAACGATGTACCTTAGGATAGGGCGATCCAATCGAATCGAAATTGACACAAAAACGGCCGATGGATGGGTTGGCTTGGTCGACACACTCGGCCGATTTAACGTCTCCTGAATCAAACTCCTGTGATTTCCCGGAGTCTTGGTGCTTGCAAGCTTTGATAATATATCCGCTCGAACATTTTCGGTCCGAGGCACATGTACCACATCATTTCGGCCGAATCGCTGAGCGATTCTCTCACTCTTGCTAGATAACTTTTCAAAGACGTCGCCTTTAGCATCATATAATTCTTTGATCTGCGAGACTACGAGTAGGGAATCGATCCGAGTTCAACCCGGCCGACATTGAAATCTCCGCGAGTGAAGGCCAGCTATGCATGCCTCGTACTCGGCCTGGTTGTTTGAAGTGTGGAATGCAAAGATTAAAGAGACTTCCACAGCAAGGCCTTCTGAATTCTCTAGTATTAGGCCGGCCCCACTCCCTCGCTATTGGACGCACCCGCTCACGTGCAAGATCCGTGTCGTCCGGCTTGATCTTCCGAGTAGGAGTCATTTCGGCTATGAAGTCGGCCAATACCGCGCTTTGCGGCCGATCCGATTCAAATTTGATCCAAAATTCATCGAGCTCCACAAACCCACTTTATCATCCGTCCCGCCAGTCCGCCGATGTAGGACTTGCTCGATTGGTGGTCGGTCCTCACCACGACTGATGGGCCACAAAGTATGGTCTCAATCTTCTAGCGGCTATTAGGAGTGCAAGGGCAAACTTTCTATCTTACGGTATCTCATTTCGGGCCCGGAGTACTTTACTTATGAAATAGACTGGATTACATTTGAGATCGTTTTCTCGACTAATAACCGCACTTAGCACCTCTTACGTTATGGCCAAGTATAAATACAAAGTCTCGCCGGCAGCGCTTAGTCATAATCGGCGGGGTGATCAATGCTTGCTTCAACTCGTCCAACGCCACATTGGCATTGGTCCGTCCACTCAAAATCCACCTCTTTCTTCAACAGTCTAAATAGTGGAAGCGACTTGCAGGCCGCTTTAGGGATGAACCTGGAGAGAGCGCCACCATGCCATTAAGTTGTTGTATTTCTTTTTTTAGAAGTGGGCGGCCTCATATCGGCGACCGCCCGCACTTCTCGTGGTTTGCTTCTATCCTCTTTCATCGGTGGAAGCCCAAAATCGCCGCCCTCACCCCAAAGGTACACTTCTCAGGATTCAGCCTGAGTGAGTTCTTCCTAGCTTCTTCGAATATTTCCCTGAGGTCGTTCACATGATCTGGGTCGGTCACGCTTTTGATGATCATGTCATCCAAATACACCTCTGAGATTCGACCGATCCGCCTCTTGAAAATTTTGTTCATCATCCATTTGGTAGGTCGCTCCAAGCGCTTCTTGAGGCCGAAAGGCATCACCTTATCTTGAAAATTTCCCGACGGCCATGAAGGTCGTCTTATGCCGATCGGGTGGATACATCGTGATCTGATTGTATCCAGAGTAAGCGTCCAGAAAAGACAGTAGTTTGTAGCCCGAAGCTCCATCGACCAGCTTGTCAATGTTAGGCACGGGGAAAGCATCCTTCGGGCATGCTTTGTTCAGATCGGTATAGTCTACACACATCCTCCACTTTCCATTCTTCTTTTTGACCAACACGACGTTGGATAGCCAGGTCGTGTATTTGATTTCTTCTATAAAATTGGCCTTTATGAGGTCCTCAACGGCCTTCGCAGCGGCTTGAGATTTTTCCTCGTTTTGAGTGCGTCTTCTTTGAGCGACCGGCTCGACCCCTTCATCGATCGAAAGTTGATGGCGAGCTACTTCGATAGGGATGCGGGCATGTTCGATGCTCGCGATGCGTAAGCAGTCAAGATAGTCTCTCAAGCACTGCACGAGATCTTGTTTCACTTGCTCTGGCAGGTCGCTACCGAGCTTTACCGTTTTGGATGGGTCGTCACCCAGTTGAACATCTACCAACTCTCCATGAGGCTCTGGTCTTTTCAGCCCGTTTTTCAGCTCTCGAGCCAAATCATCATCATTGTCCTGCGGGTGTTATGCGGATCATACCGAGCGCCCAATTCAAATGACATTGACTTGATGGCCTTCACTAGTGTTCTGAACATTTGGGCCACGATCTACCTCGTCACATATTTCTTGGTATAGAGCGTGGCTTCTTCTTGCTGATTCAAGGTCGGCCGCCAGGGTAACCACTTTGTCATCTTTGCTATAGAATTTCATTTTCAGATGTACCGTCGATGTAACGGCCTCTAGCTTACCCAAAGTCGGCCTACCAATAATACATTGATAGCAGGATTTGAGGGGGAGTACGAGGAACGCCGCCCCGACTGGCAAATCTGCATGCAGTACTATCCCCTGTCGCCACCAAACGTGACTAGCAGCTCGATCGTTCCCAACGGGTAGGTGGTCGCCCCATTGAAACCTGTTAAAGGGGTAGGCTCGGCCTGGGGAATTATCTCGCTCCGATCAACCTTTATTTTGTCGATCAAGTCTTCAAACATGATATCGGCCGAGCTACCTTGGTCGACCAGATTCTCTCGCAGACTGTTTGCCATGACATTACTCGATTACCAATGGAACATAACTATTAGGCTTGCCGTCGATAAGTCATTGTCATCGAACGAGATGGGGGTCCGCTCGAGACCGGTGGTGGTCTTTGAAGTGGATGCGACCATTAACAACTCGCCCCACTTTCTCTTGGTGGCTTTGTTAGATTCCCCGCGATCCGTGGGGTTTCCACCATGAATAACCATCGCAACATTACGGCCTTTGGATGCCGAAAGTGTCACGATCTTCGATCGATCCTTGTTTTAGGTGCTCTCTATGGCCGAGGCCCTTTCCTCTGTCGAGGATCGGTTTCTTTTCGCTTCTCCCGAGGTCGGTCGCCTTCCTCCTACTTCACATACTTTCCCAACTTGCCTTTTTGAATAAGCTCTTCAATATCATCCTCGAGGCCATACGGTCATTAGTATCATGACCCTTGCTTTTGTGGTAACGGCAATATCTTTTAGTCGGCCGTGCCCCCTTCTTGAGCACACGAGTGGTTCAGCCGCTTAACTCCCACAAACTCATTATTTCGACACTCATTGTAGATCTGCGCAATGGAGGTGTTGAGTCGAGTGCGATGATCAAACTTTTTATCTCGAAAGTCGGGCCGATTATCGCGGCCATTGCGCTCGAAAAATCCCTGGTTTGGGATTTCTCGATTGTACAACGTGAAAATTGTGAAGCCGCCACTAATATTTTAATTTTTAGACCAAAACATTAGAAAAAGGTCTTTTTACAAAATGCGGGTGGTCTTTCAAAATGTAAATGTAGGTTGGGGGTCGGTTAGGTGTGGGGAAGGTGTTAGCACCCCCACACCTCCTTTCTACCGAAAGGGAACCATTAATTCGATGTGTGGTTTGGATTGTTTGATTTGAAAATAATCGTTCTACTTCTTTTCTTTTCCTTTTTATTTGAAAATGTTTTTAGAAAACAAGAGAGAGAAGTCTTTTTGGGATTTTTGAAAAGTGAAACTAAACTAAGGTTTTTTGAAAGTGAGCTTGACGGGGTATGACCCGGTCCTACGTACCCTCAATGACTGAGGGATCAAAGCTACGTAGTTCTTAATTCTTTATTTTGTGATTTTTTGAAAGCGAGCTTGACGGGATATGACCCGGTCCTACGTACCCTCAATGACTGAGGGATCAAAGCTACGTAGTTCTTAATTCTTTGTTTTGAGGGTTTTTGAAAGCGAGCTTGACGGGATATGACCCGGTCCTACGTACCCTCATTGACTGAGGGATCAAAGCTACGTAGTTCTTAATTCTTTGTTTTGATTTTTTGAAAGCTTGACGGGATATGACCCGGTCCTACGTACCTCTCAATGACCGAGGATCAAAGCTACGTAGTTCTTAATTCTTTGTTTTGAAAATGTGTTTTATCTTTATCTTATCTTTTGGTTTTTTGAAATATGACTCAAGCGTTCATGAATACCAAACAAGCTTTCGCCGAGTGGCGTTCACTACTAACTTGAAAGAAAAGTGTTGGAACCGATAATCAATCGAGCAAATACTCAAGTGATTACTAGTCGCAGCGTTTTATTATCTTTTTGAAATGATTTTGGAAAGGGTGAGTCATAATGGTAATTACCACTAATGACTCACATTGTTTTTGAGTTTTTAATTAATTTGTTTTTGATTAAGGTGTGGGAGCTTTCATGATAGTCAAACAAGCAATGGCTTCGAGTGACTACCACTAGTAACTCCATCATTAACGATCAAACAAGCGAAGCTTCGAGTGATGGTTAACGATTTTATTTATGAAAAGAGCCTTAGGTTTTTATTTGAAAATACTTGACTTGGGGCTTTGAAAAGAAAGTAGAACATTTGCAAATCCTTTTTATTCTAAACCAAAACGCAACAATTGCAAATTCACAAGCAAATAACAATTAATACACAAGAGTATCATGATATATGAATCTAAGCTAACATGTGAAATTGCAAAATAAGTCCCAAGCAAGGCATGCATTTATTCAACCTAAAAAAACAATCTAGCAACCTAAACCTCAAACCTAAACTTTAACCTAAAGGCACACATAGTGGCACCAACCCTAAACCAAACCCTAATTATAGATCAAACAATGGAAGGTATTATTCAATGAAAATAGGCCCATGGCCAAGACTAAACATGCAAGGAAAACTTTGAGTATTAAGCAAAAATCTATGACTATCTTACAAGAATTATTAAGAGATAAAGTAAAGGGTGAAAAGACAACTTGTACAAAATTAAATCTAATGAATCCTTTCTAGCCATCTTCATCACTTTGGATTGAATACTCTAAACACTTTGTGGGAATCATTTGGCAAGATCATCAACCAACAACAACATAATTAAATTACAAGAACATTAAACATTTAAATTATGAGATAGACTTGAATCCTTTCTTGCAATCTTCACCACTTTAAATCAAAAGTACTAGGTACTTAGTGGGAATCCTCTTGCAAGATCATCAAAAATCAAACTAAACCTAATTTATTGCACACAATGCGAAAGGAACATGACATCAAATTATGAAATAAATTTGAATCCCTTCTTGCAATCTTCACCACTTTAAATTAAAAGTACTAAGTACTTAGTGGTGAATCCTTTTGCAAGATCATCAATAGCTAAACCAAGAAACATATCAAAACCAAATGAAACCTAATTTATTAAAGCATATGCGAAATGAACATGGTGTTAAACTCTAAGATGAACTTGAATCCTTTCTTGCAATCTTCACCACTTTAAATCAAAAGTACTAAGTACTTAGTGGTGAATCCTTTTGCAAGATCATCAACAAAACAAATTAAAAATCAAGCAAAACCTAATTTATTTACAATATGCGAAATGTGCAAGATGTTAAGCTATGAAAATAAGCTTGAATCCTTTCTTGCAATCTTCACCACTTTAAATCAAAAGTACCAAGTACTTAGTGGTGAATCCCTTTGCAAGATCATCAACAATTAAACCAAGAAACATATTAAAAATCAAATGAAACTTAATTTATTTACATATGCGAAATGAGCAAGATGTTAAGCTATGAAAATAAGCTTGAATCCTTTCTTGCAATCTTCACCACTTTAAATCAAAAGTACCAAGTACTTAGTGGTGAATCCCTTTGCAAGATCATCAACAAAACAAATTGAAAATCAAGCAAAACCTAATTTATTTTGGAGTATGCGAAATGAACATAAGGTTAAGCTAGGAAATGAACTTGAATCCTTTCTAGTCATCTCCATCACTCAAATCAAAGTGCCTTAAGCACTAGTGATAGATCATATGACTAGATCATCAACAACTAAACAAGAACAACATTACTACTAAAATAAAATACTCACAATGAAGAAACATAAAATTAACTTGAGCCTATTTTTTGTTTAGTAAAATGACAACAAAATTAACATAAAGCATCATAAAACCATTTATTAAGGGTGAGATACCAAATCTCACCCACCAACAACAACAAGCTACATTATGAAAAATGAATATGATAGATGTGCTAAATGATGAAGAAAATGCAAGATGAGGAGAAGAAAATAGGTTCTAATGTATAATGCTTGAAGATGATGCAAAGGGATCAAGGGTTTTTACCTTATTTCTAAGAGAGAAAAGAAGAGATTGAAAGAAATGGATGAGAAGGAGGAGGAGAATGGCTTGGCCTTGAAGAGAGAGAGAGGAGAGGAGAATTGTTTTTGTGTTTTTGAAGGAATGAAAGGCAAAAGTCCTTCATGGGTGAAAGGAAGAGGTATTTATAGATTTTTTTGAGGTTTTGGGGTATCATTGTCTTTTGTTTTTGATGAGCCTCTAGGATTGAGTCTTAAAATTAAATGGAGGGTTGGGATGAATCATCACATGGATTAGGGGTATTTAGAAAACACAAGTGAAGGTGAGAAAGAGAGAGTGGGGCGCAAGCCATAGGAAAAAAAAGAAAAAGGAAATAAACTTTTATTTATTTTGGGAAAGGAGTGTCTCATGAAATAGGGTTAGGGGTATTTTTGTGATGGGATGTTACCAAAGAAGTAAGTTTGCATTTTTGGGTGGAAGCATTAGTGTAAGTGAGTGAGGTAATTTACCAAAGAGGGCAAAGTTAAGGATAGGAATAAATCAAATCTTAGTGAATAAGAAATGAAGTGTGTAGAAACTTCTAGAAGGAGGGAGAGGGGGTATGTGGCGCATAATATGCTGAAATGTGAGGGGAAAAATAAAAATGATGGTTTTTTGGTGTTTTGTCTTATTGAGGACACTTCCCATTTTTGGTTTTGAAATTTAAATTTTTGGGCATGTAAAATAGAAGTGCACCTATTGGAAATATGTAACATGTTTTTGGGCACCATAAAATAGTCTCCCTAATTATTTTTAGACAACCAAAATTGTCATTTAATAATTTGGGAAATATTAAATGGTCTTTTAATATTTTTTATGCAATAAAAATAGGAAAAGTGCATTTTAATTATTTTAGGCTAGGATATTCTCTCTAAAAATTGTACAAAAATTCTCTTGGATAAAGAAAAATGTACTTTTGGTGTGTGCATATTTTGACGAGAAAAATTATCTGTTATGTAAAATGACCAAAATGCCCCTTACCCTAAAAAATCCTAACTTGTCCAAAAAGTGCATTTCAACTTTAAAAATGATTTTAGAAACTTTGGAATGACTTTTAGGACCCTAAATGCAATGCATGATGCTATTTCTTTTTATTTATTTATTTTTGGGGAAAATTAGGGTTTTGACCTAAAGTAGGACAAAATTGGGGTATGATAATTTGCTCTCTTTATCCGGATTTTGACAAGGAATATGAGTTGGCCGAAACATATTCCGAGGCAAAATAGAGATAAAGAATTCAGAAATTATGCCGATTTTGTCTACTTAGGTCAAAATCCGAATTTCCTTTCTTTTTCTTTTATTATTTTTTCTTTTTTCGGATTCTTGAGTGATCAATTCAAGAATCCTATTGTGATGGTTACTTAACCTCCTATATTCAGAAAAGGTAAAAAGGGTACCTGGCGTGCTGAAAACTGTAAATGGGCACTTGGCGTGCTGAAAGCTGTAGATGGGCACTTAGCGTCTTTGAAAGTCAGAAATGCACAGTCGCTAAAACCCGTAATCCTTAAACGAACCTCGCGAATCCGAAGTTTGTACGCGGCTTGGAGGAGCACGTTCTTCCCGAAATCTCTCGGTCTTTCGAGCGGATCGGGGATCGTTATCGACCCGAATCGATATATGTATCAATCCGCAAGGCCCATCGTATCTTAGGCTTGATACAACTATGCCTCGCATGGGTCGCGGCCCATCGCGTTGCTCGTGATACGATGTGAGACTCTCTTTCGCACACTTGGGTGCTCTCTTTTCTTCTTCACGCGCGCTTGACGCTCTCTTCTTCTTCTTTTGCGCACTTGGACGCTCTCTCTTTCTTCGCGTCTTTGGGACGCTCTCTTCTTCTTCTTTTGCGCACTTGGACGCTCTCTCTTCTCTTCTGCGTGCTGGGACGCTCTCTTTTCTTCTTTTGCGCGCTTGGACGCTCTTTCTTCTCTTCTGCGTGCTTGGACGCTCTCTTTTCTTCTTTTGCGCGCTTGGACGCTCTTTCTTCTCTTCCACTATGCCTCGCATGGGGCTGCGGTCCATCGCGTTGCTCGTATACGATGTGAGACCTCTCTTTCGCACACTTGGGTGCTCTCTTTTCTCTTCTGCCGCGCGCTTGGACGCTCTCTTCTTCTTCTTTTGCGCACTTGGACGCTCTCTCTTCTCTTACGTGCCGACGCTCTTTTCTTCTTTTGCGCGCTTGGACGCTCTTTCTTCTCTTCTGCGTGCTTGGACGCTCTCTTTTCTTCTTTTGCGCGCTTGGACGCTCTTTCTTCTCTTCTGCGTGCTTGGACGCTCTCTTTTCTTCTTTTGCGCGCTTGGACGCTCTCTTTTCTCTTCTTCTGCGCGCTTGGGCACTCTTTTTTCTTCTCTTACGCGCTTGGGCGCTCTCTTTTCTTTTCTTTTTCTTTTCATCTCTGAACTCTTCCTCTTGCCTCTTTCTTTCCTCTGAACTCTTTCCCTTTTCCTTTTTCTCTTCCTTTCTTTTTTTCTTTTTTTCTAAACTCTTAACTAGGAAGCGCTTTCTAGAAATCGAAGGCGAGCATTAACACCGAGGTGTTTATCCTCTCCCACTTATTTGCAGCTGAAAAGAAAGAAACAATGCATGCAATGCAAATGCCATGATTGTTATTTTCTTTTCCTTTCTCTTATGATGAATGTAATGCAAATGCCTAAATTTCTCTTTTCTTTATTTTCTATGTCTGATGATTAATGAATGCATGATTTTATGCTTGATGGGTGTAATGCATGTTATGCGATGCGATGATTTAATGGAATGATGAATGCAATGAGATGCTATTTTTAAGTTTCTTTGGTCACTTTTTCTTTTTACGATGCTTTTTTTTTTTTTTTTTTTTTTTTCTCTTGCTCTTTTGCCCCTATTGGCTTATCTTCTCATCGGTTCTCTTCTTCTTTGGTTCATTAATCCGCAACATTCATGGCATGAGACCGAGGAATATATTGAACTTGTGGGGCTCCCGGTCGGTGCAAGTGGGCTTTAGCTTTGTCGTTCAAGCAATCATGGGCTCAATCACTCTCTTGCATGACTAACTTGTTTTGGGAATTGCCTCTTTCCGTGACCTTTAAGAACTTCATAATGATTTGCAATGCTATATGATGTGTGCACATGTTTCACGATTCAAGATCACCATCATAAAACGTTTATTTTGAGCGAGAAGAAGCAAAAAATAATCAACAAACAGACATGAAAAGGTTTGAGTTTTATTTTTTTTTATTTTTTATATATATTTTTTTTTGATGTAGTTTCGATCGCATGCAGAATGTTACGACGATCGCTCAACACATTTGAAAGTTTTAAACTACAAAAAGACACGAAAAACAAGAGAAATTTGAATTCGATCGTGTCGCCTCGTGGAGCAAAGTGCCAACATTTATGTCCTTGACCTTGATCACCCTCATCCAATTCTTGGAGGAGTTGTATGCCTTTCTTTACTTTTCATGCTCAAGTTTTCTGACCCTAATTTTTGCCTGGATCGCCCTTTGCGGGTTTTCAATCCACCGGGTCGCTCTGATTCTGCCTAGGCCGCCCTTTGCGGGTTTTCAACCTAGCGAGCTAATTCTTACTTGGCTTGTCTTTCTCTTTTTTTTGTCTATTTCTTTCGGGCATAATACTTTTTCACCGAGTCCGCATTGACTAAGTTCTTGAGATCTTCACCGCCCATGTCGGTGAAGTATCGTGCTCCTCCAGAGAAGGCTTTTTGACAACGCATGGCCCATCGTAAGTGGGTGTCCACTTCCCTCTGGGATCAGTCTGGACGGGCAAGATCTTCTTGAGCGCGAGGTTCCCCTCATTGAATTCTCGAGGTCAGACTTTCTTGTCAAAAGCCGTTCTCATTCTCTGTTGGTACAAATTGCCCATGACACAAAGTCGCAATCCTTTTTCTCTATGAGATTTAATGATCTAAGCGGGTTTGAACCCATTCACCTCTTCTAACTCGGTTTCCATGAGCACCCGGAGAGAGTGTATCTCGACTCCAATGGGAAGAACTGCTTCTGACCCATACACTAGAGAGAAGGGGGGGTTGCCCCAGTCCTGACGAAACATAGTTGCCCCAATTCTAGCTTCTGGTAGTTGTGAATGAACGACTTGCCCCTGTTTGGAGGTATTGACAACTGGAGTGACATGAAATGGGAGGTGAATGCAGACTTTCCTAAGACCTGGGGTGGGTGGGTGGTGAAAAGAATGCCCCAACTTTGAGCGGTGTTCCCAGTGCAAACCTTTGGTTCTCTGTGAATGCCTCGACTTTGGAATGAAAGAATCTTTACTTGGTGATCCCTAATCCTGCTTTTTAATGCGGCTTGAATGGGTTTCTTGAGTGCAAGTCCTCTTTTTATTTTGTCACCTTTCTTTTTTTCGACTATTTGTTTTTGTTCCTCCTTTCTTTTTCCCGAGGGTTTGTTTTTTCTTGATCACCTTTCTTTTTCCGATCATTTGTTTTTTTCTTTTTTTTTTTTTTTTTTTTTTTTTTTTTTTTTTTTTTGAGCAAACACATTGTAGACAAATAAACTTAGTTGTCCTAAGATTTAAATCTTGAGAAAACAACAAAGAATCAGTCATTGATCGGAATGGACTTTTTGGGATTGTGGTGTTTTGTGGAGGAAGGATGATTGGGCTTAATGAGGTGCTTAGGGTTGTTGGGGAGAATGGGTCTTATTTGTGTGGGTGACGATTGATGGTTTATGACGGTTATTTGGCTTGATGAGGTGTTTGGAATTTTTATTCCCGGCTAAGGGTTTGTGCAGGCAAGGTACCCGAGGTAAAAGGGAAGTGTTTGCGGTTTATGGAAGGAGGGTGTATGGGAATGATGAAATATTTGAAGGTTTATTGAGACAAGGATCTCTTATATATTGTGGTAACATGTATCACTCACCACTTATCTTTCTTTTGTATTTTTGGGATCTTAATTTTTAAATCCCTTTTTCTTCTTATTATTTTTCTTTTTTGATCTTTTTTCTTTGATTTTTCTTTTTTTGATTTTTTTCTTTGACTGTGGGTGAGCTTGATAAAAAGTGATGCACCTTTTTGATATTTGAGGTGATCCTTGTCTAGGGTGATTTTAGGATTTTGCTTTTTCTTGGCTTAAGGTGGGTAGGAAAGGTTTTTTCGAGGATATGGGAAGATGGTCAAACTTTATTTCAAATCATGATTGCTCGTTTTCTCAAAATTAACTCAAGGACAATAATCTATTTACTCCTATATATTTGCCCTTTTTATTTCTATTTTTTTGTTTGTTTTTCGACCACCTTTCTTTTTCTAGTCATTTGTTTTTTTGTGTTTCTTTTTGTTTGAAGGGAAAATCATCTTTGGGACTAGCACGATTGCACTTCTCTGTAGTCAACGCACATTCGACTTTACCATCCTTTTCTGGGCGGATGATATTGGCAACCCATGCGGTACTTTGCCATCGCTAGAGCCTTGCATCACATCGCTCCTTCACCTCATCTCTCGATTTTGAGGACATCTCTAGCTTCATCCTTCTCAACTTCCGCTTGACAAAGGGCATTGGACTTGACCAAGCAAACTTGTGTACCACAATGTCGTCGCCCAACCTGTGCATATCTTGGTAGGACCATGCAAACACATCCACATAATCGTGCAACAGATGAACCAAATTCATTGAGTTTCATCACTCGTGGTGATACCCACTGGACCTCTTTCTTGCTCGGTTGTACCCAAGTTGATCACTTGAAGATATTCCCGTGAGGTGAATAACTCTTTCTTTTGTTTTATTAACCTCATGATTTCCGGGAGTTTCCCAGTCTTCCTCAACATCCCCTCACTTGATTGATAGGGTAATCAAAGTCAAAAATACTGATATCTTCAAGATTGTTGTTTTCAGAGACTATTGCTATGGATCCGCTTTTTGCCGGAAAAAAAGCAGAATGAAAAACGAAACAAACAAGCAAACAATAATAAAACAGAAAGAGGACACATGAAATATGGAGAAATGATTTTTATTGATGGAAATTCAAAACAAACGCTTTTATTGATGATGATGATTCGAAAATAAAAACATGCGTGTTCCCTAACAACTTGTCCTATGGCCTTGGCGAGAACCACGTGGTTGCATTATAATCATTATTTTGAACTAAAAGTCACGGAAAATTGGCGGCCTTTCTCGTTCTTTAATTCTTTCACCAACATCGCAATGACGCACTGGACTTGCACCATCCTCTTCAACCTCGATCCATCCTTGATGACAAAGAACCGAATTGTAATCAAACAATCCAATACTCACAAAGCTTTGGCGGATATCACAAACAGGATGTTCGGGAAGGATCATGAATAGGGACCTCCTCCAGATTAGTGCCCGCCTCAAGCTTAGCTAGCCTCTTTTCCTGCTTTTTCCTCGGCCATTCTCTTCCTATCGGCAAGCGGGTCGATATCCTAACCCACGCCTATCCCCGTACACTGCACACTCTGTTTGGGTTACTGACGATCCAATAAGTTTTGCAAGACCTGTCTTGAAGGCCTCACATGCCCCAAAGCGCAATTAACATTAACATTGCACCCTTCCCGAGTGCAACCCCTCTTGATGACTCGAATTTGCACATCTCGCATGAATGACCTCTAAGTGGAGTCTTAACCTTCCCAACCTTCCTTACCAATTGTCCACCGTGGATCTCATTTGCCTTAGTGATTGTCTTTTTCGTGGCTCTCGGCAAATGAATTGATTGTTGTATTCGGACCATTCGAGATCCAACCAAGATCTACGTGTCTTTCACCACCGCTTGAAGACTCGCATTCTTCTACAAGATGACCAACCCGCCTTCATGAAAACTGCAGTGGCATTAGCGTTGTAACCACGGGAAATGGCGGTGACGGGCTTTCATTGGCCGAGTGTTGATCAAGTTTCGGAAGCCGGTGATTGAACAATTCATCAGACGTCATCGATGTTGGATCAAAGTTAATTTGCCCCTTGTACTGATAACTCCGAGCCCTCTGACCGTCATTGCCCTGCTGGGACGGCACAGGAATAGCGGATGGAACCGTTTGCTGTGGAGGAGTACCAAAGGCCGGATTTTCTTCTGAGATTACATTCGTTTCCCTTTCTTCCGCCGGGAAAGGGAGTGGTGCTTTCTCTTGGTGTGGTAACACACCCCATACCGAGTAGGGTTTTCCACGTGATAAACTACTCTACGGGATTCACAAAGCAATTCCGGGGTAGGACTAGATGAACTTCTTGGCAGCATAATACCAGGACCAGGAGTATGAATTTGTGGTCCAGAGAGTAACTCCTCTAGGTGTAACCGTGGCAAGTTGACTTGACCCCACAGGACCGCTTTAGTCTTCAGATAACTCTGTCTGTCTACCCCTGGATGATGGGTGAAGTAACCTGTCTCCTTGTCCATGAGAAATGGGAGTGGTTGTAACTTCAATGATACCTGAGGAGAAAAAGTAAGTGACAACTCCTTGGGATTTACAACAATGATAGCCCCAAGGCCCCCCCCACCCTCCGATCCTCGCAAAGATACTCATTTCTTCGACCATTTGTGCTTCCATTTCAGCCTTGAGCTCGATCTTCCGAACTAATCGCTCAGATCGAGCCCTTCCCAACTTTCTTATCTCGACTCGGGGGTCTTCATTCTCGAGATCCCGATTGCTAGCCATCGATCCCCTGCTTGTAGACGGTGTAATATCGGTGTGAGAGAAGAGTAGCGCGCCTTTTCCTTTTATTTAGACATTTATTGTATAAGAATCAAGATGAATGCATGAATGATTATGTGAATGCATGTACAATGTTTGCTTGATGCCGGGAACCACGGGATGCCTTATCTTGTCATAAGCGCAAAAACTTTCTCTTTGATTTTGGAAGAGATAAACGAGGAATCGAAATAGCAAATCGACATACTTCCTTCTTCATAATCGAAGCGAGAAGTAAGTGAAGCTTTGCTACTTGATTCCATTTTGATACACCTATGACAAGATGGTGCATTATTCGGTGGTCCTCGACAAGCAAATGCAAATGGGATGCACTATGGATGCGTGAGTTGCAGAAACTTAAGTTTTATGCAATGCGGGAATGTATGCAAATGACGATGATGCTTTATGCAAATGCAGGGTTAGAAAAAACTTTATTTGCAATAACTCAGTTTCCCTTTTTGAAAATACGGACCGCATAATCGCTTCATATAGGCCAGGTAGGAAAAAGCTACAGAAGTAACTCTTTCTTCTTTTTTTTGAAAAGTGGGTTATATGTCGCTTTGTACGGACCGGCAAAAGAAAAGGCTACAATGCAACCCTTTCTTTTCTTTTCTCTTTTCTTTTTTTTTTGAAAATTTTCTCTTTTTTTTTTAAGAAAGACATGTCTAAACTACAATGCAACACACAATTTGTATGTCCTCGTGTCCTACACAGGTGGGAATCCTAAGTTCTAGGGCAACTTCAAAGGTTCCTTCCATGTAGTTCTAATTCACACCCTCACAATGGCTACCAGAGCTATAGAATCCTCATGGCGACATCCACAAATGTAGAGAACTCCCAAGTGTGAAGCGTCATGAGAAAGCGTACTCTGGTTGAGACTTTCATGAGTATCAGACAGACAAAAGTCTCGAATGACAGTCACTAATCGTCTCCACTCTCCTAGGTGTTTTTTGGATCCGGGTATAGGAGCCCACTCATAACATATAAACAGTAAGGTGTGAAAGTGTGTGATTGAGGACATACTTTTCTAAAACTACCCTCCCCACCTGCAAAGAAAAAACCAGACCAGTCCAGACAGAAGCAAACAATAATATGTCGTCTACCCTAAGGTTTTATCACTTCAAAACAAATGAACTAACCTAAGGTGTCATCAACAATCATATAGAGCTTACCTCAAGAAAGGGAGCAGAGAAGAGGGGATTATGATAGAATTGGGGAGATGCATGTCTTACCTTAAGAAAGGGAGCAAAGAAGAGGGAACATGGGGATTGGAGGAATGCATGCATAATCATACAAGCATATAAAGAAAGAAAAGAAAAAGGTAAGGAATTGAAGAAGTAAAACGAAAACTAATTCAAATCAAACACTTTGAACCACACATCGGATTAATTAGGTTTGACCCTCTTAAAAAAGTTTTTTTGTCCCCAGTGAAGTCGCCAGCTGTTGCGCCCCGAAAAATCCTGGTTTGGGATTTCTCAGTGTACAACGTGAAAATTGTGAAGCCGCCACTAATATTTTAATTTTTAGACCAAAATATTAGAAAAAGGTCTTTTTTACAAAAGGCGGGTGGTCTTTCGAAAACAGAAATGTAGGTTCTGAAATTCGGTTAGGTGTGGGGAAGGTGTTAGCACTCCCACACCTCCTTTCTACCGAAAGGGAACCATTAATTCGATGTGTGGTTTGGATTGTTTGATTTGAAAATAATCGTTCTACTTCTTTTCTTTTCCTTTTTATTTGAAAATGTTTTTAGAAAACAAGAGAGAGAAGTCTTTTTGGGATTTTTGAAAAGTGAAACTAAACTAAGGTTTTTGAAAGTGAGCTTGACGGGGTATGACCGGTCCTACGCACCTCAATGACCGAGGGATCAAAGCTACGTAGTTCTTAATTCTTTATTTTGTGATTTTTGAAAGCGAGCTTGACGGGATATGACCCGGTCCTACGCACTACCCTCAATGACCGAGGGATCAAAGCTACGTAGTTCTTAATTCTTTGTTTTGAGGGTTTTGAAAGCGAGCTTGACGGGATATGACCCGGTCCTACGTACCCTCATTGGTCGAGGATCAAAGCTATGTAGTTCTTAATTCTTTGTTTTGATTTTTGAAAGCGAGCTTGACGGGATATGACCCGGTCCCTACGTACCCTCAATGACCGAGGATCAAAGCTACGTAGTTCTTAATTCTTTGTTTTGAAAATGTGTGTTTTATCTTTATCTTATCTTTGGTTTTTTGAAATATGACTCAAGCGTTCATGAATACCAAACAAGCTTCGGCTTCGAGTGGCGTTCACTACTAACTTGAAAGAAAAGTGTTGGAACCGATAATCAATCGAGCAAATACTCAAGTGATTACTAGTCGCAACGTTTTATTATCTTTTTTGAAATGATTTTGGAAAAGGGTGAGTCATAATGGTAATTACCACTAATGACTCACATTGTTTTTGAGTTTTTTAATTAATTTGTTTTTGATTAAGGTGTGGGAGCTTTCATGATAGTCAAACAAGCAATGGATTCGAGTGACTACCACTAGTAACTCCATCATTAACGATCAAACAAGCGAAGCTTCGAGTGATGGTTAACGATTTTATTTATGAAAAGAGCCTTAGGTTTTTATTTGAAAATACTTGACTTGGGGCTTTGAAAAGAAAGTAGAACATTTGCAAATCCTTTTTATTCTAAACCAAAACGCAACAATTGCAAATTCACAAGCAAATAACAATTAATACACAAGAGTATCATGATATATGAATCTAAGCTAACATGTGAAATTGCAAAATAAGTCCCAAGCAAGGCATGCATTTATTCAACCTAAAAAAACAATCTAGCAACCTAAACCTCAAACCTAAACTTTAACCTAAAGGCACACATAGTGGCACCAACCCTAAACCAAACCCTAATTATAGATCAAACAATGGAAGGTATTATTCAATGAAAATAGGCCCATGGCCAAGACTAAACATGCAAGGAAAACTTTGAGTATTAAGCAAAAATCTATGACTATCTTACAAGAATTATTAAGAGATAAAGTAAAGGGTGAAAAGACAACTTGTACAAAATTAAATCTAATGAATCCTTTCTAGCCATCTTCATCACTTTGGATTGAATACTCTAAACACTTTGTGGGAATCATTTGGCAAGATCATCAACCAACAACAACATAATTAAATTACAAGAACATTAAACATTTAAATTATGAGATAGACTTGAATCCTTTCTTGCAATCTTCACCACTTTAAATCAAAAGTACTAGGTACTTAGTGGGAATCCTCTTGCAAGATCATCAAAAATCAAACTAAACCTAATTTATTGCACACAATGCGAAAGGAACATGACATCAAATTATGAAATAAATTTGAATCCCTTCTTGCAATCTTCACCACTTTAAATTAAAAGTACTAAGTACTTAGTGGTGAATCCTTTTGCAAGATCATCAATAGCTAAACCAAGAAACATATCAAAACCAAATGAAACCTAATTTATTAAAGCATATGCGAAATGAACATGGTGTTAAACTCTAAGATGAACTTGAATCCTTTCTTGCAATCTTCACCACTTTAAATCAAAAGTACTAAGTACTTAGTGGTGAATCCTTTGCAAGATCATCAACAAAACAAATTAAAAATCAAGCAAAACCTAATTTATTTACAATATGCGAAATGTGCAAGATGTTAAGCTATGAAAATAAGCTTGAATCCTTTCTTGCAATCTTCACCACTTTAAATCAAAAGTACCAAGTACTTAGTGGTGAATCCCTTTGCAAGATCATCAACAATTAAACCAAGAAACATATTAAAAATCAAATGAAACTTAATTTATTTACATATGCGAAATGAGCAAGATGTTAAGCTATGAAAATAAGCTTGAATCCTTTCTTGCAATCTTCACCACTTTAAATCAAAAGTACCAAGTACTTAGTGGTGAATCCCTTTGCAAGATCATCAACAAAACAAATTGAAAATCAAGCAAAACCTAATTTATTTTGGAGTATGCGAAATGAACATAAGGTTAAGCTAGAAATGAACTTGAATCCTTTCTAGTCATCTCCATCACTCAAATCAAAGTGCCTTAAGCACTAGTGATAGATCATATGACTAGATCATCAACAACTAAACAAGAACAACATTACTACTAAAATAAAATACTCACAATGAAGAAACATAAAATTAACTTGAGCCTATTTTTTGTTTAGTAAAATGACAACAAAATTAACATAAAGCATCATAAAACCATTTATTAAGGGTGAGATACCAAATCTCACCCACCAACAACAACAAGCTACATTATGAAAAATGAATATGATAGATGTGCTAAATGATGAAGAAAATGCAAGATGAGGAGAAGAAAATAGGTTCTAATGTATAATGCTTGAAGATGATGCAAAGGGATCAAGGGTTTTACCTTATTTCTAAGAGAGAAAAGAAGAGATTGAAAGAAATGGATGAGAAGGAGGAGGAGAATGGCTTGGCCTTGAAGAGAGAGAGAGAGGAGAGGAGAATTGTTTTTTTGTGTTTTTGAAGGAATGAAAGGCAAAAGTCCTTCATGGGTGAAAGGGAAGAGGTATTTATAGATTTTTTGAGGTTTTGGGGTATCATTGTCTTTTTGTTTTTGATGAGCCTCTAGGATTGAGTCTTAAAATTAAATGGAGGGTTGGGATGAATCATCACATGGATTAGGGGTATTTAGAAAACACAAGTGAAGGTGAGTGTGTGAGAGAGTGGGGCGCAAGCCATAGGAAAAAAAAAAAAGAAAAAGGAAATAAACTTTTATTTATTTTGGGAAAGGAGTGTCTCATGAAATAGGGTTAGGGGTATTTTTGTGATGGGATGTTACCAAAGAAGTAAGTTTGCATTTTTGGGTGGAAGCATTAGTGTAAGTGAGTGAGGTAATTTACCAAAGAGGCAAAGTTAAGGATAGGAATAAATCAAATCTTAGTGAATAAGAAATGAAGTGTGTAGAAACTTCTAGAAGGAGGGAGAGGGGGTATGTGGCGCATAATATGCTGAAATGTGAGGGAAAAATAAAAAAATGATGGTTTTTTTTGGTGTTTTGTCTTATTGAGGACACTTCCCATTTTTGGTTTTTGAAATTTAAATTTTTGGGCATGTAAAATAGAAGTGCACCTATTGGAAATATGTAACATGTTTTTGGGCACCATAAAATAGTCTCCTAATTATTTTTAGACAACCAAAATTGTCATTTAATAATTTGGGAAATATTAAATGGTCTTTTAATATTTTTATGCAATAAAAATAGGAAAAGTGCATTTTAATTATTTTAGGCTAGGATATTCTCTCTAAAAATTGTACAAAAATTCTCTTGGATAAGAAAAATGTACTTTTGGTGTGTGCATATTTTTGACGAGAAAATTATCCTGCTATGTAAAATGACCAAAATGCCCCTTACCCTAAAAATTCTAACTTGTCCAAAAGTGCATTTCAACTTTAAAAATGATTTTAGAAACTTTGGAATGACTTTTAGGACCCTAAATGCAATGCATGATGCTATTTCTTTTTATTTATTTATTTTTGGGAAAATTAGAGTTTTGACCTAAAGTAGGACAAAATTGGGGTATGACAATGGCGACCTTCATGCCCTTTGGCCGAACATCTGCTTTTCTTCTTTAGGTCGTGCACTGACGGCCTTTCTTCACGCCGAGTTTCTTCATACCGCATGTGGACGTTAGCCTCGTTAAGAAGTGACCGAGGTCTTGGTAATGATTCAATGTAAATTCTTCGACGAACCGGTGGTCCCGGTCGAATACCACGCTTCAGATATTTCAACTTGTCCTTGTATCGACAAGTCGCGAGCAGACTCGACCTTCGTGTTAAACCGGTCGATGTATCGTCTCAACGTCTCATTATCTCCTTGAACAACAGAGTCCAAGTATTCTTCATACCAGGTATTGGCGCGGTTTGCGGTGTAGTGAGTGAGAGAAGAATATTACGATCGTGTCGTCCCACGAGGAGATGGAATTGGGTCGCGAGACTCCCACCATTCCAATGCTCGGCCGCCCGGTGGATCGGGGAAAAGCACGCATTTCATGGTCGGTCCCAATTCGTAATGCCAGTAATTATTGAAGTAACGGAGATGCTTATGCGGATCTCCTCGGCGTCAAACTTGTTGAGATCGGGCGGCTTGCGGAGATCTCTCGGAATTTTTGTAACGCCCGATCTCCCGGAGAACGGGCCGTGTTCATTCGAACGCCGTTCGACCCAAAGAGGTTGCATTGCGAGGCACGCCTCGTTCCCGGCATTCCATAGAATCCTCCGGATGGGCGGTTGGTGGAAGGCGAGGAGGCCTTCGAGTCGCCGCTTTGGCCTCTCCTGGCCGATGCGTAAACGCCCCTAATTCTTCCATTTCGTAATCTTCCGGCTCTTCACGAGAATCCCAAGATTCGCTTCGACCGACGTGACCGGACGACTCATTGGAGGAGTACGGTAGGCGAGCGACCGGTGTCGGCGGTGGCTGGAATCTTCATAGTCATCGGACATCGAGCGGCGCGCTCACGCGCGTTCTCGCTTTCGGGCGACCTATGCGCCCGCTTCTTCTTGCCGTGAGAGCGATGAGTAGTGCTTTCTCGGCGAGAAATGCTCCTTCGAGGAGGAGGCGGTGTCTTCGCGACGGTCGGCGACGAGCGAGGGGTTCTCCGTCTTCCGCCCGTGGGCGGCCCGGAACTGAACCTCTCTCGTACTGAGAGATGAGTGCATCTCGGTCTGCGATCACTTGATTTTTGTTCTGCAGAACCGCAAAGCGGCTTGAGTGACATGATCGGTAGAGGTTCTCGAATGCCCGCTTCACCGGCTCGGGCGGCAAGTCTCCAGGAACGGGCGGATGGATCTGCTGGAGGACCGGTCCACGGACCGTTGTGCACCGAAGGTTCTTGTCGTGGAAGTCCTTGAGACTCGTGGATCGTGGACGCCACGCCCCCGGTCGCTCACGATTCTCGCCCGGAGGATTGAGTCGAGAAGTGGCCGCGCGTGCGGGCCGGTCGCGTGGAGCCATGAAAGAGGTAGGATAGCGCACGGGCCTCCCACTGTGGTCGCCAATTGATCGTACCTTGACCAATGAAGTGTTGAAGTGTTGATTGATTCGTCTAATGGGCCGGTCGTTGTATGAGTGAAAGGACCGGTCCTGGCTTCACGCGTAGAGCACCTCGGGTGGTACCTGCAAAGACACTCCGACGATCTAGTGAGAGGTCGCCGGGCGATATAGCACAAGGTTAGAGAACGCACTCGATGCCATGTGCGAATGGCGTATATATACAGTGATGTCCGACCGTTTAGCGAGAATTTCGGCCGGCGAGAATTGCGCTCCAAGCAGCGTGTTGGGCCGATCGAGATGGGCTGGGCCGCAGGTCCAATTGCTGTTGGCAGTCCTCGTAATTGCTAATACACCCAGGAACACAAGTTGTTTGGATACATTCATTACAAAGTGGTTCAAGTTGTTTGGATACATTCATTCACACACAATTCAAAGACAAACATGAATTAAAAGCAGTTCAAGTTGTTTGGATACAACAATTCACACAATTCAAACACAAACACGTTATATATATCTAATCTTCTGGCCATTCTTCATCTTCATCTTCTTCATCGTCTTCATCTTCTACATCAACTACAACCTCATGTGAGTCCTCTTCTTCCAAGTTGTTTGGATCCACTTATTCACCATTGCTTTCCAAATCACGTAAGTTAGAAATTTGTTCAACTTCATTAACTTCATTTACAAGTGACATATCATCTGCCTGATAGGGAACATCTTCCACTAGATCATCTATTTCAACGCGGCTCCTCGGCTTTGTCTTGATTGCGACACACCAACCTCGCTTGTCTATTCGAGTTGATGGATAAGGAACATAGTACACTTGTCTCACATTCTCTGCCATTATAAATGGATCAAACGCTGGATATTTTTTGTCCATTCGTATGTCCACTCTATTATACTTTGGATCCAATTTGGTACCTATAGCTGACGGATCAAACCAATCACAATAAAACAACACTACGTTTTAGCGTAGTCTAACTCACGAATCAGTAGTTCATAAATGTGTTTGATTACACCGTAATAATCATCTTCACCTCCTTCATTGACCCCTTTTACATAGACTCATTGTTAATTGTTGCTTTGTTTTTCGTCCACGAGTGGGTATGAAACTTGTAGCCATTCACGAAAAATGTGTGATACTCTTTCACTTTTGTATAAGGACCATCAGATAAATTTCTCAAGTGTTGATTGATTGGAGTTGGTTCCTCAGAGTAAACCTACGTACATGACATACAAACAAGTTATTTCGTAAGGAACACATGATTAAGGTTGAGGAACAAGTAACTCAACACTTACTTTTTCTCGAAACCATAATTGAAAATGTTCATATATATGAGCAGATGCACGATCAACTCTTACGTCTTCGTGACAACAAGAATGACTGATCAAATTAGATGATACGCACTAAATGAGATGACAGATATGAACAATTAATTGAATGAAAATATTGATATACATACTCAATGTATGGTTTAACTTCAATGCAATTGTTCAACACATGAACATGAGCTGACTTATACTCCTCATCCGTTAACCAATGAATCGACTCCTTCCCAGAATGGCGACCAGATTGGCCGAAGACCGATAACATTAATGGGTGTCTAACACAATCATTTTGCATTTCATATCTTTCATTTCGCAAAGTGAAGTTGGTGAAATAATGTGAGCAAAAGTGGGTTATTTCGCAGTGTAGGTATGATGCACAAATCGATCCTTCAACTCTCGCCTTGTTTTTCACCGATCGTTTAGAATCACCCATGAATCTATAAAACAAGTTGATTAGATGGAAAATTATAGTCACCTCAAATGGGAAAAAAATGAATATGTTCTTAAAATGATACCTTTCAAATGGATACATCCACTTGTACCGAACCGGTCCACAAATCCTTAAAAAATTGACTCACTTCAGTTAGCGGATTTAGAACATGTGCCGGTAAAGAACTAAACGCAATAGGGAGTAAACATTCCATAAATACATGACAATCATGGCTTTTCATCCCATTCATTTTTCTCTTATTCACATCAACACATCTTGCCAAATTAGAAGAATATCCATCTGGGAATTTCAATTCTTTTATCCACTGATAAACTGAATTTGTTTGCTCGATTGTTAATGAGTAACACGCTTTGGGTTTGAGCATCTTTCCATTAGCTTGTGGCTTCAAATTTAAGTCTTTTCGATTGCAGTAAAGAGCAACATCCAATCTCGCCTTATCATTGTCCTTTGTTTTGCCCTTTATGTTCATCACTGTGTTAAATATATTGTCAAAAAAATTCTTCTCTATGTGCATCACATCAAGATTGTGCCTCAATAAATTATCTTTCCAATATGGGAGATCCCAAAAGATACTCCTCTTTGTCCAATTATGTGTTTGTCCATATCCATGAAATCGAGAAACAAGGGGATCATCTGTGATTTTGGGCAAATCTCTAACTCTATCCCAAACCTGGCCTGGAGTCAATCGTGGAGGCGGCTCATCATTTTCAACTTCCTTCTTCTTAAATGCATTCTTGTTCCTTCTAAATGCATTATCATGTGGTAAAAACCTACGATGCGAGTCAAACTAAGAACTCTTACCCCCGTGTTTCAAGGTAAATGCCTTTGTATGCTCCATACAATGTGGACATGCTAATTTACCATGAGTTTGCCAACCAGACAACATGCCATAAGCAGGGAAATCATTAATGGTCCACATCAAAGCGACTCTCATCATAAAATTCTCCTTCCGTGCGTAATCGTAAGTCGAGACACCATTCCACAACCTCTTCAAATCATCAATTAGTGGTTCTAAATAGATGTCAATGCCTGCTTTTGGATTTTCTGGGCCAGGTATCAGACAAGTCAAAAACATGTAAGGTTTAGTCATACACATCTCAGGGGGAAGGTTGTGCGGCGTAACAATAGCGGGCCGGCAAGAATATGGCGGCCGATGCTTGGGTATATGGGGTAAAACCATCGGATCATAACCCTAGTAAATGACGTTCTATGGATCCATTGCAAACTCAGGTTGTACCCGATCAAAGTGTTTCCACGCTTCCCCATCAGACGGATGGCGCAACACACCAGGACATCTATTCTCAAAATGCCACGTCATTTTACCTGCAATGTCTCGGATGCAAACATTCTCTGCAACCTTGGAGTTATTGGTAAGTAGAACATTGACTTCACAGGAATTGGTTTATTCTTACTACGTACTAGTCCCAATTTTGCGTGCATGATACCTCGGCGCATTACAAAATTTGCATTCAACTAGCGCGCGACATCATTTTTCCCAAACTCATTGTCATAATACAACATGTGACCTTCGGACAACAATCAATCCTTCTAGCTTCCAATCCCAACTTAGAAACTAACCTCTTAGCCTCGTAAAAATTCTTTGGCAAATTTTCATTCATAGGTGTCACCCCCGACATCATATCACATATCAAGTTCATTCCCACCTCAGATGTATTACTCAATGATTTGAGAGCTAAAAGCTTCGCACAAATCGATAACTTTGAGTTAGATGACCCTTCAAACAATGGTTTGTTTGCATCTAACAATGATTATAAAATCTCGTGCTTGCTCATTTGGAAGCTCTTCCATGTTATCATATTGTTGCTCCTCGAATGACACATTCACCCCAAGACCGTCACAAACCATATTCTGCATCAAGTTGATTTGTTCACCACATCCTATATCCGCAGAACTACTTGAAGCACCCATGCAATTTTCGCCAACCAACGGGACGACATCAAACCCTTTCTCACCATTACTCGTCCAAATCCAATAATTAGGCCTAAACCCAACTCTCCTCAAGTGATCAATGACCTCCGTTGGATTCCTAATCTTTCCACATTCGCATTTGACGCACGGACATCGAATCCCCCCTTCAACTCTAAATTGTTCTTGTGTCGTTGCAAAAAGAATAAACTCCCACACGCCATCTACAAAAGATTGTTTCAAACCCGCTCTTTTTGGAAACAACCTATCATACATCCAAAGGCGGTGCGAAGGAGGAAATTCCATTCTGCACATTTAAAATTGTCAATATATCATGGAGGAAATTATGTCCAGAGAGAGAGAGAGAACAAGACAAGAATTTAAACGATGGATGCCCATCGAGAGAGAGTGGGGCTTGATACATTTCATATCATATTACCTAGGTAGTTTTAAACAACTCACAACTACCTAAAATGCAAATCATACCTTCACACCACAAAGGTGAGAGAGGGGACCTCAAAGCCCAAAATAGGTGATTAAGAAATATACTGCTAAAATTTGTTCAATGATCACAAACTATATATAATTCAGATTATTGAAAGATTTTAGATCTATTTTCAGAATATAATCTGTATATATAAAAAAGTTAAGAAATTCATCAAAACTTATTCAACACTTCAACTCATTCATCATGTCAATATAACAAGTAACATACTTATTTCTACTAGTATATACTACTAATATGCAGATTCCTTCGCACCAGTCAATGACATCAATTCTAATTCAACCCAAACCAAACATACTATCCAAACTATCAATCTGACTAAATTATCAACAAATAAAAATTCAATAATCAGCAGAACTTGGTAGAAATAAGACACATTATGTAACACCCCAAAATAATTCAATTAATTAACTTAGTTGAGTTATTAAGGGTTGCAACATTTTACTTTTAAGTCAAGTAATGCATTAAGTAAAGGTTAAGCATGTGTTGCATTTTAGGAAAATGTCTAAATTAGGAAAGGGTGTGTGGGTAGTAGAAGCCCACGGCCTAATAAGGCCAAGGCCTCATTTAAGTCCTTTAGAACATAATAAATGGTGCCTTCGAAGGAGACCATTTCCCATTGTTCCAAAAATAGTTAAGTTACCAAATTAAGTAAGTAGAGAGAGAAGTGAGAACCGAAGAGAGAAGGAAGAGAATCTGGGCGTGGAGAGTTCAAGCTAGGAGAGGAGAGGAGAGCTTGTTGCTGTGGTTATTGGAGAGTGAAGGGTTCTCATCTTTTCTCCAGTTATTAAGGTTAGGGGGCTCTTTTAATCCTTGTAATGTTTTGTGTTTGGTAGTATTTTGGTGTGAGTGGTTTCTGATCACCTTGCATGTATGTTTTATGTGTTGTTCATAACATGTTTTGCTGTGTTTTGCTCCTTGCTGTGATTTGTGGTGAGATACGATGGTGGATCGGTTTGGAAAGAGAGAGGAGTGTAACACTCTCTCTGTTCTGTGTGGTACGAAGAGGGCATTGCATGGTGAGGCATCTGAGTGGGAATCGGTGTAGTGTGAAGAAAATGAGTTGCATGTAGAGTTAGGGAGAGGATCGGAGACGATGGAGTGAGTATCCGAGTGTGCATGAGGGTGGTGATGCTGGAAATGGGTTGCATGTTGGGTTTAAGTAAAGAAACAGAGTAAAAGAAGTAAAATGGGAGTTAAGCGCCTTTATTACGCGCGTAAACCGAAGTACTCTTAAGCTTAGAGTGAGAGAAACCGAGTTGAGGGAAGTCAACGCCTAGAGTGTCTTAGTGTTGAGAGTCGGTTGGTGAGTTTGAGGGAGAGTATGTGTCTAAACACCATTTGCGAGGGGTAGGGACGCATAAACCGAAGTGTAGGTGTTTCGCCCTAAGGTTACCGAGGTGTAGAGGTAGTAAACCGAGGTCCTCAGGCCGAGGTAGCGTCACCAAGGTGAAACGCCCAAGTGCCTAAGTGTAGGTAAACTGAACCAGGGAATACCGAGAAGTGAATCCCCCATGAGTTAGACGATTTTAGTGTAAGGGAGTGCGTAATTGTCAGTATGTCACCGAAGTGAGGGTTTGAGTGTAACATGCCGAGGTGCCAAAGTTGAGCTAGGTGCCGAGGTGATGTACAATACCGAGTTGGAGTGGTTAGCCGAGGTACACACATAGTGTGCCGAGGTGATGTTAGGCGCCAATGTTGCCTAGCACATTGTGGGACGCCACTGTGAGTGCTATTTTAGCATCAAGTGTGCCAAGTATGGGAGCGATTAAGTTCATTTTGGTCCTTAGGTGACATTTTGGTCCCTAAGTGTCGCTGCGGTCCTCGGTGTGACAATTAGTCCACCATGGAGTGCCGAGGTGACTGAGAGGTCGGTTGTAGGTCCTAGGGTGATTCTACCGGTGTAGTAGGGTCGACCTTAGCCTTGTGATGATGTCTAGATGGTGTAGACGTCAGTGTGAGCGACGGAGTAGAACGACGGTGAACGACAGTGAACGACGGTGTAAGCATTCACATGCGTTATGATTGATTGGTGTGTGATTGCATTTGTCATGAAGTCACATGTTCATGTGCATATAACGACGGAGGAGGTTTCGACCTCGGATGTGGTAGGACTTCGGTCTCCATATCAAATAACGACGGAGTTAACGACGGAGAGCCGATGGGCTAAATAACGACGGTGGAGGTACCTCATTGCATAATGCCCTGTGGTTGGGTTGCATACATGCATACATTTCATAATTTACTGTGTTATGAACTGATTGATAATTGTTGTGATTGTTGAACTATCAATGAGTGTTGTTTTAGCTGAACCGAGGTGTTTTAGTGCTATCTCTAACCTTAAGCTTTCTTCACATTATATTACTTGTGTTAAGAGACTCACCCTAGCTGCTTTATGTTGCCTGCTCTCGTGGCAACTTGCAGGTACACATGAGTGATGGTTGTGCCTAGCTCAAGTCGGTTGTGTCTGCTCTGGTCGTGTAACACTGGGTTGGGGCCGAGTAGATTGTTTAGTGCTTTTTATGCCGATCTTGTGTATTTTCTGCTAGATAGCCTTTTGAACAAAAACTATCATATTTGTTGTAACTTTTACTATGTATTATGACTTGATGTCTTAATGGCCGAGGTGCCTTATGTTGTGGGCTTAGACCCTTTAGCCGATGTGATGCGCATGATTACATGTTTAGTAATATCTCAGGCAAACTGTTTGACTTAAATGAATTCTGTTTTCCTTTTTAAATCTTCAAATGTAGCCCTCCCTTGAGTGGAATTTTGAAACTCTGATTTTAATTTAGTAGATCGAATTGATTAGATAAGGGGGTGTTACATTGTTGGTATCAGAGCATAAGTTCGGTCTTGTCCGACCAAGTATGGAGTCTAAGTGTCTTAAGCCTCGAGTCTTAGGCTCGTTCTAAACCAGTTCTTGATTGTGTGACTAGTGAAGTAAGAATGGCTGGAAGAGCTGGAAGAAATGATGCTGCTATAGCTGCTGCGTTGGAGGCGATGGCAAATGCTATGGGGAATCGACCTCAACAGAATGCCGATGATGCTGGAGCTCGTAGGCTCGCTACTTTCCGGAGGAGAATCCTCCTACCTTGAGGGAGGTATGATCACGATGGGGATCTAGCATGGTTGAAAGAAATAGAGAGAATTTTCAGAGTGATGGATTGCACCGATGAGCAAAAAGTGAGGTTTGGGACTCATATGCTCGCTGAGGAAGCCGACGACTGGTGGCTTGAATCTCTTCAAAGGTTGGAGACTGCTGAGGAAGGGATCACATGGGATATTTTCAAGAGGGAGTTTATGAGGAAGTACTACCCCGAAGACGTGAAAGGAAAGAAAGAGATGGAATTCTTGGAGCTCAAACAAGGTAAACATGACCGTGTCGGAGTATCTTTGCCAAGTTTTCCGAAGTTTTGGAAGTTCTACCCCCATTACACTAGAGCTCTTCTTTGAGTTCTCCAAGTGTATCAAGTTTGAGAACGGTTTGAAGCCTGAGATCAAGCATGCAATTGGGTATCAAAGGATAAGGGTGTATTCCGAGTTGGTAGACAGCTGCAGAATTTATGAAGAAGATAGTGTGGCTACTAGCCGAGCTGGGAAGGATAAGAAGACTTTTCAACCTCAGACCGTTGGAAACCTTACGACCATTCTGGTGGTAGAGGAAGGGGGAATTCCGCAGGGAGAGGAAAGCCTAGTAGGGGAGACGCTCCTGCTATTCTGACTTGTTACAAGTGTGGATTGCCTGGGCACAAGGCGAAGGAGTGCAAGGCTGAGGTGAAGAGGTGTTATAGATGTGGCAAGGAGGGCCACCTATCTGCTGAGTGTGGGCGAAAGGAGATAGTCTGTTTCAATTGTGGAGAGATGGGGCACATCAGTCCCAAGTGTCCAAAGCCAAAGCAAGAGAGAGGCGTGGGGAAAGTGTTTGCATTAGCAGGGTCCGAGGTAGTGAATCAAAGGTACGTGTTATGTCAATGGTGTTCCTCTAGTTGCAATTATAGATACTGGTGCAACTCATTCCTTCATTTCTGCCATGTGTGCTAATAGACTGAGTTTAGTGTTGTCTTCATTGGGAAGGGAGATGGTCATTGACACTCCGACTATGGGTTCAGTGACTACCTCTCTGGTATGTTCGAAGTGCCCACTGACTGTATTCGGCAGGGACTTCTCTGTTAACTTAATTTGTTTACCACTAGAGGGAATGGACGTCATCCTTGGTATGGATTGGTTGGTAGACAACCATGTTCATATCAATTGCGCTGAGAGATCGGTTAGTTTTCCTACTACCGAGGTAAAGGAATCGGCTTTACTTCATGCTAGGCAAGTGCGCAAGTTGTTAGGAGAAGGGGTTACTCTGTTTGCTTTATGGGCGTCATTATCAGTAGAGAATCAAGTCAAGATTGAAGATGTGCCAGTGGTTAGAGAGTTTGTCGAGGTGTTTCCTGAAGAAATACCTGATGTGCCACCTGAGCGAGAGATTGAGTTCACCATAGAATTGATTCCTGGACCAAAGGTGTCTATGGCACCTTATAGGATGTCCGCATCCGAGTTTGTCCAAGTGAAGAAACAGTTGGAAGAATTGCTAGAAAGGAAATTCGTTAGACCAAGCGTGTCACCGTGGGGAGCACCTGTGTTGCTAGTGAAGAAGAAAGATGGAAGCATGAGGTTGTGCGTGGACTACAGACAGTTGAACAAGGTTACAATTAAGAACAAGTATCCACTACCAAGAATTGACGATTTGATGGATCAATTGGTGGGTGCTCGGGTATTTTTCAAGATTGATTTGAGGTCGGGCTACCATCAAATCAAAGTGAAGGACGAAGACGTACCAAAGACGGCTTTTAGAACTCGGTATGGACACTACAAGTACTTAGTAATGCCATTCGGTGTCACCAATGCTCCAGGGGTATTCATGGAGTATATGAATCGTATTTTCCATGAGTACTTAGATCGGTTTGTGGTAGTGTTCATAGACGATATCTTGGTCTACTCCAAGTCGGCAGAAGAGCATGCCGAGCACTTAAGGATAGTGCTGAAGGTTCTGAAGGAGAAGAAGCTGTATGCGAAGCTATCAAAGTGTGAGTTTTGGTTGAAGGAAGTGAGTTTCCTAGGCCATGTGATTTCCAGCAAGGGGATTGCAGTGGACCCTTCAAAGATTGAAGCTGTGTTGAAGTGGGAGGCACCCAAGTCGGCCACCGAAGTGAGGAGCTTCTTAGGATTAGCCGGTTACTACAGAAGATTCATTGAGGGTTTCTCCAAATTGGCGTTGCCATTAACCCAATTGACATGTAAAGATAGGGCTTTTGTATGGGATGACCGTTGTGAAGAGAGTTTCCAAGAGTTGAAGAGGAGATTGACAACGTCGCCGATCTTGACGTTGCCTAATCCAAGGGATCCTTTTGTGATTTATTGTGATGCATCTAAGTTAGGTTTGGGTGTGTCTGTTGATGCAAGAAGGTAAAGTAGTGGCGCACGCTTCAAGGCAAGCCCGAAGACTCATGAGAAGAATTACCCCACTCATGATTTAGAGCTAGTTGCCGTAGTGTTTGCATTGAAGATATGGAGGCATTACCTTTATGGTTCAAAGTTCGAGGTGTTTAGTGATCACAAGAGTTTGCGAGACTTGTTTGATCGAAGGAATTGAATATGAGGCGAGAGGAGATGGTTGGAGTTATTGAAGGACTATGACTTCGGTCCGAACTATCACCCGGGGGAAGGCCAATGTTGTAGGCCGATGCAATCGAGTAGGAAATCTCTGCATATGTCATCGATGATGGTAAAGGAGCTAGAATTAATTGAGCAGTTTAGAGATTTGAGCCTAGTATGTGAAGTAACCCCTCGGAGTGTTAAGTTGGGGATCTTTCAAGATCACCAATGAGTTCATGGTTAGTATAAAGGAAGCCACGAAGGTTGATGTGAAGTTAGTTGATGTGTTTGAGAGAGTTGGCCGAGCTGATAACAAAGATTTTGAGTTGGATGCGCAAGGCTTGTTGAGGTTCAGAGGTCGGATATGTATTCCTGATGATGAAAAGATCAAGAAGGCAGTGCGGAGGAGTGTCACGAGAAGTCGGTTGAGTATCCATCCGGGGCTACGAAGATGTATCAAGACTTGAAGAAATTATTCGTGGCAAGGAATGAAGAAGGATGTAGCTCGTTTCGTCTATGCTTGTTTGACTTGCCGAAGTCAAAGGTGGAGCACCGTAAGCGCAGAGGTTGATGCAACCGTTGCATATTCCCGAATGGAAGTGGGACAACATTTCCATGGACTTTTGTAACCGGGTTGCGAGGACAACAAGAGGGTTTGACACCATTTGGGTGATTGTTGATAAGTCGACAAAGTCATCACACTTTATTCCTATTAACATCACATACCCAGTCTTTGAGGTTAGCGTAAATTTATATCAATGTCATTGTGAAGCTTCATGGAATCCCTTTGAGTATTGTGTCGCATGAGAGATCCAAGGTTTACTTCGAATTTTGGAAGAGTTTGCAAGAGGCGTTGGGTTCCAAGTTGCGTTTGAGCTCGCAGATACCATCCACACGATCGATGGTCAATCCGAGAGGACTATCCAATCCTTAGAAGACTTATTGAGAGCTTGTGTGCTTGAGCAAGGAGGTTCGTGGGATTCGTATCTACCATTGATAGAATTCACTTACAACAACAGTCATCATTCAAGTATTGGAATGACACCATTTGAAGCATTGTATGGCCGTAGGTGTAGGACTCCACTATGTTGGCATGAAACAGGAGAGATGGTGGTGTTAGGACCCGAGTTGGTTAGAGAGACTACCGAGAAGGTTAAGATGATCAGAGAGAAGATGAGGGCGTCACAAAGCAGACAGAAGAGTTACCATGACAAAAGGAGGAAAGACTTAGAATTTCAAGCCGGTGACCATGTATTCCTTAGAGTCACCCCTGTGACTGGAGTTGGACGAGCTTTGAGGTCCAAGAAACTGTCACCTCGTTTCATTGGACCCTATCAAATCTTGGAGAGAGTTGGGAAGGTGGCATACCGAATTGCATTGCCACCAAATCATCAAATTTGCACGATGTGTTCCATGTATCTCAACCGAGGAAGTATGTTTCGACTGGCCCCATGTCATTCAAATGGATGATGTGCAAGTGAGAGACGACCTCACTGTGGAGACAATGCCAATCAGAATTGAAGACTGAGAAGTAAAGACTCTTAGAGGAAAAGAAATCAAGTTGGTGAAGGTGGTTTGGGTAGGAGCTGCTGGTGAGAATGCTACTTGGGAGCTAGAGAGCAAGATGAAGGAAGCCTATTCCGAGCTGTTTGATTGAGGTAAGATTCCGAGGACGTAATCTCCTAAGTAGGGGAGAGTTGTAACACCCCAAAATAATTCAATTAATTAACTTAGTTGAGTTATTAAGGGTTGCAACATTTTACTTTTAAGTCAAGTAATGCATTAAGTAAAGGTTAAGCATGTGTTGCATTTTAGGAAAATGTCTAAATTAGGAAAGGGTGTGTGGGTAGTAGAAGCCCACGGCCTAATAAGGCCAAGGCCTCATTTAAGTCCTTTAGAACATAATAAATGGTGCCTTCGAAGGAGACCATTTCCCATTGTTCCAAAAATAGTTAAGTTACCAAATTAAGTAAGTAGAGAGAGAAGTGAGAACCGAAGAGAGAAGGAAGAGAATCTGGGCGTGGAGAGTTCAAGCTAGGAGAGGAGAGGAGAGCTTGTTGCTGTGGTTATTGGAGAGTGAAGGGTTCTCATCTTTTCTCCGATTATTAAGGTTGGGGGCTCTTTTAATCCTTGTAATGTTTTGTGTTTGGTAGTATTTTGGTGTGAGTGGTTTCTGATCACCTTGCATGTATGTTTTATGTGTTGTTCATAACATGTTTTGCTGTATTTTGCTCCTTGCTGTGATTTGTGGTGAGATACGATGGTGGATCGGTTTGGAAAGAGAGAGGAGTGTAACACTCTCTCTGTTCTGTGTGGTACGAAGAGGGCATTGCATGGTGAGGCATCTGAGTGGGAATCAGTGTAGTGTGAAGAAAATGAGTTGCATGTAGAGTTAGGGAGAGGATCGGAGACGATGGAGTGAGTATCCGAATGTGCATGAGGGTGGTGATGCTGGAAATGGGTTGCATGTTGGGTTTAAGTAAAGAAACAGAGTAAAAGAAGTAAAATGGGAGTTAAGCGCCTTTATTACGCGCGTAAACCGAAGTACTCTTAAGCTTAGAGTGAGAGAAACCGAGTTGAGGGAAGTCAACGCCTAGAGTGTCTTAGTGTTGAGAGTCGGTTGGTGAGTTTGAGGGAGAGTATGTGTCTAAACACCATTTGCGAGGGGTAGGGACGCATAAACCGAAGTGTAGGTGTTTCGCCCCTAAGGTTACCGAGGTGTGTAGAGGTAGTAAACCGAGGTCCTCAGGCCGAGGTAGCGTCACCAAGGTGAAACGCCCAAGTGCCTAAGTGTAGGTAAACTGAACCAGGGAATACTGAGAAGTGAATCCCCCATGAGTTAGACGATTTTAGTGTAAGGGAGTGCGTAATTGTGAGTATGTCACCGAAGTGAGGGTTTGAGTGTAACATGCCGAGGTGCCAAAGTTGAGCTAGGTGCCGAGGTGATGTAGAATACCGAGTTGGAGTGGTTAGTAGAGGTACACACATAGTGTGCCGAGGTGATGTTAAGCGCCAATGTTGCCTAGCACATTGTGGGACATGCTTGTGAGTGCTATTTTAGCATCAAGTGTGCCAAGTATGGGGGAGCGATTAAGTTCATTTTGGTCCTTAGGTGACATTTTGGTCCCTAAGTGTCGTGCATGGTCCTCGGTGTGACAATTAGTCCACCATGGAGTGCCGAGGTGACTGAGAGGTCGGTTGTAGGTCCTAGGGTGATTCTACCGGTGTAGTAGGGTCGACCTTAGCCTTGTGATGATGTCTAGATGGTGTAGACGTCAGTGTGAGCGACGGAGTAGAACGACGGAGTAACGACGGTGAACGACGGTGTAAGCATTCACATGCGTTATGATTGATTGGTGTGTGATTGCATTTGTCATGAAGTCACATGTTCATGTGCATATAACGACGGAGGAGGTTTCGACCTCGGATGTGGTAGGACTTCGGTCTCCATATCAAATAACGACGGAGTTAACAACGGAGAGCCGATGGGCTAAATAACGACGGTGGAGGTACCTCATTGCATAATGCCCTGTGGTTGGGTTGCATACATGCATACATTTCATAATTTACTGTGTTATGAACTGATTGATAATTGTTGTGATTGTTGAACTATCGGTGAGTGTTGTTTTAGCTGAACCGAGGTGTTTTAGTGCTATCTCTAACCTTAAGCTTTCTTCACATTATATTACTTGTGTTAAGAGACTCACCCTAGCTGCTTTATGTTGCCTGCTCTCGTGGCAACTTTTAGGTACACATGAGTGATGGTTGTGCCTAGCTCAAGTCGGTTGTGTCTGCTCTGGTCGTGTAACACTGGGTTGGGGCCGAGTAGATTGTTTAGTGCTTTTTATGCCGATCTTGTGTATTTTCTGCTAGATAGCCTTTTGAACAAAAGCTATCATATTTGTTGTAACTTTTACTATGTATTATGACTTGATGTCTTAATGGCCGAGGTGCCTTATGTTGTGGGCTTAGACCCTTTAGCCGATGTGATGCGCATGATTACATGTTTAGTAATATGCTGTGCAAACTGTTTGACTTAAATGAATTCTGTTTTCCTTTTTAAATCTTCAAATGTAGCCCTCCCTTGAGTGGAATTTTGAAACTCTGATTTTAATTTAGTAGATCGAATTGATTTGATAAGGGGGTGTTACACATTACCTTACCCCAGTTCCTGCAGACCCAAAATTACAAAGTCAAGGTTTTCACAAATTTAGGAAATTATAGACTAAAATAACATAAAAAAGTAAAGTACAAAACTAAGAAGATCACATATTAAGAAAAACTTAAAAAGTTTCAATTAATAGATAAGCACATCAATAAGTCACAATAGTATTAGAAAACGAAGAACTTCTTATATTAAGGATACACTTGAAAAGTTTGAACTCAATTCAGATTCATAGAGACAATAGGTCTAAAGGAAAGCTGGAGACAATCTATTCAGATGTGTGTGGCCCTATGCAAACAGAATCCCTGAGTGAAAACAGGTATTTTGTGCTTTCCATTAATGCTTTTACTAGAAAGATGTTGGATTTACGTACTTAAAAGAAAGAATGAAGTGCTTGATGTGTTCAAGAGGTTTAAGAAAATGGTTGAAAGACAAATTGGTTTTCTAATAAAGATTTTAAGAGCTGATAGTGGAGGAGAGTATGTCTCAAATGTATTTAAATATTTAATATTTATTTATGTAATTTGGAGGGCATAGTGCATGAAGCAACACCACCATACACACCTCAAAATAATGAAGCTGCTGAAAGGAGAAATGGGACACTAATGAATATGGTAAGATGTATGTTGAAGGGAAGAAAGCGCCTAAGTTCCTATGTGGGTGAAATTTTGTTTAAAAGCTGCAAACCTATATACTCAATAGAGGCCCTACAAAAAGGCTTGAAGTAGTTGCACCAGAGGAGGAGCTGCTGGTGGCAGATATTTTTATATGGAAACTCACTGCAAGTGGCTGACATTCTTACTAAGCCTTTGAAGGCTGATCAATTTAGAGAATTGAGGAACAAATTGAATGATGTTGTCACAGTATCACTCTGCCACTGTTCCATTGAATTTTACTGCTGAAGTTTCACTGCTGAAGTTACTATTTCATTGAATTTTACTGTTGTTGTTTTTGAATTCGTAGTAATTTTCCTTCTAGCTGTTATTTTGTCTTATTGAGGACATGTTTTGCCTCATTCTAGTACTACCTTAGCTGGCTAAATTCTAGAGGATTCTAAGGGAATGTTTGTATTCAGGTGATCCTATTTATAGGCACCTTTTGATTGGAATAAAGGAAGCAATTATCAAAATATCTTCTCTCTCTATATCTTTCTCTAACCCTAATCCCTAGGCATTGTTTTCCGGGCCGTATTCTAGTATTGCAGCCCCAAGACATTGTCCTTACTTATTCTACAGGTGACGAGTTTCACCCTAGCGAGTCTTCTCCTTCACCGATATATCGTTAAAATCGCGATAGCGATTACACGATTCATTGTTCCATTGCAAAGATTCATCATTACTTGCACTAAAACACTAGTTAGGTGCTGTTCTATTGATATTGTCATCCTTTATTCATGGTATAATCATCGTGACATTTGGTATCGATCTAGGTTGTTCTTGGAAATATGACGCTTACCCAAGTTGTTCTTGATCTTGATCACCGAGTCAACACCATTACAGAAGCATTGAACGCAGCGTATTGACGAGATGCGTGCTCGTATGATCGAGGAATGGACGAGATTCGATCTTCTCGCACGTAATGTTCAAGCTTCTATACAGTAATGGCAACCCACCGCCTCCCCCACCACCTCCACCACCACCCCACCTCCACCACCCACTCCCCTCCTCAACCACACCACCAGAACCCACACCATTATTCCACACGAATTTCCAAAGTGGAGTTTCCTCGCTTTGATGGGAAAAACATTCGTGAGTGGATTTACAAATGTGACCAGTTCTTCCTTCTAGATGAAACCCCTGAAGATTCTCGTGTTAGGTTGGCTTCAATTCATCTTGAAGGCCTGGCCTTGCAGTGGCATTTGAACTATATGAGACAAAAGTTTGACCAATACCCTCCTTGGCATCAATATGTAGCTGATATTTGCTTAAGGTTTGGGGATGCTTATGAAGATCCCTTGGCTTCCCTGGTTCAGCTAAAACAAACAGGTAAGTTGCAAGATTATCTCGATGCTTTTGAACTTGCTTTAACGCAAGTAAATCTCTTACCTGAGCACTCTTTAAGCATTTTTCTTGCTGGTCTTGAGCATAGCACGCAGATGCATGTGCGTATGTTCAATCCCACTTCGGTTACTCATGCTTCTAACCTTGCTAGATTACACGACTCAGCCAAAATTTCCACCACCAAACCCTCCTCCAGATACTCCACTTGGCCAAACAGACCTTCCTCCTCCACCCTCAAACCTCCCAACCCCGATGATACTTCAAATCCACCTAAACCTGTTTTTAAGCAGACCAACAGAACCTATTCCCCTGCTGATATGGCAGAAAGGCGTGCTAAGGGCCTATGTATGTTCTGTGACGAGCCTTTTACTCCAGGCCACCACCTTAAACATAGGCGTCAACAACTCATGGTTTTGGAAATGGATGAAGAGGAACTAGGTGAATCTAGCTGTGCCCACTCGTAACTGTAAATCACACTGCTTTGGTGACTCTGCGTGATTGACCCTCTGTCTTGTCTTTACAAGCTATGGTGGTGCTTGTTGTTCCCAAACAATGCGTGTAACTGGTCTTTATGATAAAAAACTGCTTCAAATTTTGTTGGATAGTGGTAGCACTCACAACTTTCTTGATCTGGAAGTAGCCAAGAGACTTGGTTGCAAGCTTGAAGCTGTCAATATTAAGCCTATTACGACTGGGGGTGGACATCAACTTCATGTACCTTTTGTGTGCAAAGGTTTTACTTGGCAGTTGCAACAAGTAACCTTCACTGCAGATATGTTGGTTTTGCCTCTAGGCAGCTATGATGTGATTCTAGGTGTTCAGTGGCTGAAATCTCTTGGTCCTATTCTTTGGGACTTTGAGAAACTTCATATGGAGTTTACCACTCAAGGAAGAAAAGTTTTACTTCGTGGTGCTCGGATTCCTTCTGTCAAATTGATCAACAATAAATCCTTTGCTCAAGCCCTTCTTCAAGGAGCTGAGATGTGCTTCATGACTATAGAGGATAATGTTCCTGTGTTTTCTTTGCCTTCTTGTTTCTTATTACGATCGGGGACCTGCTACACTCGCCACTGAGAAATTGCGGTCATTGCTACCTTTGCGAGATATTTTTGAGGAACCCGCCGCCCCTCCCTCCTCCTAGGCGGGGTTTGATCATATCATTCCTCTCAAAGAAGGTACACAGCTTTTAATTTACGGCCGTATCGATGTTACGTGATCCAAAAGAATCTTTGTTGATAAGATTGTCACCGAATTGTTAGACCAAGGAGTCATACAACATAGCACTAGTCCTTTTGCTTCTCCAACTGTCTTGGTAAAGAAGAAAGATGGTTCATGGCGATTGTGTGTTGATTTTAGAAGGTTGAACTCTCACACAATCAAGGATAGGTTTCCTATACCTTTGCTTGAGGATTTGCTTGATGAATTAGGCAAAGCCACTATCTATTCTAAAATTTGGATTTACGCTCGGGTTATCATCAAGTTCGCATGGCTATTGGTGAGGAGTACAAAACAGCTTTCAAAACTCATAATGGCCACTATGAGTATTTGGTGATGCCTTTTGGCTTAGCCAATGCACCAGCTACATTCCAAGCATTGATGAATAATGTTTTTCATGCTTTCTTACGCAAATTTGTTATTATTTTCTTTGATGACATCCTTGTCTATAGTAACTCTTTGTCTGAGCATGTGCAGCACTTACAATTGGTATTTGATACCATTAGACAGCAACAACTCTTTCTCAACAGGGCCAAATGTACTTTTGCTACATCTAGAGTTGAGTATCTTGGACATTTTATCTCTCCCCTTGGAGTGGAAACCGATCCATCAAAGATTCAGGCTGTCAATGATTGGCCTCTTCTTAAAGACTTGAAGCAACTCAGAGGATTTTTGGGACTTGCTGGCTATTATAGACGTTTTGTTAAAGGCTTTGGGATCATTGCCAAACCTTTAACTGATATGCTCAAGAAGGATGCCTTTGTATGGAGTGATGAATCCACTGCAGCCTTTGTTGCTCTCAAGCAGGCCCTGGTTTCTTCTCCTGTTTTGAAACTGCCAGATTTTTCAAAACGCTTTACTATTGAGACTGATGCTTCTGGTAAAGGTATTGGTGCTGTCTTGATGCAAGACAATCACCCTATTGCTTATCTTAGCAAGTCATTGGGTCCAAAACAGCAGGCTTTATCTATATATGAGAGGGAATTACTAGCAGTCATTTATGCCATTCAGAAATGGAGTACTTACCTGGCCTATGCTCCTTTCTCCATTAGAACTGACCAGAAAAGCATTAAATATATCTTGGAACAGAAGCTTACCACTCCTTTTCAGCAAGTTTGGGTGTCCAAGTTGATGGGATCTGAGTTTGACATTGAATACAAAGGGTTGCACTAACTTAGCTGGCGATGCACTTTCAAGGAAGCAGTGCGAAGTGCTTCCTTTCTTTGCTTGATAATGCCCACCCGGACCTCTCCACTATCTTTGCAATGTGAGTGGCATATCGATCCTACCCTTCAAAAATTGATTGCAGACATTTTGAAGGACCCCAACTCTCACCCTAAGTTCACTTGGACTCGTGATGAACTCAGAAGGAATGGCAAGTTAGTGGTGGCTAATGATACACTCTTGAAAAACACTATTCTGCAGTGGCTTCATGACTCACCCTTGGGAGGACATTCTGGTCGTGACACAACTCTTGCTAGAGTTAAGACTCTTTTCTATTGGAAAGGTATGCTTAGAGATATTCAATTCTACATTCGTAATTGTGGAATATGTCAAACTTCCAAACCTGATCAGTCTCCTTCCCCTGGGTTGCTCCAATCTCTAGCTATTCCACATAGAATTTGGCAGGACATCAGCTTAGATTTCATCGAGGGCCTCCCTGCTTCAAAAGGGAAACATGCTATTTTTGTTGTTGTTGACAGATTGAGCAAATACGCTCATTTCTTGCCTCTGTCACACCCTTATACTGCCAAGGATATAGCTCACATTTTCATGGATAATGTGTTCAAAGTGCATGGCATGCCTGCTAGCATTACGAGTGACAGAGATCCAATATTTATCAGCAAATTCTGGTCAGAATTCTTCAAACTTCAGGGGGTTAAACTTAACAAATCAACAGCTTTCCACCCCCAGACCGATGGCTAGACTGAGATTGTTAATAAAGCTCTGGAGAATTATCTGAGGTGTATGTGTTCTTCCACACCTAGCTTATGGTCTTCCTGGCTTAGTTTGGCTGAGTGGTGGTACAATACTCATTTCCACTCGTCTATCAATGCTACTCCATATGAAGTGGTGTATGGACAACCCCCACCTACTCACTTACCTTACCTATTAGGAGAAGCTGAATCTGCATCTGTCAACAGGTCCCTTGCTGCAAGAGAGGATGCAATCAATTTGCTCAAGTTCCATCTTCAGAGAGCACAGAACAGAATGCAACAACAGGCCAATAAGAAGAGGAGTGAAAGACAATTCAACGTGGGTGATCATGTTTACTTGAAGCTTCAACCTTATCGCCAATCCTCACTGAAAGCTCACTCTCACCATAAGCTGCTGCCTAAGTTTTATGGACCTTATCTTGTCACTGCTCGCATTGGTAAGGTTGCATATCAATTGGATCTACCACCTACAACTGCCATACACAATGTTTTTCATGTTTCTCAGTTGAAGCTTTGTTACAATCCCACTGGTGCAATCAATCAACCTTTCCCTGCTACACCTCTCTTAACCAAGGGCGAGCCTTTTGCTATCTTGGAGAGGAAAATGGTTAAGTTCGGAAATGCACATGCCACAAAGGTCTTGGTTCATTGGAAAGACAAGCCTGTTACTGAAGCCACTTGGGAGTTCTACCATGAACTACTCAACCAGTTCCCAGATTTCCACACTTGAGGACAAGTGTGTGCTGCAAGCGAGGGGTATTGTCACAAAGATCACTCGCCTTTGTTCCATTGAATTTTCTATCTTTGAAGTTTCACTGCTGAAGTTACTATTTCATTGAATTTTACTGTTGTTGTTTTTGAATTCGTAGTAATTTTCCTTCTAGCTGTTATTTTGTCTTATTGAGGACATGTTTTGCCTCATTCTAGTACTACCTTAGCTGGCTAAATTCTAGAGGATTCTAAGGGAATGTTTGTATTCAGGTGATCCTATTTATAGGCACCTTTTGATTGGAATAAAGGAAGCAATTATCAAAATATCTTCTCTCTCTATATCTTTCTCTAACCCTAATCCCTAGGCATTGTTTTCCGGGCCGTATTCTAGTATTGCAGCCCCAAGACATTGTCCTTACTTGTTACCGGTGACGAGTTTCACCCTAGCAGGTCTTCTCCTTCACTGATATATCAGTTAAATACTGATATAGCAGACACGGTTACTGTTCCATTGCAGCATTCACTGTTACTTGCACTAAAACACTAGTTCTGGGTACTGTTCTATTGATATTGTCACTGTTACTGGTATAATACTGTGACAGATGTTCAAGTGATGTAATTCAGAAATAAACGAGTGTTAGAAGTTGAGTAATTCTGATTTATTAGTTTGTTGGTAAATAGTTAGAGTGTAACTGGATCAGTTATAGTAACAATTTTAATAAATGTTAGCTTTGCTCAATGTAGGACAAATCATGTGCTATATAAGTGATTCACTCACTCATTCAATACTAGTGAACAATAGACCACTACTACATTCTGTGTGAACTTCTATCGTGGACCTTGTGAGTGTGAGTGTGAGCGATACACGTTAAGTGGAACCTGTGTTCCAATACTATGAAGGAAGAGAAGCCGTTTTTGCATCCTGTCCACTAAACTTTGAGGTTAGTGACCTCAATAAGTGTTGTGAAAACAGTTGATGGGTTTTTCGCTATAACTCTAACTTCTGTCAAGCTATGAACTGTCTTTCCCTATATGAACTAGTGATTCACCACATCTGCCGTTTTTTTATGTAAACTGGATTGTTTCTTATAAGCACGGTAAACTCAATTAGTTGCTTCTTTAATCTTTTATTTGGGTTCCTTAAAAGGTTATCTCACATTTTGTTATTGAAATTTGATGTTGCACATTTTGATTTATGATGTCCTTCTTTTATAGGTCTCCCTGAGAGGCTCCTTTCAAGGTAGAGCTAGCAAAAAGGCTGTGGAAGCTCTGGACACACTAGGAAGTAACATTTCCAAGTTAAACTCAAGTAATGGCTTTAGCATTGGCATGGCTCCTAGAAGGAATAAAATATCTATACTGGCATTTGAAATAGCTAGTACAATAGATAGAGGAGCAACTTTGTTTCATTCATTGTCTGAAAAAAACATACAGTTACTTAAAAAGGAGATTTGGCAATCAAAAGGGTTGCAACAACTAGTTTCTACTGACACAAAGGAGCTAATAAGTTTTGTTGAGGCCGACAAAAGGTTCAGAGCATATAAGCCTTTTCACAGAGCTTTAAAATCCTCTGGATGTATATTTTTGTTTTCTCTTACGTTCACTGTCTCTGAATTTTGGGAAAAATTGTAGGGAGGAATTCAATATCTTCGCCAGAGAAGTAGCTAGATTTGGAAATATATGTAAAGACCCACGGTGGCATAACCCCGACCTATATTTCTCAAGGTGAGTTTGCTTGCTTTTACATGCTGGCTTATGACAAGATTGTACTAACACATTTTGATAGAATTCTAAAAAAGAATTACAACATTTTAGATTATTTTTTACTTGATAAACATCAATAAAAACACAAATTTTTGAGTCAATAAAAACTGGTCCTCATCAAAAAAATCCTAAATCCAGTGAAATGTCTTGAGACAAAAAAATCATGAAAAGTAACAATGTCATACTAAGTTGATAGCCTGTGAAAGTTTAACATAATATAAAGTGTCTTAATATACTTCAATGTAATACGAGAATTTGACAATCATGTGACATACAGGCATGTACAACTGTTAAAACAACAATTTGCACAGAACCCTCCACTCCCGAAAATAAAGACTCCTAAACACGGTCAAAATAGTTTTACACCCTTGTATTTCACAAACTGTAATGGAAATAACTATTTGCCAGAGTTTTCAGGAATCATTCAATCTCTAAAGAATAAATATAGGAATATAGTAGTGAATCTAGAAGTGTTGTATTACTAATGTATGAGTTACATCAAACATGAGTTCAACTATAAATTGAAAATTATGGTAATGGATTTTGTGCTAGCAGATACTAGCTAAAGACAACCATGATTAAAGTAATAAATGAACTAAATTTTCAAATGGACAAAATTACAAGCATACCTCAAAGCAAGCACTGATCCTAGGAACCTTTTGGTAAGTCAAGGAAAGGACATGAATCGCATAGCTTTGGATTGCCTGTTCAAAACACGCAATAAATTTCTAATTAAGCTAGTAGTATACAAATGATCTAAGAAATTTGAACCTATGAAGCACAATCACAATCCTGGACAAAATTAAACATGATAAATGGCCTCAAAGATAAGTGAAAGACTCAACTTGTTTTTGAAATAACAATACTTGTCAAACATATAACCGAGTGCATCGGTTCAAAAACAATAAATAGAGGACAATACTCTTTAAAGGAGCAGTAAAATAGAAATTTAGGGTTTAGGGTTTTTTTAATCAGTGAAATTTAGGGATAAATTAAAAAAGATAATAGAAATTACCTACAAGTGGGGAAGAGGAGGAGCAGCGGCGGCGAGATGGTGGAGTTCGGAGGAGAAACAAGTGGAGAAACACTTCCCGGTGGCGCGACGGAGAGGAGAGTGGAAGAGGAGAAGCTTGATTCCGGTGAGGAGGAGAGCTCGATTAGCGATGGAGGAGGCGGAGGAGGCCGGACGAGGGTGGAGGGTGGTGGTCGGAGGAGGAGTTTGAGGTGAGGCGCGCAACGGAGAGGAGAGAGCGACGGAGAAGAGAACGATTTGTAACTGAGAGAGACGTTCTAATTTAGGGATCGGGGGTGTTTTAATTTTATCAATATGTTGCCACGGACTTGCCACGGCTTGTCCATCGCAAATTTTTGTCCTTTCACATGTCTGTGGCAAACACCAGCGGGAAATTTCGCGCTCACATATTTTGCACATGCCGTCGCAAATCCGTGGCAAATTACTGACGGAATAAGCTCCGTGGCAACTGCTGGTGGCTAAAACAAGCTTTTCTTGTAGTGAGAATGATAGTTGAGATGTCTTCACCAAATAAATCACTTTTAAGAGTTTTGTGTTATATGTGTTGCAGGTGCACTGATGCAGCTGCATCAGTATGTGCTTTTCAGTCACTTTCTTTAGAGTTTCATTATAAGCTCTTATGATCTTTGCTTTTTGCAGTAAAGAAAAGAGTTGTCAATTCCTCTCTTGCCTCCTAACAACCAAGATGCTAAATAAGTTCACTCTTGTATTTGCATCATTCTAAGGACTATGCTATCCTATGTCTAGGTTTTAGCATGTAATTAACAAAGTTTCCTTTATTAAATACTTATCCCTATTAGTTCTCGAGTTCTAATCGTAAACCATGTCTGTATTTATGATTTGCATTCACTTTGAGTTGGCCAATTCTAAAGATGAATATGGAAGAGTTATCATACAAGAACTAGAATGCAAACATCACATATGAACACAATAACATACTTAAAAGATCATTATAAGGTTAGAACATCTCAACCAAAAGAGTTTAGTTCATGCTAGACATCACAAGGCTTATATAAATAGAACAAGTCATATTCATATAATTGGAATAATAAAAGGAAACAATAAGATAGAAGTTACACGGTTGTAGTTTCCTTTTCATGAAGTTGCCAAGTGATGCGGGTGCACTAACTCCACGTGGTTGTTGTTGAAGTAAAGGAAGAAGTCGTCAATTCCTTCCTTTCCTCCTTACAACCTCCTTACAAGAGAAAGTAAAACTAACTAACCTAAACTATTCTATGAAATTGAAATACAAGATATGAGAATTGATTTTGATCTTGAGAGATATTGATCTCTTGAGAGATGATTTTCCAAGTGAAGAGTGAAGGTCTTTATATAGGCTTTGAGCTTTCTTCATGAGAGGGTTTCCTTCCTTGTAGTTGAAGTAAACTAGAGGTGTAACCATGGTTACTTTTCAGAAGTTCTCTCACAAGTTGAAGCATACACTCAAGTGTATAAGGAGGTCCAATAGTGAATGGCCACATGTCCATAAGTAAATGACTCTTCAAAGCTAGTCTTCTATGGTAGGCGCCTCCTTTATCAAGTGGGCATGTTCCCCCATGTGATTCATGACTAAGCATGATGTCATAGAGTTGATAAAGCTTTGGTGAAATTTGAGGTGCTTCCATTGTGGCTTCAAGCAAGCTGGTGTAATGCAGATGCAGTGCAAGTTCATTAGTGCAGGAGCATTGTAATGCAGGTGCATCTGTAGGCTACACTGAACAAACTCATCAAACATACCACAATATATCCAAAATAGCCTAGTTAACAACTTTAACCATGTTAAACACTCAAGTTATCATATATCACAAAATACTATATAAACTCCTTACCTTTACTTGAAAGAGAGTAATTTACTAAGTTTAAACATATGAATAACTCTATATAAAATAGAATTATCACACCCCCAAACTTAAACCATTGCTTGTCCTCAAGTAATGACAAAGACATACTATAATTCTAGAAGATAGATCAGCTTGCTATTTGGATTTTTATGAGGTGCTCTCTATGAACGTCATTTTTCATCAATCTTTCTTGTGCCTTTATTTCTCAAAAACTACCAAAGTTATTGAAACTTTGTTATGCGTGTGTGTGCCCCACTAAGTTGAGATTGGTTCCAAGACTAAGTGAAAACTTCCTCCTAGCCTTTGAAATGATTGGCTTACCTTTGGTCACACCAAAATATTTTTCAAAGGAAAGATTAGACTAACAAAAATCCTTAAGTATTGGGGAGTTTTAAAACAACAACGGACTTGATTGAATTTTTCAAAAGCTATTGAGCCAATGCACTTTTTCTATTTTTGTGGTTTTATTTTGATGCAGATGCATCACTTCTTTGAAGGGCTTTTTGCATTAATTTTTTCTGCATTTTGCTTTTTTTCAGTGCAGTTGCATTGTGCTTATGCACTGATGATGTTTCATTTTTCTTTTGATAGCTCATATTGCCCTCCTCACTGTCCTTCAGATGCATTTTTCTTGCACTTTGGCACAGGTCTTTGACCTCCAGATGCATTTTCTTTCTTTTTCTTGCACTTTGGCACAGGTACAGTTTTGAACTATCCTCCAGATGCATTTATTCCTGCATGGCACAGGTCTTTGACCTCCAGATGCATTCATGCACTTTGGCACAGGTATAGCTCAATTGATTCAGGTCAATATGGCTTTAATTTTTGATCTTTTTACCACACTTTTGTAACCTTTTTGTGCATTGTTTACTCTAAACTTTTTCAAATTCAGCCTCAATTTTCATAAAACACCCCCAAACTTAATTCTTTAAGCTATTCTAACTTTTTAATAAAAATTTGTTTTGACCTAAGCTCACCAAAAATTCCCCTTGCATCAGATTGATCTTTAAATAGCAAGGTTCTTTTCACAAACTCAGTTTTGAGGTGTTGAGGTAAAAATAATTTTGGTTATTTTCTAAGAAATAAGACTTCTTTTTCTCCTTTTCATCATTAAAATTCCATTCATAGGATTTACACCATATTTTCTAAAAACTTTTCAAACTGATCAACTCTCCTAAACTATTAAAATATTCTTAACAATAATAGTATTTTTCATACTTTCCACTATTTCCAAAAGAGACATCTCTTTAAAGAATAGTTTAATGTACTTAAATACTACTTTGTTAAGTACATCTAATACTTAATATCAAAAAGATTTAATCAAAACACACATATTTAATATATCAAACAAACTATTTTTAAAAATAATAAATACTAAAGGTTCTCTCCTAGAGATTAGGCGCTAGTGAGAAGTTTGCCCTAAGGTGGCTGTTGCTATTCTTGCCGTAACTGGTTTTCTTCTCTATTCTTGTCGGTTTCACCATTTGCTTCCATGGCTGCACATGATTTCGCTCGTTTGACCCTCGAAGTGGAGGACGCCGATACGGTTGTTCAACAGGAGGGAGAGGGTAACAACACGAACTTGTGTCTTGTAGGCCGTTTCCTCACGGATAGACCTATAAGGGCACACATAATGAAGGATCAACTTGATGGTGTTTGGAGACCGTTAGGAGGAGTAACGATCGCTGAGATAGAACCGGGCCTGTTCACGTTCCAGTTTTATCACCCAGTGGACGTACAACGTGTCTTGAAAGGTGGTCCTTGGACATTTGATAAGCACCTCCTGATCCTAAGTGCTATGCAGGATGGTATTATGCCCAATCAGCTTCCCCTATTCATGGTGTCATTCTGGGTGCAAGTCCACAATTTACCTCCTGGTTACATGTCCCATTCAGTGGGGAAAACCCTTGCAGCTTCTCTGGGGGATCTTCTTGAGTATGATTCTAAGAATACAGCAGGCTTTTGGCGGTCCTATATGAGGATGAGAGTGCTCCTAGATGTCCGGAAGCAATTATTGAGAATGAAGAAGATAAGAAAAGAAGGGGGTCTACCGATCATCTTGAATTTCAAATATGAGAAGCTTGGCTCTTTTTGCTACTTGTGTGGTCTCTTGGGACATAATGATGACCTTTGTCCTCAACTATTGACAATGCGTAATGATCCAGGTGTACGGGGCTGGGGACCGGAAATAAGAGTTGATCCGAGACCAGTTGGCACTACTGGTGGTGCACGGTGGCTACGTGATGAGAATGATGGTGGTAGTCAGTTGACGGGACGCCAGGGACAAAGCAATTATTGGGGTGCTTCCGTTACCAACACTATGCCACACTCTATGGTAACAGCAGAGATGGGTGAGAAACTTGCTCAATCAATGATTGCCACTTTCAAGGACCCATTAATTTTGTTTGCTCACTCTCAAGCAAAGTCACCTGACGTGGAGCAACCCATAGGCGACCCCACAAAGCCGGTTGACCAATGTATGCCTGATGTGGAAACCACCATCAGTGACGTATTGGATAGTGAGAAGAAAAGACGACGCCAACTTGAGGAAAGCTCAACTACTCACCCTCCTTCTACTTCAGTGCCTTCTAGTGGCATCTCCTACAAGACCACAGTTACTACAGTTACACCTACCTCATCTAATGAGCATTTTTTATCAGCAGGACCTGGCAAGCAGGCCTGCCAGGACCAATGAGTATCTTAAGGTGGAACTGTGGGGCCTGGGCAACCCGAACGCAGTTCAATCTCTTAGGGACCTTGTCCGGATGTACCAACGGATATTGTCTTTCTGTCTGAAACTTTGGTACAAGCTACAAAAATTGAAACAGTGCGTGTTAGACTTGGTTTTGAGTCGTCTTTTGCGGTGGATAGTAGAGGGCGCGGTGGGGGTTTAGCAGTGTTTTGGAAACCTCCCTTTGATTGTCAGATAATTAACTACTCTCAGAACTTTATCAACATTAAGGTAATCCATCAGGATCAACCACCTTGGCGTCTGACTTGTTTTTTTGGGTGTCCTGAGGCTAGTAGGAGAAGAGAATCTTGGGACTTGTTACGGACTCTTGCTATAGATAATTCTTTACCGTGGTGTGTCATTGATGATTTCAACGATCTCCTTTCTAATGATGATAAACGGGGCCGTGTAGATCACCCTGAGTGGAAAATTCGAGGATTGAGACAGGCAGTGATGGACTGCCAGCTGTTAGATTTACCCATGGATGGATACCAATTCACCTGGACTAAAGGTAGAGGTACTAGCGACTTTAAAGAACAAAGGCTTGACAGGGCTCTGGTCACGCAAGAATGGAAGGAAGCTTTCCCTGACCATATTTTGCGTAACTTCGGTTGCAAACTGATCAGACCACACTCCTCTCTTGTTACATCTTTATGAGCATGCACGCAGGCGTCGAAGGAGAGATTTCAAGTTCGAGAACGCCTGGCTATCTGAGGAGGATTTGGAGTCTATCGTTGAGAGAGGATGGGGCCTCGGTGATGGGTCAGAACTTCTACAAAGGCTGCAATTTTGTACTGATGAAATGAATGTATGGGGTCGTTCTCTCCGAATGCGCTTCAGAACGGACATTGAAGAGTGAAGGTCTTTATATAGGCTTTGAGCTTTCTTCATGAGAGGGTTTCCTTCCTTGTAGTTGAAGTAAACTAGAGGTGTAACCATGGTTACTTTTCAGAAGTTGTCTCACAAGATGAAGCATACACTCAAGTGTATAAGGAGGTCCAATAGTGAATGGCCACATGTCCATAAGTAAATGACTCTTCAAAGCTAGTCTTCTATGGTAGGCTATGGTAGGCGCCTCCTTTAGCAAGTGGGCATGTTCCCCCATGTGATTCATGACTAAGCATAATGTCATAGAGTTGATAAAGCTTTGGTAAAATTTGAGGTGCTTCCATTGTGGCTTCAAGCAAGCTGGTGTAATGCGAGATCTGCGGTGTAGGTGCATCGGTCGGGAGAGCATTGTAATGCAGTGCATCCAGAGGTCTGACTTGAACAAACTCATCAAACATACCACAATATATCCAAAATACCCTAGTTAACAACTTTAACCATGTTAAACACTCAAGTTATCATATATCACACAAAATACTATATAAATTCCTTACATTTACTTGAAAGAGAGTAATTTACTAAGTTTACACATATGAATAACTCTATATAAAACAGAGTTATCATCGGCCCCCAAGTTAGCGCCGGTTTTAGTGTAGGCTTGGCCAATCTCTTCGGGACACTAAAATTAACTTCGAAAATTTAGCCTCGACACGTGGCTGACACTAATCTGACGCAAAAACAGAGTTAGCGTCCGCTTTTTGCCTGTTAGCGTGGGCTGTAGGCCAGCGCTAAAAACTGTTTTTCTAGTAGTGGAGAGCTCCAAGAAATGATGGTAAAAGACACAACCCTCCCTCAGACGTAAAAAAGAAGTATGTGTCATTTGCCAGGTGAGGCTTGCAATGTTTTTGTTTATTTGAAAATAACAACGAAGATTTATTGGAGTTGTTTAAGCGATGGTTGTGAAAAGTAATTTCTTTCTTTCTATAATTTCAGTGTTTTATCACATTATTTAAAGAATGTAAATGGCATTTTATCTATATTTAGGAGGACATCATAATGGGGAAGAAGTTGGCAAGCAAGACTATTGTGTGCATCAATTTCACATTTGTTGCATCTCATGGTGGTTGATTAAAGAGAATGTGTGCCCCATTTGCAAAAAAAATGGATTATGTGTGTTTAAACTAAATGGCGAAGGTGAAGACTAGATGGATTATATGAGGGATGAGTGGATTAATAGACAGAGGGAGAATTATGTGAATATGATACCTACAAATTCGAGGTTTGGTGGTATTCCAGAGACATCTGCGGCGCCACATCATACACAAACGATTCAACCACCTAATTGGTAAAGGAATAAAAACCAATGGAAGAGGAACTAGTTATTGAGAAGAAAAAATGGAACTGGTAAGAAGAGGCACGGCTCTAAGTTTCCCAAGTCCCCTAAGGCAATGAAACAAAAGAAAAGTCCCCGTGTGCCAAAAGCAGTGTAGTGCTAGAATAGTTGGGAGGAAAATGAGTAAAGGAGCATTTAAGAAAGTTTTAAGGAAACTTGCAGCTGAGGGTTATAACTTTTCTGATCGTATTGATTTGAAGACCTATCAGGAAAAATGTGGCACCAACAAGTTTGTCATTATCAGATAGATCTACTCCATCTTCAACTGGCCTCTTAAATTTGTTCAGTCTAATTGTCATGTATGTATTTATTTGGCTAGAGACATAGAGTTCTTAGCTGGTTTGTAGTTTGAGATATTACATTGTTTATCGAAAGTGTAAACTAATATAGCACATGAGAATGGAACTCTTCAATATGAAGATAGAGATGACATACTATGAAGCTTTATTGTTAGTGTGTTACCCGATGAGGTCAAGGAAATTACTCAATAGAAATTGTGATTAGTCTAGTACCTAACCTTGCAACTCTTCAATAGTTACAAGATATTTAAGAAGACTTTGTTATTGATGATTGGATATCTAGCTTTCTTAGTTAACGTCGAGGTTCTCTTTTACCTTCAATTTTTTCAAGGTTCAATGTGCTCTCATTTTTGTGTTACACAACTGGATCACTCGAACCCGATCGTCTTAAGAGTTATTATTTTTAAGTCTACATCCTCCAAGAAGAAGAAAGAAGTTTGGCATTTTCAGATCCACATGCTTTTTCAGTTCTATACGTTAATGATGTGGAGATATTTTACATAGTGTTTTGAGTTCCTTCAGCTTTTCAGGATCCCATTTACCAGGTTGCTATACCTAAGCTACCCATTGTTTTTATCAGGTTTGTTTCTTTTCAACAAATTAAAAAGGTTAACTTTTAAGTGTTTGTTTAGTGGACTTTACAACTACTTTACATGTGGCACGAAAAAGAAAAAAAAGCTGTCAGATCTTATAAATTGAAGGAAGAATGTTTCAACATTTGATATTACAGTTTATTCACATATTCATGATAAAACTAAATCTCTTAAATATTCTAATAAAAACCTTAATAAAAGGGTATTTTGAAGGGGATTTGTTCGGCACCTAGACTTCGGACTCGACCCAAAGTCCAGGGTACTTGCTCTATTCGTGTGAATCCCAGGAAGATCTGTGCTGAAGGCTGCAAGTCCAATAGAGCTTAGACTCGGTTGTCTTGTAGTCGTTCCACGTCGGGTGGGGAGTACCTGCAAGACACTCCGACGCTCAAGTCAGTATGTGACCGAATTAAGGGAAAGACGAAGCGTTAAAGATTCGAGAGCGTGTCTGGAGAAGGAGAATGATGAATGGGAGAAAAGCTCACCAGGGCTGAGAGTGCACCTCTACTTATAGAGGGAGTGAGCGTACTGTGGGCGTCGGATCTGGCGGGGAGATCCTAGCCGTCGGCGATTGGTCTGCACTACGTGTTGCAGTTTTGGGCCGGTCCTTCCAAGTGGATTGGGCCCAAACCAGCCCAAGGTGGGGAATTTGAGTCCTGTCCGGAACAGTGGCCCCCCAAATCGGGGACGAGCGCTGAGGTCGGCCTCGGCTTGAGTTGCCTGCATTTGATGGGCGTCATGATGATGATGCCATGTGTTGGTTGTTGAGTGGGGCGACAACGACGTGATGCTTCGGCGTCTCGAGGAGACGCTTTGGTTCCCTGCAGTGATGATGTCGGGTAGGAGCATTGAAGGCTGATGACGCTTCGTGCTCAGGCCTGTAATTGAGTATATTAGACCTAATGGCACTGTCATTTGCCACATTCCTGTGTTTGAGAGAGATTTTGCGCGGAGCATTTTGAGAACAAGAGTAATCCTTCCACCGCACGAGATCAAGAGCCACCGTGCGAGTTCATTAACTCCGCCGTTCGAGATCAATTTTCGATAAATGTCTTCAGTTTTCTACAAAAGAGGTTAGTCCCGAGGCACTTTACGTTTAATGCGTTTGAATTTTTTCCTTCATAGCTGCTTAGCTTTTGTCGGGGCCGACTTCTCGCGTAGATAGTCGCCCTTGGTTATTCGTGGTTGGGATGATCCGGCCTTAGGTATTATCTGAGGCCGAGATACAATCATAGTACCATAGGTAGCTAGAAGAGTGATGTGGCGACGCCTTCTGTTGCAGATGGCTCAGACGAAGAGCGAAGAGAGGCGAAGCTTCGTTCCCCTCGGGAAACCGGTTCTGAATAGGTCGGCTGATGGGCAGACCGTCCCGGCCCCCAAAGGATCTCGCTCCTTATACAGCACCACATACTTGAATGTTGCGAAGTCGGACTCTTCTGCAAGCGCTGGGGAAGATGCCGAAGTTAATTCCCGTCCAGCAGTCTCTGCCGCCGCCATTGTGGATCACATAGAGCCGATGGAGGAGGTGTACAACTGGGTGTCGTCCGAGGTCTGCATCACTGATGCCAAGCTGAGATCGGACAAACCTGTTGAGTGTCCTAGAAGAGTCCGACTTCGCAACATTCAAGTATGTTATAACAAATCATAAACAAACACTAAATGCTCAATTTAGCACTTCAAAACTTATTTAAAATCTAAAACAACAACTCACTTAACATTTCAATACAATCAACATATTCATAAAATGTGAATTTCAGTAACGGTTTACAAAGGGTCCTAGAGACCCAATGTTAGACATATTTTTCCTAACACACATTCACAATCAATTCCTATTTATCAACAATAAAATTAGTGTTGCAAGTAGTATAGGGTTTTATGGCTGTCTGATAACTCTATTTTATATAAAGTTATAATCTTAAAACTAAATTATTGTAAGAAACTCAGTAATTTTGCATGAACAAATAAAAAAATAAGAAGAAAATCAGCATCACTTGTTTTGAAATACATCATCATTAATTTCTATGACTTGTGGTATTTTTTTGTGTTTGTTCAATTGCTGCAACAATCATTGCCCCAACAATAGATCAAGAAACCATTGCTCCCACAATGTAACCAGCAGTCATGGCACCAGCAAAGGAGAGCAGAAACAGAAGCATTGCACCTGCAATTGTTGCTCCAACAATGGTCTTCACATAAAATGCCTAGCACTCTGATGATGATGTCAGCATGTCAAGTTGCAAGTGCAAGTTGCACAAGTGGAAAGATGCGGCGCCAAGTTCATGCTTCTAGACAACAAGTTGGAACTTCTCAAGTGCACTTGTCCTATTGTCATTGGACCCCTCGTCATAGTTGGTGGGACTTCAAATCATACTTTTTGGAAACAAGTGGAAGAACCCTCGAAACCAACTTGGCGCCAAATACAACTTCACTTCTTGGAGCCTATAAATACTCCTCATTTTCTTCATGAATGGAATCTCAAGTTTTAGCTCTATATAGTAAACACTTTGTTTTAGTTGTAAGGAAAGAGAGAAAGTGACAACTTCTCTCGACTTTTGTTTATTTTCTTGTTGCTATTTTTGTTGCTGAGAGGTGAATTGCCCCAGCATTGTTAAGCAGATTATGCAAAGTAGCTTCAATTATGTAATGTTCATCTCATCTTTATTCCTTTGTAGTTTCTTGAATATAAACATGTTATTTTTTGTTTATATGTGCTTAATGATGTCAAGCATGAGCTACATACCCTCGGTTGGGATGCTTTAACTTTCTAATGAATCTTTGACTAGTTATTATGTTATCTCGATGCTTTGCAATTTAGTTCTTGCATTATAATTCTTTCAAAGCTTATTTTGAGGTTGATCACTTAGAATAAGTAGGATCATAAATACAGACATGGTTTATGGACACCATGAATTTGAATCCCCAAAACCTAATGTTAGCTGTTAGGTACCTGGAACTCAGACGCGGTCCGGATCCGGGGTACTTGGTTGGATAGCTCCCTCGAGGAGAAGTAGTGTCCTTGAAGAGATGAGTCAAACCTTGAGGGTTGAAGCAAAAGCTCGGTTGGTCCGAGGTAGCCTGAATATCCACGTCGGGTGGGGTACCTGCAAGAGACTCCGACAGTCAATTCAGTATTAGACCGGGGTAAGAAAAAGAGAGAGAGAGAGAGAGAGGAAATGTCAGAGGCATAGAATGAGAAGTTCATAATGTAGAGTGTTGAACATACCATGGTAGAGGGGTTCTACCTCTATTTATAGAGGAAAGGAGCGTACCAGGAGCGTCGGATACGAGCAGGAGATCCTGACTGTTGGACTCGGGAGTCCGCTGCGGAGTGCACATTGGGCTGCGCTCTGAAGCTGGATTAGGCCAAGACTAGTTTCTCAAGGGACTTTTGGCCCAAGCTGGAATGGTGGCCCCCAAAGTCGAGGATGAACGTTGGGGTCGGCCTCGGCTTGATCCCGTTGCACTAGATGGCAGAGTCATGATGGCAGTGCCACGTGTTGGTTGATGAATGGAGCGACAATGACGTGACGTTTGGGCGTCTCGAGGTGACGCTTCGCAGGTTTGGAGCAGTCTTATCGCACATAATTGATAAGGCGTGTTGAAGGTAGGCGCCGCTTCGCCTTCTTGTCAGCTGGAGGAGTATATAACGTGGAGGGAGGAGCTCATTTGCCACTTTTCCTGAACTTTTTAGAGATATTGCGCCCAGAGCATTCCCTGAGAGAGAACTTTCCAACCACCATCCGAGATCAAGCTCGTCGCGAGAGATCATCTTTCAGCGTTCCAAGTTAATCATCCAGTGCGAACCGGATTTTCTGCAAAAGAGGTTAGTTTCGTAAAACTTTAATCTTTAAAGCATTACTCTTTACCTTAGATTTGGTTTGTTTTTGGGGTTGATTTCGTCTTTGAGAGGAGAGTCGCCCCGTGTTCCTTGTGAGAAGAGTCTCGCCTTGGTTTATCCGAGGCAGGCACTTGATAAAGTAGATAGGAGTTAGTTGAGTGATGGAAGTGCCTTCTCTTGCAGATGGCCCGGACTAAGAGCGAAGAAACGCAAATCAGTCTTCTTGCCGGAAAATGATTCGAATAAGAACTTCAAATCAGTCTTCTTCTTTGTTCAAGCCATGAATGGTGTGGCCAAGAGATCCATCGCCGAGTTTAACAACGGACACTTGGTCAAACCACACTTCCCACTTTGCTGGAGTCGAGCTCATCATTTTACCCGTAGTGGGATAGTGATTGAGAACCCAGATTACGTGGTAAAACCCAACAAGTTGACAGGGGACGACGTAGAGTCGTTTAAGATAAACAACCAATGGGGGAAGAAATTAGTCGAGAAGGGTTTAAAACTTCATTGCGGTTCTATGTTCAACGAGTTGGCCAAGTCTGAGGCCAAGCTAAAGGAGTATTTTGACAGCTCTAGTTACCTTAGTTGCGTCAATTCTTTTGATGTCAATCTTTCATAATGATAATGTCGAGTCTGACACTGATTCGTTCTTTTGCAAGTAACATGGACAAACTAGATGCTCTCCTTGCTGGCAGCAAAGTCGACACCACCATTAAAGAACCAAAATCATCGAACAAGAAGATTGTCCCCACCTACTCGAGGAAAGAGGGGGGAGTCGGGCTCTCGAGTTGACACTAGAACTCAGCCCCAGAAATTGAAAGGCAACAACTCTGGCAACGACTCGAAGTCTGACTCTGAGAAAGAGCCAAAGCAGAAGGAGCAGGAGAAATCCAGTTCCAGAGTCCAAAAGCGCAGCCGAGATGTGGCTTAGAACGCTGAAGGGGTTGGCAGCGGCATCTATCCCAGAGATGCGAAGCTGCAAAAACTGTTAGAGCAAAGGAATCAAGAGAAAGTCCTAGAAATTACCTTGGCTGACTTCGACGTGTTGGCTATGGTTGCTAAGTTTGGGGCCGCAGCTTTCAAGAAGATGCAAAGCAGCGTCGAGGAGAACACCTCCGCAAAGCTCTGAGGTAAGCTTTCTAACACCCAAGCTTATAATCATGCTATTGAGGCCTAGTTGGCTCGTACTTCCCGAGATTTGCGAATTTACCGAAGTTATTGGTATATAGAGCTTGTTGAAGAGAACTGCTTTCTGAAGGAGAAGTCTGCTGAAAATGCCGACTTGAAGAAGAAGTGTCCAAGAAAAGGTGAAGAAGCAGAAGGGGAAAATAGACAATTTTTCTTCGGTGGAAGCCGAGCTGAAACTTTCCAAGGAGGACCTTTCCTGGGTCAGGAAGGAGAGTGAGGAGGCCGAGGTCCAAACATCGGCTCGGATTGGGGAGCTTGAGAAGGAAAATGAGCAGCTGAAAGGATGAAGATGTTGTCGTGATCGCCAAGACCGGCTTTGAGCGGTGCTTGAGCATGACCTTGGATCTTGAGCCCAATATCCAAAGCGAGTACATGTAGCTTGCCTACAAGGTGGTCGCTACCCCCAATGTTGTAGCGAATGTTGGGACTGGAGTGGAAGCTTCTCCTGCCAAGGACGCTGTTGATGGCGAGATGGGGGAAAACTGATAACTGGACCCCTTGTAATTTTCTTCTTTTGTTTGAACAATTTATTTTTGAAGCTAGCTTCGGGCGTGTCCGGAGCCTGCCCACGTTTGTAAATACAATAGGCACCGTCCTTTTTCCGGCACTAATTTCCTGCACCTGGTTATATTTTCATGTCAAATATAAATATGCATGTCTATTTAATTGTGTTTGACCTGCTATGTATGCCGATGTAGCACGTAGATATCCGAGGTAGCGGAGAGAGTGTGAGGTCGCAAAGATCCGTCAATAACCCGAGGTCAGCGACACCTAATAGAGGGTGTGTGGCTTGAGAGGATTCCCACAAGTGTTCAAACTTGTGGATTAGAGCCGAGGTGGCAAATAGATGAGTGTCGAGATGGCAGATTCCTTGAGTTGAATTCAATGAATAGAAAGTCGCTGTGGGTCCCCTGGCTCATTTAGATATTAAGGCCACTGTGGCCCCCCTTATCTTCCAATCTTCTTACCAATGCTGTTGTGGGCGATCGGCCTTCGTACTGGAGCTGTTGCGGGTGCCCGGCCCTGGATCCTACCGAGGCCGCTGTGGGCGCATCGACCTTCTTACAGGAGCTGCTGGGGGCATCCGACCTTCTTACCAGAGGCGCTGGGGACGTCCGGCCTTCTTACCGAAGTCGCTGAGGACGTCCGGCCTTTGGGGCGGAGACCGCGCAATGGGTATCCTTCCTTCTGCCTCTGATGGAACTCGTCAATTCAGGCATCAGAGGGAAGGTTAGGCTCGCATTAAGTGAAATTGGGAAACCTTCAACCTCTGATGAAGCTCGACGACTCAAGCATCAGAGGGTAGAGCAGGCTCGCGCGAAGCGAGATGAAGTCGTCGCGGACTCATTTGCCGGGACTCTCTGAGGGAGTGTTGGACTTGGCGATCAGAGAGCCGTTGAGGCCGCTTCGGGCCATTCTGCAAGAGCTCAGAGAGAGGAGCTATTGGAGCCATATCAGGCTATTGAGCAACGAGCTCGGAGAGACGAGCTATTGGAGCTAGATTAGGCTATTCAGCAACGAGCTCGGAGAGACGAGCTACTAGAGCTAGATAAGGCTATTCAGCAACGAGCTCAGAGATACGAGCTATAGGAGCTAGATTAGGCTATTCAGCAATGAGCTCTAAGAGACAAGCTATTGGAGCCAGCTTAGGCTATTCAGCAACGAACCCGTGCGTGAAGATGGAAGAATATCCCGAGATGGGAATGCTTCTTGAAGAGATTCCCTCGAGTGATTCACCTATTGCTTCGACCCTGCAAATTACCAAGAGGTATCAATGAGCATATGGTTGCGAGCGGAACGAACCTCGGTATTTCAAATGCAGACGAATGAAAGTATGAGATCATTGCTGATTGAGAGGCCTTTGGGGACGCGGGATCTTGGAAACAGCGGTCCAGGCCGAGGGTGGATAATTTCGATGAATTCAGGGAGCTAGTGATCTAACTCCCACAGTGGTCGCCAATCTTCTAGTTCCAGGCACCATATTTAGACTCTATGGTTCCCCTAACCATTATTGTTCCGGACTCGGTCGAACCCTAGTTTAACCTTGGGCTCGACCCTACCCAGCGTTGGCTACGGCTGATAACTCTATTTTATATAGAGTATTTCATATGTTTAAACTTAGTAAATTGCTCTCTTTCAAGTAATAATAAAGAGTTTATATAGTATTTTATGTGATATATGATAACTTGAGTGATTTGAATGGTTATAGTTATTATTAGGCCATTTTGGATATATTGTGGTATGTTTGATGTTTTTGTTCAGTGCAGTCTACAATGCTTTCTGCATCAAATGCTCCTGCATTGATCCTGCATCAAATCTGCACTACTTGGTGAATGAGCAGCCAGCTTCATGTGCATCCATTTGCAATTGCTGACCTCATGCTTGGTCCCCTAAAGCCAGACCACCTTGTATAGTAGGCGCCTACCATTCACACATAGCCATAGGGATAGCTTTGAAGATTCATCAACATAGGGACACATGTTCATACCTCATGGGACCTCCTTATACACTTGTCAAAGATCTTATCCATGCAAACAACTGCTGGAAAGTAACTACAGCTATAATCCACTCAAGATTACTTCAACATGAAGGAAGGAAGCACCTCTCTTGAAGGCTATAAAAGGACCTCACAATCTTCATTTGGAAATATATCACAATCCATAAGTTAGATCAAAATTTCAATATACATAGTTAGTTTCTATTTTGTAAGAGGGAAAGGAAGGAATTTACAAATCCTCCTTAACTCGAGTTCATAGTGTTTGTATAGTGCTAAGGAGTAATGCTAGTGCATTGCTAGAAGATTTCATACAAAGGGCTTCAACATTTGTAACTTTTATCTTGTTGTTTCTCTTTTGTGATTTCTATTATATAAACATGGTCTATTCAGTTTATATATATCTTGCAATGTCTATTGTTAGCTAAACCTCTCTTAGTTGGAATGTTCTAATCATTTAATGAGCTTTTAAGTTAGTATGTTGCATGTATGTATGTTTGTACTTTAGTTCTTGCTTGATAATCTTTTCAAAACTTATTTTGAACTTGATCACTTAGAATAAGTAGATTTGTAAGAGCAGACATGGCTTACAATTAAGAAACAAGAACTAATATGGGTGAGTGTTTTACATAAAGAAAACTTTGTGAAAACCATGCTAAGTCCTAGAGATAGGATAGTATAGTCCATAGGATGAATTGTGGGTACTTAAAATACAAGAGTGAATTTATTTTAGCAACTTGGATAATTGTTAGGAGGCAAGAAAGGCATTGACAACCCTTTCTTTACTGCAAAAAGCAAGGATCATAAGAGCTGGTAGTGAAACTCTGAAGAAAGTGACTGAAAGGCACATAACTAATACAACAAAGACATTCGGTCTGTTTGCATCACATCTTGCATCACACACTTAGAAGTAAATTACTTGATGAAGACATTCCAACTAGCTTTTCTCATTTGCATTATCACACTCTTTACTTTGCTTTCTTTCTAACTTAGTTGTGATCACTTAAACTCAAAAATTATTTTGTTACTTAGTTACTTTACACTTTATTACTTTATATTGATTTTAAAAGTGAGTTTTTCAATCTTTGTGGGTTCGATCTTTTACTACTTGTTTTTGGTGTGTATACTTGCACATTTGTGTTGTTATTTCCAAACACCAAGTTTTTGGCGTATTCTTAGGGATTGAAGTAAATTCTTTTAAAATTCGATATATAGTAATTTAGTCTTTGTATATAGTCTCAGTATTTGTAGTTTCTGTCATACAGAAGTACATGGTACTTAGTATATGTACAGAACCAGAAATAGAACACCAGAATATAGCTTAGATCCAGAATTAGAAAGAAGATTCAGGAGATTGCTAATACTCCAGAAGCAAAATCAACAAGTCTGCAACATGTCTTTCAGTGAAGAACAAAGCTCAAGGCCACACTCAGCTATATTCTGGTCTATTCATGAAGGAATTCCATATGGCGCTATGCATGAAGGAATTCCATTCAACGACCCAGATTGCAACGGCTGGATCCAACGTCCCAAATAGACCGCGTCTACAAATAGAGATGTACCACTCCATTATCAGGTACGCTTTCATTTCTTGCATACCTCTTCATTTCTCTTGCTGACTTAGGCATTGGAGTGCTTGCATGTGTAACACCCCAAAAATAGTTCAATTAATTATTTAATGGAGTTATTTAAGGTTTACAACATTTTTAGTTAAGTCAAGTATTAATTAGAGGTTTATTTCAATTAGGAGATGTTTAGGTGAATGTGGAAGGTGGGCGTAGAGGCCCATGAGCCATGAGAGGCCCATGAGCCATTAGAAGCCCAATTGTTGACTCATAGAAGAGTGTCGAAGGAGAGGGAGTATTCATAACCAAAATCTTAGAAAAATCAAAGGGAAAGTAAGAGAGAGAAGTTGGTAGGTGAGATTAGTTCCTAGAGAGAAGAAGAAGAACTTGGCGTGGAGAGCTCAAATCCGTGAGAGAGGGCTAGGTTGGTGGTGGATCTTGAAGTGTGGAAAGGAGAGCTTGTTCTTTGTGTTTCTTGGAGAGAAGGGCTCTCATGTTCAGCAAATTGTTAAGGTTAGGGAGCCCTCTTTCACGTATAATTTTGTGGTATGATGAGTTGTTATGTGTGAGTAGACTGTAGTTGTGTTTCGCTGAGTTGTTTTGCATGCTTGTTGTGTTTTGAATGTTTTGATGTTGTGTTTTAGCTCATTTCAGTGGGATCGTGTTGGGGATGTTGAGGTGATGGTCAGGAGAGACCAATGAGTGAAATGGGAGCTGAGAAAACTCTCAGTCCCAGTGAGCTAAAGTGAGGGACGTGAGAGTGTAAAGTCTTTAGGAAGTAAGACGTTGGACTACCGAGGTGTAGGTGTGGAGATGAGTGATCATAACAAAGAGAACGTGTGTCTGGCTTAAGCGAAGGGGTTGACTTGGGATTGTCGAGGTGTATCTACCTACCACCAGTGTAACGAAGATTAAGTGATGAGTCGTGAGTCAAACGTAATAACGATAGCAGGAGAACCGAGGTGGTTAGTACCTAGGTGAGTGATGTGGCGTAGATGATGGGGTGTAAGTGTGGCTAAGTCCCAACGTGGGAGTCGACTTGTAGTTGCGAGGGTGTAGTATAGGTATACCGAGGTGATTACTAGAGTATAGCGTGTATTTATGCACATAAGTGTAGTTCTTTGAAGCTGTGGTTGCGAGGAGGTATAGCAACCGAGGTGAATGAAATAGAGGCTTGTACCTAAGTGGCGAGGTGAGGATAGGTTGCCTAAGTTAAGTAACCAGAGTAGCAGAGGTGAGGCGCAAGGGGCGCCATTGAAAGTGTAGTGCGTGTGCTAAGTGTAGGCGTGGCGAGATGGTAAACCGAGGTGACGGGTGAACCCGAAGTAGTGTAATCCGGTTAAGTTATGATTAAGGTGAAATAGGTATGGTAGTTGTGGTATAAGTATGTATACCGAGATGATTTATGGTGCAGAGAGGAGGCTTAGTGCCAGTGTGCCGAGGTGAGTGGTACGTGTGCCGAGATGAAGTAAGAGCGTGTCGAGGTGATGTTTTGTTGCAGTGCAGTGCATGGTACTGTCAGGCGTCGTTGGGGGTGCCGTTTAGTGCCAAATGACGTTTAAATGGCAGAATGGTGTAGTCGTTTGGTTCTTAGGTGACACACGGGTCACTAAGTGTTGGCGAGTTTAGTTTGGCCGTAGTGCCGTTAATTTAAGTGTGTAGTCATTTTAGTCCCTAATGGACGTTTTAGTCCTAAGTGACATGGTAGTCCTCGTAGTGACAGTTTGGTTCACTACTAGGCGCCGAGGTGATGGTGAGCTGAGGGGATAACCTTAGCGTTGCTGGCCGGTGTAAGGACGTCGGCCTTAGCACGGAAAATGACGTATGTGTGTTTGTTGGCCTTATGGCTACGTGTAGAGGTGTGATAATGGTGAAGTCCCTGAGGGGCATTAAAATAAATGAAAATGATGATGTAGAGGACTTCGGTCCTAGAGGTGAGCAGAGGACTTAGGTCCTATTTATGAAATAAAAGGCTGCGGTCTAATTGGTGAGTACTGAAATGGTGCTATGATTTAATTGAATAATGTATATGTTGTGTGTTATGCATTGTTCATGGCGTCGCATAAATCATAAGCATTTGGTGAAAACAGAGGACTTCGGTCCTAAGGACCTCGGTCCTATGGTGAAAGCAGAGGACTTCGGTCCTAGGACTTCGGTCCAAAGGTGATAGCAGAAGACTTCGGTCTTAATGGATCCATCATGCATATACCCTGAAAGGATGGGTTTGCATCATTCATATAACTCATGCACTAATAATTGTGTTATTGATGTGCTGTGCCGAGGTATTATATGTGTTTGCTTAGCATGATACTTGTCATAAACCTTATTATATGTGTTTAGAGACTCACCCTAGCATTTCTTTATGTTGCCTGCTCTCGTGGCGACTTGCAGGTACTCCTGAGTAGAGGTCTGTCCTTACTCTTTTGGTAGTTGGCGTCCATTGCTCTGGTAGTGTAACACTGGGGGGCTGAGTAGAGTAGTAGTCTTTTGACCTAGTTACTGAGTTGTAACATATTGATGTTTTTAAACTATGTTTATTTCATTTGCGTTGTGGCGAGAATGTATTAAATTGGTGGGCTTTGTCCCTTGGCCGAGGTGCCTTTATATGAAGGTATTATGTTGTTTTGCGCCAGAGTTGTTTTGGCTTGGTTTTAAAATGAAAATGTAATGCTTCCTTGTGAGCGATTTTATAAAACTCTGATTTCATTTAATTAAATAATAGAATAGAAGGGGGTGTTACATAAGTGGTATCAGAGCAAAAGTTCGGTCTGTCCGACCAAGTTTTCTTGAGTCTTGAGTTTCCAAATCCTCGAGTCTTGTGGCTCGTTCTGAATAGGTGTTGTTTATATGTTTAGTTTGATGGCTGGAAGAGCTGGGAGGCGCCATTTTGCCTAGGTACATGCGCTAGTGGCGCATGATGTTCTTTGAAATGTTGGCCGGTTTACAACTTAATGTTGCTGTTTTTGAACTGAATCTACGGCCGTCTTTATAGATAAAAAGGGTGTGGTTCATTGCTGTTTTATAAATACAAAGGTGATTGATGAGCGAGTGTCGAATGTGCAGTGAGTGTCGAAGTGTACAGGTAATCGAAGTGTGGTGTTAACTAAGTATAGAGGAATCGAACTGTAGGTGAGTCGAAATGTAAGCATGGTCGAAGAGCAGAGTTGTCAAAGTAAGTGTAATTATCTAAGTGAAGAGTAATGTCTAAGTGTAAGTTGTCGAATTTTATACTGTCTACGTGTATTTCTCTAAGTTAGAGTGGAAGTGTCGAGATATTGAAGTTGTCGAAGTATAGTGTGATGTATATAAACTTAAGTGTAAAGGAGTGAGTGTAACGTATGGAAGCCTAAACCAGTATTGCTGAGATGCCGTTTGATGTTAACATGGTTCAGGATTTTTGCTAGGCGCACTGGGAGTGCGGTTGTTATGGAACTCGATGTGGAGTTAGTGGTAATGACGACGAGCAGGTCCATTAGATGAATGAGATAGGTTGGGTTAGGAGGTTGAGTTCGGAAGTGAGCACCAGAGATGGGGAACTTAAAGAGGGTAAGCTAATCGCAAATCATGGATTAAGGAATAGTGTCCTTGCATCGGATTAGATGGTATTTGAGTAGTCGAGTAGGATCTGGATACCCTACAGGTTAGAGTATCTGCTAAGGGTAAGAGGGTAGAGAAGGCGTGTGCGTATGGTGTGGGCGCCAATTGTGGTGTGCCCTTATGCTTGGTGGTCTGAGGTTCTTGAGAGGTTGGAAGCTGCTGAAGAAGAGATCACTTGGGATATTTTCAAGAGGGAATTTATGAGAAAGGAGTAGTGGATAGGTGTTTGCTCTCATTAGATCTGAGGTGATTAATAAGATAGGAGGTACATGTTTTGTAATGATATTCTTTTATTGCTATAGTAGAGTTGGATGTTATCCTTGTTTTGGACTGGTTAGTGGATAGCCGTGTATATATTAATTGCTTTTTGTTGTTGTGATTGTTGTTCGTAATTGAGTTATGTGTAAATTTGAAAAGGCGTAGTTATGTGACCTCAACTAATTGGATGAGTGAGTAGGAGGGACTGATCACCCCAATAACTCGTCTCCAATGAAAGATCTGTGATAACTTCGTGGATAGCATAAATTTTAAATATGTATTCATTTTAACTTGATTAATTGAGTGGTGTCTTTGATTTGGAGAATTGATAGTAGATGAAGGTTAGGTGCCATTCTAAAGTGAAGTATTTACTGGTGCGTGTTGCTGACTTGGTGTGTGTGTGTATATGTGTATTTTTGAGGATCGGTCTTATGGGGGACCTAGAGAAGAAATGGGTTCAAGGGACCCTAGGCACGGGTGTGCCATTTTGGAAGAGGAGTGTTGCGTGTAAATTATGGGAGTGTTGTGTGCCTTGTTGAGTGTAGGCGTGTGTAGAGATGATGTTTCCGAGAGTAACTGAGGCGGTAACCGAGTTGAATGATGCTGAGGTGTTATCCCTTAGAGAAACCGAGTTAGCAAAGTGTAGAGGTGAAGGGGGACGAGGTGTTGTCATTACGAGTGGCCGAGGAGTAGTACCCGAGATGAATAATGATAGCGTGTTGTTTCTAAGTGTTACCGAGTCGAAATGTTGTGTTAAAGTGTGGTGCGCTTAAGGTAGTGTAGTACCGAGATTAGTAATGGCCAAGTGTAGAGTATATATGTGCTGAAGTATAAATGTTGAGGTGTAGTGAACATAAGCCTAAGCGTAGTTATTGAGGTCTAAGGTAAGTAAACCGAGACCAGTGGTGGTGAATTGAGAAGATATAACCGAGGTATGTATGTATTGAAGTGAGGTATAGGCATGTCGGGTTATGTGTCGCCGTGATATAGTGTAATCCTAAGTGTTAACAGTTAACGTAATCAAATGAAGCGTGAGTAAGCTAAGTGATGAAATCAGTAGATTTGAAACCAAGCGTAGGATCGGTTTGTAGTTGCCGGTGTGCTGAGTAAGTAAGCCGAGATGTATATGTCGAGTTGGGTTGTGTATGTACTTAAGTGGGGTTGCTGAAAACTAGTACAGTCGAAGTTAGGCTTATCCGAGATCAACATAGTCGAAGTCAGTATAGGCGAGACTAGTGTAGTCGAACTGGCGTAGCCGAAGTCTTGCGTTTTCGAATCTAAGCTTAGTTAAAGTCGGTAAAGGGGCGAAGTAACGCCGAGATGTTGTGTTGCCGCCGAGGTATAACGTGGTTATATCGAGGTGCGAGAGTACTGAGATAGGGCGTGGACTTAGACGAGAGGCGTAATTGGGTATAGTGACGAGATGGTGTGAGCTCGGATGAGACGGGAGTCGAGCGTGGAGTTACGCAATGATACGTTAAGTCTAGGCGTGAAGTGACGCGTAGTGTCTAGTCGAGAACAGTAGGCGTAAGACGAGACGAGAGAAGTAGTGGGACTAGACGAGATCCTAAGCGTGAGGTTCCAGGACGAGGTGCTGTGTACGAGCTGTGTTTAGCATATTTCACTGCGAGAAGCGACGGTGAGTGCGAAGGTAGTGACGTTAAGTCTAAACTATGGAGCGATAGGTGTTGTTTTGATCCTTAGGTATCGTTTTGGTCCTAAGTGACATTGGAGTACTCGGATTGACTATTAGTCAAATGCTTGAGTGTCGAGATGCTCGTTGAGCTGGGCGACAGCTATGGAGCTGTTGGCCGAGGTAGGTAGGTCAGCTTAGTGCTTGATTGATGGTGTCTGGACGTTGTTAGCCTTAGTGCTACAATTGAATGGTAAGTTGAATGATGAGGTTCCTACTAGGAACCATCTAATGGTGAAGGATGCGGTCTTGTTGATGAATGGCGAGTATGCCTTATGTGTAAATTGTAATGTAAGTGTGTGATGAAGTGTAGTTACCTAGGTGTAACTTTGGTGATTAAAGGATTAGGATTCAGTATGAGAACTAGGATGTAGAGATGAGGAGGATATTATTTGTAGTTTGGATATAGATTGATGTAAGAGATGGACATTTGTACCCTAAGTAATTGCCATAGTGTGTTTTCCTAATGATAGGGTAAGGGTGTTTAGATAAATTAAGTGGGATTTTGAGGATCCAAAAAGGGAGTATGTCCTAGTACTTAGTGTACAGGGAGGAGTTGTTGATAGTCAGGAACAGAAATAAGATTGATGGAGTAGGTGTGTTCATGTCATTGATGAGATTTTCGAGGACGAAAATATTCTAAGTGGGGGAGAGTTGTAACACCCCAAAAATAGTTCAATTAATTATTTAATGGAGTTATTTAAGGTTTACAACATTTTTAGTTAAGTCAAGTATTAATTAGAGGTTTATTTCAATTAGGAGATGTTTAGGTGAATGTGGAAGGTGGGCGTAGAGGCCCATGAGCCATGAGAGGCCCATGAGCCATTAGAAGCCCAATTGTTGACTCATAGAAGAGTGTCGAAGGAGAGGGAGTATTCATAACCAAAATCTTAGAAAAATCAAAGGAAAGTAAGAGAGAAGTTGGTAGGTGAGATTAGTTCCTAGAGAGAAGAAGAAGAACTTGGCGTGGAGAGCTCAAACCGTGTGAGAGGGGCTAGGTGGTGGTGGATCTTGAAGTGTGGAAAGGAGAGCTTGTTGCTGTGTTTCTTGGAGAGAAGGGCTCTCATGTTCAAAGAAATTGTTAAGTGATCGTACCTTGACCAATGAAGAGTTAGAAGTAGTTGTTGCTCAGTTGAATGGGCGGTCGTTGAGAGGGTTGAAAGGACCAGGTCCCGGCTTCGCTGCGGTGAGCACCTCGGGTGGTACGCAAAGACACTCCGACGATCTAGTGAGAGGTCGCTCGGGCTGATAGCACAAGGTTAGAGAACGCACGACGCCATATGCGAATGGCGTATATATCGCGAGGTCCGACCGTTAGCGAGATTTTCGCCGTGGCGAAGTGCGCTCCAGCGGCGTGTTTGGGGCCGTCCCGAGTTGGCCGGGCCGCAGTCCAATTCTTTGTTGGCGATTCGTATTTGCTAATACACCCGAGCGATTACCCCCAAGCCTAGGTCGGCTTAAGAGCGGGGTGAGGCTTGAATCGATGCCCCAGGAGTGAAGTTACTTTGATGATACTGACGCCGCCGTCGTTTGTTCATTCTGGGGCGGTGTCGACCGCTCGTCAACCATCGGGCCGCGGCCGTCGTGGACGGTTGGTCTTTCGACATTTAAGGCGTGGCGTTTGGTGTTTAGAGGCTGTCCAGAGACAACCATTGGTGGGAAGACGCGTTGTGACTCTTCGCATCCGGTCCCCCTTCGCGCGTAAACTCGCTATAAATAGCCCTTCACGAGTTCATTTCTCACACTTCCAAGATTTGCTCGCGCCAGCAGCGACCGACTAAATGCTGCGCCGACTTGCATTGAAAGTCGTTTTTGTCTACTAGCGACCGATCCACCACATCTGCTTAAGGTATGAATCGATCCTCTCCCTCTACTCGTTTAAGCTTGAGTCTTTTTCTCTGTAAAGTATTTCGTACTTTTCCACGCCTCGTGATAGGGGGTGTCAGGTCGAGGGATGGCCAACTCGCCCCCTCTCATGAGTGCTTTGCTCGATCGACCTGACTCGATCCCTTTATCACAGGTGTTTGTGTATGCCACGGACAAAGTTAACTGCCCGTATTCCCGGAAAGCCACCGCAATCCTTTGCTACCTATATGTCGAGACCGGGCGAGCCCAATTCCCAAGAGGCAGAGTCTAAGTCGTCTTCGGGCGACAAAAGCTCTAGCTCTTCAAGCAGTTCTTCGAGCAGCACGAGCTCGAGTTCTCATTCTTCCGGTCGAGGATCGGCCAGCCCCAATAGCCCTGATTCCAGGTCCGTCCATTCTGGCTGGCGGCGGGCAACTCTCCACCGCCCGAGGCGTTGTATCCCGAGTGGAGGAGAAGAAGAAGACGCCGATGTGATTATCATTGATGATGACGAGGCGCAGAGTGCCGTCGATCGTGGGCGAGGAGATGGTGGAGGCGAAGGCGGCGCCGAGCCGAAGAAATCCAAGGAGAAGAGGCGATTGGCCGAGGTTGATATTTCAGTCCGGAAGCCAACATCGGAGGGTCGAGCGGCGGTCGGCGAAGTCCAAGCCGATGTAGCTCGAGATGTATCTGATATGTCTTGGGTGTCGGAAACTCTTCGCTCCAACAGGAGCATTCTCACGGTCGGCCACGACGCTTTGCCCGATCTACGGAGCCGCCTTGAGGACTCACCGGGCTGGAGGATAAGAGGCATGAAGGAGGGCGAAGATATCGCGACTTATTCTTCCAACTTCAAGTTCACGATGTATCGGCTCGTGTTCGAGAAGATGAAGATTACCCCTCCTTTTACTGAATTCCAACGCGACGTTCTGCGCCATATTGGGGTCGCCCCTTCTCAGCTCCATCCAAACGCATGGGCGTTTTTAAAGACTTTCGAAGTGCTGCTGACCAATCTGGGTCGGCCGGTGTCGATGATGCTTTTCTTTGCTATCTTCGAGCTGAGCTGGCTCAGAGAGAAGGCCAACAAGGAGAAGAGGGAGCAAGTCTCTTTCAAGATGCAGAAGACTCACCACAGATTTTTCAAAGCATTCCAGGAGTCGTTGGGAGCGGCCTGGAAAAGTCAATATTTTTGGATCGTTCCCACCGAGGAGGCTGGCAAGGCCGTTTGTGAGGTTCAACCGGACGGGATGCTGGGTCCCCCTTACTTCCCAATTATGTGGAATGAGGCTCATTTCTGCAGGCGGCCGGGCGATTACATATACGATGAAAGACTTGGCGAGGCCGACACGGAGACTTTGGAGATGATAAAGTCATTGGCGGGCATGATGCGCCCAGATCTAAAGGCGACATACCTTGCCGACCCTTTGTCTTGTACGAAGGCCAAGAACTGGAGGCCGAGATTGGTTTGCCTTTGAACTTTTTCTTTATATTTTTGCTGTCGGTCTTGTCAATCTTTTATTCTAACTCAGCTCGTTATTTTGCAGAAAGAATGGCCGGTAAAAGCGGAACTCCGCCGCGCTTAGTCCCGAAGCTGAAGGAGGGCTAAGGGACTTTGGCGCTTCGGTCGGGGATAATCCCGAATCTTCCTCAAAAGTCCCCCAAACCCCTAAGAGCCAAGGGAAGAAGTCGGTCGGCAGGCCTCGATCGCCTCCTCCCAGTTCCGATCGCTCGCCCAAGCGGGCCAAGCGTGATTGTCGGGTCACGGCCCCTGCAACGGAGGAGGTTCCCATCATCTCGCTCGAAAGCTTGGGTGCGGCCGATCCGGAGGCGATCTGAAGAAACCCATGGCGCTCTGCGCTTCTCTCTGCATGGGGGTCGAGAAAGTCATGGCCGAGCTGGTGGCCGAATCTGACGGTAATTTCATTCTCTTAGTCTTGTACTCTTTATCTTACCTTTGTTCGACCGACTAACGGCCCGCCGACCTGAATCTTGCAGGAAAGAGCAAGGCTTTAACTGAGGCGCAGCTAAAATATGACAAGCTCGTCCAGTCGAAAAAGGAGGCCCTCAAACGGGGGGAGGAAGACCGTGCCAGGCTTGCAAAGAGGAACAAGGAGCTCGCTGCTCAGGTCGCTACTTTGAAGGGCGATCTTGATGCTACGAGCAAGAAAGAGGCTGCGAGAGAGGCTGCCTGGGCGGCTGAAAAGGCCGAGCTGGAGGAAAAGATCAGAAAGATCGCCCAGGCCGGTCAGGAGGCCGCAATCGAGCAGTTTTACAACGCTCTCGGCCAGACGCGGATATTGAATACCGATCTACAGATCAATTTTGATGACAAGATGATCAAGCCCACGCACTATGTCGACAACAATAAGATCATGTTGCCTGCAGAATATGACGAGCAAGGCAGCGTCATTCGCCCGCCACCATTCTCTTTTGAAGCCCGCTGCAGCGGTGTAACTTTGTAACTTTAACTCGCGGGCTCGACAATTTTTACGCGCCGTGCGTTCTTCTTGGTCGTGGCGCTCGGCTTGGCGGCGTCCCATATTTGTAATGACAATCTTTACTTGCTTTTAATTACGCCCGTTCAAATTTATATTGCTATGTCTGCGTACTTCTTGCTGTTATTCGCCTTATTCATTTTGAACTTGTGGGCCGCTCGGCGGCCGTTTCGTGCTACTTCGATAGCGCTCGTTTTTGGTCGCTTTTCTTCGCGCCCCTTGTATGTTTATTTTTCTCTAAGTCTTTGAGCTTTAGGACCGTTCGGTCGTCATTCGCGCCTTTGAGCTTTAGGACCGTTCGGTCGTCATTCGCGCTTATTTCGAAAGCATCCATTCTTTGATAAGTTAATATCCCAACGGGGCCTTGGATCGCTCGGCGACCTTCAATCAGGCCCTTTCGATGGCATTTAAGGTAGATCGTTTCGACGGCCTACCGCGATGGGTTATTACTTAACCTTTGGGCCATTTTCGATGGCACTCGATGTAGATCGTTTCGACGACCTAGCGTGGTTGGGCCATTTTCGATGGCGCTCGGTTGGGACCGTTTCGACGGTCGCTCGATTCAGATCGTTTCGACGATCTAAGGTTCGCGGGTTTTAACCCTTGGGCCATTTCGATGGCACTCGGTTGGGACCATTTCGATGGTCGCTCGATTAAGATCGTTTCGACGATCTAAGGTTTGTGGGTTTTAACCCTTGGGCCATTTCGATGGCACTCGATTGGGACCATTTCGATGGTCGCTCGATTTGGATCGTTTCGACGATCTGATCAACTTTGATAAATCTTCGATCGCTCCTTCGCCACGGGCAATCTTGAGCGACCGGTCATACATTCTTGCGAGAAAGTAAAGAACACATATTTCTAAAGGTCAGGCCTCTGTAAAAAACCCAGTGGGAAAAAGAGCGCCTGCCTGCTTTTCATTCATAGGTCGGTCGTTCATTACATCCAAATTGTTCATTACATTCAAACGTGGCACCGAGCGTCCAGATTAGTGACATTGACTTGATGCTTCTCCAGTGCTTCGAACGTTTGGGCCAAGGTCTACCTCTTCACAAATTTGTTGGTACAGATCGTGGCACCGTCTTGCTGCCTCTAGGTCGGCCGCCGGGGTAACTACGAGTGCGTCGCCCTTTGTAGAATTTCATCTTGGTGTCTTTGTTGATGCCACGACCTCTAGCTTGCCCGTGGTCGGCCTACCAATGATACGCGATAGCATGATTTGAGGGGGAGTCACGAGGAGCGTCGTGCGGACCGTCTTGTACGAGTGCTATCTCGGTGTAAATCACCGAATGTGACCATGAGTTCGATCGTTCCCAGCGGGTAGGTGGCCGCTCCATTGAAGCCCGTCAAGAGGCGTTGGCTCGGCACTGGGAATTATCTCGCTCCGATCAACCTTGATCTTGTCAATCAAACCCTCAAACATGATGTCGGCCGAGCTACCCTGGTCGACCAGGATCCTTTGGACTTCCGTATTGGCCATGACTGCCCTGATTACCAATGGAACATAATTGTTTGGCCTGCCATCGCGCAGGTCGCTATCTCCAAACGAGATGGAAGTGCGGTCGAGACCGGTGGGATCGTTGATGTTGAACCGACCATCAGGAGCTCGTCCCACTTCTTTTTGGTGGCTTTGTTTGATTCTCTACGGTCCAAAGGGTTGCCACCGTGGATGACCATGGCGACGTTGCGACCTCTGGATCGCGGGGCTTCTCGACCTTCGGGCCGGTCTTTCTCTTGGGACGCTTGAAACAACTAGAGCGCCCTTTCCTCTGTCGAGATCGTTTCCGCTTCTCGAGGTCGGTCGTCTTCCTCCGCCTCACATACTTTCCCAACTTTCCTTTCGAATGAGCTCTTCAATGTCATCTTTGAGGGCCATACGATCGTCGATATCATGACCCCTTGCTTTTGTGGTAAGCGGTATCTTTTGGTCGGTCGTGCCCCTTCTTGAGCACGCAGTGGATCGGGCGTTTAACTCCCACAAACTCATTATTCGACACTCGGCGTAGATCTGCGCAATGGAGGTGTTGAGTCGAGTGCGATGATCGAACTTCTTATCACGAAAGTCGGCCGATTGTCGCGGCGACTTTCATGCCCTGGCGGCTTGGCTTTTTTTTCTTCTTTAGGTCGTATGCGCGACGGCCTTTCTTCTTGCGAGTTTCTTCACATCGCATGTGGGCGTTAGCCCTTGTTAGGAAGTGGGTGAGATCTCGTAATGATTCAATGTGAATTCTTCGACGAAGCGGTGGTCGGTCGAATACCACGCTCAGATATTTCAACTTGTCCTTGTCCGACAAGTCACGAGCGAACTTCGGCCTCGGTGTTAAACCGGTCGATGTCTTGTCTCAACGTCTCATTATCTCCTTGAACAACGAGTCCAAGTATTCTTCATACCAGGTATTGGCGGGTTTGCGGTGTAGTGGGACAAGAATATTCGATCGAGTGCGTCCCATGAGGAGATGGAATTGGGTCGCAGAGACTCCCACCATTCCAATGCTCGGCCGTCCGGTGGATCGGGGAAAAGCACGCATTTCATGGTCGGTCCCAACTCTCTATAGCGGCGGTAATTATTGAAGTAGCGGAGATGCTTATGCGGATCTCCTCGGCCGTCGAACTTGTTGAGATTGGGCGGCTTGCGAAGATCTCTCGGAATCTTATAACGCTCGATCTCCACGGAGAAGCGGGCCATGTTCATCGAATGCCGTTCGACCCAAAGGGTTGCATTGCGAGGCATGCCTAGCGTTGCGGCATTCCATAGAATCCTCCGGATGGGCGATTGGTGGAAGGCGAGGAGGCCTTACGGGTCGCTTCGCTTTGGCCTCTCCTAGGCCGATGCGTAAACGCCCCTAATTCTTCCATTTTCGTAATCTTCCGGCTCTTCACGAGAATCCCAAGAATCGCTTCTCGACCCAAGCGACCCCGGACGATCATTAGAGGAGTATCGGTGGGCGGCGGCCGTGTCGGGGCGGTAGCTAGAATCTTCATAGTCATCGGACATCGACGCGGCGTCACGCGCTTCTCTGCTCGGGGCGACTGCGTGCGTGCCTCGCTTACGGCCGGAGAAGCGATGAGTAGTGCTCTCGGCGTGAAATGCTCCTTCGAGGAGGGGGCGGTGTCTTCGCACCGGTCGGCGACGGCAGCGAAGGTTCTCCGTCTTCCGCCGCGATGGCGCCCGAATCGAACCTCTCTCGTACTGAGAGATGAGTGCATCTCGGTCTGCGATCACTTGATTTTTGTTGCGCAGGATCTCGCAAAGCGGCGAGTGACATGGTCGGCGAGAGGTTCTGGATGCCCGCTTCAATCAGCTCGGGCGGCAAGTCTCCAGAACCGGCGGATGGATCTTGCTGGAGGACCGGTCCACGACCGTTGTGCACCGAAGGTTCTTGTCGTGGAAGTCCTTGAGATTCGTGGACTGTGACGGCCACGCCCTTCGGGGTCTGCTGCTGGCGATTCTCGCGGAGGATTGAGTCGAAGCGGCCGCGTGCGGGCCGGTCGCGTGGAGCCATGAAAGAGGTAGGATAGCGCACGGGCCTCCCACTGTGGTCGCCAATTGATCGTACCTTGACCAATGAAGAGTTTAAGTAGTTGTTGCTCCGTTGAATGGGCCGATCGTTGAGAGGGTTGAAAGGACCGGTCCTGGCTTCACGCGGTGAGCACCTCGGGTGGTACCTGCAAAGACACTCCGACGATCTAGTGAGAGGTCGCTCGGGCAGATAAGCACAAGGTTAGAGAAGCGTACACGACGCCATATGCGAATGGCGTATATATCTGCGAGGTCCGACCGTTAGCGAGATTTTCGTGCGCGAAGTGCGCTCAAGCGGCGTGTTTGGGCGTCGAGTCGGGTGGGGCGCGAGTCCAATTGCTTTGTTGGCGATTCGTATTTGCTAATACACCCAGGAACATTAAGGTTAGGGGAGCTCTCTTTCACGTATAATTTTGTGGTATGATGAGTTGTTATGTGTGAGTAGACTGTAGTTGTGTTTGCTGAGTTGTTTTGCATGCTTGTTGTGTTTTGAATGTTTTGATGTTGTGTTTTAGCTCATTTCAGTGGGATCGTGTTGGGGATGTTGAGGTGATGGTCAGGAGAGACCAATGAGTGAAATGGGAGCTGAGAAAACTCTCAGTCCCAGTGAGCTAAAGTGAGGGACGTGAGAGTGTAAAGTCTTTAGGAAGTAAGACGTTGGACTACCGAGGTGTAGGTGTGGAGATGAGTGATCATAACAAAGAGAACGTGTGTCTGGCTTAAGCGAAGGGGTTGACTTGGGATTGTCGAGGTGTATCTACCTACCACCAGTGTAACGAAGTTTAAGTGATGAGTCGTGAGTCAAACGTAATAACGATAACAGGAGAACCGAGGTGGTTAGTACCTAGGTGAGTGATGTGACGTAGATGATGGGGTGTAAGTGTGGCTAAGTCCCAACGTGGGAGTCGACTTGTAGTTGCCGAGGTGTAGTATAGGTATACCGAGGTGATTACTAGAGTATAGCGTGTATTTATGCACATAAGTGTAGTTCTTTGAGCTGTGGTTGCCGAGGGAGGTATAGCAGCAGAGGTGAATGAAATAGAGGCTTGTACCTAAGTGAACGAGGTGAGGGATAGGTTGCCTAAGTTAAGTAACCAGGGTAACCGAGGTGAGGCGCAAGGACGCCATTGAAAGTGTAGTGCGTGCCTAAGTGTAGACGTAGCCGAGATGGTAAACCGAGGTGACACGGGTGAACTGAAGTAGTGTAATCCAGTTAAGTTATGATTAAGGTGAAATAGGTATGGTAGTTGTGGTATAAGTATGTATACCGAGATGATTTATGGTGCAGAGAGGAGGCTTAGTGCCAGTGTGCCGAGGTGAGTGGTACGTGTGCCGAGATGAAGTAAGAGCGTGTCGAGGTGATGTTTTGTTGCAGTGCAGTGCATGGTACTGTCAGGCGTCGTTGGGGGTGCCGTTTAGTGCCAAATGACGTTTAAATGGCAGAATGGTGTAGTCGTTTGGTTCTTAGGTGACACACGGGTCACTAAGTGTTGGCGAGTTTAGTTTGGCCGTAGTGCCGTTAATTTAAGTGTGTAGTCATTTTAGTCCCTAATGGACGTTTTAGTCCTAAGTGACATGGTAGTCCTCGTAGTGTGATTTGGTTCACTACTAGCGCCGAGGTGATGGTGAGCTGAGGGCGATAACCTTAGCGTTGCTGGCCGGTGTAAGGACGTCGGCCTTAGCATGGAAAATGACGTATGTGTGTTTGTTGGCCTTATGGCTACGTGTAGAGGTGTGATAATGGTGAAGTCCCTGAGGGGCATTAAAATAAATGAAAATGATGATGTAGAGGACTTCGGTCCTAGAGGTGAGCAGAGGACTTAGGTCCTATTTATGAAATAAAAGGCTGTGGTCTAATTGGTGAGTACTGAAATGGTGCTATGATTTAATTGAATAATGTATATGTTGTGTGTTATGCATTGTTCATGGCGTCGCATAAATCATAAGCATTTGGTGAAAACAGAGGACTTCGGTCCTAAGGACCTCGGTCCTATGGTGAAAGCAGAGGACTTGGTCCTAGGACTTGATCCAAAGGTGATAGCAGAAGACTTGGTCTTAATGGATCCATCATGCATATACCACGAAAGGATGGGTGCGCATCATTCATATAACTCATGCACTAATAATTGTGTTATTGATGTCTTTGTCCGAGGTATTATATGTGTTTGCTTAGCATGATACTTGTCATAAACCTTATTATATGTGTTTAGAGACTCACCCTAGCATTTCTTTATGTTGTTGCTGCTCTCGTGGCGACTTGCAGGTACTCCTGAGTAGAGGTCTGTCCTTACTCTTTTGGTAGTTGGTGTCCATTGCTCTGGTAGTGTAACACTGGGGGGCTGAGTAGAGTAGTAGTCTTTTGACCTAGTTACTGAGTTGTAACATATTGATGTTTTTAAACTATGTTTATTTCCATTTGCGTTATGGCGAGAATGTATTAAATTGGTGGGCTTTGTCCTTGGCGAGGTGCCTTTATATGAAGGTATTATGTTGTTTTGCGCCAGAGTTGTTTTGGCTTGGTTTTAAAATGAAAATGTAATGCTTCCTTGTGAGCGATTTTATAAAACTCTGATTTCATTTAATTAAATAATAGAATAGAAGGGGGTGTTACAGCATGTACCACCCCTTGGCGAGCTCAACAATATCTACCTCGGATTCTACCTCGGCGCACCCGCGCTATCAGTGGACACGTCTGAGTACTTCTTCAACCACCCGAGATACTTCTCCAAATACCCCGGGTCTAATCTTCATACGAGATCCAGGTATTGAACAAATACCAAACTTCTAGCTCTAAAATCTACTCCCAAATGGTACCTGAAACTCAATTTTTGCATGGACTCTAGTATAGATTAAAGTTCTATTTTTGTGGGGAAAAGAATGTCTATAAGGGTTATGACACTTTTGATTTAAGGGAAAATGAAGAGATGAAGTATGAAGGGATTATGAGGAAGATGTTGTGAGTTTGAAGAACAAAATTGTTTAACTCATTTTCCCAATCTCTTTCTCTCATCTCTCTCTCTCTCTAAATTCAAGTTCTTGTCATGCCTTGGTCTACAAAATGTTGCATACTATACACACAATGGCAATCTAGCACTTAGGTGTAGGAATTGTGGTTGGAGCTGTGTTACAATCGTTAAGTAATTGCAAAATAATCCCTAAAGCATGCTATACACACAATGGCAATCTAGCACTTAGGTGTATGAATGTGTTTGGGGCTGTTTAATTTGCATTTGTTAAGTAATTGCAAAATAGTCCCTTTATAATTAGGTACTAGAAAATTAAAATTTTAGTTCTAATTTATATTCCCATTTAAGTTTTAATATTTTAATGGTTTAAATATGTTTTTCGTCCCTGCAAATATAACTATTTTTTAAATTAGTCCCTACAAAATTTTTTTTTTTTAAATAAATCCCTGCAAAATAACTTTTTTTTTTTAAAATAAGTCCCTGCAAAAAGTTTACTTTTGTTATGAAAATTAGATATTGGATGTCCATTGAGTTTCTCCCATCATCTCCATTGTTTAGTAGCCCTTATGGGTAACTACTCAATTTCTAATTCCCACCCTATAAATAGGGCACACTCTCATATGTAAAGAGATACTTGTGAAGAGAAATACAAAGGCTACTATATTCTCTCCTTCTCTTATATATGATTCTTTTGTTCTTCATATTGCTATAGTTTCATAACACGTTATCAAAGACGAATCTCTAAAAGCGACTTAAGGTAATATTGGTTCTTACTTGTCCTATGATACCACATGTGTTGTTCTATTACATAATTTCCATTTCCTTTGTTTCACAGTGATTGTGTAATATTGTTTTCCCCTCAATCCTCTGTCTTGAATCATTTATGATGATTCCTTTCTTGTGTTTTCTTCATTATAAGTCACTTAGAGATGAAGTAAAAAAGTTTCTCTGTTCAAGTCAATTAGTTTTTGGTCATTGTTTAATGTGTGATTTAAAGTCTGTGAGTTTCATCTGAAAATAATTAGAATAACATCTGGCGTTTTAAGTTATCTAATAGAGGTCAACATGGGCAATTAGATGACTTGATGCATGTAGTGGGATAAGTCGGTTTTAAGTGTACATACGGACCTCCATATTTTGTTTTATTCATATGGTGATCCGAAAGGTTAAAATCCGAACATCAGATTATGATCAGATTATGTGGAAAGATCGTGATATTTCTCTTGGCATCCGAATGATGATATATTGGTTTGATTTATTTACAATGTGTTATTGATTCTGGGACTAATCCACTTCTACATTAGATTATTATTTATTCATATATACCCTTGACAATTAATTAACTTTATATTTTTCAACTTATATGATTGGTTAAATATTTCTAAATCATGACTCTTTGGAAATTTTTTCCTTTAATTTAATATATATAGTATTGTATTGCGTGCGAAGAAAGAACTTTTCCTTTGATATTCCTTAACGATATCTTGATTAAGTAGATACTAGAAGAGCTTCTATCACATGGTTTTCCTATTTAATCCAATTTTATGTTTATTTATATAATAATTTATGTATTGTCTATCTACATTCACTATTAATCAAATATTCTTCACATCTTATATTCATCTAATTTGCTTAATTTTATATGAAAATTATTACTTGATCATTATTGTAATCTATCGTCTTACAAATTCATGGAAAAATGCAACATGGCCTTATAATACGATCTAAAGTACACTATGCTGAACATAGTGTTGACTATAGTGTTTTTGTGCTTTCCACTAAAAGTCATTGGAATATCAAAAGCCTCACCCCACTAGTACTGATCCATTCCCAGAAGTGAATGTAGCAACACTGTGGGCAAACATGTCTTGATCATAGTCTCAATGGAAATTATAAGAACACATCTTTCCACCGGAAGTGGAAAAACATTGAAAAAAAATATATATTAAAAAGAATGACAAAGATGGGCGAGTAGCAAAAATAATGAAAATAACTCATGTTGGCAAAGGTCATTGGAGTCGTACCTGTCGTACACAAAAACATCTTGTCGATGTCTATCAACAATCAATTAAAATAATTATGGTAATACAGATGCTACTCATTTGGATGTTACTGATTTCTTACTGGTTTCTCTGCTGACCTTGATGGAAACATTATTGTGGATGGAAGTATAGTCAAGAAGTAGTTTTTCCTAAATAATAAAATAATAAAATGTCTTTGAATTTCCTATGATAATAAAATGTTTTGCATTTCCTATGCTAATAATAATATAGCTTTATATATGAGTGTTTTCAACTTCCATAGATTATGTTCAAATAATTCAATCATAAATTTGTTATTCATTCTCATGCTTATCTCTTATCATTTTTTTTCTTTCTCTTTGGATAGAATGAGTATTGACACTAGCATAAATAATGGAGATATGTGTCTCGTTGATAGCGGAACTACCCATACAATTTTAAAGGATGCAAAATATTTCTCTTATTTAGTAAAGCGAAAAACCAACGTTAGTACTATATCTGGCTCTTCAAAGATAATTGAAGGCTCTGGAAGAGCTAATATACTATTATCTCGGGGAACATATTTACGCATTGAAAATGCATTATATTCCCCTAAGTCTAGTAGAAATTTATTAAGTTTCAAAGATATCCGTCTAAATGGATATCATATTGAAACAAGAGATGAAGGAGATATTGAATATCTCTATATAACAAGACATACTTTGGAAAAACTAAGTGTAGTGGAAAAGCTACCGCCTTTTCCTCGGTTTTGTACTACACTTATATCAGTGCAATTGAAACACACGTTGTTGTAAACCAGAAGTTTACAAATCACAAAAAATTTGTTGTTTGGCATGACCGGTTGGGCCATCCCGGGTCTATAATGATGCGAAGAATAATTGAAAATTCATGTGGTCATCAGTTGAAGAACCAGGAGATTCTTCAATCCAATAAATTCTCATGTACCTCTTGTTCACAAGGGAAGTTGATAATTAGACCATCACCAACAAAAGTTAAAAGTGAATCTCTTAACTTTTTAGAACGTATACATGGTGATATTTGTGGGCCAATACACCCACCGTGTGGACCATTTAGATATTTTATGGTTTTAATTGATGCATCGACAAAATGGTCACATGTTTGCTTGTTGTCAACTCGCAACCAAGCATTTGCGAGATTGCTAGCTCAACTAATTCGAATAAGAGCTCACTTCCCTGATTATCCCGTCAAGAAAATACGTCTTGATAATCTTTCTTGAGTTTACATCTCAAGCATTTAATGAATATTGTGCGTCCATTGGAATTGACATTGAACATCCTGTACCACATGTACATACACAAAATGGACTTGCGAATCATTTATTAAGCGTATAAAGTTAATTGCAAGACCACTTCTCATGAGGTGCAAACTTCCAATTTCCACTTGGGGACATGCAATTTTGCATCTTGCAAACTTGATTCGCATCGAGCCAACTAGTTATCATGACTCTTCCCTTTACAATTAGTTTTGGTCAAGAACCAAATATTTCTCATCTTCAAATTTTTGGTTGTGCGGTGTATGTTCCAATTTCTCCACCACAACGCACCAAGATGGGTCCACAAAGAAGGTTGGGAATATATGTTGGATATGAATCTCCGTCTATTATAAATTATCTTGAACCAACAACGGGAGATTTATTTACACTCGATTTCTTGATTGTCATTTTGATGAATCAAATTTCCCAACATTAGGGGAGAGAATAAGCGGACTAAAAAGGAGATCGGTTGGAATGAATTATCTCTGTCTCATCTTGATCCTCGAACTAAACAATGTGAACTTGAAGTTCAAAGGATAATTCATTTGCAAAGCTTAGCAAATCAATTACCAAATGCATTTCTTGATCCAAAAGGTGTAACCAAATCATATATACCAGTTTGCTAATGCTCCAATAAAATTAGATGTCCCTGTTGGACAATCGATATTGCAAATGAGTCTCAACCGCGCTGAGCGTGGTAGACCCGATCGGTTCCAAAGATAAAAATCCTCGAACAAGAAAAGGAGCTAAAAAGAAAGATGGTCCAGAGGAGGATATAGAAACTCTCAAAGAGTCTACAGACATAATTGAAATTACAAATCCCTGAAGAGGCGATCGGTACTGAAATTCATGAAAATAAAGAGATCTCAATAAATTATGTCACTAGTGGAATACAATGGAACCGACAAGAAGTCAACGTTGATGATGCTTTTTCATATAATATAGCGCTAAATGTGATGAATGATAATGAGGATCATGAGCCAAAATCCATTAAAGATTGTAGACAAAGTGAGAATTGGCCAAAATGGAAAGATGCAATTGAAGTTAGATTAAATTCGCTTTACAAGCGAAAAGTTTTTGGACCTGTAGTCCGAACACCTGATGGTGTCAAACCAGTTGGATACAAATGGGTCTTTGTGCGAAAACGGAATGAGAATGGGGAAATTGCAAGATATAAAGCCCGACTTGTTGCTCAAGGGTTTTCGCAAAGACCTGGAATTGATTTTGATGAAACATATTCACCTGTAGTGGATGCAAGTACTTTTAGGTACTTAATGAGCCTTGTAGCACATGAAGGGCTTAATTTGCATATGATGGATGTTGTCACAGCCTATTTATATGGCTCACTTGATAGTGACATTTACATGAAGCTCCCTGAAGGATTTAACCTTCCTGAGGCACATAACTCTGAATCTCGAGAGAACTACTCCATCAAATTGAATAAGTCTCTCTACGGGCTAAAAAGCATGCGACGCATGTGGTATAATCGCCTCAGTGAATATTTGCTAAAGGAGGGATACACAAATGACCCCATTTGTCCATGTATTTTTATAAAAAGATCAGGCAAAGAATTTGCCATAATTGCTGTCTATGTTGATGACATAAATATTATTGGAACTCCTGAAGAGCTTCCAAAAGCTATAGATTGCTTAAAGAAAGAATTTGAGATGAAAGATTTGGGAAAGACAAAGTTTTGTCTAGGATTACAGATTGAGCATTTGAAAAATGGAGTTTTTGTGCATCAAGAGGCTTATGTAGCAAAAATATTAAAACGTTTCTACATGGACAAATCTCATCCGTTGTCTACTCCAATGGTAGTTAGATCACTAGATGTGGAAAAGGATCCCTTTAGACCTCGAGAGGAGGGTGAAGAGCCACTTGGTCCTGAAGTACCATATCTCAGTGCAATTGGAGCACTAATGTATCTTGCTAATTATACTCGTCCTGATATATCATTTTCTGTTAATTTATTAGCAAGATATAGTACTTCACCCACACGAAGACATTGGAACGAGTCAAACATATACTACGTTACCTTAGAGGCACAATGAATATGGGTTTGTTTTATTCCAAAGTACCCAAATTAGAGCTAATGAGTTATGCAGATGCGAGTTATTTGTCCGATCCTCATAATGGTAGATCGCAAAACAGGTTACTTGTTTACTTGTGGTGGTACAAAGCAATTTCATGGAGATCTCGTGAAGCAGACCATAACAAACAACATCATCAAATCATGCGTAACTTTTAGCACTACATGAAGCAAGTCGGGAATGTGTTTGGTTAAGGTCTCGATTCAACACATACAAGAGACTTGTGGTTTGTCTTAGGAAGAATAGATGCAACAACAATCTATGAAGATAATATCGCATGCATTGCTCAATTGAAAGAAGGCTACATTAAAGGAGATCGAACAAAGCATATTTCTCCAAAATTCTTCTTCACTCATGATCTTCAGAAGAATGGTGATATAAGCATTCAACAAATTCGTTCGTGTGATAATCTTGCAGACATTTTCACAAAATCACTCCCAGCGAGGATTTTTGAACAATTTGGTACAAAAGCTTGGTCTTCGCTGCGTCTCAAAAATGATTGTTTGGATGAGGGGAGAAATAAATAAATATTGTAAAAGGATATGTACTCTTTTTTCCTTCACTAGATTTTTTCCCACTGGGTTTTTTCTAGTAAGGTTTTAATGAGGCATATCCTCAATGGACATCCAAGGGGGAGTGTTATGAAAATTAGATATTGGATGTCCATTGAGTTTCTCCCATCATCTCCATTGTTTAGTAGCCCTTATGGGTGACTACTCAATTTCTAATTCCCACCCTATAAATAGGGCACACTCTCATATGTAAAGAGATACTTGTGAAGAGAAATACAAAGGCTACTATATTCTCTCCTTCTCTTATATATGATTCTTTTGTTCTTCATATTGCTATAGTTTCATAACAACTTTTAAATTAACCTTGTAAAATTTTAAATTATTCATTTTGGTCCCTGCAAAAAGTTCTTTTATTTAAAATAGCCCTTCCAAAAATTAAAATTATTCATTTTGCAGGGATCAAAATGAATATTCACTGTATTTGCAGGGACCAAAATGAATACTATTAAATTTTGCAAGGGCTAGTTTAATAGAAAAATTTTGTAGGGATCAAAATGAATAATTTAAAATTTTGCAAGGACTATTTTAAAAAAATAATTTTGCAGGGACTAATTTAAAAAACAACTATATTTGCAGGGACAAAAAACATATTTAAACCTATTTTAATTCTCTCCTTCACAAATAATTGCGATCCACGACTAAAGCTTAATGCACTTTAATGGAATTCTAGTTGAAATTTATTCCTAAGCTAGTAGGTTAACTTTTGGAATATTAGATTACGCCTAATCTCTAAAATAATATATCATCAATTCTTCTAATCGAAGAATAACTATGCATTGCAATTGTTCTCTTGGAATCTTTCTATACAGCTACGTAAGTTTTGGCTTTTCTTCTAATAGTTACCCATAAACGCTGCTTTTGCTACGCAAATCTAATTAGTTCTACACTATCATCCATATAGGGTTTCATAAGGAGCCATGTTGATACTCGAGTGGCAAGCATTGGTACCAGCAAACTCCACAAGTGGAAGATGCATATCCCAAGACTCATTGTCCTCATGTACACATGCTCTTAACATATCTCATAGGATTTGTGTTGTGCTTTCCGTTTGACCATCCGTTTTTGGATGATAAGTGGAACTCATACTCAGTATAGACGCAATCACTTGATGTTGCACTCAGGGGCGGATTTAACAGGTGTTCCTGGTGTTCCCAGAAACACCCAAACATCCTGGCCTTAGTGGAAGTATCCCCAAATTTTATATATGAGGTCCTGGGTTCGAATCCAATGGAACACACTAGCAGAGTTCTTTTTTTTTTTAAATTGTATAAAACAACACTACGTCATTTTGCTTTATGGAATTAATTTTTTTCGTTCCTTTTTTTCACGCCGTTTCTTCTTTCTTTCTTTCACGCGTCATCTTCTTCTTCCCTTTCCTTTCTCTTCTTTAGCGCCATAAACTTTTCCACCAAAACCTTTAATTCCATTCTGTGCATTTGATTCTTCATTGATGTAAAACTTTTACTTTAGCTCCTCAGATTCCACAACATCATCATCACTGGGAATAATTAGATAGACCCCCAAATTCACTTGAGAAATGCCATACTTGTAGTGTTGCAAATTTAAGGTGTTGGACTTACCTTTCAAATAGATTTTATGATCAACGTCCCAATTGAAAAAAGGTAAGTGTCTTGACTAGCTTAGCAAATAAATCTTCCAGTATATAGTATTATGAAACACACTAGTAGAGACTAATTTTCCTTTTGTTTCTTGATTTTCCTATTGTTACTTAATTTTTATGCTTGCTGTAATTTTCCTTTTGTTACTTGATTTTTGTTTTCGCATGAGAGACTAATTTTTGTTTCTGATTTGTGTTTCATTGATTTTGGAACATTATTTTATCGTTGATTTTTTTTTTTGGAATATTACTTTTGTCGTTGTTTTTTTTAACATCGTAAAATTGATAAATCATTGAAAGAAAAGGAACACCCTATTTAAAAAATTTGGATCCGCCCCTGGTTGCACTTCACCGTCTGCTCCATGCAGATCCTCTCCAACATAATTGCATTATAAGTTTACTCGGTGGAATGCCGTGAACAAACGTCGTCAACTTCTCTATGATTACCCATGGAATCAAATACTTGTTTTAGAGATTTTTAATGATTGAAAAAGTCTTAAGGTTTCTTGGTCTTTTATTTGTCTTGAGGAAAAACTAAGCACTTAAGCTTATATCGTATGACATGCTTTTTCATTTTCAATCAACCATAACTTTTACTTAGATATGGATATGTTTTGTACCTTGTTGTCTTTTTCGAGTCGGTCCGGACTGCAGTTGGTAGTTCTCCTGGCCGGGTTTGATCTCCGTGTGTTTGAACGAGAGGGGGTACCTGCAACGACACACTGACACTCAAGTCAGTAGAGAATCGTGGAGGTTGCAGGGTGAAGGAAAACGTACCTCAAGTGATTATGAAGCCACTATTTATAGAGTTTCTGTGCTGGTGAACCGTTAGATCGTTCGGGGGGATCTGAGCCGTCAGGGCTTAATGGATCGGGCCTTGGATGTGGATCCAAGGAAATGGGCTAATCTGAGCCCAAATTGCGCATGGACCTCTAGGTCCAAGGTGGAGTGTTGGGTCGTCGACCTGGGTCTACGGTAACTGGGTCGACCCGGGTCCAATTTGCTTAGTGGGTCTCGTGGCCTAGTCCAGAACAGTTGCCCCCAAGCCGGGGCTATTCTAGAGGATAGTCTTGACTTAAGATTGTTGCTTGGGTCATCTTTGACGGTCGGCTTGTTACCGTCACCGTCGGATATTCCAAGTCACTTGACAGGCTCGTGCCGTTGTTGTTGAATGTTTCTGAAGAAATATGATTGGTAGTTTCAGCCACCAGGGGGTGTTTAAGAATGGTTTTTGTAGTATGTTGTTTTTTATAGCTCGTGGTACAACTTCGATCAAAGAGGTGAAAATCTCGTGATTTTTCACCGAACGTATTTTCTTCCACGCAAGAATGGTTAAATGAGATCTATCTGGAGAATCTTTTTGCACTGTGCAAGCAGGTAGTCGAGTATGGCTGTGAGATGTTTGAGAAGTGTAAGCCTGTGGCAGAAGGTCATGAGACGGGTACTTTCCCTTAATCTGATACTTTATATTTTAAGTTTGAGTTTGCACTGCTTCCAGACGACTTGGTTCCCACAGAGGTTGCTGAGAAACAGAATCGTCTCCGCGAGGAGAATGGAGTATTCCAGAAAGACCTGGAGAACGCTGCCATTGGCCTTGAGCATCTCCATAAGGAACGTGGTGAAGCTATTGCTGCTCAGAAAGCCGTCGAGATGAAGGCTCAGAGTGCTGATAAGAGGGCCAAGGAGTTTGAAGATGCCAACTCTTCTGTTCGCAAAGACCTCAAGATCGTGGAACAAGAGTGTGACCATGCGAAGCTGCAAGTGACTGAAGAGGCGCACAAAGCCATGGACATTGCTAAAGATGCCTTCCATAAATGTCTGCAGCAGGTGATATGTTGGTATCTGGAGTTGGATTTGGATCCTCGCATCTTCCGGATTGAACATCAGGTTCATGGTGGGAGGATCATTCGGTTCCACGCTAACAAGACCGACTTTGATGTCGTTGCTCCTCCATCACCTTGATTGTCTCCTTGTTTCTTGAATTTATTTCGTTATGTATTGCATTTTTGTTTGAACTAGTAGTGACCTTGGTTGGTCTTTATAATTTGGCTTGAACTTGTAACAATCTCGGTTGGTCTATGTTTTATGTACTTTTGGTTGTCTGGCCTCTTCTATGGTGTCCATCTCTTTATTATTCTCGTTCATTGAGATCGTTAGTGCCGTTTGAATTCTTGACAACGAAGTGAGGTGGGGGTTTTCCAACACAAGGGAGAGGGTGAGATCCTCCCCATTTTTAACAAACGAGGAGAGACCATCTTCTTATAAGAGGGAGAGGGTGATATCCCTTCAATAATGAGAGGGAGGGCGATATCTCATTCCTCTTGGGTGAGAATATTTCCTCCATCAATTAATGTCGGGGCGAGACATCCAAGCTTTAGACCCTCGAGGTCTCAGAACTAGGTGTTGGGCTCAACACAAGAGTTGTAGCTCATCTTTTTATCTTTCCAACGCATACTCACATGCCTCAATCAGATCACCTTAGCCAACATTATGGCCGGTGGGCCATGTGAGGGTGAGATGCCTCCCCCAGCAGGCACGCAAGGCGAGATTCATCCCCCAGCAGGCAGGCAGGGTGAGATAAATCCCCTAGAAGGTAAGGAGGGCGAGATGCATCCCCCAGCAGGGAGGGCGAGATGCATCCCCCTGCAAGCAGGGAGGGCACGATGCATCCCCTAACAGGCAAGGACAGCGATATGCATCTCAGGTTAGACCTTCAAGAATTCAAAATTGAGCTTCGAGCTCAACATAAGAATTGTAGGTCTGCTTCTTATCTTTCCAACGTATGCTCGCATGCCTCTATTGGATAACCACAGCTAGGAGGGCGAGATGCCTCCCCCAGTAGAAAGGGAGGGCAAGATGCATCCCTCAGCAGGCAAGGAGGGCGAGATGCATCCCTCAGCAAGCAAGGAGGGCGACTTGTTCCTCCCAGCTGACAAGGAGGGTGACTTGCCTTCTTCAAGCGGGAAGGTAGGGAAACTTGCTACTGCCTTCTGTTATAATCTTATTTTTGACTAAGTATTTTTGACTAAGTCACGATTGTCGCCCACTCCCGAGGTTGTGGCCTCAAGGCCCGTCTCGTGATGAATTTTTGACTAAGTATTTTTGAATATGTCACGATCGTTGCCCGCTCCCGGGGCCGTGGCCTCATGGCCCATCTCGTGACGAATTTTTGACTAAGTATTTTTTACTAAGTCACGATTGCTGACCGCTCTCGGTGTCGTGGCCTCATGGCCCGTCTCGTGAAGAATTTTCCTGTTGGCAATAGTTTACCAAGACTCGGCCCGGGTTGAACTCGTTCCAATGGGGTTGCGGCTTTGGCGGCCAGCCTCGATACCTTGACAATAGTTTACTGGAACTCGACCCAGATTGAACTCGTTCCAAGGGGTTGCGACCTTGATGGTCAACTTCGTTACCTTGACAACATTTTACCGGAACTCGGCCCTGGATCGAACTCATTTCAAGGGGTTGCGGCCTCGATGGTCAGCTTTGTTACCTTAACAACAGTTTATCAGAATTCGGCCCGGATCGAACTCGTTCCAAGGAGTTGCGACTCGATGGTCAGCTTAGATACCTTGGTAATAGTTTACCGGGACTCGGCCCAGATCGAACTCATTCCAAGGGGTTGCGATAAGCCTAACGTCACGAGATAAAGCGAGTCAAAAGACTTGCGCCCCGGTTTGTAGGTAGTGCAAATGGTCGCATCGTCAATCTCATGCCGCCCCTTCTTACCGTCGGGCATTCTAAGATGTCGGCCCGTCCCATGCGCTCGCCTCGGGGCCGGACTTGATATCTTATACACGTAATAGCAAAGGTTTGCAAGATAATAAGTTGCGAAAAAACGATTTCAATGTAAAGTTCATTTATACAACTATCTTAAACAAAGAAAGCTATAAGCTTGTCTAAGTTCTAAGTTCAGGGGATCGGCTCTTCGCCCAAAGTCTCGAGTTTGAAGTGTCGTTTCCAATTTTTGCGGCCACCTAGGACCTTCCTAGTTGGGTGACTGTTACCCTTGATCTCCTCGGGAAGGTCAGCACCAATCTTCGCAGACCTGACTGGGTCGCTGCCTAGCTGGATTGCAACAAATTCGTCATTAGGCTCGGACCTCTTGGCGCGCTTCCTGAGTTCCTCAGCCAGGGTGTTATTTCCTTCCTCATCTCCAGTGTCGGGGTCATACCGGGTATCTAAATGTGTCAGGTTCACTTCAGCTTTGACCTTCCGGGTTTCTTCTTTCTTGATTGGCTTTCTTGCTACCTCAGACTCGTTCAGAGATTTCAGACTCATGAAATGGAATTTTTGAGCCGCCTCTTGGTCTGCTTGGAGGGTTACCATCTGTTCATGCAGGGTGTAGAACTTCATCTTCAATTGGATTGTAGATGTGATTGCTCCGAGCCTACTTAGTGTCGGTCTCCCTATGATGCACTAGTAAACAGACTTACACACGGGAGGACTATGAAGGGTGTCTTTACAGTCCGAAACATTGGCTTTTCCTCATCAGGATCTCCATAAGCGACCATCAATTTAATGTATCCCAGCAGTTTAGTTGCTGAGCCATTGAACCCAATCAAGTTAGTTCCCTGGTATGGGGTGAGGTATGCCGTTGAAATGTTCAATACTTTTAACAAGTCCAGAAATATGATATCCGTTGAACTTCTTTGATCCACAAGGATCCTTCTTACTTCCATGTTCTCCATGACAACTCGGATCAGGAAAGGGATGTACTTGTTGAGTTTTCCATCGAGTAGGCCTTGGTCCCCAAAATCTAGGAGAGGTCTGATTGTCCCTTCCTTAGGCGTTGAAGTCGAGGCGACGCTCATGATATCTTTCCATATTCTCTTCAATGATTTATTCGACTCACAACCTTCATATTGATCACCACCGAAAATGACCATGGTAACAGGTCTTCCCTTGGATTTTTGGGTGTCTTCTTTCTATGTGCCTTCACTGTCATCCCATTTGGAGGCGTTCTCAATGTCGAGCACCACTGCCTTACCTCTGCGGGGCGACATGGATCTGCCTCGCAGAGACCGAGGCCTTTTGCGGGAGCCTTGTGGCTCGTCCCCATATTTCTTGACATACTGTGAGAGTTTTCCTTTTCGAATAAGCTCTTAAATGTCATCTTTCAAGGCATGACAGCCGTTGGTGTCATGTCCATTTCTCTAGGTGTAGCAACAGTATTTTCGGAGGGCCTCCCGCCTTCCTTTCGGCAGAGGCTCGGGTCTTGTCACGCCTCACGATTACGTGTTCACAGACTTTGCAGGATCTTATCCCGGGAGGTGTTCAGGGGAGTAAGCTCGTTGAAATGGAGAGATCGGGATTCACGTTGTGACCCTCCTGTGTCCCTCTTGGGACGAGACTCCCTGGCTTCTGTCTCCCTCCCAAGTCCGTTCTCGGCCGATGCTCAGTAGGCCAAGTTGTCTTCCTCGTAGTCCATGTACTTCTGGGGTCTTCGAGGGAAACCTCCAAGGCTCTTTTGTTTATTCAAACTGATGCCCACTTGGAACAAACTTCCCTTTCGCAGGTCGTCCTTCATCCAAAATAGTATTTGTTTGTCATCAAGATTCTGAACATGGGAGGCCTCCTGGTTGAAGCGCTCCACATATTCTCTGAGTGACTCGTTCTCTCCTTGCCTCACGGCTCGGAGTACTTCTTCGAACTCGGACTTCACACAAGAAGTAGTGAATCGAGCTAAGAACATCTAAGCAAGTTGTCTCCACGATGAGACTGAGTTTGGCCTCTGTTGCGTTAAAAACACACTTAGAGCAAGTGTACTCTTTCGCAATAGTATAAAAGATTATCGTATCCACAAAGATTTATTAACAAGTACCAAACTAATCTAGATTATATATTGTTTAGACGAACAAATAATTTGGGTGAAATAGAAAGAAATAAGTAACAAAAATTAAAGTGCAATATATAATTAATGGAGAGAGGCCTAGGGTCACGGTTTCACTTGCAAGCTTTAATTCCCCTTTGTCTAATTCTACCTGAATTCTCTTATTTTATTTAATTACCAATCCCTTTACTAAATCTATTAATTTGTTTGGTCATTTGCGATTAATATTCTTTTTCCTAAATTAACCCTTGTTTGATCATGCAAGAATTTAAATTCAAGAAAAGCATAAAGAACAAAAAGGTTCAATGATTGGAAGACTAAATTATGGTTTGGTCATGCCCTAATTATAGCCCCAATTATCCTATAAGTCTACCAACTAATTGTAGTACGATCGCTGATCAATTATTTGATTATGAACATGCAAAGGGTAGCTAATCCTAATTATGTGATAAAAACAATAGGATAATATTAATTGAAATAAAAACTAGAATTCAAATATGAAATTAACATAAAAATATCTCTAAACATGCAAGATCCACCTAAGATCCTAGAAGAGGATTTAAGTATCCACAGGTATTGATCGTACCTTGATCACCAAGTGTGTTGTGTGCTGCTCCTTTGTCCGGTCGCTTCAGCTGGCGTGGGGACCGGTCTTCAGAGCACCTCGGGTGGTACCTGCAAAGACACTCCGACGCTCTAGTCAGAGGTGTGCTAACGGGCAGGGTATCACGGGGTAGGAATTGCGTACCTGACGATGTGGACGGAGGTGGTATTTATACCACTGGGGCGACCTGGCCGTTGCGAGAAATGCGGCCGGTCGCCGAGAATTGCGGACCAAGCCACGGTCTTGGGCCGTTTGGCAGAGTTGGGCCGCTGGCCCATTGCTGACTGCACCTCCGTGTCCTTGCTAATACGCCCCAGAACAGTTGCCCCCCAAGCCTAGGTCGCCGAGAGCGGCCGAGGCTTGAATCAATGCTCGTGGTGGGAAGATGTTTTCGCACTTTTGGCGAGGACTAGGTCGGCCCCTGTCTTTGAAGTCGTCCGATCGCGCGTGGCGCTTGGGTTTCGACCCTGCCATTAATGCGCAATGATTGCACTGATTTTGCGTGTCTCGAGGTGCCTTTTGGTGTTCCCCATGCAACGGATGGGAGGAGGCGTGCAGCTGACCCGCGACGTTTCGTCTGGTGGGCCCTCCTATAAATAGGGCCTTTGGTCAGCACGTCTTCAACACCTGAAAAGCATTCCTCTGCCGCCGATCGAGCCGTCTTGCAAGCGCCCTGAAGCTTTTGTTCGAACATCTTCTTGTCCGCTCCTTTCTCCTCTGCATTCCAAGTAAGCCGCTCTTCTCGCCTTTTCTCTTTGGTTTTTATTGCTTTTGTTGCTTTCCTAGTTAGTTTCACGCCTCGTGAAAGGAGGCGTCCGGTCGGTGGGACGGCCACGTCGCCCCTCTTTCTCGAGCGCTACGGCTCTGGCCGACCGACGCCATGTCTTTCATAGGTGGATCGGCGTAACAAGCGCACCGCTCGTATATCCGGTGCCCCAAAGAAAGCCTCGCGCTAATGGCGACGCGCCTTCTCAAGAGATGGAACGGACGAGTCTTCGTCCTCAAGGGTCGCCGGCCACTCTCAAGTTGAAGAAAGAACTTCCCTACGGGATCTTCATCGAGCATTCCTCGGCTCGAGCGGCGCGCTCTCTATCGACTTCCACGAGTCGACCCAGTCAAGATCCCCGTGGCGCCCGACACCCTTTGCACGGGTGGCGGCGGAGTGGCGACCGGTGATCGACGTGGTGGGCGGCGACGATACGGGCGATGTTACCCACCTTCACGGGTCCTTTTGTTGACCTTATTGACTTAGAAGATGACCCTCCTGGGCCCGAGCCCATGCAAGTGGAAGATCGGGCGGCTGATGGAGGCAATCCCGAATCACCTGAAGCCGGGGATGGTGTCGCACTGGCCGGTGACAGAATGGGTGAACCGCCGAACCAAATGAAGTCGCGGTCGAGCGGGTGGAGGATGGCCGGCCGCCGGAGGTTATAGGCGTGAATGACATCTCGTGGGTGTCGAGAAGATGAGGGCTTTCAAAAGCTTTGTCCTCCGGAGGCCCCATGTATTGACGATTTGAACGCCCTCTTCACCAAGCCGGGGTGGAAGGTGAAAGGCGTGCTGGAAGATGAAAACATTGCGACCGTTCCGTCCACGTTGAAGTTTACCATGCACCGGGTGGTGTTTGAAAAGATGGGGATCGTCCCCCCCTTTACAGACTTCCAGCAGGACGTTCTCAGATATCTGAACGTTGCCCCCTCGCAGATCCATCCGAACGGCTGGGGCTTCATGAAGACGTTCGAACGTTTGTGCGACCGGTTGGGCGGAGAACGATCGACCGTGCTCTTTCTTGCCTTGTTTGAATTGAGCCGCACGGGAGTACGGACCAACATGGCTCGCAAAGAGAGCAGTGTCTTTAAGAACCGTAAGTCATTTGCCCGCAAGTTTTTCGAGAGCTTACTCGACTTCTCTGCCGGGCGGTTGGAAGAACCAGTACTTTTGGGTCGTTCCCGATGCAAAGGCCGCTGAAGATATCGCAGAGTTTCTCTCGGACGGTACTGCAGGGAGTTCCTTCTTCCCCATATCGTGGCGGGCGGCTCACTTCTCAGTGAAGCCGGGCGATTACACGTTCGCTGTGTCGACTCTTGATGAAGAGGATTCAGCAACCTTGGGGATGATAACAGAGTTGTCCGCCACTGCGCCGCAGAACCACGAAGGGATATCCCATGCCGACCGTTCTGCTTGTATGAGGGGGATAAATTGGAATCTGAGCTTGGTCGGTATATTTTGTTACCTGCTTGTCCGCTCTTATTCGCCGGACGACTGACCTTTCTTTGTTTTTCTTTTTGCAGCTAAAACTCTAAAGATGTCTACCTCAGATTGGCAGGCCCTTGAGAAGCTCGTCCATGCGCGCCAGAAGAAATCGCCCCTGTTTCGGCAACGCGAGAACACCCCACTCCTCAATAGGAGTGTGGGGCGGTCAGCAGGATAGGAGCGCCGGTGGTGGCCCTCGTGGCCAGGACGGTCGCACTCCTTCTAAGCGACCGAGGGAGGGGGAGGAGCGGATTGAGTCCCCCGTCTTTGAACTCGAGGATTTTGATGATGCTCAGGTGGCACTTTTCAAGAAGGATCCCATGGAGTTTTGTGGCGACCTGCTCAAGTCTGCCAACAAGACTATGAAGGACATAAAGAGGAGCCAAGCACGTGAGTCATTGTTTTGTCACCTTATCGATCAAATATTCGGACGTTAAATGCGTTAACTTGGTTTTGCATTTCAGTGTGCCGAGGCCGAGCGGGATGCGCCCGAAGAAGGTCAAAGAGCTTGAGTCGGCCGGTCGGAGACTTAAGGAGCTGGAGCTCGAGATTGCCGCCCGAGCAAACCAAGATCAAAGGTGGCGACCGTCGAAAAGGATAAGCGGTTGGCGGACGACAAGGTCAGGCGGGGCCGGAACAAAGAGCTTGGCGATTTGGTGAAGACCACGAAAGCCGAGGTCGCCGCTTTGAGAGACCAAAACGGCCGCTATTCGAGAAGCTTGCTGAAGTGGCCTCTGTTGCAAAGCGGCGGCCATTTACCGTTTGACAATGCCGTGGCCTGATGTTGCTTTCGCCGCGCCGGGCATTCAAAGATGATAGCCGTTTGGTGCAGCCCGACCATGTTGTCGAGGGTGAGGAGATCATCTTGCCCGTTCGGATGGACGATGATGGCAAAGTGACTCGCAAGCGGAGCGTGGTCCTCCCTCGTGCTAAAAAGTGATTAATTTTCTGTTTTGCCCGCCTGCGAGCGGTTTACTATTTTGTAATTCCGGCACTTGTAATTTTGTTGTTCTTGTACTCCGCCTTCGAGCGGTTCAAACATTTTGGGCGTCCGGCTTTGTCTGGGCATTTCGCCTTGTAATGAATTTCACTTATGTTTAATTTGTTTGCTTGAATTAACTTCTGTCTTCGCACTTTCTTAAGTTACGAAATGCAGACCGATCGTTGGCTGCTATTTTGGGCCCTTTCGAAGGCACACGCTTTAGGCCGATCGTCGGCCGATTCATTACATGACCTTTTATTTAATTATCGGAATTTGGGGCCGTTCGATGGCTCTCGTTGTAGGTCGCTCGGCGGCCTACGATCGCTAGTGGGTTTAATTAACCCTTGGGCCGTTTCGATGGCGCTCGTTGTAGGTCGCTTCGCGCTCACGATCGCTATTGGGTTTATTTAACCCTCGCCAATTCGATGGCACTCGTTGTAGGTCGCCGCGGCCTACGATCGCTATTGGGTTTATTTAACCCTTGGCCGGTCGATGGCACTCGTTGTAGGTCGCTCGCGTTCGCGATCGCTATTGGGTTTCGTTCGTTCGGACCCCTTCAGGGTCATGCGATCGTTCCGATTAATTGGGGAGCGAACGACCACTCTATAATTTAAAACGCAATATATTAAAGAACGGGCCTCTGTAAAAAACCCCAGTGGGGAAAAAGAGCGCCCGCTTATTGTTTATTTCAAACGATCGACCAATTACAAAAGTGTGAACTAAACATAATACTGCTTCAATTTATCGCTATTCCATGTCCGGGGGATAATCGCCCCTTCCATGGTTTCTAATTCGTATGCCCCACGGCCGGTCTTATTAATGATACGGTACGGGCCTTCCCAATTTGGGGCCAACTTCCCTTGGCGTGCGTTCTTGTTGCCGACGTCCGCCCGTCTGAGAACCAGCTGTCCGATCGGAAAGTCCCTCTTTTGTACACGGGCGTTGTATCTGGCAGCGACCCTTTGCTTGATCAGTGCCTCCCTGAGGGATGCTTGGTTGCGCAACTCTTCAGCCAAGTCTAATTCTTCTTTTATGGCCCGGCCGTTATCGACCGCTGTCAGCGGGTTGGCCGTTCTCCAGTTTAGCTCGTTCATCTCAATAGGAATAACAGCGTCCATTCCATAGACCAGTTTGAAAGGCGACTCCCCGGCCGATGAATGGGGTCGTCTATATGCCCAAAGGGCGGATCGCGACTCTTCGACCCAATTCCCTTTAGCTTCAGCAAGTCTTCTCTTTAACCCTCGTAGAATGACTCGTTGGCCGCTCGGCTTGCCCGTTAAATGCTGGGGTGCTCGGACCGAAGTGAAGCTTATTTGTTTCACCCTAGGCCGCCAACATATCTCGAACTTCCTATCGCAAATTGGGTGCCGTTGTCCGTTATTGTTGCGGAGGCTCGGCCTCTATCCACTTTGTGAAGTAGTCCTTCGCTACAATCGAGAATTTGAATCGGCGGCGCTGCGGAACGGGCCGAGCAGATCCATCCCCACGAGCGAACGCCCGCGGTGAGGTGAGGGTTTGCAATTACGATGAGGGGCGACGTGGACATCGGCGTGTACTTGGCACCTCTTGCATTTACGTACTAACTTTTTGGAGTCCTCATCCATGGTCGGCCGGTAGTAACCCGACCCTAAGTGCTTTCTTTGCAATGGACCGTCCATACGATGGTCGCCACATATCTCTCATGTATGTCCCTCGGGACATGGTCGGCTTCGGACCGACGATAAGCCGGAGGAGTGGGCACGAGAATCCTCTTCTATCTGACTTCCCCCGATTACAGAATACTTGGTGGATCGTAACCTCAATGTCTTAGCCTTCTTTGGGTCGGTGGCTCTTCCCCATTGTGATGTAACGCGGGATGGGGCGATCCAATCATCTTACGCCGATGGTCGACGGCCATGGTTGACTAGCCTTGGTGGATACGCTCGGCGGGTGAGGTTTCTTGAATTAAACTCCTGTGATTGCCCGGTGTCTTGAGTGCATGGCTAATTTTGCGAGGATGTCGGCCGGGACGTTTGGGTCCTCGACGCGTGTCTCACTTCCGCCGCGCTCAAAAGCGGCGGAGGAGCTCTCTAACTCGGCGGTAGTTCTTCAACACTTCGTCTTTTTGCATCATATAACTCCCCGAACTGGGAGACAACCGGCAAGAGAGTGCGAGTGTAGTTCTACCCGGTCGACGTTGAATTCTTTTTGCTAGCCGCGGCGGCTATGCATGCCTCGTATTGAACTTGGTTATTGGAAGTGTGAAACGTAAATGTTAGGGACACTTCCACGCGCAAGTCCTTCTCGAATTCTCTAATATGAGGCCCGCCTTTGCGCTTTGTTGTTGGAGGAGCCGCCCACATGCAAGGTCCATATTGTCTCTCGGCGGCCGTCTGTGTTGGGGTCATTTTCGCAATAAAGTCGAAGCGAAGACTTGGGCCTTAGCGGCCGATCTTGACTCGAACTTTATGCCAAACTCACTAAGTTCTACCGCCCATTTGATCATCCGTCCCGCCAGGTCTGGCCGATGGAGGACCTGTCTTATGGGTTGGTCCGTTCTTACCACGACCTGGTGGGCCACGAAGTATGGTCTCAAGCGCCGGGCGGCCACTAGTAGTGCAAGTGCTAGCTTCTCGATCTTCTGGTATCTCAGTTCCGGTCCTTGCAACACCTTGCTGATGAAGTAGACCGGATTTTGCCTTAAGTCAATTTCTCTAACCAGGACGGCACTCAATACCTCTTCAGTTATGGCTAAGTACAAATATAGAATTTCGCCCGGCTCGGGCTTTGTCATGATGGGTGGATTGGTCAAAGCCTCTTTTAATTGCTCCAGTGCCCGCTGGCACTGGTCGGTCCATTCGAACTCTACCTCTTTCTTCAAAAGTTTGAATAGGGGGAGCGACTTGCATGCAGATTTGGGTATGAATCTTGAAAGAGCGGCGATCATACCGCCCTACATTTGTCTGGGTTAGCCTCTATCCCCCTTTCGGTCGATAAAACCCTAAGAATTTGCCACTACCTAACTCCAAAGGTGCACTTTTGCAGGTTAAGCCTAAGAGAATTTTTCCTCGCTTCTTTAAAGACTTCTCTTAGGTCGGCCGCATGATCTTGGTCGTTCTCGCTCTTGATGATCATATCATCAAGGTAAACTTCACGACTACTCGACCGATCCGATCCTTGAAGATCTTGTTCATCATCCGCCGTATGTTGCCCCGCCGTTTCTTCTTGCCGAACGGCATGACCTTATCTTCGAAGTTGCCACGATCATCATGAAGAAGCGATTTTGTGGCGGTCGGGCGGGTACATCGTAATCGGTTGTACCGAATAGGCATCCGGGAAGGATAGCAATTTGTAGCCCGATGCCCCATCGACCGACTTGTCAATGCTCAAGACCGGAAGGCATCCGCCGGGCATGCCTTGTTCAGTTCTGTGTAGTCGACGCATTACGCGCCACTTGCCGCTTTTTCTTCTTGACTAGCACCACATTTGACACCAGTCGTGTATTTTATTTCTTCAATAAACTCGGCCTTGACTAGGTCGTCAGCGGCCCGGCCGGGCGCTTGAGATTTCTCTAGGCTTTGGGTTCGCCTTCTTTGGGCGGCCGGTCCGACGCTTTCATCATCTGCGGTGATGGCACGCAACCTCCGTTGGGATGCGGGCATGTCGGATGCTTGCCATGCGAACCGGTCTCGCATACTCCTTAAGGCGGCTATTAGATCCTCGCTCGACCTCTCTCGTAGTCCGCGTCCGAAGTTTGACCGTCTTCTCCGGGTCGTCCCTAGCCGGGCGTCTACTAGCTCTCCATGTGGCTCGGGCCTCTTTGATCTATTTTTAGCTCGCGGGCTAATTCATCGTCGCCGCGTCCTGCCGGGTCGCTTATCGTCGAGTCATCTGGGGCGCCTAAATCCGCGAGGTTGACTTGGTGCCTTTTCTCCGGTGCTCGTGGGTCGAGTATCGCCTCTTGCTCGTTGCGGATGTCTTGATACAAATAGTGGCTTTTCTTGGCCGCTTCTAGGTCGGCTAACACTGTCACCACTTGATCGTCCTTGCTGTGAAACTTCATCTTCAGGTGGACTGTGGAGGCTACGGCCCCTAACTTTCCCAGGGTCGGTCGGCCTATAATGCATTGATAGCAGGACTTGATGGGTAGGACTAGGAATGTGGCCTTCACCGTCCGGTATTTTGTGCTCGTTCCTGAGTCATCACCAAAGGTGACCAAGAGGTCGATCGTCCTGGGGGTAGGTGATCGCCTCGTTGAACCTGTTAGGGGTGTTGGATCGGTCTGCGGAATGATCTCACTCCGGTCGACATTGATCTTGTCGATCAGTTCTTCAAATATAATGTCGGCCGAACTACCTTGGTCGACCAGGATTCGGCGTACTTCGGTATTGGCCATTACCGCTCTGATTACCAACGGGGCATAGCTATTGGCCCTTCCGTCCAAAGAAATCTTCTTCTCCAAAGGAAATGGCGGCTTTTTGAAGGTTTGCCGCTCGTAGATGTGGACCCAACCATCATCAACTCGTTCCATTTTCTTTTTATAGCTTTCTTGAATCCCTTTTCTCTAAGGGTTTCTCCTTGGATTACCATGGCCACTCTCTCGGCCGTTGGACATCCGGACGTCCTCTTCGGAGGTGTCCTTGTCCGCTATCTCTTCTATGGTTGCTGCAGTAATTTCTTTGCCCTTTGATTGGGGCTTCTTTCCTCCGGCTTTCTCTTGGTCGTCGGCCGCACCTTTTCGGACGTCATCGACTTTCCCTTTTGGATGAGATCCTCGATGTCATCTTTTAGGGCCATGCAGTCATTGGTATCGTGTCCCTTGCTTCTATGGTACCGGCAATATTTTTTGGTAGCCCGTGCGCCCTTCTTGAGTACCAATGGATCGGGCCTCTTCACGTCAACAAATTCGTTGTTCTGACATTCGGACAATATTTGGGCTATGGGAGCATTGAGCCTCGTCCGATGCTCATACTTCGGGCCTGTACTGACCGCTTGTTGTCCCGGCTGTTGTCTTGATTTCTGGCCCGCTTGCTGTCATCTTCTCTAGGTCGCACGCGGGCGGCCTTTCTGGCGGCAAGGGTTTCTTCATAATGCATGTGGGCGTTGGCTCTTCGGAGGAACGTGCTAAGATCGTCGATGTGGTTCAAAGTGAACTCTTCAACAAATCGTGGTCCCGTGGGATGCCTCTCTCGAGGTATTTCGGTTTATCCCATGCGTCGGTCGTCGCACTTGATCGGCTTCATTGTTAAAACGCTCATGTAGCGTCTTAATGACTCGTTGTCCCCCCGGGTGATGGTGTCCGGTGCTCTTCATGGCGGTATTGGCACCGGTTGGCGGTGTAATTTGCCAAAAGATTCTCGATCAATCCTTCCCACGAGGAAATGGTGTTACCGCGTAGCGACCCCACCATTCTAGAGCTCGTCCGTCAAGTGATCTGTGGGAACAAGTAGCACTTCATGATGGAATCTAACTCTCGGTAGCTACGATGGAATTGTTGAAGTACGATGTGTTTATCAAGATCACCTCGCCATCAAACTTATTGAGGTTGGGCGGCTTTCTTAGGTCCCGGGGATACGATAGCGCGTCGATCTCCCTAGTGAAAGGGCCTTGGCGCGGCCGAGAAATCGTTCGGCCCGAACGTCTGCATCGTGAGATATGCTTCGCCGGTCGGTATTCCATAGAATCCACCGCCGGTATGGTGCCCGTGTATGGGGGGCCCTTGGAACGAACGGCCTCTGTTTCTAGCGGAGTGGTGTCTTCTCGGTCGTCGTGAAACATCTCTGATTTCACCGTTCCGATATTCGTTCAACTCGTCGTAGGGGTCCCACGATCGGCTCCTAGAGCGCCTGGAGTCGGAGGATTCGTACGAAGAATATCTTGTGGGCGAACGGTCCGACTCGGGCTGGTAGGGTGAATCTGAATAGTCATAATTATGTGAGGGGGAACGGCGCGATCGCGTTCGCGATCGGCGGCGTCTGCGCGCCCGAATCCTTCGAGCAGGATCGGTGAGGTACTCCTCGATAGCGGACGATCCTTCGGGGGCTTACGGCCTGCGTGAAGCGGCGAGTTCGGCGAGAGGATGCCCCATGTCTCGTTTCTTGACGGCGGGCACGGACCTCTCTCGAGCCGAAGTTATCGAGTTTTCCGGTCGGCTATGATCCGATTTTTGGTTTCGAGTAGGCGGAGAACGGCACGGGTGGCGTGTTCGGCAATTGCTCCATGATCCCGCCTCGGCGAGTTCGCTCGGGATTCGTTGATGCTCTAGTTCCGAGGTGGCTTCTTGCATACTGGGACCAAGGTTCGGCGAGGGTTGCCATGGGATTCATTGATTGTTAGAGGAACGCCCTCCGGTGTCTGCTGCGGACGAGCGTCTTGACCGGCAGGGTCGTTCTGGGTGGATGCCCGCGTAACGATTTTCTTGGGCCCATCTTTGGAGTGGGACGGCGCTCGGGCTCCCACTGTGGTCGCCAAATGATCGTACCTTGATCACGAGTGTGTTGCTTGCAAGGCTGCTCCTTTGTCCTGGTCGCCGGGCGCGTGGGGACCGGTCTTGAGAGCACCTCGGGTGGTACGCAAAGACACTCCGACGCTCTAGTCGAGGTGTGCTAACGGGCGGTGGTATCACGGGGTAGGGTGCGTGACACGACGATGTGGACCGAGGTGGTATTTATACCATTTGGGCGACTTTGGCCGTTGCGAGAAATGCGCCGATCGCCGAGAATTGCGGACAAGCCACGGTCTTGGGCCGTTTGAGCGAGAGTTGGCCCATTGGCCCATTCTCGATGCATCTACGTGTCCTTGCTAATACGCCCCAGAACAGGTATCAAGAACAATAAAATAGAAATAAGAGTCATAAATTACATAGATAAAAATAACCCGGTAACTAGAGAAATTTCTGATCTAAGTATTTAGTGTCATTCTTTTGCTCCAGAGCTCTCTCACAGTGTCAAGAACAACCCAAAAACTCCAATCTCTCCTCTGCTTTCCACGTTGCCGTCAATGTGTGTCTCTTTTCGTTTGATGTGTGGCTCCTCTCTATCATGTACGGTTTCTGTTTCTTTAAGTGCAGCTAATAGGGTTCCATGCATTTCTTTCTCTTCAAGTCACGTCTTTTGCTCACCGGACATTAAATGTCAAGCATTGGATTTGCTCCTTCTAATTAGGCCGTAAGTCTTTTTTTCCAGTTTTTCTTCAATCCCTCTCTTAATTTTAGTCCATATATAAATATATAACACTTTTATTATTTTCTTTTATTTTCTCCTTTCTACAAAATAAAGAGCATATTAAGCAAATGATTTATATAATAAATAATAATGGCTCTAAATGTGACTCAAAAATGCCTCTAAAAATACGCTAAATTGGAGTTTATCAGCCTCAATTCCTGGAACCATGCCAAAGAGGACTTTTCGAGTGTCAGGGGAAGATTTTACACATGACAGGCTCTCTTGCCCCCCGGTACCTCATTCTCAAGGTAAAGTATGATAGGTGATCATCCGGGTCCTTCGTCCCATCATATATGTTCAAGACGGGAGGTTTCTCTAACGCCCTTGGAATCGGGTAGTCGTTGATCCTTCTCGTGAAGGGGTGCTCTTGGAATGTGCCTAGGCTGTAAAGAGGCGACCTGTCCCCGAGATGATGGTCTCGGCGGGCGCGTCATTTTGTTGATCTCCTTGACCTGGTACGGTGGCGGTGGCGCCTAGGAGATCTATCCCAACTTTGGGATTGATAACAGAATGGATGATGCCAGCGAAGAACTTCCATTAGAGGACTCATAAAGCCAGTAAGTGTTGTCAGGAGTGGTCAGAGGAGAGCTTGGTGGAGTGGGCGATCTCTGATCTCTATGGCGGCGTGGAGGGGATCGACGATACGACCTCCTTTGAGGTGGAGACCTGAGGTGGAGACCAGTGGTGGAGTCTCCTTCGGGATGGAGGGCAGTAGCTCTGCGAGCCTACCATCCTGGCAGGGGGCGTCTTCTTCCGGGGATGACGCAACTCAGGGAGGGCATTTTCTCGTGCGAATACCCCTCCCTGCTAACTGAAGTGCTCTTCTTGCTGAGCCACTGCTCGGGAGCGGCCGTTCAAGAGACTCGGAATCTTTTGGACTGCCTAGGCAGGAACTAGAACTTCTCCATGGACATCATGATCTGGATGGGTAGCCTGCATGTCTCCTCGTGGGTAGGAGCTGGCTGGGGCGTCAAAACTTGTTGGGGATGTGGAGCCACATCATCAGTGAGTGGAACGATAACCGCCACGCCCTCAAGAGAGTCAGTGGGTGGAGGTTGAGCAACAACTGTGCTTTGAACACAAGATCTGACACGGGGTGTCATGAGGAACCAGGAGTGAGTTCTCCATCAAGGAATGAGGTAGGAGATGTGTTACCTCCCACTATGGTCGCCAATGTTCTGTACCTTGCTGTGTGTTTGAACGAGAGGGGGGGGTATCTGCAAAGACACTCTAACGCTCAAGTCAGTAGAGAATCGTGGAGGTTTCAGGGTGAAGGAAAACGTACCTCAAGTGATTATGAGAGTCACTATTTATAGAGTTCGTGTGATGGCTCTGAACCGTTAGATCGTTCGAGAGGATCTGAGCCGTCAAGGCTTAATGGATAGGGCCTTGGATGTGGATCCAAGGAAATGGGCTGATCTGAGCCCAATTTGCGCATAGACCTCTAGGTCCAAGGTGGAGTGTTGGGTCATGGACCTGGGTCTACAGTAAATGGGTCGACTCGGGACTAATTCGCTTAATGGGCCTTGTGGCCAAGTCTAGAACAGAATACATTTGAGGAAACCTTAAATGTACTGTAAGACTACGCTTATGGGCTTATGTAAGGTTAGTTCCCTAAGGCTTTTTACTAGAAGTAGCAAAACCGTAATAATGTTTTCTAGACTACAACTGCTAGTCTAAGGCTTCTAGGTAATTTCAAAGGTTAGTTCGAATAAGTTGTAATTAAGTTTTTCTGTTTTAGTTGATTAATTGAATGTAAGGTTCACCTTGAAGCATATATATGGTTGTATAGTAACACTTCATCAGAGAGTTGAATTCAATGAAAAATTCTTCTTTCAATCTTTGGCATCACTTCAATATGGTATTAGAAGTATATCAAGTTTTCTGCATCTCTGATTCAGCAATCCTCTTCGCTTCTTCTCTAAATTGCGTTTTTCATTTCTGATTCATTGTTGTCTTCGATTCGTTTTCCCTTCTCTAAGAATCTTGAATCTCTTTGTGGAATCAATCTTCAATTCTGTTCGATTTCCTTTGTTTTCGCATTTCGTTCAAGATAAATCCAGCTTCCCCGCTTCTTCACTTCTGTTCGATCCCCACTACCTCCATCACTCTGATAATGCAGTTCTCGTACTTGTCACCAAACACCTTGATGGCAACAACTACTGTACCTGGCGCAGAGTGATGGAATTTTCTCTCTCCGGCAATAACAAGTAAGGTTTTGCAGATGGGTCGATCAAAGAACCTGAAACATCTTCCTTCAATGACGCTCTCTTGCGTCGCAACAATCATATTGTGGCATCGTGGATCCTTAATTTCGTTTCTGTAGAAAATGTTGCTAGCGTTACTTTTCTGATTCAGTGTCTTCAATTTGGAGCGACCTTCAATCTCGCTTTCAGCAAGATAATGGCGCACACATCTTTCAATTGCAACTATCCATGCTCACCCGTACTCATGGTACTCTTTGGATTAATGCATATTACACTAAATTCAAGGCTCTAGTGGAAGAACTTCGGGAATATAAACATGTACATACTTGTACTTTTGGTGGAGTTGATCCTTTGATCAATCATCATCAAAAACAGTATGTAATGTGGTTTCTCATTGGCTTGAGTGAAACCTATGCCCACGCTCGAGGCCAAATCATGATGATGACACCCATTCCTCCAATGAATCAAGTCTTGGCAAAACTAACTCAAGAGGAAACACAGATACAAATTGGTAACACTGTTTCTCAAACACTTCTGATGCCACACCAGTGTTTGCTGTGCAAACTAAGAAAAAAATACTAGTTCAATGCATTAGTTTTAAAACATGAAGGACAGGTTCGTTACAAAAAACATAATGGACTGATTCAAATATGAAAATAAGTTAAAAGACTTCAAGAGCAATATTGTGTTATTTTTATTTATTTTTTCTTTAGTAATCAGTTGAAAAATTGCTCTTTGCAACCCTTGATAGAAGGTGGGTAGTGTTTAAACACATGATGTTTGAATTAGACACTTCTAATAAATCTTTTGTTAATTAAAAATGCGTGTCTTTTTTGTATATTTATAATAGTAAAAAAATTATATTGGAGGAATTACTTCATACAGTTTCTCAAACACTTACGGATGCCACACCAGTGTTTGTTGTGCAAACTAAGAAAAAAAATACTAGTTCAATGCATTAGTTTTAAAACATGAAGGACAGGTTCGTTACAAAAAGACTTCAGGAGCAATATTGTGTTATTTTTATTTATTTTTTCTTTAGTAATCAATTGAAAAATTGCTCTCTACAATCCTTGATAGAAGGTGGGTAGTGTTTAAACACATGATGTTGAAACTAGACACTTCTAATAAATCTTTTGTTAATTAAAAATGTGTGTCTTTTTTGTATATTTATAATAGTAAAAAAGAAATTATATTGGAGGAATTACTTCATACAGTTTTAATATAATTGTTTTATCCAAAAAATTGTATTTATTTTTTTCTAGTTCATAAAATTAAAAATAAAGATTTACGAAAACCTAACACAACGGTAACCCTAGGCCTACTTAAACCTCTATAAATATGTTGTTTCCATCACTTTGGAAATACTATCAAACACAATCGCCGCCGCAACGTCCCCCAAAATACTAGTATTCTCTTGCTCTCTTCCTCGTTACATGCATTTTTAAAGAGCTGCAAAAGTGGCATTTCAATATCTTGAATCACTGATTTGATGATTTTGATTTTCTTAGGAGGGGGATACATCAATTTCGGCTCATTCAACTTAGATCAGTACCATATATAATCTTAATCACAGGTAATTCTATATGTTGATCTAGTAATTATTGTATCTTTTTTGTTGGCTTATTTTCTCTTATTAAATCTTCTGTTGTTTTGTCTTCAATAGATCCATAAGTTGGGATCCGAAACTTGGTTAATCGTCTTCAATTACAAGAGTGATAATACGGGAATCATGGATTTTGTCTTATATATTCACACCTTTCCAGAAACGCTTTGATCTATGGCTTCGTTTTGTAATTTCCATCATAGATCTCCATCGACTGTGATTTCCTTGATCAAAACAAATCGACAAAAGGTGTCGATGTCGATCTTCTCATATGTTTATGAAGGTAAAAATTTGAAATTAATTTATGCTCTCTTTCAGATTTAGTACTAGGATTGATTATGAATTAATTGATTTTATTTTGATGGATAATATCTATTTTTTGATCTATTTCATAATTAAGTACAAGAATTGTCATGTCAAATTTATATCTATATTTTACATTATTACACAGGAATGATGGCAAAATACACAACCCTCCCTCATATGTGAAAAGTTTGAGGTCATTCGTGATCAAGAGGCTTTTGTAAACAAAAAAGAAGTATGTGTCATTTGCCAGGTGAGGCTTGCAATGTTTTTGTTTATTTGAGGATAACAACAAAGATTTTTGCGAGTTGTTTAAGTGATGGTTATTTCTATAATTTCAGTGTTTTAACACATTATTTAAAGAATGTAAATGATGTTTTATCTATATTTAGGAGGACTTCATAATGGGGAAGAAGTTGGCAAGCTAGACTATTGTGTGCATCAATTTCATATTTGCTGCATCACACAGTGGTTGATTAAAGAGAATGTGTGCTCCATTCGAGTTATGGCAGTATTCCAGAGACATTTGCGGCGCCACATCATACGCAAATGATTCAACCACCTAATTGGTAAAGGAAGAAAGGCCAATGGAAAAGGCACCGGTTATTGAGAATGAAAATGGAACTGGTAAGAAGAGACAAGGCTCTAAGTTTCCCAAGTCCCCTAAGACAAAGAAACCAAATAAGAGTCCTCGTGTGCCGAAAGATGAGAATAATCCCTCGGTTCAACAAGCGCCAAGAGTTCCGATAAAACTACTGAAATTTGGCTAGAGACATAGAGTTCTCATATGATATACTCCATCTTCAACTGGCACCAACGAGTTTGTCACTATCAGATAGATCTATTCCATCTTCAACTGGCTTCTTAATCTTGATGAGCCTGTTTGTCATGTATATATGTATTTATTTGGCTAGAGACATAGAGTTCTTAGCTGGTTTGTAGTTTGAGATATTACCTTGTTTATCGGAAACCTAGACTAATATAGCGCATGAGAATGGAACTCTTCAATATGAAGATAGAGATGACATTCTATGAAGCTTTATTGTTAGTGTGTTATCTGACGAGGTCAAAGAAATTACTCAATAGAAATTGTGATTAGTCTAGTGGTGCGCTTGATATAAACACAAATGTGCAAGTATACACAATCGTATCAAGTAATAAAGTGAAAGTAGAGTATCGTTCCCACGAGGATTGGATTAATTTACAAGTTCAGAATCAATAGTTAACTAGTGAAATGTAACCACTATCCTACTCACAATAGGTGGTGTTGATAAACAAATAGAATGTAATAAGCAATAAAAGATGTAAGGAATCAGTGGAGAATGATAGTTGAGATGCCTTCACCAAATAAGTCACTTTTAAGAGTTTTGCGTTATATGTGGTGCAGGTGCGCTGGATGCAGCTGCATCAGTATGTGCTTTTCAGCTACTTTTCTTTAGAGTTTCATTACAAGCTCTCATGACCTTGTTTTTGCAGTAAAGAAAGAAGTTATCAATTCCTTTCTAACAAGTGATCCACTTTGCTAAATAAGTTCACTCTTTTATCTTAATATCTCAATGCATTGCCCTAAGGATTATGCTATCCTATGTCTAGGTTTTAGCATGGAATTAACAAAGTTTACTTTATTAAACACTTATCCCTATTAGTTTTTGAGTTCTAACCATAAACCATGTCTGTATTTATGATTTGCATTCACTTTTAGTTGGCCAATTCTAAAGATGAATATGAAAGAGTTATAATACAAGAACTAAAATGCAACCATTACATATGAACACAATAACTTACTTAAAAGATCATTATAAGTTTAGAACATCTCAACCAAAAGAGTTTAGTTCATGCTAGACATCACAAGGCTTATATAAACAGAACAAGTCATATTCATATAATTGAAATAACAAAAGGAAATAATAAGATAGAAGTTACACGGTTGTAGTATCCTTTGCATGAACTTGCCAAGTGATGTGGGTGCACTAACTTCACTTGTTTGTTGTTGAAGTAAAGGAAGAAGTCGTCAATTTATTCCTTGCCTTCTTACAACCTCCTTACAAGAGAAAATAAAACTAACTAACCTAAACTACTCTATGAAATTGAGATACAAGATATGATATGAAGTGAGACGTGAATTGGATTTGAGGGATGATTCTTCAAGTGGGAAGTAAGGGTCTTTATATAGGCTTTGTGTAACACCCCCTTCTACAAAGCTACTATTTAATCAATTTGAAAATCAGAGTTTCCGAAAAATTTTAGTGCGACCACACGAGGGTGCCACATTTAAACAAAACACACTTAATAACTCCAAAATAATTAATAAAAATAAACTCCAAATACGAGATACATAGCACCATAGTAGATCCGAGGATAAACACCATTGCAGCGGAATATAACAAAACTTAAAGTATGGAAATACAGAATCCAAATGAAAGGTCAAAACATAAAATAAGACGACAAGTACTAAACGCCCCCCCGGTGCTACGTATCAGAGCTGACTCAACCAAACTAGAAGAAGGTACCAAAACACCTTCAGTCGCGATCACCTGCATGTTGCCAACATGAGAAGCAACATAAAGAAGTAGGGTGAGTCTCTTTACATAAGTAAAAACAAATAAACAAGCAACCCAATAGAGCAGGCAACTAGCACACCAAAACACAATCATATTCAATACACCAATAATTTATGATCACCAAAGGAATCACCAGATGCATGTAAGTGTATGAAATGCAGCCCAAAACTCCACGGGCATATGCATGGGGATCCATCACCAAAATAGCCTTGAGGGCATTCAACAAAATAATTTATGAGGCCGAAGCCTATTCACCAAAAATGCATATGATTATGCGACACCATGACTATGCACCATAACACCAAAATCACCCAATTATGCATTAGCATGCTCACCAATAATTTATCTACTCACCAACACCAAGAGAGGTCATAGACCCCCAATCACCAATATGCATTCACCATTTATTAGGTATCACCGTAAAGAACAACCCCATAAGGACTAAGAACAACACCAAAAGGATTAAAGGACACCAAGGACTAAATCCAACACCAGGGACTGAAACCACACCCCAAGGACTAAAAACACACCAAGGACTGAAACAGCACCTAGACTCAGGCGCACACTGCTGCGCCATGGGCTGCTAGAGTGGCGCCCATCACTTAGACACAGGCGCCTGATGTTGCGCCTTGGGCTGCCAAAGTGGCGCCCATCACCTAGGCACAGGCGCATGATGTTGCGCCTTGGGCTGCCAAAATGGCGCCCTTCACCTAGCACAGCAACACAGGGCAGCCAAAATTGGCGCCCTGCCATCAGACACCAGCACAACACAGCGCAATTGGGCAGCCAAATGGCACCCTGCACTTAGACACCGGCACACACAGTGCACTTGGGCAGCCAAAATGGCGCCCTGCACTAGAACACCAGCGCACACAGGCGCATTTGGGCAGCCAAAATGGCGCCCTGCACTAGAACATCAGCACTCACAGTGCACATGGGCAGCCAAATGGCGCCCTGCACTAGCACACACCGCACACACAGCGCACTTGGGCGGCCAAATGGAGCCTCATGCGCAACACAAAGACACACACACACAACAAAGCGCACGGGCCGCCACAGTGCCTGCGCTCGTCAGGCTAACAAAGCAAAGACACACGCACGCACACCAGGCGCATTGGGCACGCCAATTCGGCGCCCTTGCCTGCGCCACACACCAACACACACACACACACACAATAACACAGGCGCGCAGGGCATGCAATTTGGCGCCCCTGCCTGCGCCACGCCCCACGCAGCCAACCATAGAAACACACAGGCGCACAATTCCAGCCGATTTGGCGCCCCCCCTTTTCTTCGTATGACCCAATGGCAACAAACCCCACACCACACCATTAAACAACTTCATTCAAGCCAATTAACAAACACCTAGTAATCACCATAATTCCTCCTATTTAATTATATTGAATTGATAACTAATCACCTTAATACCAATTGATATTCACAACAAATTCAAATTCAACAAAGAAACAATATCTAAACTCAACAACAACACCACATAAATCATGACAGTCAAACAACATAATCATTCAATTCCATGAAATCACTCCTAACACCTAACTCCTATAGAGACTAGTTCTATGAGTTATTAAGAATGGAAAGAGAGCCCCCTTACCTTTGTTAATTTGAAGGAAACACCCAAGCTTCAAGAATTCTTCCAAGACACCAACAATCCAAGCTTCCCTCTTCTCCTTGAGCTTCACGTAAAACTCCCTCTTTCCTTCCTCTTTGCCGTCACGTTCTTCCCTCTCACACACTTCTCACTTTCTAATTTATTTTTTTTATTTTCTCTCCAATAAGGGTTTCTCCTAAGACCCAAGGGTTTTACTAATTGGGTTTGGGCTACTTAACTCTAATGGGCCCTATTTGCACACCCCTAATTACTTTAGACACCACCTGAAATAAAATAGACTTCTAATTAATTAATTTATTTAGATAAATATTGTAAGCCTCTAGTAACTTAATCAAATAATTAATTAAATTATTTCGGGGCGTTACACTTTGAGCTTTCCTTCATGAGAGGGTTTGCTTGGAGACAAAGCTTGACCAAGATCAGCTAACCAAGGTTACTTTTCAGACCTCCCATCAAGCAAGTTGATTGTCACATGAAATCACATGGTGTGGTCCAATAATGAAGTGCCACATGTCCCATAAAAAAGTGGTTTTCTATTGTGGGCTATAGTAGGCACCTCCTTTTGCAAGTGGGCATGTTCTCCATGTGATCCATGACTAAGCATGATGTCATAGACGTGATAAAGCTTTGGTGAAATTTGAGGTGCTTCCAATGTCACTCAATTTGTCTTGGTGTAGGAGGTGTAGGAGCATCAAGTGTAGGTATACTGTGTTAATCTGGTGCAGGTACACCAGGTATTGATTCTGGTGTAGGTGCACCCACTGCAGCTGCACTGAACAAATACATCAAACATACCAAAATATATGCAACATGCTTAGTTCTTTGCTTAACCCTTCTTGATACTTTGAATGTTGTTCTTTATTTATAAAACTATATTTAACAATTTAATTTACTTGAATTTAAGTAATTATCTAAATTTAAATGCATGAATAACTCTATATAAAATAGAGTTATCACACCCCCAAACTTAAATTGTTGCTTGTCCTCAAGCAACGACAAAAAGAAAGATTTCATAACTAAAAAGAACAGCTCAGCTCACTTATTTTCAAAGAGATTTTTCAAAATAATGCATTTTTCATGAACCTCTTTTCTTAGAACATTTTGTCTTTGTGCCTTCGATTTCCAAAACATCCAAAGTTATTAAAACTCATTTGTGTGCGTGTGTGTCCACTGAGATTCAATCAGTTCCAAGACTTAGTAAAAAGTTTCTCCTAGCCTTTGAAAAATTTAGATCACGTTTGGTCAAAACAAAAGGACTTTCAAAACATAGACTAGACTCACAATATCCTCAAGATTTGGGGGCTCTAAGCACAACAAAGGGCTTTGATTAAGTATTTCAAAACTATTGAGTCAATGCACTATTCCTATTTTTGGTGGTTGTTTTGGTGCAGAAGCACTGGAATTTTGTGAAGTGCAGAAGCATTGACTTTGTGTACTGTGCAGTTGCACTTGATACTACATTTCATGACTTGTAGCATATACTGCTCTCCTCAGTGACCTCCTCGTGCATACTTTTTTCCTTGGTTTGTTTTTCTTTTCTTTTTCTTTCTTTCTTTCTTTTTATTTTCTTTCAAACCAAATGCACTTATGAGACAGGTCCTTTTTAATGACTCAGGCAAGTATAGCTTTTTACAACAATTTGAACACTTTTGTAGTGACTTTTTGGTAACCTATTTGCATTGACCACTCTAAGCTTTTCATACTTTGCCTTAGTATTCATAAAAACTCCCCCAAACTTAACTCTTATGTTCTTCTACATTTTTAGTAAAACTTTGTTTTTGACCTTAGCTTTCTAAAAATCCCTCCTGCATCAGATAAATTTTCAAATAGCAAGGTTCCTTTCAAAAATCAGCTTTGTTGTGTTGAAGTAATAATAACAGTGGTTATTTTTGGAAAAACAAGGCTCTTTTCTATTTCTTCCTTTCATCATTGAAAATCAGTTCAAAGAGATGCATTTCTCTATATTTGTGAAAAAGATTTTTAAGCTGATCATGCTTCAAATCTATCAAATATCCATCAATTCCTAACACATATTTAAACATATAGACACACATAAAAACAAACATATATAAGAAAAAACATATATCAAATCAAACACACATACTATAATTAAACACATATGAATATAATAAGTTAACTTGTCAATAAGTTAACTTCTCCCCCCAACTTAAAGTTGAGCAGTGTCCTCACTGCTCTTTAAAAATAAAAACCATGGGAGGAGGATTAGTTCACAAAATAACATAATGCAAAATATAATTATCCAAAAGCATAATAAACATAATATTTAACAACATTCAAATATAATTACTGTTTTGATGCCCCACTCATTAGCCTTGAGTTAGACCTTACTGTAGAATGATTCACCATCTATCTCTTCTTTTTGGGCTCCTCGGGTTTTGGTGCACCTGCACTAGTTGCATTTGCATCAGGTACTTCTATGATGGATGTAGTTGCATCAGGTGTACCTGCATCAGGTTGTTCTGCAACATTCTTCTCAGTATTTAAATTTTTACCCAAGTGTGTTGTAGAGTTTGATGCAGGAGCACTGAAATTTTGATAGTGCAGGTGTAGGTAGAGCATGCAACTGCACCGGGAATTCTCTTAACCTATTTTTCCTACAAAACACTTCAAAAGACAAATTAAAACTAACATAATTAATACTTTAAAATCATGGGTTGCCTCCCATAAGCGCTTGATTTAAGAGTCTTCAGCCTGACTAAGTCTTGTGACAAATATCTCCAGCCACTAATGCAGCTGTACAAGGTGCTACTGCATCAAAACTCTGCATAATTGACAGCAATTGCACAAGACCACTCATTCACACCTGTAAAAGCAAAAACAAAAACACACAAAACACAATTAGTCCTAAAAATCTGGGTTGCCTCCCAGTAGCGCTTAATTTATAGTCTTTAACTAGACTAAGCCTCATGTCAGAGTTTTGGTAATTCTGTGGTTAATTTGTCTCTCTCCACATGTTCTCCATAATATTGCTTCACCCTTTTGCCATTAACTTTGAGTGTACAACTAGTGGCTTCATCAAACAATTCCACTACCCCATTAGGATACACTCTCACCAGTTTAAAAGGTACTGACTACTTAGAATTGAGCTTTTTAGGGAGTACTTTAAGCTTTGAGTTGGACAAAAGAACTTGTCTCCCTTTAACTTGTGGTTCTAGTTGAGGTGTTTGGTGGATGGTTTTTGGTTTGTGGTTCTTAGCAGTACCTTGAATTTCTCTTGTGTATTTTGGTGGCGAAAGTGGCAATATAGGCTGGTTGGGTGGTGTTTTGGTGGTTGATTGGGGAGCTTGCGGAGTTGGATTTTTGTGAGGTGGAGATTGGGGTGAGAGAGTTGTTTGTTTGTTAAGGACTTCTCTAGGGCCTGGTTCAGGTTCAATCTCTTTAACACCCTCTTCTTTTTCTGGTTCATCTCTTCCTCCCTCACTCTCCTTAGAGCTTTCAATGATGCAGAGTTGCTTCAGCACCTCTAAAATTTGTTTGTCTTCATGAGTCTTCTTCATCCTTTGAGGAAAAGGATGAGGATGGTACTCTTGGACAAACATAGGCATAGGTGCAGAATTGGATGCTGGAGCAGTGGATGCTCATGCATTGCTTGAGACTGATGCAGGAGCACTGGATGCTCCTACATTGCTAGAATTTTTTTTATTTTTTTATTTTTTCTTTTTCTTCCTTACCCTCACCTTCTGTATCATAATGCTCATTCAAATCTCTTCCACTTCTCAAAGATATATCATTGACATGCTCTTTTCCGGAGGTTTGTGAAGTTAAAGCTTCTGTGGTGGATTGTAATGATCCATTTGGTCTTTGGTAAAGAAGACTAGCTAATTGTCCAACTTGACTCTCTAAGTTTCTGATGGCAGCATCATGAGTTTGGATTGAGGATTTTATATCACTCATAAATTCTCTTTTTTCACTCATAAATGCTTTCACTAGAGATTCCAATGAGTTTTCCATTTCTGGTGCAGATGGTCTTTGAACATGTTGAGAAGGGAATCCTGGTGGAGTAGATGGTGCAGCAGCATTGTTACTCCCATACCAGAAATCTGGGTGATTGTTCCAAACTAGATTGTAGATGTTTGGGTAAGGGTTTTTATTTTGGTTGTACCCTGCATAGTTAACAGAAATAGGGTTACTAGGACATTCTTCATACCCTGCATAGTTGTTCCTAGAGCTACTTGTTCAATGGAAGCTACAATTGTGTCTGTTAATGCAGTTGCACTAGGTGTAGGTGCACTGGTAGAAGTGAAGCTTTTTATCATCTTGGCTAATGATGCTACCTGAGCAGATAGGGCTGATATGTCACTAATTTCATGTATCCCAGATGATTTCTTTTGGGCATTCACTCTCTCAGTAGACCAACTAGAGCTATTTGTAGCAATTCTATCAATTAGATTACATGCTTCATTATAAGACAGATTTAATAAAACACCCCCAGCTGATGCATCAAGCATTACTCTTGTTTGGGGTTCTAAACCATTATAAAAAGTTTTCATCTGTATAATGACAGGTATACCATGATGTGGACATTTTCTTAAAAGTTCTTTCCACCTTTCCCATGCTTCAAACAATAATTCAAATTCTTTTTGTCTAAAAGATGTAATATCATTTCTCATCCTAGCATTTTAATTGGAGGAAAATATTTTCCTTAGAATTTTTCAGCCATTTCATTCCATGTATGAATAGAATTGGGCTCCAACGAATTTAACCATGATTTAGCCCTATCTTTCAAAGAATATGGAAATAGCTGCATCCTCACTAACACCAGGATTGATAGAGTTACTACAAACTTCAAGAAATTGTTTTAAATGCAAATAAGGATCCTCATGAGGAGAACCACTAAATTGCCCTATTGTTTGAAGCATTTGGAACATAATAGGTTTGAATTTAAAAAGTGTTGAAGAGATTTTAGGCCTAACTATACTAGTTTGCATGGTTTTAGGATCAAACATAACATAATCACTCATTGGCCTATCTCTATCATTTAACATACCTATTGCTCCCATATTGATGAATTGTTGTGGTGAAATCATGCTAGAACCTCTACCTTTGATTCTTTGTTGTCTTTGCAAACTCCTAAATCTCCTCTCTATCTCAGGGTCTAACTGGGACCTGTGCAAAAAAATGCTAAACACAAGGAAAGAAACAAAGTAAAATGTTCACTAACTAACTAATAATCTAAACTAAAATATTAATGGCAATCCCTGGCAACTGCGCCAAAAACTTGGTCCGCTTGATATACACACAAATGTTCAAGTATACACAATCGTATCAAGTAATAAAGTGAAAGTAGAGTATCGTTCCCACGATGATTGGATTAATTTACAAGTTTAGGATCAATAGTTAACTAGTGAAAGGTAACCACTATCCTACTCACAAATAGGTGGTGTTGATAAAAAAACAGAATGTAAATAAGCAATAAAAGATGTAAGGAATAAGTGGAGAATGATAGTTGAGATGTCTTCACTAAATAAGTCACTTTTAACAGTTTTGTGTTATATGTGGTGCAGGTGCACTGGATGCAGTTGCATCAGTATGTGCTTTTTAGCTACTTTTCTTTAGAGTTTCATTACAAGCTCTTATTGAAAGAAGTTGTCAATTCCTTTCTTGCCTCCTAACAAGTGATCCAATTTGTTAAATAAGTTCACTCTTTTATCTTAAGATCTCAATGCATTTCCCTAAGGATTATGCTATCCTATATCCAGGTTTTAGCATGGAATTAACAAAGTTTCCTTTATTAAACACTTATCCCTATTAGTTATTGAGTTCTAACCATAAACCATGTCTGTATTTATGATTTGCATTCACTTTTAGTTGGTCAATTCTAAAGATGAATATGAAAGAATTATAATACAAGAACTAAAATGCAACCATTACATATGAACACAATAACTTACTTAAAAGATCATTATAAGGTTAGAACATCTCAACCAAAAGAGTTTAGTTCATGCTAGACATCACAAGGCTTATATAAACAGAACAAGTCATATTCATATAATTGAAATAACAAAAGGAAATAATAAGATAGAAGTTACACGGTTGTAGTATCCTTTGCATGAACTTGCCAAGTGATGTGGGTGCACTAACTTCACTTGTTTGTTGTGGAAGTAAAGGAAGAAGTCGTCAATTTCTTCCTTGCTTTCTTACAACCTCCTTACAAGAGAAAATAAAACTAACTAACCTAAACTACTCTATGAAATTGAAATACAAGATATGATATGAAGTGAGAAGTGAATTGGATTTGAGGGATGATTCTTCAAGTGAGAAGTGTGGGTCTTTATATAGGCTTTGAGCTTTCCTTCATGAGAGGGTTTGCTTGGAGACAAAGCTTGACCAAGATCAGCTAACCAAGGTTTCTCATTGGTTTGAGTGAGACCTATGCCCATGCTCGAGGCCAAATCATGATGATGACACCCATTCCTCCAATGAATCAAGTCTTGGCAAAACTAACTCAATAGGAAACACAGATACAAATTGGTAATACTGTTTCTCAAACACTTACTGATGCCACACCAGTGTTTGCTGTGCAAACTAAGAAAAAAAATACTAGTTCAATGCATTAGTTTTAAAACATGAAGGACAGGTTCGTTACAAAAAACATAATGGATTGATTCAAAATATGAAAATAAGTTAAAAGACCTCAGGAGCAATTTTGTGTTATTTTTATTTGTTTTTTCTTTAGTAATCAGTTGAAAAATTGCTCTCTACAACCCTTGATAGAAGGTGGGTGTAGCGACCGAAAAATCCGGAAAAAGGATTCTTCGAAGTTCGAAAGGAAGTCACCACCGAAATTCTAGTTTAAGGGCAAATTCGGGAAATCCCTTTAAGTTTAGGATAAGGCATTGTTAGGGCTCGGGAGTCGTTATGTGTGGGGAAGGTATTAGCACCCCACGACATCCATTGTCTAATTAATTAAGATTTATTAATAATTACCCTTTTTATAGTGGTAAAGACTTATTTAAATTTTTAGTTTTTAGTGCTTGACAAGAGTTGAATCTTGCTCCTACGTACCTCCAGATGCAATGGAGGAATCAAAGCTACGTAGTTCTTCCTGAAAAAGGTTTGTGGGTCGGTGTTTTTTAGTGTAGGGGTCCTAGGATTCCTTGAACTGCATCTGACTCACTTCGATTCCTAGATTGACTAACTTGGATTGTACAACCGACTTAGTCCCCCACTTTTTGAAAGTAATTTTAGAGTTTTTGAAAGAAACTGGTTTGATGTGAGGTGGGTTAGTTTTAGAATAGGTATTCTAGAACTCCTGAACTGTACAGCTCATTAGTTCTAGAACGCTGACTAACCCGGTTGTACAACCGACTTAATCCGCTATTTTTAGGAAAAATAATTTATTCGTATTTTAATACGTTTTCAGGATTACTGAACTGTACAGCTCATTGGTCCTAAAATAATGACTAACCCGATTGTACAACCGACTTAGCCGTTTATTTAACTTCGAGAGAAAAATTATTTGCGTTTGAGTTAGAAAAGAATTAAAAAGAAAAACAGGGGGTGAGAATTGTAAATTGAGGTTTTATTAGTCGCAGGGGATTGTATAATTAATAGGAGGTGTAAAAAGGAAGCCCAGTTCGCATAGGAGAGTCCAGTATACGAAACTGGGCTTAAGTGGGGGGAGGTGTGCGCATGAATTAAAGGGGGGTGACTAACAAATAAAATAAAAAAATAAAATAAAAACTGAAACAGTGTTACATAACCCTAAATTGAAAAAAAACCTAAAAACATTTCCTTCCCCCCTTCTCTTTCAGCTGCGCCGCGCAGCCTCTCTTTCTAGAGAGAGAAAGGCCAGATTTCGGCATGAAATCACGACGGAGATGGCGTTGAGAGGCGAAAGTCTCGCCGGTTTCTGGGAAAGGAGAGAGAGGATCAGTGCGGTGGTGGTTTTTTGACAGTTTCGGTTTTCCCCTTTTTTCGGTTCTCCCTCTTTCGATTTCTTTTGTTTTGGTGGTTGATGGTGGTGATGGTTCGGTTTGGGGGAGAGAGAGTGGGAGAATGACGATGGGAGGAAGAGGGTTCGGTTGGTGGTGGTGGCTGTTCGGTTTTGGGTTGTTGGTGGAGGGGTTGTCTAGCGGCTGGGGGTCCTTTCGTCATTCTATTGGTGGTGGTGGCCGTTCGGTTTCAAGGTGAAGCGCACTATCGGGGACTTTTCGTGGTGGCTCGCCGGAGCTCTCGCCGGAGAAGATGACCGGAGCTCCGGCGAGCTTAAGGTCAGTAAATCTGATTTTATCTTGTTAAATCATGCTCTATCTTTTCTATTCTCAGTTTGTCAAAAGAAAAAAAAACTATGTGATTCAAAACGATATAACAACATCAGTGGTCACGTTTCAAGTTCTAGTCTACTGTCAGTGTTATTTTAACAGACCATGTTCATATATTCTACATATTTAAATTTAATGATATAAGACCAACCTGACTCCAGCCTTCGTTTATGCTCCTGTTACGGCTCTGTTACTGTTGATTCTCCTTGATGTGGATCGCTTGATCGCTCTGGCTTCTTTCTTTAGATCTTAGAAACCTCAGAACCGTGTTTAGCGGATTAGGATTTTGATGTGAAACTCTAATCCTATTTTTGGGTGATTTTGGCAGTAGTTTTCTGCCTTGGTTTCTGTGTGTCTTTTACTGTGGACTGACTACTTATTTATATTAAAAACTTAGGGTTAGCATTTAATTGGTTTTGACTGATTTGACTGGGCTTTTGCAGGTTCTGATAACGTGGGCTTGCTGAGCAGTCTAGGAGAGCAAGAACGGACCCCTAAAGATTGCTGATGCTGCTCCTATTTTCTATTTTTTGCTTTTTCGGATTTGTATTTTTTGCATTTTTAATATTATCATTTTTTGTATTTTTGGACACTTTGGACAATTAGACACTTTTTTAAAATGTAAATAAAATTAAATAGATTTTTTGATATTTTTTGGACTATATATATGTATATGCTCAAAATAAGGACGAAATAATAAAAATAGAAAAGAAGTTGGAATGATGAGTCCAATTACGAGAAAACAACTCGAATAAGCCCATTTGCAAGGAAACGACTCGGATGAACCCAACTAAGTTCGACTAGGCCCAAATACGAATATTCAATTAAATAATGTGCGAAAAGATCGATCATTCGCGCGCATTCTCAATTTAAACAACGACGTTTCGACTTAGTTGAACAGATTGGCTTAGGTGAGACACTTTTTTAATAATTCTCGTAATTGCGCGACCTCAGAACAAATAATAAAATAAACGACTAAAACGAGAAAAAGAATTTGGACAAAATTGGGGTATAACAGTAGGTAGTGTTTAAACACATGATGTTGGAACTAGACACTTCTAATAAATCTTTTGTTAATTAAAAATGCGTGTATTTTTTGTATATTTATAATAGTAAAAAATTATATTGGAGGAATTACTTCATACAATTTTAATATAATTGTTTTATACAAAAAATTATATTTATTTTTTTCTAGTTCATAATATTAAAAATAAAGATCTACGAAAACCTAACACAACTGTAACCCTAGGCCTACTTAAACCTCTATAAATATGTTGCTTCCATCACTTTGGAAATACTATCAAACACAATCGTCACCGCAACGTCCCTCAAAATACTAGTATTCTCTTGCTCTCTTCTCTGTTACATGCATTTTTAAAGAGCTGCAAAAGTGGCCTTTCAATATCTTGAATCACTGATTTGATGATTTTGATTTTCTTAGGAGGGGGATACATCAATTGCAACTCATTCAACTTAGATCAGTACCATATATATAATCTTAATCACAGGTAATTCTATATGTTCTAGTAATTATTGTATCTTTTTTGGTGGCTTATTTTCTTTACAGGTTATATCCATCACTAGTAATTATGTGCTGCACTGATATCCATCGAGATTGAGGTTCTTGAAGTTTGGAATGTTAGATGAAGAAGCCAAGAAGAATTGTAAACGCAAGAATGGTTTGAGAGTAAGAAAGTACAGAGAAGATCATTTAGCAAGTGTCTAATAATCCAAGACAAATTTAGCGTTGAAGATTGTTTTAATTGTAGTTGCAAGGTTGTTAGTTATCATAGCGAAAATCTTGGAAAAGGTGTCTAACCTCATTCGCGCGTCAATGAGCTGACGTATAACGACTATTTTCTAGTGCAATGGTATTGTACTTCTGAGCAAGTTACCGTTTGTAAATAAAAATTACTAAATGTTACTCTTTACATCTTTTGATCGACCAAACATTTGAGAGAGGGCATCTATTATAGCAAAATTTCGTCCCCTAACACTTTTAGGGGACGAAGAGAAATCACTATAAGTGTTAGTGATTTCTTTTAGTGATTTCTCTTGATTAATCAGTACTTTTCGTGATTAATCAATGCAACACAATATTGTTTACACTTTTAGTGATTAATCAGTGTAGCACACTATTTGCCTGTAAAAACAGTACAATCATTTTCTTTAGAAAACTAACATTTCCCCCCTAGCTACAAATCACTAATATTTGGCTATAAGAAACAGTACATTGTTTTTTAAGCCTTGTAAGGATCACCAAGTTGGTAAACTCTAATTCCAATAGATCTAGTACCATATTTGAGAATATCCAACAAGCCAATTAACGTCCACAATCCGTGTTTCGTTTACCTACTCTTCGTGTCGGTCTCACTAGGTGACACCATTTATTCTCATTTTGTTTATTGATTTCTAACTTAATTAATGATCTCGGTGTCTAAAAAAAAACTTAATTAATGATCTCGCGGTTCAGATCATGCATAACCACGTTGACATGTGATAAATAAAATACACCTTCCCTCTTAAATTACATACCAACCAACCAAATGTGTCCATTTAATTAATTTGGTCCAGAGTATAATATACGTATACTATATGTGTGTGTGTGTGTCATGTAGCGTTTAAATTGATGCACCTGTGAATTCAGATTGAAGGATGCAACTCGTGATATTCGTTACATACTTTTGGTAATGCATGTTGGACTACATTTAATGACCTAATGGTCAAAATTGTAGGAATGTCCGTACAGAGGTTTGAAACCAAATTTATGAGTAATACTATTACTAGCTAGTTATTACTTTTCTTTTTTAAACAAATAGAAGAAAAAAAGTCTCGTTAAAACATTCTGATATGAAGTCATATCAAGAAAGAAAATGAGAGCTTCCTCCTGATTTTATTGAGAGAAAGAGAAAAAAGGGAATGACAGAAAAGAGTTCAAAGAGGGACTATATAATAAATGACTAACTTACAATATCCCTCTAACAAAACCCTCTAAAACACGTCATCCTAGAGACAATAATAAATGACTAACTTACAATAGTCAGGTCAAAAGATATAGAGACAAAATTTGTCTTTGAATGAGAGATATAGCTTAAAATTTTCTGGATCGATTTCTAGATTCGTTGAAATTTCAAAGTCCAACGTACAATAATTAGATCATAAAGAGACATACACTAAATTTGTATTTGAGATGGCATTATAGCCTAAAGTTTTATGGACCATTTCTTTTTATGCCGGGATTTCTTCTTTTGGATCTTGGGCACCACTGCTTTGAGCTGATGCACAACTATTCTTTAGGTAGTAGTAGCCATAGGACTAGCAACTTTATATAACACATCACCCCAAAGTTTTCCTAATACTCTCATGCCCGATGCTAGTATGCTACCACTAGATTAGTCTAGCATTAAACTCTGGGGTATAGCGAATCTAGCCTGATAGTGAGAGGTTGAGTGGAGGATTAATCATCACTCCAATATTGACTAGCAATATGCATATCATTGACTGCATTAGCGTTAGAATAAATGACAAGAGCTTTAATATTACAAGCACTAAAAGCATCCTGAATGGTGTTGTCATGGGTTGTCGCTTGTGTGCTAGAAGTTGAAGTATTAGCCAACTTCTGAATGGAGTTCAAAGATATTTCTTGTGTTTGCATAACTGTAGACAATATTTGCTACCCCCATTCGGAGCAAAAGAGTAATGCGCAATATTTTAGCTAGTTACTTATGTACACCTAGGATAGAAAAACAGCCTCAAATAGCTTGAATTTTTATTTCGAAGATCTTATGTTAGATCTAACTTTTTTGTTTGACATTTATTTAGAAAAGAAAAAAAAAATCCATGGAGTATATCTAAGATAATTATTTTGGTCCTACAATTGTAATACTGAAAATGTAGACAGTTACCTAATTCCAAATAGTTCATTACATGAATGCAAAAATACAAAATTGTATTATTAGTTAATGTTAGTTTTACTGTTACTCAAAGTGATGCAATTTAGATTGTCTTGAAATTGTGGTTGCTTGTCTACATATTAAGATTTAGGTATACCATTGAATATTTTGGCTACTTAATTTTATATGTTATTTGTGCCAAGTGTCTACAGATAAGCACGAAAGTAAATTAATTTTATAAGAAATAAAAATAATTAATATTTGTATTTTAAATATATTTGTAAATTTTGGTACATAGAGATAACTATATCTATCTATATTCTATCTATAATTTGTGTACTCTAGGCGTAGGCTAGACTTATGATTTTTTTTTCTTTCTTAAATATTTTTATTCTTGAATATTACTTTAACCTTAGTTAGTCATACTTATTTTCACTACCATTAATGGTAATCATAAATTTATATATATAATTCCAAATCGTATATGTTTTAAAACTTTTAATTTGTAAGACTTAATTTAGCTGGCAAATGCTGAAAATTTATTAGGTTAGATATCATTAGTTGGATTCAAACTCATGACCTTATTGTATATATGAGTTCCAATTGACACGTGTTACTCCGTCTACATAAGAAAACCTTTTGGGTCTAGGATCGCATATTCTTAATGGTTGTCGGCTAGTTGTTATAACAAATGTGTAAAGTAATATGTAATTTTCACTTCCATAAAAAGATTTTGGGGGAGCCATCCTTATACATGTACCTATCCAAATGTCTATGAGGGTCAATTAGATGAATTTACAAAGATAGTGGACCCATAAATTGCTGGTTTTCTTGACAAAGCGTCTCACGCAATAGATACCCACAAAAATAATTGTTTTATATTGAAATACTCCCTCCGGACCTATTTATAAACAAAAAGTTACTTTTTAGGTTCATTAAAAAACTAATGTATTTGGACTACATTATAGTCTAAATACATTAGTTTTCCAATAAACATAAAAAGTGTTTTTTTTGTTTATAAATAGGTCCAGAGGGAGTAACAATCCTCATCCCAAAGCATTTCCCAAATAAATACCCCAATAATAAAGCCATAAGAATGTGACAAATTAATGGGAGCAACATGAACTCGAGGATATAGGGTAAAGTAGCTTCTCACTTCTCTTGCATTCGTATCCACAAGAAAAATGCCAATAATTAATGCCATACACTTACACTCATCAAAAGCCTATTTCTTTTTGCCAAAAATGGATGTTTTGGTAACCTTTTTTTTAGTAAATGTTGATAAGTCTTAACACTTTTCATTTCTTTCTCACCACATGATACCCTATTTGTTCATTTTTTTTCTTCTTCCTAGCTAGTGGGTCAAATTATAAAGTCTATCTCATTGCTTTAAAATTTTGAGCATACCCTACTTTTTATAATGACATGCTTGCCTTTCTTGATTTCAAAATGTTGTGCGTGTGAAACATATTTCTTTTAAGATTTCATCATGACTAATTCTCACAATTACACATGATTGATGAGAAAAATAGGCATGCTTGTTACATATTAAAAGATAAGTGTTTCTGACATTCAATATTTAGAAACTGTTCTTTGATGGAATTTTAATTATGAGAGAAGCGAATTTTTTTGTTTGTTTACCCTAATTAAAATTATTTTCAATTTTTTCTCATTTATCGAAAATGATTTTTAAGAAAAACTACTCATTCTTTCTCATTTATCGAAAATTATTTTTAAGAAAAACTACTCGTAATAAGTTCTTCATTTTAAGGTATAGTTTTAGATATTTTTTAGATTCTCATTTTCTTAAAATCTATAACAAACTGATAAAATACTCGAAAATAAATTTTGAGAGAAAAACAAATTATAACAAATTTGCTCATAAAGTCATGTTATAGCTCCAACTTTAACTAACACAGTTGGCTCAGTGACTTAATCTGCCTTGAGATGCGGAGAGTTGACTTAGTACTCCCAGATTCGATTTCTATAGTGTACAAATTTGATCTTAAATACGAGTAAAAATTAATCATTCATTAAAAGTGTTTGGAACAAGGGTCCGAATTGAAGAAAAATAAAAATTCAACTCTAATTTTGACTTACACAAAATAAAACCCATTAAATAGAGAGAATAAGCAGCAGCTGCCACGTATAATGATGGTGACTATCCTCGTTGTATTTTTGGGGATCTAACATGTGCCTATTTTTCAATTCTTCATAATGACACGCTTGCTTTGGTATGTTTTTCCCGGAAAATCGCTTTCAAAGACCCAAAAATGAGAAATTTCCGTGTACCCAAAGAATATTATTGGTGTTCATTCTAATTTCTAAGTCCAACAACAACAAGCGTAGCCGGCGCCAAATAATATGAGTGAGTGACTGACTAATTATATTTTTATTCAACCGTTGACATTCAAATATACATTGCAATAGTCTTTACCTTGCATGCATCTCACTATAGTACTTTTTTTTGTGTGATCATATCAACACCGGTGCAGCAGATTTCATCATAACTTCGCAGTTAATCGTGTTTGGACGAGAGTAATACTGGATTGGGTGACTTCTTGGAAAGTCTTTGTGTTTGCAAAATAAATAACGGATATGTTTTTTATTAGTAAAGTATGTCCTCGATAACAACTTTTATCGCTCACTTTGGTCCCTAATAATCAGTTGACAATATAGACTACAATTACAGTAACAGACATATTTACAGGACCAAAATAGTGAATAAAATACTTACATATATAGGGATTTATTTTAAATTTTGATATTTTAAGGACTAAAATAATGATTTACTTATTTTTCCAATTAAACATCCAATTCTTCACGATCCCATTGCCTAACATTTTCCTTGTTTCGCATGCAAACACAAATATAAAAACCTCTTCCCCCAACTACTAGTAGTAAAAAACTTCCTCAAAAAACTCAAACACTCCACCAACTCCTTAAACCTCTTTCCACATAGCAAGCCAAATATAAGCTTTTACACATCAATTAAACATCATTCTTCCTTCCATATGGCAAACACTCATTCTTCTAAATCATGGCATATTCTATGCAAAACCTTTTCTCTACTTCTTCTAATTTGCTTCTTCTTTATTGGATCTTCTTCTGCAATAAGAACAGGGAAAACTATGTCTATGAAGATGAATGAAAGAAGAGAGGTTCTTCCCCAAAGCCTTGTTTTTAACTTCTTCCCTAAAGGATCAGTTCCACCTTCAGGTCCTTCAAATAGACATAATGATGTGGTGGATTCAACACCTCATAATTAATAATTCCATTTTGTATGATTTTTATAAGAATTATTTTTTCTATGATTTCTTTCTCTTTTTTTTTTTTTGTATTATGGGAAGATGTAAGGCTTTATTTATTAGATTATTACTATTACTATACCATAAAGAGATTAGATCCTAAAGGGTCTGAGATAATTTTTTTGGATCTTACTTAATTAGAATTATACTGTATAGAAAATATTATTGATAGAATATTGTATACTATGTATATTATCTTTCAGTGTGAGGCTATTCTTCTATGTTCATTCTGTTGTCCAATCTAGCTAGATTGGTTTGTGATGATAATCAATGGAATTGAATGGCTTGTCTTTAATCTCTGCAAAAAGTATACTGTTCATGTTCGTTCAAATTCAGTTAATCTTCTAAATTGTGGTTTCTCTCTCTCTGTACGTGTAACATTGACATCAGGTAATAATTCATAAATTAAAAAAGCCAGAATTTGGACTTTTCTTCAGCACTCCCGCATCAGAGTCAAAAATTTGCATCATCAAAAAGTCTTCCAAGTTTCCCTTTTTCCTATCTTAGACTTGAGGTGGAGGGGTGTAGTTATTTTTTTAATCCAGATATGCGTATCTGCAGATACTAATCCATCGAATCAGGTAGGACAATGGTGGGCAGAAAAACTCTCCCATCATAAGAGTTTTAATGTTGGTTTCTAACAATCAAGGATTTGTGCCTAACAACATGTTTCTATATCCATATAGAAATCCAGACATAGTACAACCCTAAATCAATATTTTATGAACCCATACTCGAATTCAAGATGAAATAGAAAGCGGAAGGGGTTTGGCCTTCCGAGAGAACCCTTTAGTTTTCTCTCTGTATCTTACTGATAATGGGATGTCAAGTAACAACTCCAAAAAGTTGTAGTGTGACCCGAGGACCATAACCTCCTTATTTATAGAAACCTAATTAGTGTTATCTATTGGTATTTCTAATTCAGCACATCACAAAATTAGAATTACCCTTTAGTCTCTACACATTAAAGACCCGCATCCTATTAGATACTCAAAAGCCCATATTAGCCTAATCTTAGGCCCATGCTTCGTACAACCCCCCTACTACGTCACTAGACACCCCCAAAACCGGTTTAATCCCAAAATACCCTCAAGTGAAAAGCATGTGACTGACGAATCGGTGCACGGCTAATCAAACAGGTTCGACTGGACCCTGCATCGAACAATGCAAAAATAGACGGTTCGATTAGACCTCCATCGAATCATCCGTTTTGTACTGTTCGGTTTTATGAAATGCGAACCTGTTCGACTCTGTGAGGGCCGAACCGTCCTGATACTTGACAAAACAAGTGAGTTTACGGACAAAGACTTTGTGCAATGCTTTTTTTGAAAAAACTTGTAATTTCACGACTAAAATAACTACTAAAATCAATACTAAATCACTCAATTAGATCAACAAAACATGATATTGTCTTAATACAATTGTCTTATACATAACGAAATCAGTAAATTGGAAATGAAATTCAAAAAATACATCAAAATCTTTGCTTAAATCAACAGTTTGAGGAACATGTGAATAGGGGTTTAAAGCTTTGTATTGTTGCAAAGGTCATGTATATTGCCTGGGCTAGTCCTTTGCTATCTGTTTCTGGTTATTTGTTCATGGCGTAATTCTTCCTAGCATTGGGGAGCCTCTCTTCATATGCGGCGTAACAAAAAGGTTACCCGTGAACAATATGTGGAACACCAGTGCAGTCTTGATTGGTGCAATCAGAAATGGATAAACAGAAAAGGGAAGAGCACGATACCAGGAAACAATTGTGGCCTTGTATTTATTTGCAGCCAGATAAGCACATTAATTCTGGAAAGTCATCCAATTCTCATTTCCTTCTACTTCCCTATGTTGTTTCTTCAAAGCCTTCATAATATGGTGGACTCTGGATATCCCTCCTTCAAACAACGTGGTGTACAAATCGATGTTTTTCTGTAACTCTTCAAAGAATTTATTCCTCACGCTCCAGAAATCGTCCTCACCCCTTCCAAGTAGTCTAGCAAAGCACTGAAACCCACAATTACCGTCACCTTGCACATTCAATATATCCTCAACAAAGCGATGCATCTCCTTCGGCATATAAACTATGAATGACTTGTATGCTTCTGACCAAATGATGGGAGGGGTGGGGTTTAGTGTTAGTCCTTGAATTTGAGTGAGTGCGAGGTTGGGACTTGTTGTTTGGCTTGGTTGCTCGATTTGTGAGGGAGTAGGATCAAACTTCGTTGGTAATGGCGGTGTAGGAACACTACTTTTAGCCATTTTTGTAGGTTTAGGAGGTCCACCTTTAGGTACCGGGAAGGTACTTGGGGTGGAACTTGTACTCTGTCGCGGAGTTGATGAATTTGACACCGGTGGAGTATGCCGTTTGCGTGGTCGAGCGCAAAGAATGAGAGTCTTTGTCTTGTTGTGAATTAAAATAATTATCAACATGTTCCCAAAATGATGGGTCTCGCTTTGTTGAAAATTCATCGCTCTTGTTAGGTGCACCCTTTTTCTTTCCCTTATCCTTCTTAGGTGCACCCTTTGTAGTGACTCGTTCCGGAGGTGGACACATGAAAGTAGTGTCTGGGAAACAAACCTCCGTTGTATAGCCTCAAATTCAATCTTCAAATTAAGCTCATCATTTGGGGATCAGGCTAAATCTTCATCATGGGAAACAACAAAAGTAAGCCTCTTCCAATGATTATGTATTATATCCAACGGAACGCGAGATAGGTTCCCTATGTATCTACAAAATATATTAATTTCAGTTTACAAACATAATCATTATATGTTATATAAAACTAAAAGAGTAAGTTCAATAAATTACCTAGAAAGCTCACATAAATTTCTGAGCAGAGCGTGCCTTTGAACTGAAGGGAGCACCAGATGCGTTCACATCTGTTGTGGACGGATTAGGATGGGAAAAGCTTGTTCAGCATCCCTTGTTGATCTTCTACGCCTCTTTCGTGCGTGGGTTTTATGAAGGAATCGTCCCTTCAAAAGATGGCAAGCAGAAATGCATCTCAAAGGTTCGTGGCATTTCGGTTCACTTTGAATCTATGGTGATCAATGAGTGTTACGGGTTGGACTACCACAGTGTGGCTTTCACCAACAATGTGGCCAAATGGATGAAGAGAGAGATGGAAGGAGTTAAAAAGAATATCTCTGTACCTGGTACACCGTGGGAGCCCTACAACGCTAATGAATTCAAAGTGAAGAGGAGCAATCTGCACCACGATGCCCAAGTGTGGTTCAACTTTGTGAAGCAATCTCTACTGCCCACATCCATACTACAAATGTGGAGAAAGAACGTATGATGCTGTTGGATGCTATTCTGAGCAAGAAGAAGTTTGATGTGGGAAGGCTTATCAGCAGGGAGATATTGGTTTGTCATGGTAAGAATGCTGGGTATCTGTTTTTCCCATGTTTGATTACTACCCTGTGCATCCAGGCTGGTGTAGAGATTCAAGGAGAAAAGAAGAGTTACCCTCACTAGTGCAGAAAAGACTTTTAGTATCGGTTATTTTGCACTTTTAGCATCGGTTATCTGTCGATACTAATTCGACCGATACTAAATGTCTGACATTTAGTATCGGTTAAATAACCGATACTAAATGTGACTTTTAGCATCGGATTTTCATAAACCAAAGCTAAATGACGTTTTTTTGGTGTTTTTTATGTCTTGAAAACATACTATTAGTATTGGTTATTTAAATAACCGATACTAAAGGTCCATTTTTTGTGACATTTAGCATCGGTCATATTAATAGTGCCATTTTTTTTGGTGTTTTTTAGGTCTATTTTTAGTGACTTTTAGCATCGGTTGTTCAAATAACTGATACTAAAAGTTCTGAAAAGTTTAGCATCGGCTGTTCAAAACAACCGATGCTAAATGTCTTGAAAAGTGATATTTAGCATCGGGTGTTTCAAACATCCGATGCTAAATGTCTATTTTTTTTAAAAAAAATTAATTGGCACTATTAATAGATATCAATTGCCAATTTATAAAATATTGATATACAAAGTTATTTCCAGACAGTAATAAATTCATAAAAGTACTTCAAATTCTATTGAAATTTAATATCATACAATACAAGTTATTAATATTTCCTATACATACAAAGGCTTTCCCCCTGTGTCTACTAGAGGAGAGGAGCCAACAATAATATGCAATGTTTACAACTCATGATTGTCAAATATTTTTCAGATAAAATAAAATACAGTGCATACACACAACGAACCCATTAATTCCAATACCATGTTGCAACTTTGAACCATTCATATAATTTCCAGTGGAGCCTTGCTTCTAGAAGAAAAATCTGAGTCTTTTAGAACATTATATACCTGCATGGCTTGACCTTCAGCCATTCTGAAATGAACAATCCCAGAAGCAGGTGAAAGAAGAGGCATGCACATCTTCATGACCTCCACTTCAGCATATGGTGTGTCTGCATCAATGTGACTGGCATCCGCAACTAAATATCTTGTAAGCTTGCATGGGGTCTCCGCAATTAAATTTGACGGATCATGATCATTCTGCATATAAAATGGGTTTAGAAACTCACCTCAGCCACAATAAAAAAAAGATAGAACTTCTAAGGTAAAAATAAACTAATTTCACCTGAAGTAAGCAAGTCCTTCCATCTATTAGAAGGCGAGTTCCTGCTGCTTCTTCCTCTGCATAAATTACATGACTGTTTGCGTTCAACTGTAACAAGTGGAAACTACCAGTCATAGTGTTTGCCAAGGGTAAAACACCACAGTATTAGCTAATCAGAGATAAAAACTTTCTTTAAATTAGTATCAAATGCTAGATATTAATTGTAGATGCAGCACAATAAATTCTTTTATGAATAGAATGAATTGAAAAGCTACACTTTACAAACACACAACACTTCTATCCAGATAGGCCTGTTATTCACTATCCATACTAAAGAACTATCTGATGCTTTAATTAACCTCTTTCCATATATGGTCTATTTTGGACTCGGAGACAATGATGAAATCGGCAAATAACCCAAAAAAGTTATCTAGCTATAGCCACATCCATTATTTCAGTTTTTAACATTAAAAGATTGAACATCTCTAGAAACATGAAGTGCTAACACTATAACTTTTAAAAGCCATATCAGCGGCGAATCATGTCGATATAAAAAAAAAATATAAAGTTGACTATGATAAGTAATATTGTAATGGCGAAACTACACAAGCACACCTACATAGATAGTTCAGAAAAAATACTTGCCTGCATCAGCAAACCACCATCACGTAAAGTGTGTATCTCTGCCTCAATATCTGATTGATTCATTTTCAGTCTATAGCTTCCAGGTCCTCCTCGTATCATGTCAATCTAGAAATTGTTTTAGAAGATATGAGTTGTGCAAATTGATCATTGCCTATGATGGCTTAAAGGTAAGGGAGCTATAGAAAATTTCCATCAAATTGAAATTTATAAGAAAAAATACATACTGTATATTTGCTTCCTTCAATGTTCAAGGACACTTGAGAATGGACAAGAGATATGTGCTGGCATAATTAACTGAAATTAGTATCACTAGGAAATAAGATGGGAGTTAAATGCACTAAGAATTAGATGTTCCTCCCATTTGAACATAATACCTTAGGAGGAATTTGCCCCTTTTCAAGATAGCCAACATAATCTGAAACCAAAGCTGCACTGCTAGCAGAAGCTTTCTGTATTAATTAGAAGAAACACATATCATGAATTCTAGGATAGAAAACTAACAAAATATCAAAAAAAAAAATATACAAAAATGTCTGCTTACATAGAGTGCCCCTCCAACAACAGAAAGATACCAGGGGGGCCTCTCTGCTCTAACTCGCATTGCAATTCTACTGTCCAGCCATCCGGTGTGAATTTTGTTATCTCTGTAGTCTGGAGCCTGAGAACAAATATTGCAATGATGTCCCTTCTGCATTATAAACACTTGCCAAAAAATTTGTCATCATGTGAGTGTTTTACATTCAGAAGGTCAATGGTATAATCAACATTGGTACGAATTTCTCCCCGAATTTGAATCTCTTTCAACCCCACAACCAAATTTGCAATTGCTAAAGCTCTAGATTCTCCAAAAGCAAAAACATGCCCTGAGGTAGAAGATAGGATATTAGAAGCTAATAGAAGATAAGTCATAGTACAAGAATTGTGTAAATACATGAATGTAAGAACAAGAGGGAAAAAAAGCATATTATGGAGAATTGATACCCTACAGTTCAAAATTCAAAAATGATGCTGTTTGTCGTATAAATTCCTAAATAGTATCAGCAGTTCTCGTTAATTATGAGAAGTCCTTTAAGGATGTGATATTTATGCATCTATGCTAACATATGGATGGCACAAAAGGGAAAAAAAAATATTGATCAGTATTATTAGCAAAGCAACCACTTTAAAAATCAAGACCTATTAGAAAAAAATTTACAATGAAAGCCAGCTTTTCATAGGGACATAAAGTACCTGTATTTAATTTTTCTCGTGTTATTTAATTTTTACCAAATGAACTATGTACTTCAATTTTTGTTTTTTCAATGGGAAACCCAGTTTTACATCCTAGCTCTTGCATTATTAACTAAGATCATGTATTCCAGTCGGTTATGCATAGGGAAGGGGCGAAAATCTAATTTCACTGCACCCCAAACACATTTGTCCTAAGACAGTTGTCATACCCCAATTTTGTCCGGCTTAGGTCAAAACCCTAATTTTCCCCAAAAATAAATAACAAATAGCATCATGCATTGCATTTAGGGTCCTAAAAGTCATTCCAAAGTTTCTAAAATCATTTTTAAAGTTGAAATGCACTTTTTGGACAAATTAGGATTTTTAGGGTAAGGGGCATTTTGGTCATTTTTCGCAACAGGATGATTTTCTCGTCAAAAATATGCACACACCAAAAGTACATTTTTCTTCTATCCAAAAGAATTTTTGTACAATTTTTAGAGAGAATATCCTAGCCTAAAATAATTAAAATGCATTTTCCCTATTTTTATTGCATAAAAAAATATTAAAAGATCATTAAATATTTTCCCAATTACTAAGTAACAAATTTTGTTGTCTAGAGTAATTAGGGAGACTATTTTATGGTGCCCAAAAACATGTAACACATTTTCAATAGGTGCATTCCCATTTTGCATGCCCAAAATTTCAAATTTCCAAAAATCAAAAATAGGAAGTGTCCTCAATAAGACAAAATACCAAAAAACAAGCATTTTTTTTATTTTTCCCCTTCATAATCAGCCCCATGCACGAAATATACCCTCTCTCTCTCTCTCTCTAGAAGCCTCTACACACTTCTTTTCTTACTCACCAAGTTTTGATTTGATCATATCTTCATTTTGCCCATTTTGGTAAATTATTCCACACACTTACACTAACCTCTTCACCCAAAAATGCATTCTTTCCCTTTTGATAACATTCCCTCACCAAATTACCCTTAACCCTATTCTAGATCCTTCTCCCTATGAGTCACCATTCCAAAATTAGATTTTTGTTCACAAAATTCCCTTTCTTTTTTGTTCACACATGCGCCACCCTCACCCCACCTTCTCACACACTTGTGTTTTCTAAATACCCCTAATCCATGTGACCACCAATCCTAGCCATCCATTCAAAAATAAAATCAAATCCTAGTGGTTTACAAGAGATGCATTGTCACAAATACCCCTAAGTTTTCACTTCATATAAAAGCCCAAAATAAAACCTAGCTCACATACACACTCTCTCATTTTTACCCTAGCTAGCAACCTCTCCTCCTCTCCTCCTCCCCTTGGCCGTAGCTACCACCCCCTTTCCTTCCATCTTTTCTTCATTTTTCCACCATCAAAACTCCATAATTCTTCCATCATTCAAAAGATCTCCTCATAAGCTTCAATAAGCATTCAAGTTTGATCAAAGAGAAGCTATTTGCGTGGGGTTTCAAGGTTGTTGAGGTTGTGTTCTTCAAGTTCTTGCTCTCTTTTTCATCTCCTAGTTATTTTGTGAGGTAAATAAATTCTCCTTTGCATTTTCTTCATCTTTCACCATGTAGATCTCTTCATCTCTCCTCTTTCCTCTCTAAGAGGCTTAGAGGGTTCATTTCAAGCACTATGTCAAGGACTTTGGGAGCCTTGGGTGCTTGAAGTGAACCCTTGGCCTTGAGGAAAGGTTTCTTGTGTTTTCATCATATTGTTCTTGCATTTTTCATACTCATTTTGTCATTTTTGCATGAATAAAAATTTCCACATGAGATATGCATCCCATTGTTCATGTCATCACTTGCAAGTTTGAATTTTGTTTGGATCTTGAGGGATATATGAGGTTCGGCCTTAGGCTTTAAAAATTAGGGTTTATTGTTTCCTTTTCTCTTTTTGAGTCATGTAAATAAGATGCTTGATTTGTGTGACTTGCTTCATGTGTTGATCATAAATTTAGGCATAAAATAATTTGATGTTTAGTGCATATGTGGTTTCGGCCATAGAGACATTTTAGGGTTCATCTTAGTGCTTAAAGTGTGTGTTTGATCTTGTGTAGAAATGTGTAATAGTGTTAACATGTTTTTTACCTTTTACCACTCATGCTCATTTTTTACTTTACTCACTAACATTTTACCATAAGTAAAAAAAAAGAGAAGAAAAGAAAACATTTTTACCTTTTACTTTTACCATTTACCTTCACTTAAATAATTCACCTCCTCCACTTAAATAAGTTACCATTTCATTAATAATTTACCTTTACTTTTTACCTTTCTTAAATTACAAAAAGACCAAAAACATTTTCTAGTTCACATTTATAACTTTTTAACTTTATAAAATCAACCCAAAAACACTTTTTACCACTTTTTCCTAAGACTCTAAAAACACCAAAACATTTCACCATTTCCTAAGAATAAGGTAACTAAATTCTTACCACTTTTTATGACACACTCTCACACACTTGCACTCAAATAAAACCTTATTCACTCTCTTGCATTCTCACATGTCCATTCATAAATAAATAACCATGCATTCTCACATGTCTATGCATTCATCAATCAAGTACTCATGCATTCAATAATGTCATACATTGCCTTCCACTTTTGTATGCTCATGCATTTAATTATGCATTCAATAATATTATGTCTTGTATTCTCCAATTGCATGTTCATACACTCATATGTTTGTTTAATCATGTATTCATTTGTTCATGGTAACTTGTAAATATTCTTCATGTTTGCTTTACCTATGTTCATGTTGTTGCGTCTTGGTTTGGAATAAAAAAGATTTGTAAATGTTCTACTTTCTTTTCAAGCTCCAATTCAAATGTTTTCTAATAAAAAACCCTAAGGCATTTTTCATAAATAAATCATTAGCCATCACTCGAAGCCTTCGCTTGTTTGATCGTTTAATGATGGAGTTATTAGTGGTAGTCACTCGAAGCCTTTGCTTGTTTGACTATCATGAAAGCTCCCACACCTTAATCAAATACAAATTAGTTAAAAAACTCAAAAACAATATGAGTCATTAGTGGTAATTACCATTATGACTCATCCTTTTCCAAAAATCATTTCAAAAAAAAATATAATAAAACGTTGCGACTAGTAATAACTTGAGTAATTGCTCGACTGATTATCGGTTCCAACACTTTTCTTTCAAGTTAATAATGAACGCCACTCGAAGCCGATGCTTGTTTGGTATTCACGAACGCTTGAGTCATATTTCAAAAAAAACGAAAAGATAAGATAAAGATAAAACACAGATTTTTCAAGATTAAAGAATTAAGAACTACGTTGCTTTGATCCCTCAGTCATTGAGGGTACGTAGGACCGGGTCATATCCCGTCAAGCTCGTTTTCAAAAAAAATCAAAACAAAGAATTAAGAACTACGTTGCTTTGATCCCTCAGTCATTGAGGGTACGTAGGACCGGGTCATATCCCGTCAAGCTCACTTTCAAAAATCAAAACAAAGAATTAAGAACTACGTTGCTTTGATCCCTCAGTCATTGAGGGTACGTAGGACCGAGTCATATCCCGTCAAGCTCACTTTCAAAAAACCCAAAACAAAGAATTAAGAACTACGTTGCTTTGATCCCTCAGTCATTGAGGGTACGTAGGACCGGGTCATATCCCGTCAAGCACTCTTTCAAAAAACCTTAGTTTAGTTTCACTTTTCAAAAATCACAAAAAGATTCATTCCTCTCTTTTGTTTTCTAAAAAAAACTCTTTCAAATAAAAAGGAAAAGAAAAGAAGTAGAACGACTGTTTTCAAATCAAACAATCCCAACCACACATCGAATTAATGGTTCCCTTTCGGTAGAAAGGAGGTGTGGGGTGCTAATACCTTCCCCACACCTAACCGACCCCCGAACCTACATTTACATTTTGAAAGACCACCCGCCTTTTGTAAAAAAGACCTTTTTCTAATGTTTTGGTCTAAAAACTAAAATATTAGTGGCGGCTTCACAATTTTCACGTTGTACACTGAGAAATCCCAAACCGGATTTTTCGGGGCGCAACAACAGTTACCCTAAATTCGATTTGCGCAATAATTAATAAGTTGTTTAATTTGTTTACCTAAAAATAAGATTTACTAAAATTTGGTAGGAAAATAATTAGTTATTTACAAATAAATAGAATAGGGGCTAACTTAGAAAAAATTAATTTTGACTTGACAGGGAAGCCCTGCTCCTAAGTATTCTCCGGTGAAATCTCAAAAGTCACGTAGTTCTTCTTGAAAATTTGTTGGTTGGTTGATTTTAATTTTGAAGGGGTCTAAGATTCAAATTGTAAAACTAAAGATCCTTAAACCGGATTGACAGGATGTACATCCAAATCGAATCCATTTATATTTTTGAATTTTATACATTCTGTGCCTCAGTACGTTCCTAAGACTGATAAAGGAAAACCCACTGTCGGGATGGTAAAAGAAACTACTGTTGGGCCTTCTGCAACTGTACTTAAGGAGATACCGGCCCTAGAGACTGTTATATTAGTAGAGGAAGTTAATAATTGTAACCGATTTCGGGGTGTCAACAACATTGTTTTATCTTCGTAGGAGATTGAAACTGACCCAATCCATTGTTGGGTAGGGTGGAAACACAACAATGGCAGGTAATAATAACATGTTAATGGGATTCACTGAACTCCTTAAGGCGCAAGAAGCGAATAGAGGTACAGCTAGTGAGGAATCCAATTCGGTCCAAATTATCACAGACTCACGTGCTTCAGAAGAGGGTGTTAATCAGTCTACTCACTCTATGCAGACAAAAGAAGCTTCTGATACCATTAGTGGTTGCAATATGGATACTCCTGTTGTTCATTCTAATGCAACTGTCGCTAATGATATGCGTATTGCTGGCCGCTTCTGGGGTGATCTAGGGGGTGAGACTGAAGATGAGTATAGCTCTGAAATAGGCGACTCCGAGGCTCAATCAGCTAAGTTTGTGGAAGACTCTAACACTTTTATAAAGGTTCTTTCTAAATCCCAAAAGAAAAGGTTGTGTAAGCAGCAATTGCAGGTTCAACAGAATAGAAGCTATATGACCCGATCAAAGGGCGGTCTCACAAACTCTTCTCAATGTTAAAAATCTTTTACTGGAACGTCAGGGGCATTGGCAACCCTGATACTAGAGTAGTGTTAAAAAATCTTTCAAAATGCATAAGCCTGATTTTTTGTTTATTTCTGGACCTTGGGGTGATATTGCTCAGATTCCCGCTAATTTTTTCTCTAATTTGCAGTTGAAGTAGTTCGCAGAGAATAATAGAGGATCGCTGCCCTCTAATCTTTGGTGCTTTTGTACAGATGCTTATAATCCTGCAGTTATTTCTTCTACCATCCAGCAGGTGGCTTTCTCTATAGCTATGGAAACTCAGACGCTTTACCTCTCTGTTGTGTATGCAGCGTCCAATAATCACATCGCTAGACGACAACTTTGGAACGACTTGAATGATTTGCAACGGGATCACTCTGCTCCTTGGGATCACTCGCTAGACGTCCAATAAGCACAGAGGTAGGGGCATCCCTCTGCTATTTCTTGTGCGGATTTCTCATCTTGGACCGACTTGAATCACTTGATCCATATTCCTACGCGGGGATCTCAATTTACTTGGTCTAATGGTAGAGTTGGGAGTCATTATACAGAGAAGACACTAGATAGATCTATATGTAACGAAGACTGGTGAACTTTTGGGATAGTGTTGATTGTTTCACTCTTACTAGAAGTAAGTACGATCATTTTCTGCTTCTCCTCCTTATGAAAAAGGAGTCTTTACGGCAACATTCCTCCTTCAAGTTTATGAAAATGTGGGCTCAACACCCTGATTGTAAGAGGCTTGTCTCTGAGGTTTGGCAAAGCACCGTTGTTGGCTGCCACATGCATATCTTATCTCAGAAGTTGAAAAACTTGAAATCCAAGCTCAAGGAGTGGAATACTTCTGTTTTTGGAAATGTTTTCACTAATGTTAGGGAGGCTTTAGCCAATCTTGATAATATCCAAGGGCAGATTAATACCCTAGGTGGTTCGAATGATTTATTTTCTCTTGAGAAGAAGGCACAAACTACTTTGCAATATGCGCTAAATTATGAAGAAGCTTATTGGAAGGAGAAATCTCGAGTTAATTGGCATAATTTTGGGGATACAAACACTGCCTTTTTTCATAGAATGACAAAAATTAAAAAATGTCACCAAGAGGATTTTTATGATGAAGGATGGTGATAGTATTCTTACCACTGCTTCTGATATTGAGAACCACATTCTGAATTACAATCAGAATTTGTTCTCGGTGAATAATGACTGTCGATCCAATAATCTTATTCAGGAGGTTATTCCTGCTTTAGTTTCGAAGCAGGACAATAATATGCTTACTAATTTACATTCTCTGAAAGAGGTTAGAAGTGCAGTCTTTTCTCTCAATGGTGATTGTGCACTTTGGTCCAGATGGTTTTGGAGGTTTCTTCTTCCAACAGTACTGGGATGTCGTCGCAAGATGTTTATAATGATGTGCTGCATTTTTTTCAACAAGGTTGGTTGCTCCCCAACTTTAATTCCAATATTGTTGCTCTTATTCCAAAAGTTGATGGAGCTGATAGAATAGAACACTATAGACCTATAGCTCTAGCTAATTTTAAATTTAAGATCATCACTAAAGTAATAGCTGACATACTTGCTCTAGTCGCTCCTGCCATTATCTCTGATAACAAAGGGGATTTGTGAAAGGTAGAAACATTTTTGATTGCATATGCACAGCCTTTGAATCAATCAATCTACTTCAAAAAAGTCTTTTGGAGGCCAATTAACCTTGAAAATTGACATTAAAAAAGCTTTTGACACTATAGACTAGAACTTCCTTCTTCAAGTGCTAATTGCTTTTGGTTTTAATGAGAGCTTTTGTTCTTTGATTAATGTTATTCTTCATTTAGCTAAGCTATCCTTCTCTATTAATGGCTCTGTGGTTGGTTTCTTTGGTTGCAAAAGGGGAGTTAGACAAGGTGACCCTTTGTCCCCTCTTCTTTTTTGCATGGCTGAAGATGTTCTTAGTCGAGGCATTTCTAAACTTGTGGCTGATGGTAAGCTTCAACTCATGGTTGGCCTGCGTGGTTTCCGTATGCCAAGTCATCTATTATATGCTGATGATATAATGATCTTTTGTAGAGCTACTAAAAAGAGCATTTCTAGTTTGATGAAACTCTTCTCCTCTTACGAGCAAGTCTCAGGCCATGTTATCAGTAATGAGATGTCTAAATTTTTCACTGGTAGCATCTTTTCCTCTCGTGTCACCGCCATCTCCGCCTTGCTCGATTTCTCTAAAGGATTTGTCCCTTTTGCTTATCTCGGTGTCCCTTTATTCGTTAGAAAGCCTCGGCAAATCCATTTGTTGCCTATTGTGGATAGGATCAAGGCTAATTATCCTCATGGAAAGGCTCGCTATTATCATTATGGGTAGAGTTCGGTTGGTAAATTCTGTCATTCTGAGCATGTTGGTATATATAGCTTTTGAATTTATGCATGGCCTGCTAATCTCCTTAATACTATAGACACTTGGATTAGAAATTTTGTGTGGTCCGGCGATGTTACTACTATGAAAATTGCTACTGTAGCTTGGCATACAGTGTAAACCCATTCAAAAAGGTGGTATGGGTCTTAGATGCATCAAAACTATTAATAGGGCTGGTATGTTAAAGCTTGGCTGGAGTTTCACTTCTACTAGCCTCTGAGTGGGCTATGCTTTTGCAAGCCAGGTCTATAAAAACAATAAGCCGGTGAAATATCATGTCTCTTCCTCTATTTGGCTTGGATTTAAGTCTTGTATTTCTTTGATTCTCGAGCACTCAAATTGGCAGCTTGGAAATAGTGTTCGCATTAGTTTTTGGACGAACTCTTGGCTCTCTAGGCCTATTGATAATATCATCGGTATACCTCCGAATGTGCATAGGGACCTCAAAGCTCTCATCGGTGATTTTATAGTGCTTAGGTAGATGGTCCATCCCCACCGATTTCATAAATCATTTCCCCAAATTTACAATGAAATTCAGCAAATTGTTATCCCTAACACCCCAGTGGATGATCAATTGATGTGGGATTGCTCTTATACAGGAGATCTGACTTTTCGGAATTCATACCTTTTCCACGCTCCTGCTGGGAAGGTTGTCCTCTGGAGCAAGACAGTTTGGAAGAATTTTATTCCGCCCTCAAAATCATTTATTCTTTGGAGGGCTATTCACAAAAAAATGCCTACAGATGACCAACTATGGAATAGAGGTTGCACAGTGGTTTCTGTTTGTAGCATCTGTGGTAATGCTTTAGAGACTACACACCACCTGTTCCTGGTCTGCCCATTTGCTAAACATATTTGGAATTGGCTTGGAGGTCTCCTAAGCCTTAATGTTGACACTACTTCCTTCCAAAGCATTCTATCATTGACCTCCCATGGTTGGAGTCCTCAATTGAGCGATATTGTTTGTGCTGCTATTATTAACATTTTTTCGGTGATATGGTTTTGCAGGAACCAAGCAACATTTGATAATCATATGATCCCCTTACATACTGCTATCATTTTAATTATTTCCGGTGTGACGTTAGCAGGAAATGCCTCTAAATCCAAAATGTCTTCTGTTGCTACTGAATTTATTATTATAAAAGCCTTAAATGTCAATCGTAATTATAGAAATTCTTCAACCATCAAAGAGGTAATTTGGACCCCTCTCGCCCATTATGTGACACCCTTTACCCCGAAAGTAACTATAAGTGAAAAAGTACGAGAAATGGGGAAATTTGTTTTCCAAATAACATTGTCAATTTCTTTTTCGAAACATCACTCGCAAGTAAAAGATGTCATCAAAATTCTTAAGTCATTTAAACACAATTTATACTGATATTTAAGACTAGAGCGCTAAAACATTTCTCTTAATTTAATACAATAACAAAACGACTTGAAATATAAATTTGTAAATACAACCCAAATCCCGATGTCACATCATCAGAGCAATTAACCTTAATCCAATAAATTAAAACTGAAGTGACATCAACATGTAGAATCAAATCACTCTTGCTGCCTAGAAGGCCACTCCAATGAAACCTGAAACTCAATCTAAAAAGTGGCGCACGGGTGAGAAAGAGCATCCAAACCATATAAGGAACATAAGACCGAAACTAAAACAGCAAAGACTATACATAACAAGTATCAATCAACAATAGTGGATACAAGTTTCATAACACACATGCACAGACAATCCTTAATTAATCATCAACTAATCCTAGTATTGCGACCTCACATATGGTCTTAGGACTATAAGCAACAACAACAATGTCAACAGGATCAAGACAATCATCATCAACACCACCACCACCACCAACAACAACAACTATAGACCAGGATACCTTGCCAGAACGGGATACCTTGCCCGATAACGCCCTATAGGGAACAACATCAATAGGACCGGGATACCATGCCCGAACGGGATACCTTGCCCGATAATGCCCTACGAAGAACAACAACACGAGGACTTTGAGGATCGGGATACCTTGCCCGAACACGATACCTTGCCCAATAATGCCTTACAAGAACAACAGGACCGAGACACTTGAACGGGATACCTTGCCCGATAATGCCCTGAAGAACACCCAAGAGGACTATTAGGACCGGGATACCTTGCCCGATAATGCCCTTACAACGACGACAATGACAACAACTATTGAGGTACGGCTCGCCCATACTGCGATGAGTCCTTGCCCATACTACGACAAGGTTCCTCCTACAACTCAAACTACTAAGGTACGACTCGCCCATACTGCGGCGAGTCCTTGCCCATACTGCGACAAGGTTCCTCCTACAGCTCAAACTAATAAGGTACGACTCGCCCATACTGCAATGAGTCCTTGCCCATACTGCGACAAGTTTCCTTAAACATCATCATCATCAACTATTCCTTGCCCATACTGCGACAAGGTTCCCTAAACATCATCATCATCAACTATTCCTTGCCCATACTGCGACAAGGTTCCTTAAACATCATCATCATCATCAACTATCATTCAACTATTGTAACTAACTATTCCCTCTCACTTAAGTTATTAAACTTAATTAGGAGTAACTCACATGCTATATCCATGCCATATCTACTCATCTATGTCTGAGCGTCATCATCGATCGTCTATAACTTATTTAACTTCGTTAAGCTACAAAGTGTTCTGAAGCTAACTAGCACTAAGTCATCAATTAGCTATGGACCCCCACTCATCTATTGTCTTATATTACTCATGATTTGCAACTAGCTCGACATGTCTTTGCGTCAGTAAGAATTATCCTTAAATTAAATTATCATGTTTTCATTGTTATAATGTAATTACGAACTAGTCACACTCTCGAGTCATTCCTTAGTTCCAAATCTTAATTAACCATTCACTACTAATTGTCATTGATTATTCACTATTATTTATTAATGCATCTGCCGCACCTACGAGTAGTCTTAGACATAAATCCTTATATTAACTCCATTATTACTCTAAATTCACCTTCACTATCGACTTAAATCTACGGTCATCTGCATACGACTCTTCGTTCCTCATGTGGTAAGTAAATGACATCTTTTAACATACAATTGACTACTCTTACTAGATTCACTTCCTAAACTCGGCCTAATGACTACAAACACAAATTACTTAATTATAGTCATCGAATCATATAGTTACAGTCATCCAAATTTGAAGTATTTATGGTCATCTAAATAAATAATAATTAAACACAAACAAATAAGAATAGCAATAATACTTACTATCATAGTCCTATCCCCTGTTCCCCATATAGAAAAGAAACCCTTTCCCCCCGTACCTGGTGCTGAAGTATATTGCACTAGTGAATTGATTAAGAGAAATTTCGAGCCCTCGAACATCATTTAATTCCAACAGACTATGTGTCACTCGAACAGGTACAATTATGCAACAACAACGGCAATACAAAAGTCATACACTAAAAGTTTTAAAGATACTCAATCACCTTTTAAATGAGTTAACTACAAAATTCCTTTTTCATTGCCAAAATAGTTTAAGAAAAATATACTAAAGTATTAGTAATTTCAAATTAAGTTATACTCTAAGTAGCTTAAAACGAAAATATCAAATTACTCAATATCATAGTTTTAACTTTGAATTCATCTAATAAGAAAGTCATTCACACATTACTATATAGTATGCGTGATATGCCAATGCTAATGTAATACACATATTAAATTTTACATTTCAGAAAAGCTTATTTACAAATATATATATTTATATATTATTTGTAACTCATCTTTAACACACATACCTTCTAAAAAATATTATTTAGCTTAACAATGACAATGAAACATGCTAAGTAAAGGTAAGGCTATCGAATATTACAGCATGACCAACAACTTGGAATTGGCATTCTTTGTTATCTATCTTAGGTACCAAAAGTATAACTGGCTTGAGCTCTAATGGACTCACAAGAATAACATTTTTCTATTGAAATCCAAATACACACAGTAATCAATATTATGCCTAACAGAAAGCATAAAAAAATAAATGAAAGAAAGAAAGAAAGACTAAAACTAACCAAAAGGATGCATTCCAAATAACGCATGAAGTACATGTAAGGGTTATAGAAGAAACACAGCACAGTCATAGGGATAGCTCCGTGCGGTGGTGATGGTGTGTCGATGGCGGTTCTTGGTGTGGGTGGGCGGGACCATGGCCCGCCCAAGTAAAAAAAAATACAGGAATTTATAGGAATACCCTTAAGTGTTCAAACATAAACAATGAAAGCTTTCTCAGTACGCTTCCATTTCCTTCCCGTTTCTCACGCAAACGAAACACACAACAACACGCTGACAACGCAACACGCCCTCGACCCTTCCTCTCGTCGTTGCTCATCACCGTGACCGTCTCCACCGTCGTTCATTGTCGTGCCGTTGCCTCCGTTCACTGTTGTCACGCTCACGCCGTCAATCTCCTTCCCACAAACTAGTAGCCACACTGTGCTCTTCTTCTTCTTCTGGTAGTAGTAAGTGGGTTTATTTTATCAGGTCCATTTCTTTTCTTGATTGTTAGGAAGTTGTTGAAATTGTTGAAACTCAAATTGTTGAATACATTCATTTTCAATTTTTGACCTAAAGAGTAAAGACTAGCTAAAGGTATACTAAATACTAATATTGTAAATCTGTAATACTTATACAGATATGAAACAAACTATATGGCCTATGCTTTCTTGTCTTCTATTTGAAATATATGATATGCATTTGCAGATATGCTTGATGCTTCTCTCGTGTGTGATGATGAAAGGGATTTGGGCTTGCTAAATTTTTTTGTATTTTTTTTGGCATATATGATATAGGGGATTTTGGGCTTGGTAAGACACTTATAATTTTGTTTTTGCTATTGTGAAAGGGATGATTTTGTGTTTGCTATTTAAACCGTTTAAAAGGGATCAGTTTGTGTTTTCTAAGGAACCGATGATTATGTTATTTTTTATTAGTCAAAAGTTTTGCTAATACTTTGATTTTGTTGATTTTAGATTGTAAAAATGAAGAGTAGAACAATTGATTCTTTTTTAAGAGGAAAGCTTGTGAAGATGAAAGAGATGAACAAGGAAATTGGTGATTCCATGTTTTGTATCATTGTAGATGAAGCTCGTGATGAGTCGAAAAAGGAACAAATGTCTCTTGTGTTAAGATTTGTTGATAAATTTGGTTTAATACAAGAGCGATTTTTTGATATCGCACATGTTAGAGACACTGCAGCTTTAACTCTTAAGGAAACCGTGTGTGATATACTTTCTCGGCATAACCTTGATGTTTCTAACCTTCGTGGTCAAGGGTATGATGGTGCAAGCAATATGAGAGGAGAATGGAATGGTTTACAAGCGTTGTTCATGAAGGATTGTCCTTATGCATACTACGTTCATTGTTTTGCTCATCGATTGCAACTTGCCTTAGTTACAGCATCAAGAGAAGCAACTCGTCATGTTTTAAAAAAAATTGCAAAGGAAAAAGGAGGAGGTTATTCTACACGCGGGGATGTTGATAGTGCTTACAATTACTTGAAGGCATTTGATTTTGTTTTTATCTTGCATTTGATGAAAGAAATCATGGGGATAACAGATGTGTTTTGTCAAGCCTTACAACTACAATCTCAAGACGTAGTTAATGCCATGGGTTTGGTTCGTAGCACAAAAACTCTTATTCAAGAATTGAGGGATGATGGTTGGGATAAGTTGTTTACTAGTGTGACGTCTTTTTGTTCAAGACATGGTGTTGAGATTCCTGATCTCGATGATTTTCTTTCAACAACAATATTTGGACGCTCTCGTCTTGAGGAGAATCAGGTAACAATAGAGCATTACTTAAGAGTTGAAATATTTCTTACTACCATTGACAAGCAATTGCAAGAGTTGAATAACTGATTTAGTGAGCAAGTAATGGATTTGTTAACTCTGAGTTGTGCTTTGGCTCCTAAGGATAATTATAAAGCTTTTAATGTTGATACTATTTGCACTCTGGTTGAAAAATATTATCCTATGGATTTCAATGAGCAAGATAAGAATAATTTGCGTTTCAACCCGGCAATTTGTCGCTCATGCCCGCCAAGAATCAAGTTTGAAGAATTTGTCAACTATTCAAGAATTATGCTCGTGTTTGGTTGAAATTAACAAGAGGGAAAATTACTTCTTACTTGATAGATTGTTTCGCCTTATCATGACTCTTCTGGTGTCTACCGCCACAACTGAGAGGTCTTTTTCAGCAATGAAAATTATCAAAACTAGGTTGAGAAACAAGATGGACGGTGGGTTTCTAGCTGATAGCATGACAGTTTACATTGAAAGGGAAATTAGTGAAAACATTAGCTCTGAGTCTGTTATTGAAGACTTCAAGTCACTTGGAAAGCGTAGAGGATTACTTTAAGGTACACAGTTTAATTTTTTGGATGATCAACATTGTGCTTAATATTATTTGAATATTTAATTTATATGTTGTTATAATTTATTTTAGCGCCCCACCCTAGTTATTTTTTCAAGATCCGCCACTGGATGGTGTGCGATTATCTTCATGAAACGGTGCAACGATTGATAAAACCAAGTCCATATTCGTATTCAGAAGGGTAGTTGTCGTCTATGGGTGGAGAACGAAATGGAAGAAGGAAAGGTACCTAAGGGTTTTGGTTGTTGCAGGTTAGGTGTGTTGCACCCCGAAAAATCCGATTTGGGTTTCTCAATGTACAACGTGGAATATTTTTGAAGCCGCCACCAATATTTTAATTTTAAGACCAAAACATTGATAAAAGGTCTTTTGAACAAGGCGGATAGTCTTTTGAAAACTAGAGATATAGGTTCGGGGGTCGATTACGTGTGAGGAAGGTACTAGCACCGTACATGTCCTTTCTACCGAAAGGGAACCTCTAACTAAGTGTGTGGTTTTAACGTTTGATTTGAAAAATACCTAGATTTGCTTATTTATTTCTTGTTTGAAGATGAGTGGGAAAACTTAATGAAATTTTTTATTTTTGGCGCTTGACGAGAGTTGGCCTCTCGCTCCTACGTATCTCCTGGTGCGATGGAGAGTTCAAAGCTACGTAGTTCTTGGTTGTCATGAAAAAGGTTTTTGTTTTTTTATCTTTTTAGTGAGTTTTCGAAATAGGACTAGTATTCAGCGAATGATTAAACTAACAAAGGTTATGGGTAATCACCACTAAGTACTCTTGAAAAATGGGAGTCACCGCCATTAGTCAGACGAACAAAGGTTCTGATTGACCGTTAGTAGCGACTCGTTTTTTATTTGATCTTTTGAAAATGGTTTTCGAAAGAGATTAATTGGCACGAATGTTCAAACTAACCAAAGTTATGGGTGACCATCGCTTATTGTTCTTTGGAAAAAGACATTGCCACCAATGGCTAGACGAACAAAGGTTCTGATTAGCCACTAGCAACAATAGGTTTAAAAATGATTCTTTTTTTTTGTTATGAAAAATGCTAATGTTTATGGTTGCGAAAACGATTTTTATTTGTTGCGCTTGACGAGAGCATGGCTCGCTCCTACGTATCCCAAATGGGAATCAAAGCGACGTAGTTCTAATTTGAAGATGAAAATGTTTTTGAAAGGGTTTTGGAAAGGGGAAGAGCTTTCATAATGACCAAGCAAGCAAAGGCTTTGAGTGATCATTACTAATAACTCTTGATGGCGTTCATGACAATCAAACAAGCCAAGGCTTTGGGTGATAGTCACTAATAACTTGCATTAATTTGAAAAGAGTTTGAAAGATTTTTGGGAAAAGGGTGAAGTTATTATCAATGATCGGTTACAAAATTCAAACACATTCAATAATCAAGTAATCATGCATATGTCAAACATCAACTAAGACTAAACATGCCGATACAATCAAAGATTAAATTGTCAAGGATGCAAGGTGAATTTCTCAAAACAAATGTGTGTGTGTGAGGAGGAGTGGATTTACCCTAATGACTCTATGCTACAACAAGCAAGTAGGCTTACGTCTTCATTAGGAGGTCATACACATGGAGGGAACGACACACAATTAAATCAAGACAATTTAAGTAGCATCAAAAACAAGTAAACAATTGATCATAGGCATAAAATGATCTTAATTAAACTAATGACATGTGAGCAACGATTTCTTAATAACATGAACAAAGAGGAATTGCATCAAGGCTAAGGTAAGCCTATCCCTTGCAATACCTCATGAACCCTAAACCCTACACATACAATCTCATTTGTTATTAACTAAGAAATTAAAAGGGGAAGGTTGAATCATCTAAAATCATCTTCACCACTTTAAAACATGATGCACTAGGCATACGTGGGAATCATATGATTTATCATCAACAATAGACAATAATAAAACTAGATACAAGAGCAAGTAAGTAAACACTAAAACCAAGTTGAATCACATAGAGCAATCCTCTCACTTTGAGAAAAGTGCACTAGGCACTAGTGAGAATCAACTTACCTATCATCAACAACTAACAATAAGCAAACTAAAACAAGATTTAAATAAACACAAAAACTAGGTTGAATCACATAGAGCAATCCTCTCACTTTGAGAAAAGTGCACTAGGCACTAGTGAGAATCAACTTGCCTATCATCAACAACTAACAATAAGCAAACTAAAACAAGATTTAAATAAACACAAAAACTAGGTTGAATCACATAGAGCAATCCTCTCACTTTGAGAAAAGTGCACTAGGCACTAGTGAGAATCAACTTGCCTATCATCAACAACTAACAATAGGCAAACTAAAACAAGAACACATAAACAAAGTTGAATCACATAGAGCAATCCTCATCACTTAGAACAAAGTGCACTAGGCACAAGTGAGAATATCTTTGCCTATCATCAATTTTGAACAACACATACACTAAAAAGGGTTGAATCATATAGAACAATCCTCATCACTTTAAGCAAGGTGCACTAGGCACAAGTGAGAGTCATATTGCCTATCATCAACTTAAAATGACAAACAAGCATATAAACTACAAAAAAAGTGTTGAATCATTAAAGAGAGAGGGTTGTTAGTGAATGGGAGGTGTAAGAATTAGTGGGATTGTTTTCCACTTCTCATTCAACAGCAACGTGTTGTTGCTTTCTATTCCTTTTTTAAAACAAACATAATAATATTGGGGCAAAAAAAACCAAACGTAATAATAATAATAAAAATAAAACAAATATAAGTTTTTTTTTAAAAAAAAAAGAAGGAAAAGGGGAAAGAACGAGATGTTGGGATTGAAATCCCTAAGAAACAAAATATGAAGAGGAACAACAACAACAACGTTAAACCGAGAAAAAGAGAGAGAGAGGGGAAACTTGCGAGAGATGAAGTTGTTGTCGGAGGAGAATTCCGGTGGTGATAGTGGCGTGACCGGTGACAGTGTTGGAAACACCGGCTCTGTGTTTGGTGTTTGGTGGTGATGGCGGTGGTTTCGCCGGAGAAGCCGACGGTGATAGTGAAAGCTTCTTCTTTCTTTCTCTGGGTCTGAGAGAGAGATAACAGAGAGAGCAAAAGTTTGTGGGAGAGGAGGAGGAGCTCGCAAAGGGAGGCGCTCGTCGTAAAGGGAGGACGCAGGAGAGATGAACGTCGCCGGAGGGAGCAGCGGAGCGTTTGGGAGGCTGGCCTCAGGTGGTTCTGTTTGCTTCAGGTTTATTTTCTTTGGTTTTTTTTGGTTTTCTTCTTCTACTTTCTATTGGTTCTGATAATGCTGTGTTTGTGTTTTTTTTGCTGTGTGTTTGTTTTGAGTGTGTATCGGTTCCCCCCTTTGCTAAGTGTTTGAAGCTGTATTTATAGTCCAAAATGCCTAGATTGATGGATTGTGAGGTCCCTTTTGAATCTGTCCTCTGATCTTCATTTTCTTCAACGTATTCCCTTTGGGTGTATAAAATTTTCTGCCCACATTTATCTTCCCCCAAGTTTCTTATGCATTCACTAATTTAGCCTTATTTGACTAATATTCAGCTGCCTAATTTCTTCCCTTTGTGTATGTATGCAGACTAAAAAAATTACAAGGGAAAAAGAGCCTCCTATTTGGAGCTTTGGAGCCTATGTCTATTGCTGCTGCATATTGGACTTTTCCCTTTGTTTGTACTGCTGGCCATTGATTCTGCTCTACTATTATGTACTTTGTGATGCTCTTTTTATTTAAAAAATACCTTTGCACTTGTAACATAGGCATAGCCTACACATAGCTTATATTATATATCTTCTTACCTTCAACTCATCAGATGAAGTTGCTTTTAAATGAACTAGAAACAAACTCACCATCATCACGTTAACGCCTTCATCTTATTTTAAAAAGTTTTTAATAATAATAATAATAATAATAATAACAACACATCCCTTAGATTAGGAGCAAAATGCACGCGCGATTAGGACTAAAATCATATACAGTAAAGAAAATATACGCAAACATATCAACAATAAGGTGTTACAAGATCACTAGGAATGAAGCGCGTACACAGTCAAGAATAATGCGTGTATGCCTCGACATATATTTTTGAGGTTTTTTTTGAAAACGAGAAAAATACTTATTAAGATTGAGTATTTACAAAAATACAATTTTATTTGATTTTCAACTAGTCGGACAAAATTGGGGTATGACAGCTGCCCCTCATTATTTGGATTTTACCAAGAAATATGAATTGGCCGAGACATATTTCGAAGATAAAATAGAAATAAAGAATTCAGAAATTATACCAATTTTGTCTGCTTGGAGAAACCCGAATTTTCCTTTTTCCATTTCTACCATCTTTCTAGTTTTTCTGTTTTTGTTGATGCAAGATGAAAAATGAAATTCTAATGCACGCGGGAATAGAGATTTTTTTTATTTTTTTTTTGAAATAGGCAGATGTCAGCCCTCATTAAGCCAACGGAAAGCGGTAAACGAATTGTCAGCCCTCAGTAAGCCAACAAAACAGGAAATAGATTGGTTCCAGCCCTCGGGCAGCAAAAGCGGGAAATCAATTGGTGCTAGCCCTCGGGCAGCAAAGGCAGGAAATAAGGCAATAAAGCGATAGAAAGCGATAAAGAAAAGAAAGAAGGCTCGCGATGGCGAAGTCGACACCGAGGTCGCCTAAAGCCTTTTAACGAATCGCGCGCACGATCCGAGTTCGCCCTTGGGCATGGTGGTCTTCAAGAGCGACCGGGAGGCAATACCAAGTCTAGATATACATATTTCCCTAGGACTGCGCCACGTCTTAGGCCAACACAACTATCCTTTTCGACTGGACCCAATGGGGTCGAAGGACTTACCCGTAGCTCGAATACGAGGTGAAGTCTGCTTTTTGAAGGGACGCTTGGGTCCTGAAGGGATTCACGAATCTTGTTGATTGATTGAAATGGCCAATGCTGTCGCACTGGATTGAGGTACCTGCATACGTCAGCTGATGCGAGGAATGGTGCATGGAGTGTGGATGCATGTTATGCAAAGGCCTATTATGCCAGGGCGTGTTATGCAAGTGCATGCAATGCTATGATTTTGGTGTAATGATGAATGTGGTGGAACGCTCCTGAAATTCCCCTTTTGATCTGATTGTTGTTTTTCTCTTGATCAGCTTTCTTTTTTCTGACCACTTGTTTTTTCTTTATTTGTTTTTCTTGAATGATTTTGCCTGATCAGTTTTCTTTTTTTGATCATCTGCTTTTTTCTTTTTTTGGCTCTTTTTCTCTTTTGGCTTATTTTCTTTTGCTGGTTCGACCAACCCGCGACGAGACTGAGGAACCGATTAGCATTGTGGTGGCACATAAGCCAAGTGTCGGTTGTTTTGTGATTTGCCATCTGAAATGGCCTATGAGTGCAATTATTTCCTTGCAAACTTAATTTGCTCTGAGAAGTTGCTTCCTTCCCATCACTTTTAGAAATTTCGCAATGATTGTGATGCTCTATGATTTATGCACATATTTTACAGGTCAGTATTACCATCATCATAAAACGTTTATTTGAGCAGAAAAAGCAGGGAAATATAAAAGCAAACAGATATGAGAAAGAGTGAACTTTATTGATGTGAAAACCGGTCGTACAGAAAGTTACGCCGACTGTTCAATACATTTGAAAGTTTAAACTACAAAAAGACACGAAAAAAATAAGAGAGGAGCTAATTTCTGACTGTCCATCTCTGTGGGACAGTGCCAACAATTTATGTCCTTAACCTTGATCACCCCTTCATCCAAACCTTCGAGGAAGTTGTATGCCTTTTATTACTTTTCATGCCCAAGTTTTCTGACCCTAATTTTTGCCTGGATCGTCCTTTGCGGGTTTTCAATCCACCGGGTCACTCTGATTTTGCCTAGGCCGCCCTTTGAGGGTTTTCAACCTAGAGAGCTAATTCTTACGTGGCTTATCTTTCTCTTTTTTCGTCTATTTCTTTCAGGCATAATACTTCTTCACTTGATCGGAATTGACTGGGTTCCTTAAATCTTCTCCGTCCATGTTTGTGAGTATCAGCGCTCCTCCAGAAAAGGCTTTCTTGACTACATATGGGCCGTCATAGGTGGGAGTCCATTTTCCACGGGGATCACTTTGAATAGGCAGGATCTTCTTGAGCACTAGGTCTCCCTCGTTGAATTCTCGGGGACGAACCTTCTTGTCGAAAGCGGTTTTCATCCTTTGCTGGTATAGCTGCCCATGACACAAGGCTGTGATTCTCTTCTTCTCAATGAGTTTAGTTGATCTAGGCGAGCTTGTACCCACTATGCTTCTTCCACTTAGTTTCCATTATTACCCGCAGGAGAGGTATTTCAACCTCGATAGGAGCACGCGCTTCGACCCATACACCAAAGAGAAAGGAGTTGCCCGGTTGAGCTGAGGCACGACCAAGTGCGGTAGCCATGCAAAGCAAAAAGGAAGCATTTCATGCCAATCCTTGTAGAGTTACCACCATCTTTTCACAATCTTCTTGATGTTCTTGTTGGTCGCCGATCGCCCCATTCATCTTGAGGCGGTAGGGAGAGGAATTATGATGCTGAATTTTGAATTCTTTGCACAGGTCCTTCATCATTTTGCTGTTCAGGTTGCTGCCATTATCAGTGATGATCTTGTTTGGAAGACCATAGCGGTGTCATACCCTGATTTTGTCCGCCTAGGGTCAAAACCCTAATTTTCCACACAAAAATAAATAAATTGAAGAGTGAAGAACATTATGCATGGCATTTTGGGTCCTAGAAGTCATTCCAAGGTTTTTGAAATCATTTTGTAGGGTTGGAATGCACTTTTTGGGCAAATTAGGGTTTTAGAGTCAAAAAAGGGTATTTTGGTCATTTTTCACAACTGGATGATTTTCTCGTCAAAAATATGCATCCACAAAAAGTACATTTTATTCTATCAAGGATAATTTTTGTACAATTTTTAGAGAGAAGATCCTAGTCCAAAATAATTAAAAATGTATTTTCCCTATTTTTATTGCATAAAAAAAAACTAAAAGACCATTAAATATTCCCCAATTATTAAATGACAATTTTGTGTTGTCAAGAATAAATTGGGAAGGTATTTTATGGTGCCCAAAAACATGTAACATATTTTCAATAGGTGCACTCTCATTTGCATGCCCAAAAATTCAAAATTCAAAATTCAAAAAGAAGGAAGTGTCATCAATAAGACAAAAGACCAAAAAAAACAAGTTTTTTTTCTTTCCTTCCTCTTCTCATTTTCGCCCCTCTCTCTCTCTCTTCCCCCAAATTCTTCTACACTCTTCTATTTCTTATTCCCTAAGATAAGATTTGGTATTATCCTCAACTTTGCCTCTTTTGGTAAATACTCTCACCCACTTACACTCACCCCCTCACCAAAAAATGCAAAGTTCCCTCTTTAATAACATTTCCTCACAAATATACCCTTAACCCTATTTCTAGATCATATCTCACATGAGCCTTCATTCCCAAAATAGATTTTTTCACACAAACCCTCCTTTTCTTTTTTATGCGCCACTCCACTCCCTTCTCACCCTCACTTGTGTTTTCTCATTGCCCCTAATCCATGTGCATTGCAATCCTAGCCCTTGATTTAAATTCTATCTCAAATCTCAATGGTTTGCAAAAGCACAATGTCCCATATACCCTTAATTTTGCATCTCATATAAAACCCAAAATAAGAGACCATTAGAGGGAGGACTCTCATTTGTTTACCCTAGCACACAATACTCTCCTCTCCTCCCTCTCTCAAAACCGAAACCACCTCTTCTTCATCCTTCCTCCATTTTTCAATTTTTCACCATCAAAGCCTCCCTTTCCTTGATTCTTATAATAGACCTACTTCTAATCTTGCATCATCATCAAGTTTTCATCAACAATTTTTCAAGATCAAGAGGTTTTTGTGGGATTCAAGAAGAGGTTCAAGTATTCTTGGTTTTTATTTGATCTTCTTCTCCACTTCTTTTTGCAAGTTCTTAAGGTAAGCCTTAGATCCTTATTCTCTTTCACTTTTACCATGTAAATCTCTCTTCTACTCTTAACTCCTTCTTGATTGCTTGTTGTTGTTGCTTTGAGGATCCTTTTCAAACATTATGACAAGGACTTAGGGAGCCTTGGGTGTTTGAGATGGGTCCTTGGCCTTGAAGGAGTTATTCTTGTATTTTGTTCCACATTTCTTTGCATATTCCATCTTGTTTGCATGATTTTAAGTCGAATAATGTTCATCATTCATGTGTGAGGGTTTCGGCCAAGTAGGGGAAAAATAGTGTTCTTGTGTTTTCTTGCTTATTTCTTGACTTGTGTTTGAATGATTACTTGATTGTAGGTAGAATTAGGGTTTGTGTTTACTTTTGTTTCCTTTGATATTTTGTGTAAATAAATACATGTTTTGCTTGATGATTGTCTTGTAACATGGCATGATAATTTAGGGCTTAATCTTGTGTTTTGTTCTATGTGTTGATTGTGCATCTTGGTAGGAAATAATTTAGTAATCTAGGCATATAATGGTTTCGGCCTTATAGGCCCTTGTTGTGCTTATTTTTGTGCTTAAAATGTGTTGTTTGATCTTGTGTAGATGGGTGTAATTGTGTTAATGTGTTTTTAACTTTTAACCACTCACTTACTTTTTACTTTACCACTCACTAACTTTTTACCTAAAAATATAAACATTTTACCACTTTCATTTTTTTCCATTTCACTTAATTTTTACCACAACATTTTTACCATTTCATTAATTATTTACTTTCACCATTTCCTTAATCTTTTACTTCATTCCATTTAACATTTTTACCAATTCACCTCACAAAACATGTTTTTACCCTCTTGCATTCATAAACCCGTTCCATTTCACTTCATTTCATTCCTACTATCTCATTAAGCATTTACTTTTACCACTTCATTAGACATTTTACCTCATCTCATTTAATTTTTACCATTTGACATACCCTTTTACTTTACTACATTGCATTATTGGTTTTACCCCATCTCATTAAACTTTTCACACTTTGCATTTCATTTATTTGCATCACTTGTATGACACATTCTTATGTTTGCACATTAATACTTGCATACTTTCATATGCTCACATGTTCATACATTCATATATGCTTATGCCTTTTGCATTCTCTTACCCTCTCACATGCTCATGCATTCATTAATTCCATGTTTTGCATTCATTCTTAAATGTTCATGCATTCATTAATTCCATGTTTTGCATTCATTCTTAAATGTCAATGTCATGCATTCATTAAGTCCATGTCTTGCGTGCATACTTAAAAGATTCATACCTTGCATAGTAACCATCATTCATTCATGCATAGCCTTGTATGCTTATTCCTTCATGCATCTTTATATGATCATTCACTTACATTCTTGCGTGCTCATGCATTTGCATACTCGCCTAATCATGCGCATCATTGCTTGCATGTTCATTCATTCAACCTAAATCATTCTATGGCTATGATTAATTGTGTTCTTTTGTTAATGATGCCATTTAAATGTCTTGACTTAATTGTGTGCAATTCCTCCCCCATGCATGTACTCTTATATGAAGATGTAAGCCTACTACTTGTGTAGCATAGAGTCATTAAGATAAATGCACCTCTCTCACACACACGCACACAATTGTTTTGAGAACTTTGTCTTGCATCGTTGATAATTGAGTCCCTTGATTGTATTGGCATGCTCAATCTTAGTTTATGATCAACATGTTTATGATTGCTAGATTAGTTGAATATGTTTGAATTTCTTTCATTCATTCACTTTGCATTTGGTTATGGACTTAGAATGGATTTGAAATGTTCTACTTCTTTTCTAAAACCCATTTCCTATACTCAAATAAAAAACCCTCTTATTTTCAAAATAAGGATAAGATAAATTGTCATTAATAATCAATCGCGCCGTTGCCGTTTGTTGCACCTCAAAAAATCCGGTTTGGACTTCTCAATGTACAACATGGGAAAATTTTGAAGTCGCCACCAATATTTTAGTTTTGAGACGAAAACATTGAAAAAACGTCTTTTTATACAAGGCGGGTGGTCTTTTCGAAAATAGGAGATGTAGGTTCGGGGGGTCGGTTAGGTATGGGGAAGGTATTAGCACCCCACACCTCCTTTCTACCGAAAGAGAACCATTAATTTGATGTGTGGTTTCGACAAGGTTTGATTTGAAACAATTGTTCTACTTCTTTTCGTATTACTTTTATTTGAGAAAAAATGTTTTGTAAGCGGAGAAAAGAAAGATTCTTTTTAGAATTTTTGAAAAGCGTGCTTGACGGGACGTGGCCCGCTCCTACGTATCTCCCAGTGCGATGGAGAATTCAAAGCTTATGTAGTTCTCCTGAGTCGAGAAGTTTTGGTGTGTTGGTGTTATTTTATTGTAGGGGTTCTCGGGTCTGAACTGTATAGTCCACTAACCCTAAAACATAGACATCCCCCGCCGCTTGCACGAGCGACGTGCCCCTACTTATCGAAAAGTGATTTGAATTACTTGAAAAATTCGTTGTGAGGTTGGTTGCTTTTATTTGAGCAAGTATCTCAGGCTCGCATGAACTGTACAACTCGCTAACCCTAAGACGCTAACCAACCCGGATGTACATCCGACTTGATTCCTTACTCAATTTTGAAATAGGGTTTAAGTTGTTAGTTGCTTGTTTTATTTCTCATAAGTATCCCAGGATGTTTGAGTTGTACAACTCCGATCTTAGGCGCTAGTCAACATCGGCCGTACGTCCGACTTGACTCCTTATGAATTTTTTTTTAGGAAAAAGGGTTTTTTTACTTTATTTACTTGTGAAAGGAAAAGAAGTTAATTTGGTGAGATTTTGGAAAACAAGTAGAACACTTCAATCAACTCCAAATCCATAACGAAATGCAAAATGAATGAATGAAGTTCAAACATATTCAACTAATAGCAATCATGAACATGTTAATCATCAACTAAGATTAAGCATGCCAATATAATCAAGGGATTCAATTATCAAAGATACAAGACAAAGTTCTCAAAATAATTGTGTGTGTGTGTGTGTGAGAGGTGCATTTATCTTAATGACTCTATGCTACACAAGTAGTAGGCTTACGTCTTCATATAAGAGTACACGCATGGGGGAGGAATTGCACACAATTAAGTCAAGACATTTAAATGGCATCATGAACAAGAGAGATACAATCAATTATAGGCATAGAATATTCTTAGTTAGATGAATGAACATGCAAGCAATGATGTGCATGATTAGGCAAATATGCAAATACATGAGCATACAAGGATATGAATGAATGATCATATAAGACTATGCATGAATGAATAGGCACACAAGACTATGCATGAATGAATGATTGAGCATACAAGACTATGAATGCATGAGCATAGTTATTGTGCAAGGTATGAACATTTGAGTATGCATGAACATGTGAATGAATGCTAAACATGGAATTATGAACATATGAGCATATGAAAGTATGCAAGTACTAATGCGCAAACATAAGAATGTGTCACACAAGTGATACAAAAAAATGAAATGCAAAGTGTAAAAATTAAATGAGATGAGATAAAATGTTTGATGAAGTGGTAAAAGCAAAAGAGTATGCAAAGTGGTAAAAATTAAATGAGATGGGGTAAAATGTTTGATGAAGTGGTAAAAGCAAAAATGTTTAATGAGATGATGAGAGTAGAATATTTAATGAAATGGTAAAAGTAAATGCTTAATGAGATAGTAGGAATGAAATGAAGTGAAATGGTAAGGGTTTATGAATGCAAGAGGGTAAAAAAACATGTTTTGTAAGGTGAATTGGTAAAAATGTTAAATGGAATGAAGTAGAGGGTTAATGAAATGGTAAAAGTAAATAGTTAATGAGGTGATAAAAATGTTTGGTAAAAAAAATTAAGTGAAATAGTAAAAGTAAAATAGTAAAATATTTTTATGTTTTTTGGTAAAAGAGTTAATGAATTGGTAAAGTAAAATGGTAAAAAGTTAAAAACACACTAACACAATTACATTCATTTACACAAGATCAAATAACACATTTCAAGCACAAAAATATGCACAAAAATTCTAAGGCCGAAACCACTATGTGAGTAGATCACCAAATTATTTCATGCCAAGATGCACAATCAACACATAAAATAAAGCACAAGATTAAACCCTAGGTTATCATGCCATATTACAAGACAAATCATCAAGCAAAGCATGCATTTATTCTTCACACCAAAGGAATGAAAAAAAAAGCAACAAAACCCTAGGTTTCTAGTATTTAAAACCGAGGCCTCTATGTCTCAAAATCAAATCAAAGTTCAATTTACACACCATGATATGAACAAGAAGATGCAAGATTAACATGAAACCTATGATATGTGAAAGCTCTTTATTTATAAAATGATGGTTTATTTAATGAAAAAAAATGAGGAAATGAGTGTGAAAATACAAATCACATGGTTTGAAATGACTTTTAGAACCCTAAATGCAATGCATGATGCTCTTTTCTCTTTTATTTTTGGGGAAAATTAGGGTTTTGACCTAAGCCGGACAAAATTGGGGTATGACAGCTGCCCCTCTTTATCTAGATTTTAACAAGGAATATGAATTGGTCGAAACATATTCCGAGGCAAAATAGAGATAAAGAATTCAGAAATTATACCGATTTTGTCTACTTAGGGAAAAACCCGAATTTTCTTTTCCTTTTTTATCACTACAAGAAATTCAAGGTTTTCCGGCGGACCTAAGCCGCCGGTAAAGCCAAAAAACCGTCGGTAAGTGAATGTTTCCGGCGGATTTTCCGCCGGTTAAAACGGCGTACGTAACACTTACCGGCGGAAAATCCGCCGGTAACTACTTGATTTTTTCCGGCGGAAAAAGCCGTCGGTAACTGCAGGATATTTCCGGCGGAAAAAGCCGCCGGTAGCAACACCAAATTCGCCGGTAATTTTCTTTTTTTTTTTTTTTATATAAAAGCCGCCGGTAACAACACTTAATCCGCCGGTAATATTTTTTTTTTTTTTTTTTAAAATCCGCCGGTACTTAATAAAATCCGCCGGTAATGTTTTCTGAATTTTTTTTTTTAAACACGCCGCCGGTAATTAATATAAGCCGCCGGTAATATATATTTTTTTTTTAAAAAAAAAACGTTTTTAAAAATTAATTTTAATTTTAAATTTTTAATATTTAAATTATAAATTTAAATATTAAAAACTGTTATTACTTTTAAATTATTTAAATATTAAAAACGTTTTTAAATTTTTAATATTTAAATTATAAATTAATTTAATAATTTGAAAATAATATTTAAATTTTAAAATCTCTTTTAACAATTTGAAATTTGAAATTTATTTTTAAAAAGTATTTGAAAATCTAATTTTAAATTTTTTAAAAGTAAATTATTAAAATTTGAAAATTATTTTAAAAAAACCGTTATTACTTTTAAATTATTTAAAAGACCGTAAAACATTTATTGAATGTCAAATTAAACGAGAAAATAAATTATCAATAAATAAATAACATACCTTCAAACCATTGCTAATTGATAAATAAATAATATCAGAATCAATAAGGACTAACTCATATCAATACAAACTGTCAAAGTAAACTATATATTATGTAAAGAACATACCTTCAAAATAAATCTGGAATAATTTGTTAATAAAAAAAGACAGATTTTGGTAGAAATTAATATGAACTAGAGAGAATTTGAGAGAAATTAAGAAGAAGAAGTGAGAAGTGAAGATAAGAAGTGAGAAGTGAAGAGAGGAGAGGAGGTGTGGATCGGTATAAAAAGAAAGGGACCCAACGGTCCGATTTTCAAATTTGAAATTACCGGCGGAATATCCGCATTACCGGCGGCTCTTTGAAAATCTGTGACGATCCGCATTACCGGCGGACTTTTTGTTGCTTACGGCGGAACACGTGTCATTCTGGCGGCTTTGCATGCGGGACTTTCGAGTTATTTTACCGGCGGATAAAAGACATTACCGGCGGAAAATTGGGTCGAAAATTACCGGCGGCTTTTTAAAAATTCCGCCGGAAACCGATTTTACCGGCGACTTTTTTTAATTTTTTTTTAAATAAAATTACGGTTACAAATAATTTCAAACCGCGCGTGTCGATCAAAAAACGCCGGTATATTACAAGCGGCAATAAATCCGCGAACACACTTAAAAACCGCCGGTTATTTACTGAGTGGATCTGATCACGGAAATTGACTAAAGCCGCGTAATTTACTGATGGATACAATCCGCGGAAATTGGCGCGGTATATTACGTAATTCTTGTAGTGTATCTTCTAGTTTTTTTTCTTTTTGGGTGAATGGATGCCAGCCAGAAATGACTGTAATGAATGAAGTGTTAGCCCTCAGTAAGCCAACAAAAGCAGGAAATAGATTGGTGCCAACCCTCAGGCGGTAAAAGCAGGAAGTAAATTGGTGTCAACCCTCGGGTGGCATAAGCAAACAAGAAATAAAGCGGTAAAGAAAGCGAAGAAAGAAGGTATCGACCTGCGTAAGCCGACCTTTGGCGGGAAATAAAGAAAGTGATAAAGAATGAACGTGCCGGCCTCGGTGAGGCCGATAATGGAGGAAATAAAGAAAGCAATAAAGAAAGCGATAAAGAGTGTACCACCCTCGGTAGGCCGACACAAGCGAGAAGAAAGGTTGGTGCCAACCCTCGCATAAAGAAAAGCAGGAAATAAAGCAGTAAAGATGGTATCGACCTTTGGTAGGCCGACACTGGCAGGAAATAAAGAAAGGGACAAAGAATGCGATAAGAAGGAGCGCTTGTGGCTCGAAGGAACACACAGGTTGAGAAGGTGGCTGTTCGGCGACACGAGGTTCAATATCAAGTTGTGGGACTGATACATTTTACCTTGATGGACTTACGCTATGCTTTATACTGACACAGCTAGTCTGAAGGACACGAAGTCTGGGGGGCCGATTCGTCATGCTCAGTGATGACTTGGCAAAATGAAGGACACGAGATCTGAGGGGCCGATCCGTCATGCTCAGTGATGACTTGGCGAAATGAAGGTCGAGTTCAAAGTCGCTGTTTGGACTATTGATTTGAAATAAACTGAAGGACCCTAAGGTCTGATGATTCGTCAGTGCTCGATAACGATGGGATCTGAAGGGACGCATTGGTCCTGAAGGGACACGTGGGTCCTGAAGGGATTCGCAAATCCTGTTGATTGACTGATTGAGATGGCCAATGCTGGCGTATTGAATTGAGGTACCTGCATACGTCAGTTGATGCAAGGGATGGTGCATGAAGCATGGGTGCATGTTATGCAAAGGCATGTTATGCATGAGCATGTTATGCGAGTGCATGCAATGCTTATGATTTTGGTGTGATGATGCATGTGGTGGAACACTCTTGAGGTTTTCCTTTTGATTTGATTTTTCTTGATCAGCTTTCTTTTTCTGATCATCTGTTTTTCATTTGCTCTTTTTTTTTTGAATGATCTTGGTTGATCAACTTTCTTTTTTTCTGATCATCTGTTTTTCTTTTGCTCCTTTTATGAAGTGCAGGTATGCGAATGCAAAATTTTGGTGTTTGATGATATGTAATGCCCTTGTGTTTTGATGAAATGGCAGATGACATGCAATGGAAAACTTTTCCTTCTTTGCCTTTTTTCTATGAAATGTGAATATTGCTATTATGCGAAGTAAAATGATAAATAACATGAAATGATGAATGACATGGGATGTTTTAGCTTTATTTTCTTCTATGAGATGCAAGTATTGATGTGATGCAACTGTATTGCTTTAATGTTTGATGGGATGATGTATTTTTGGTTCTTTTTGTTTTATGGAATGCAAACACTACTATGATGTAGACGACACTGAATGTTTTTGTTTGTTTTTGGCATAGGGACCTCAGGATTCTTGGGTGATCAATTCAAGTGTCCTATCGTGATGACCATTTCGAATGTACATTCGACTTAGTCTCCTATTTATTGAAAATGATTTTGTATTTTGAAAATTGATTTGATGTTTGATGCAATGATGATGAATGCTTTTTCTTCTTTACTATTTTCCTCTATAGCGTGGACCGCTTTTTTTCTTTTTGCTATGTGATGAATGCACAAAACGCGAAGATGCAAATGTAATGCTTTGATGCATATGCCATGATGAATAGATTGAAATGCCTATATGCATGAGGTAAACATTTTTGTTATGATGAGATGCGAGACTTTGGATGCAAGGAATTGAGATGATTATTGACCATTACATTTGAAAAATTGAATTTGATTCAAACTCCGGTGGTCTCAAGGTTTTTATTTACAAACAACCTCACTTGTTTTCTCTTTCTTTCCATGATGACTGGATTTTAGATATCACGTAAACAACCTGTGTTCTCTCTCTTTGAAGCATTGTCTAGTAAACATGCATAGGAGTGCAAATGTGAATGAATGAGTCAGTTAACTTGGAATTGGTTTAGGGCATGGACATTTATAGCAAGTGAAGGAATGACAGACATGGTTATTGCCGAAACTCATGAGGGATCAAGAGATACAAGATTTCCCCAATTAGAATGACAAGGCCTTGTTTAGGATAGTGAGTTGAGAGATTGCCCTGGGGAGGTTTTATAGGAATGAATGAGGTGAAGGAATGGGAACGCACTTGCCCCACTTTCGAATGACATTTCAAATGGTTTCTTTGAGTGAGGTTGTGAAAGGCGACAAAGTCATGGTGATGGTTATGAACTGAGGGTGATATATGAATGGGGTGGGCAATGAACAAATCTCCCCAAAGTTGAGTGGAGTGAGAGGTGAAGGGAATGCCCCCTAGTACACACTTTTGGTTCTCTTTAAGAACACTCAAATGCAATGAAAGTTTTGACTTTTTAGTATGAGGAGAGGCTCCACTTGGTGACCACTAGACCTTGTTTTAATGCAACATGAATTCATCTTGGAGTGCAAGTCCTTCTCCTTTTTTTACCAACTTTCTTTTTTGATTGTTTGTTTTTTCTTTTTGAGCAGCTTTCTTTTTTCTGCTTGTTTGTTTTTTCTTTTTGAGCAAACACGTCGTAAATAGATAAACTTATTTGTCCTAAGATGAAAACTTGAGAAAACGAAAACAATTAGTCATTGATCGGAATGGACTTTTTAGGGTTGTGATGTGGAAAAGGGGATGATTGAGCTTAATGAAGTGTTTGGGGTTGATGGGGAGGATGGGTCTTATTCGGTGTTGGCCTATGGTCAATGGTTTATGAAGGAAATGGTTATTGGGCTCAAAGTAGTGTTTGGAGATTGATGGGACAAATGATTTGGTGATGTAACTTGGCTAATGGGTGATGATTTATGAAGGAAACGGTTTTTAGGCTCAAAGGAGTGTTTGAGGTTTTATTGAGACAGTAATTGATGTGCCTAATGGTAGAATGGACCTGTTTAGGGATTTAACTTGGCCAAGGGTTTATGAAGGATAGGATATTGAGGACAAGAGAAGTGTTTGGGGGTTTATTTCAGACAATGATCTCTTATGCATTTATTGGTAAGAAGTATCAGCTCACGATTTGTACTATTTTTGTTTTTTTTTGTTTGTTTTTTTTTTTGGTATGCATTTATGGGTAGCAAAGGATTTATTGAGGTATGCATTTATGGGTAGCAAAGGATTTTTTTTGAGGATATGGGAAGATGGTCAAACTTCATTTCAAAACATGATTGCTCGTTTTCTCAAAAATTAACTTAAGGACAATAATTTATTTACTTTTATATATTTGCTCCTTTTTTTATTTCTTTTTTTTATGCCCTAATTTTTGCTTAGGCCGCTCTTACGAGTTTTCAACCCACCGGGCGCTTTTTTTTGCCTAGGCCGCCCTTTGCGGGTTTTCAACCTAGCGAGCTTATTTTATCTTTTTTATTTATTATATATATTTTTTTAGAAAGACTTGCACTAAAGGAATATGATACTAACAAGGAAAATTAGTGATCATGCACTGCCTTGACATGGAGGACTTAAAGTGTTAGCGAGAATGAACCAAAAAGTCAAGTATGTACTGATGGGAGAGAATATGCGCTTTATGGGTGGACGGGGCGGGATTAGACTTGGATGGGGAATGATGATAAATGAAGGAAATTGACTGACTCAAACAAGAGAAACTGCATGTGGCATGCATATTTACTAGAAGAATGCTTCACAGAGAGTTAGTGTAACGCCCCAAAATAATTTAATTATTTATTTAATTAAGTTATTTAAGGCTTGCAACATTTGTTTAAGTCAAATAATTAATTTAAGTTTTATTTTATTTAGGAGGTGTTATAGTGATTAGTTATATTAAAAATAGAGTATTTAATATAACTAATAGGTGTTGGGTAGTAAATAAGGGAGTGGGGAATTAATTAAAATAGGGAGTGGTTGAAGTAGCTAGGGGGTGTAAATAAGGGGCCCAAGCCCACAAATAGGCCCAAACTAAATGGAATAACCTTAGGGGTGTAGGGTTTCCCTTCCCAATTGAAGAAAGAAAAGAAAATAGAGAGGGAGAGAGAGATAGGGGCTGGCGGCCAGCAGCTCTAGAAAGGGGGAGGAGCATTTCTTCCATTTTGGCTAGTGGTAAGTTGGTATTTGGTACCAATCTTCTCCATTTTTCTTTCCCTATCTTTTAGTATAAGTTTTAACCATTAATTCCCTTCCATTTCCTCTTTTCCATGGATGGGTTTGGAGCTCAAGTGTTGGAGAGAAGCCATTGTTGGGTGGTTCTTGTGTTGTTGGAGGAGAGGTTTCTTGGGTTTTTCAATTTTGAGGTAAGGGGGCTCTCTTTCATTCATAATAGTTTATAGGATTAGTGATTATGTGTGGGTTGGGTGTTTAGGGTAATTAAATGGTTGTTTATGTGTTGTTTGAATTAATTTATTGTTTATGTGTGGTTTGAATTAATTGGTGTTATGTTTGAATTAAAATTGATGAACCCATGCTAATTGTTGTTAAGGTGAACATGATATGAACTATGTATGCAAGATGTTTGATGTATTGCCTCAACGAAATTGAGTATGAAAATATGATGATTGCAAGGTGTTTGATAACTTGCCTAAATGAATTGGTGTTGAAATTGGAGTGCGAGGCATTGTGCCGTGATTATAATTGGTTTGGGTGATTGATCATGATGAGTTTTACTTGTTTATGGTTTTTGGTTTGTTTTCTGGACACTGTTTCGGTTTTTCTCAACTGGTACTGTTTGGTTGATCCAAAAATTGTGTGGCTAATTGTTTTTGAAAATAGACTTAAGGCCGGTCGTTTTGGCACTGGTTTCATTAAATTCGGAGTTGTGTAGCTCCAGTTATGAGTCTCCAAAATCGGGTCAATTTTCTGGAGTCAAACTGAGAGTAGGTTCAGTTTTTGCAGGTTTTGTGTGCTCAATTGAACTCCGTTTTGAATGATTCTTATTTCATTGAAACATAGACTTAATTCCCTACGAAATAGGCACTGATTTCACTGAATTTCATTAAGAAATGAGAAAGAAAATTTGGTTGCAAGTTGGGTAAAGCGTTCTGTCCGATTTTTGTACCTCAGTGTAGTGTTTTGAAAAACTGTACCAACTGGCACTTATTTTGAAAAACTAAAAACATAGGCAGAAACTACACTCAGAGGGTTTTCCAATGAGTGGTCTTTTGTAATTTTTCGATGTCGTTTGCTATTTTAAATAACTCGCCGAAGTAGGAGTAATGCTGTAGGAATCCAGCACTTTGTGCGGGTGTTGCCAATGTTGCCCAAAGTGTCAAAAATCATTTTGGTCCCTCTGAACTTTTTAGTCCCCAAAAATGTTATTTTGGTTTCTATGCACTATTGGTCCTTCTAAAATGTTGTTTTGGTCCCTAGGTGACTGTTTAGTCCCTTAGGTGACCGTTTAGTCCTTGGGGGTGTAGGTTTAGTCCTTAGGTGGCAAGTTGGTCCTTGGTGGGACATTTAGTCCAATAATGAGGTGTGATGTATTAAGGTGATGATTAAGCGGTGAGTGCCCTCAAGGCTTATATTGTGATTGAAGTGAGTTGTGAAATGAAAAGTGGTGAGTTTAATAATTGTTGTGGTAAATGTATTGTGTTGCGGTGCATTGTCATGGTGTCACATGAATCATGTGCATTCGGTGGTGATGATGTAGGCTTCGGCCATTGCGGTGTGTAGGCTTCGGCCAAAGCGGTGTGTGCCCTCAAGGCTTGTTTGCGGTGATGATGGATCCACATGCATATTGCATACATACATATACTCATGCCTTCGTGGTGAATCTTGATGATGCTTAGTTGATCCGTTAATATTGTTTCTTGATGTTATAATTAAATGATAAATGCATCAATTGTTGTGGATTGGTGTTACTAGTTGCCTTCCTAATATAATGTTTATCCTATTTGCTATTATTTATGTAAAGAGACTCACCCTACTGCTTTCGTGTTGCTTCTCATGTCGGCAACCTGCAGGTGATAGCGAATGAAGTAGTCTAGTGATGGTCATGCTCTGATATGTAGCACCAGGGGGGGGGTGTCCTAGTTATTTAGTATTTGCTTTAATGATTAATAGACTGATATTGGTGATGTATTAAATATTTCTAAAACTTGTCATTATTCCGCCGTGTTGAAGAATTATATTCAAGTTGCTGTAAGAAAATAACTAAACAAGTGTTTTTGAGGGTTCGCCCCATTTTTATGTGCTATATATCATGCACTAGTTGTTTTATGAAATTTCAATGAGTTGTTTTATGTTTTGATGAAAATGTAGCACTCTCTTTGTGGTGCGTGGAAATTTTTGAAAACTCTGATTTTTAAATTGCTAAATAGTAGTATTTAGAAAAGGGGTGTTACAGTATTAGCACCCCACATGTCCTCTCTACTGAGAGGGAACCTTTAATTAAATGCGTGGTTTTAGTGTGTTGATTTAAAAATACTTAATTTTGCCTCTCTACTTCTTATTGAAAAAGTCTTACTGAAAATCTCATTTATTATGAAAAAAGGAGGAAAAAGGTTTTTTAGAAAGAGTGCTTGACGGGATGTGACCCGCTCCTACGTATCTCCCGGTTGGATGGAGAACTCAAAGCTACGTAGTTCTTCTTTGTCTTTTCTTTGAAAAGGTTTTTGTCTTTTATCTTTTTAGTGAGTTTTCGAAATAGGACGAGCATTTAGTGAATGATTAAACTAACAAAGGTTATGAGTAATCACCGCTAAGTACTCTTGAAAATGAGAGTCACTACCACTAGTCAGACGAACAAAGGTTCTGATTGACTATTAGTAGCAACTCGTTTTTTATTAGCTCTTTTAAAAGTGGTTTTCGAAAGAGATTGATTGGCACGAATGATCAAACTAACAAAGGTTATGAGTAATCATTGCTTATTGTTCTTGGGAAAAAGACATTTGTACCAATGGCTAGACGACAAAGGTTCTGACTAGCGACAATGGGTTTGAAAATGAATCTTGAAAGGAGAATGTTTTTGTTCTGAAAATGATCTTCGTTTGCGAAAGTGATTCTTTTTTGTTATGAAAATAACTCTTTTCTTTTTTGTTATGCAAATGCTAATTTTGTATAGTTGCGCTTGACGAGAATGTGGCTCGCTCCTACGTATCCCAAATGGGAATCAAAGCGACGTAGTTCTAACGAGCCTTGAAAGTGAAAGTCTTTTTGCTTTGGTTTTGAAAAGTGAAGGGCGTTCATAATGATCAAACTGACAAATATGGGTGATCATTACTAAAAACTCACTTAAATGCATGTAAAAATCTCTTTTGAAAAATGAAAGCCTTCATGATGACCAAACTAACAAAGGTTATGGGTGGTCATCACTAACAACTTGCCATAACTTTTGATGCTTAGGAAAATATCTTTTGAAATTGAAAGCGTTCATGATAATCAAACTAACAAAGGTTATGGGTGATTATCGCTAGTAGCTTATGCATATGAAAACATCTTTTTTTGAAATTTAGACTCTCATGACAACCAAACTAACAAAGGTTATGGGTGATTGTCACTAGTCACCATTTTCATGCTAAGCTATTTAGAAAAGAAAACAATGAATGCAAGAAGATTTGGAGATTCAAGCATGGCACAATCATTGAAATCGAAGCGACGGAGTTCTAACGAACCTTGAAAGTGAAAGTCTTTTTGCTTTGGTTTTGAAAAGTGAAGGGCATTCATAATGATCAAACCGACAAAGGTTATGGGTGATCATTACTAAAAACTCACTTAAATGCATGTAAAAATCTCTTTTGAAAAATGAAAGCCTTCATGATGACCAAACTAACAAATTAAGGTTATGGGTGGTCATCACTAACAACTTGCCATAACTTTTGATGCTTAGGAAAATATCTTTTGAAATTGAAAGCGTTCATGATAATCAAACTAACAAAGGTTATGGGTGATTATCGCTAGTAGCTTATGCATATGAAAACATCTTTTTTTGAAATTTAGGCTCTCATGACAACCAAACTAACAAAGGTTATGGGTGATTGTCACTAGTCACCATTTTCATGCTAAGCTATTTAGAAAATAAAACAATGAATGCAAGAAGATTTGGAGATTTAAGCATGCAACAATCATTGAAATCGAATCCTTAGGCAAGCAACAACATGGACATAAGTTGCAACTAATCTCATTTGAATTCTTGAGCAAATACTAGCCTAGACTACACGTATTAGACCACAACACATAAATAGGCAAAGAAGGAACTTGAATTGGGCATTAAGCAAAAATGAAAGAGTATGCAAGATTGAACCTAAATGCACATCTAATGGAAGATGCTAGGCGAGGACCTTACTCAAACATTTCTACAAAACGCTAGGGAATCTAAATGCACATCTAGTGGAAGATGCAATGTAAGGAATGGACCTATCTAAGTATTGATGATACCACATGAGAGTAGACAAGGAAGTTGTAGGCACAAATGAATTCAAAAGAGTAGCCTCAAGTATGATCATTGGCAAACCATAAACAAGCAAGTCATCTTAGCAATCAAAGCATCAAAGTATGTTGAATCACTTTGTTCAATCCTCAACACTTAAATTAGAGTGCACAAGTGTGAATCCTCTTGCCAATCATCAACAAAGACAAGTTTATTAAAGCAAGCATTTAGGAACAAACCCAAACCCTAATTCTTTTGAAATGTGCGGAGCACATGAAAGGAGTGAAGACCTTCTTATTATTTCACTAAATAACTTAACTAAACAAGCAAGTTAAAGTAAAAAGTTGGGGCAAAGTTTTGGTAAAAGTTTATGAATGCAAGAGGGTAAAAATGTTTTATGAGGTGAAGTGAAAATGTTTTGGTAAAAACTAAGTGAAATGGTAAAAACCAAAGTGGTAAAATGTTTTTATGTTTTTTGGTAAAAAGTTAATGAAGTGGTAAAGTAAAATGATAAAGAGTGAACAAACACAATTGCACAACTTGCATTTACCCAAACACAATCAAAATGACAATTTTCAAGCAATCAAAAGGGCAAAACCCTAGTCATGGCGAATATTGAATCATCAACTTATTTCATGCAAAAATTGACAAATTAACACACAAAACATCACAAGATATAACCCTAATCTACCATGCAAGGTTCTAAGATAAAACATCAATCAAATCATGCATTTTATTCACACAAAAATCAAAGGAATCAAAAGAAAACACAAACTCTAATTCTTGAGCTTGAACCCAAGGCCACACATACCCACAATCAAGCAATTATTCAACTACAACTCATGAAATACGCAAGAACACATAAGAACCCTATTTTTCCCTTCTTGGCCGAAGCTAATAAGCATGAAAAATGAGTTTTATTTGACCAAAAATTACGCAAACAAGATGGATATGCAAGGAAATGCAAGAAAACACAAGAACAACTCCTCCAAAGCCAAGGAGCCACCTCAAACCCCCAAGCCTCCCTAGGTGCTTGTCAATAGAGTTTGTAGTGGCTCCTCAAAGCAACAACAACAATATGAAGGAGTTAAGATGAGGAGAAGAGAGATTATGCAAGAATTTAAAGACTAGATGCAAAGATTCAAGGCTTACCTCAAAATCTCACAAAGAAATGAAGAAAGATATGAAATGAACTCAGGAACAAACGTGGATCTACTCTTGAACTTCAAAAATAGCTAGATCTTGGAGATTTGATGATGAAACCTTGAAGAGAATAGAATGGTAGAAGATGATCTAGTGTAGGAATCAAAGAAATGGAGGATTTGATGGTGAAAAATTGAAGAATGGAGGAGTAGTGGTGGTGGGTTGTATTCGGCCAAGAGAGTGGGAGAGGAGAGGGAGTGTGTTAGGGTTTATGTGAGTGAGAAATGAGAGGCCAAAGATTGTGAGAGATGGGATTAACAAGGTATTTATAGAATGCAATTAGGGTTGAGGGTGTTTTGGTCCTTGCAATCTAGTTGTGCTCTCAGGATTGGACTTTAATTTTGAATCAAAGGCTAGGATTGATGATCACATGGATTGAGGACATTGAGAAAGCACAAATGAGGAGTATGTGCAGCTCATGAGGAGAGTGGAGAGGGTGTGAATTTCAAAAATGTTTCTCCACAATTTCATATTACAAGATTGCCATTAACTATGAATGAATGGTGGAGATTTGCATCTTAATTTGAATGGAGGGTCATGATTGAGATACACTTTGCAAGTAATGAAAATAAATCAAAAATGGAGGGATAATGGGATGGAGTATGCGCATGCATGTGAGGAGAGTGGTGCCCAAGTTTTGCAAGTTGTCATCTTGTACTATTGTACTATTGTGAGACCCTTCCAAATATCCTCTTTTTTGATTATTCTTTTCAAGATAATTGTACAAAAATACACCCCATTTAGGCCACATACTAGGAATCTTAGGAATATGCCATTTTATGAGATCACCATGACCAAAAATATCATAAAAATCTCACCTTGCAATTTTGTAAAATATTCCTTTTTGATGCCTTTTTTGAATTTGAATTTTTTTTACCATACATGAGCACATATATGCATGACTAAAAATATTTTGCCTCAAATAAACTTCTCTAAAATTGCACAATGATTTTTGACGAGAAATTATCCTTTTGTGAAAAATGACCAAAATACCCTTTTTCCCTAAAAACCTTGTTGTTTTCTCAAAAATGCATTTTCACTCTAAAAATGATCCTAAAACCCTAGAATGACTTTTGAAACCCAAGAATGCATGCAAAATGCTCCACACACTCTTCAAAAGGATGCCACACTTCACTAATTATTTTTTTTTGTGGAAAATTAGGGTTTTGACCCAAGCAGGACAAAATTAGGGTATGACAGCTGCCCCTCTTTATTTAGATTTTGGCAAGAAATATGAATTGGCCGAGACATATGTCGAGGCAAAATAGAAATAAAGAATTCAGAAATTATACCGATTTTATCTCCTTGGAAAAACCCGAATTTTTCCTTTTTCCTATTTTTTCTATTTTTCTCTTCTCTTTTTTTTCTTTTTTCGGAAAGATAGGCACTTTCGTGTCGTTGCGAAAACAGTAAATGAACACTGACGTGCGGACAGAAAAAGTAAAATGGGCACTTGCGTTCAGAAAGCGGTAAAGTGGCTTTGAGGAGCATGCTTCCTGTTGGCCTTTTCGAGCGACCGGGGGGGTCATTATCAGCTCCAGAACTGATATACAGATCAATGCACGGCGTCCACTGTATCTTAGCCTTGATACAACTATTCCGTTGCGCCTCACATGGTGCTGCGGTCCATCGCGTTGCTCGTACACGACATAAGACCTGGGCAGAAAGAAGCGATGATCTCTCTGGGCTCCAAACTGCAATGCGCGCCTGAGCGCTCTCTTTTCTTTTCTTTCGTCTCTTTTTCTTTCTTTTCTTTTCTGTTTCTCTCTTTTCTTTTTCTTTTCTTTTTCTTTTCTTTTTCTTTTTCTTTTCTCTTCTCTTTCTCTTTTCTCTTTCTGTTTTCTTTTTTCTCTTTCTTTCTTTTTCTTTTCTCTCCTCTAAACTCCCAACTGGTGGTGTGTGAGTTCCCTGAAGTATTCCCTGATGAGATTCCTAGTGTGCCACCAGAGAGGGAAGTTGAGTTTGGGATTGATCTTGTGCACAGTACCAGGATGTCGACTACGAGTTATGCGAATTAAAGAAGCAGTTAGAAGAGTTACTTGAGAAGAAATTTGTGAGGCCTAGTGTGTCACCATGGGGAGCTCCAGTGTTGCTAGTGAAAAAGAAGGATGGGAGTATGAGACTCTGTGTGGATTATAGGCAACTGAACAAAGTGACTATCAAAAATAAGTACCCTCTTCCGAGAATTGATGATCTGATGGACCAGCTGGTGGGTGCTAATGTTTTTAGCAAGATTGACTTGAGGTCAGGTTATCATCAGATTAAAGTGAAAGATGAAGACATCCAGAAGACAGCGTTCAGAACGAGGTATGGACATTATGAGTACTCTGTGATGCCGTTTGGTGTCACCAATGCACCAGGGGTGTTTATGGAGTACATGAACCGAATATTCCATAGCTACTCGGATCAGTTTGTGGTAGTTTTTATAGATGTTATTCTGGTGTACTCTAAGTCTGAGGAGGAGCACGCAGAGCACTTGAGATTGGTGCTAGAGGTGTTGAAAGAGAAGAAGCTTTATGCTAAATTGTCAAAGTGTGAGTTCTGGCTGAATGAGGTAAGCTTCTTGGGTCACATTATTTCTGGTGATGGTATAGCTGTGGACCCAGCCAAGGTTGATGCAGTGTTGCAGTGGGAGAGCCCAAAGTCCGTGGATCGAGATCGAGAAGTTTATTGGGGTTGGCTGGTTACTACAGGAGGTTCATTGAGGGGTTCTCTAAGCTAGCCCTTCCGTTGACTCAATTGACGTGTAAGGGAAGAGCTTTTGTGTGGGATGCTAAGTGTGAAGAGAGCTTCCAAGAGTTGAAGAAGAGGTTGACAACATCTCCAGTGTTAGTGTTGCCTGTGTCGGATCAACCGTTTGTTGTATATTGTGATGCTTCCAAGATGGGTTTGGGAGGTGTATTGATGCATGATGGGAAGGTAGTTGCTTATGCGTCCAGACAGTTGAGGACACATGAGAAGAACTACCCTACTCATGATTTGGAGTTGGCTGCTATTGTATTTGGGCTGAAGATTTGGAGGCACTATTTGCATGGCACTAGATTTGAGGTATTCAGCGACCACAAGAGTTTGAGATACTTGTTTGATTAGAAGGAGCTGAATATGAGACAGAGGCGTTGGTTAGAGCTGCTGAAGGACTACGATTTTGGCTTGAACTACCATCCCGGCAAAGCTAATGTCGTGGCTGATGCTTTAAGTCGGAAAACTTTGCATATGTCAACAATGATGGTGAAGGAATTGGAGTTAATTGAGCAATTCCGTGATTTGAGCTTGGTTTGTGAGGTAACACCACAGAGTGTTAGACTGGGTATGCTGAGGATTGGTAATGACTTTGTGGTTAGTATCAGAGACGCCCAGAAGTTGGATGTGAAGCTTGTTGACTTGTTAGTTGCAGGTGATCAAGCTGTGGATGGGGACTTCAGATTGGATTCCCAGGGTGTGCTGAGATTCAGGGACAGAATTTGTGTTCCTGATGATGCTAAGTTGAAGAAAATGATACTCGAGGAGAGCCATAGGAGCAAGCTGAGTATTCATCCAGGTGCTACTAAAATGTACCATGATTTGAAGAAGTTGTTTTGGTGGCCTGGTATGAAGAAGGATGTTGCACAATTCGTATATGCTTGTTTGACTTGCCAGAAGTCAAAGATTGAGCACCAGAAGCCTGCAGGGCTGATGCAACCTTTAGAGATTCCGGAATGGAAGTGGGATAGCATTTCCATGGGTTTTGTGACGGGGTTGCCAAACACTGTGAGGGGGTTTGACTCTATTTGGGTGATTGTGGATAGGTTGACTAAGTCTGCCCATTTTATTCTTATCAACATCACTTATCCGGTGGCGAGGTTGGCTGAGATATACATTCAGGTCATTGTGAAGTTGCATGGTGTCTCGAAGAGTATTGTATCTGACAGAGACCCTAGGTTTACTTCTGATTTTTGGAGGAGTTTGCAGGAGGCATTGGGGTCTAGACTGAGGTTGAGTTCAGCTTATCATCCTCTCGATCGATGGACGATGACAGAGAGAACCATCCAGTCCTTGGAGGATTTATTGAGATCATGTGTGCTAGAGCAGGGAGGTGCGTGGGATACACATCTTCCATTGATTGAGTTCACTTACAACAACAGTTACCATTCGAGCATAGGAATGGCTCCTTTCGAGGCGTTGTATGGTCGGAGGTGTAGGACTCGTTGTGTTGGCATGAGTCCGGTGAGAGTGTTGTTCTTAGACACGAGGTTGTCAGGAAACTACAGAGAAGGTAAAATTGATCAGGGAGAAGATGAAAGAGTCGCAGAGTCGACAGAAGAGTTACCATGACAGGAGGAGGAAGGATTTAGAGTTTTGGTGGTGAGCATGTATTCTCGAGGTTACACCTATGGTGGTGTTGGGCGCATTGAAAGCAAAGAAGTTGACTCTAGATTTATTGGACCGTATCGTAAGTGCGAGAGGTTGGAAAGGTTGCCTATAGGGTGGCTTTGCGCTTAATCTTTCGAACTTGCACGACGTGTTCCACGTGTCGCAACCGGAAGTATATTCGCACCGTCTCATGTGATTCACATGGATGATGTGGAGGTGCGAGAGAATCTCTTTGTGGAGACTATGCCGGTGAGGATTGATGATAGAGAAGTGAAGGTCTTTGAGAGGAAAGACATTGCTTTGGTCAAGGTAGTGTGGTTGGGAGCTCTTTGGTGAGAGCATGACTTGGGAGCTGGAGAGCGGGGATGCGGGAGTCTTATCCAGAGCTATTTGACTCAGGTATGAATTTCGAGGACGAAATTTCCTAAGTGGGGGAGAGTTGTAACACCCTAAATGATTTAATTAATTATTTGATTAAATTATTTAAAGGGTTGCATTATTTAGTTATGTTAAATTATTAAAGTGTTGTTTTATTTTAATTGAAGGGAGTAGTAATCGGTAATTTCGGAGTGGTATGGAATGGCCCAAGTGCCCAAGCCCATTGACTTAGGCTCCTTGGCATTAGGGAGTGATGCAATTCGCATCATTTGTGAAAGAAAGAAAGAAAGAAACGTAAGAAGAGAGAAAGGAAAAGAGAGAAGAGAACGACGCATCTAGGGAGAAAAGGAGAGGGTTTGCATCGCACCAAGGGAAAAGGAAGGAGAAGGAGCTCTGTTGCTGAGGTTTTGTAGGTGACTCTGCGAGAAGGACTTTTCTACGGTTCATATAAGGTAAGGGGAGTCTCACCTTATAATAGAGAGTATAATAGGTTGTATGTGAGTCTTAGGATCGTTGTTGTTAGTAATTGATGTTAAATTTGATTGATTGAGATTGTGAATAGTATGAACATCGAGTTACTTGCTAGTGTTAGGGTTTATAATGTGTTGATTTTGTGTTTGATGTGTTATTGATGTTTAAAATGCGTATTGAAGTTGTTGGTATGATCACAATGTGCTTTTGGATTGTTGTTGATGATTGGTTTTGGGAAAAATTGGTTGATTTGGTTGTCTCTGGACGATGCATGTAATAGTGAGTTTAAAGAATCGATGGTTTTCCTCCAAAAGTGAAACTTGGAAATCGATTCTGGGCTCTAAATAGAAGCCAGAAAACGATTTCCTTCTTTAAAAACAAAGCTAGAAATCGATTCATTCCTTTAGAAATGAAGGCAAGAATCGATTTCCCCCTTTAGTAATGAAAGCAAGGAATCGATTCATTCCTTTAGAAATGAAGGCAAGAATCGATTTCCCTCTTCAAAATAGAAGCAAGGAATCGATTCCTCTCTTTAGAAATGAAGCATTGAATCGATTTCCCTCTTTAAAAATGAGAGCTATGAATCGATTCCTCTTTTGAAAACAAGTAGCTATGAATCGATTCCTCTTTTGAGAGTCTTAGGTGCTGTTGTAGTCCTGATGGAGTTGTTTTAGTCCTTAGGTGATGTGTTGGTCATTGAGGTGTTGTTTTGGTCCCTAGGTGGCAGTTTGGTCCTAAGTGTGTTGTTTTGGTCCCTAGGTGACAGTTTGGTCCTAAGTGTGTTGTTTTGGTCCCTAGGTGACGGTTTGGTCCTAAGGGTGTGGTTTTGGTCCCTAGGTGTTGTTTTGGTCCCTAGGTGACAGTTTGGTCCTAAAGGTGTTGTTTTAGTCCCTAAGTGCTAATTTGGTGCTAAGTGGTGTTTAGGTCCTTGAGTGAGGATTTAGTCCTCTAGTGGAGTGTAGTCCTTGGGACATAATTATATAATGAAGTGAATGATGTCAATAACGATGATGCCATGGGGGGCATGATGCCATGGGGGCATGAGCCATGGGGGCTATAAAAACTGAAATTGACAATGAGATGAGAGATGTTGTGAATGAGGAATAAAACTGTGATTGACAATGAGGTGAGAAATAATGTATAAACTGTGATATTATGAATTGTGTTTGTGGTATGGTCATGGAGTCTCATGCATACATTCGGCTGCGGTCGCGACGTTTATATTGTGATGATGAGGCCATGGGGGCCAGGCCATGGGGGCCAGAGTCATGGGAATTGATTGATGATGATGCCATGGGGGCAAATGGTACCACATGCATGATTGCATTGCATACATTCTCATAAAAGGCATGTGTGATGTTGGTTGATGATTATTACGAATAATGCTGTTGTATAACTATATGTGTGTGATACTATGATTAAATATCTCGCTTATTATAGTCTCTATTATGTGGTTTGAGACTCACCCCTTTTCGTTGTTGTTTACCACGGGTAGCCATGAGTGAAGGCTTAGTCCCTTCACTTCCCGAGTCGATGCGCTCACGATACGTAGCACCTAGGGGATGGGTTTAGCTTCTAGTTATCGATTTGTTCATTGTTGGATTGTTATATTATGAGATATCTATATGTTTTTAATGAGACTGATGTTTGTCTCTTTGGAACTGTTTCTATTTTCAGCTGCGTAGTGTATGATGTTTATTTCCTAGTGCGTGGAATTATTTAATAAAGTTTTGAGAAATTCCATCCTATGATGGTGTTGCGTATTATATTGATGATATAAAGCATTGTGTTATGTTTGTTGTGGTTTTGAGCTGGTTTAAGTGTAGCATTCCATTTGAAAAATAAATTTTATAACTCGATTTTTATTATAAATTTAGGGTAGAAATGGGGTGTTACACTTGCTCCTACGCACCTCCGGATGCAATGGAGGAATCAAAGCTACGTAGTTCTTCCTGAAAAAGGTTTGTGGGTTGGTGTTTTTTTAGTGTAGGGGTCCTAGGATTCCTTGAACTGTACAACTCACTGATTCCTAGGACGCTGACTAACCCGATTGTACAACCGACTTTAGTCCCCTACTTTTGAAAGTAATTTTTGAGTTTTTGAAAGAAATTGGTTTGATGTGAGGTGGGTTAGTTTTAGAATAGGTATTCTAGAACTCCCGAATCTGCATCTGACTCATTAGTTCTAGAACGCTGACTAACCCGGTTGTACAACCGACTTAGTCCTCTATTTATGAAAAAAAATAATTTATTTATGTTTTATTAAGTTTTTTGTAGGATTACTGAACTGTACAGCTCATTGGTCCTAAAGTGATGACTAACCCGGTTGTACAACCGACTTAGCCGTTTATTTTTAGAGGAAAATAGTTTATTCGTATTTATTAAGTTTATGGGTTCTTGAATCAGCATACAACTCATTGGCCCAAAAATAATGACTAACCCGATTGTACAACCGACTTAGCCGTTTCTTTAATTTCGAGGGAACAATTATTTATATTTGAATTGGAAAAGAAGTAAAAATGGAAAAGGGGGATGAAAATTGTAAAATGAGGTTTTATTAGTCGCAGGGGGTTGTATAATTAATAGGAGGTGTAAAAAGGAAGCCTAGTTTGCCTAGGAGAGCCCAAGATCTGGCCGGGCTTAAGTGGGGGGAGGTGTGCGCGTAAATAAGGGGGTGCGAATATCGTTCTGAACAAAAGAAAATAATGAAAAAAAATATAGAAAGACTATATGGGCCCAAAACCGAAAAGACCTAAACCTAAAACCCAACTCTCTCCCTTCATTCCAGCTGCTGCGCCGCGCAGCATTGAGAGAGAGAAGGGCGAAGTTTACGGCGAACTTCAGGGGAGAGAGAGAGAAAATCCAGCGAGGTATTCGCCGGTTTCCATGGAGGTGGGTTGTGGGGTGGTTCGCGATGAGAGAGATAGGCGTCGCCGGCGGTAAAGCCTTGATGGGCGCCGGTGTTTTGGTGACGTTCAAGCTTCGGTTTCATGGTGGCGTTGGTTTCGTTTTGGAGGATACAATGGTGAGCCACCGGAGTGCTCGCCGGAGGAGGAGACCGAAGCTCTGACGAGTGCCTGACTGTTCCTTTTGTTATTTTTTTGCTATTTTTAAATCTGTTTCTTTTCTTCTTCCTCATTATTTTCATATCCTTATTCTGATGATTGAATGTCCATATGACTGAGATTACAATTGTTTTCCTTGATTAGCTCGTATTTGAGTATTTCAGAGTCAGAGATCTAAAAAACTAAATTGTGGGACTAAACTAAAAACTCAGATTTGGCAAGCAAACAAGGCTCAGATTTAAAGAAAAAAACACTACCAATTCGCTTTTGGTTCTTGTGCTTATTCTAAATGTATTTTTTATTTCCTAATCACAAGCAGAATCATCTTAGTTTGAAGCAGATAGCACACAAACAAGGTAAATAAGATTGTTGACTAAAAATAGAACTTGTTTAAACTTGTTTCTGGGTTAATTTAATTACGAACAGAATTTGAATCGCATCATACACAGATACATGCCTCTGATCTTTAGATCTAATAATAAGAAAACGATTTTAAGAACAGGTTATGCATACTATAGTCATGAGTTTTACGAAACAAAACCAACCTCTTACTCCTGCTTCGATTAGGCTCCTAGAATGTTTGTTAGCGTGACTATGACTGCTACCGCTGTGTTTGCTTGACTGCTACTGCTTCTTTCTTTAGATCATAGAAACCTCAGAACCGTGTTTAGTGGATTAGGGTTTCGATGTGAAACTCTAATCCTATTTTTGGGTGATTTTAGCAGTAGTTTTCGCCTTGGTTTTACGTGTGTTTTAGACCCTAGGTTAACCGTTTATTTATAGCGCAGAGATTAGGTTTTAACATTAATTCTTTGTTTGGTGGGCTTTTGCAGATCGATAATGTGGGCTTGCTCGTGATCTTAGAGAGCAAGAAATGGACCGAGATTACTCGATCTTTGCTCCTTTATTTAATTTTCGTTTTTTGTATTCTTTGTATTTTTAATATTATCATTTTTTGTATTTTTGGACTTTTTGGACTATTAAGTGCTCTTAAATTGTAAATTAAACTAAATAGAATTTTTTGACATTTTTTGACTGTATATATGCTTAAATAAATTAAATAAACAAAATAAAAATAAAAGTAATAAGAAAAAGGAGTCAGGCCAAATACAAAGACGAGAACGGGCCGGACTCGACAAATACGCCAAACTAGACCAGAATAGAGGAAATGGGCGCGTTAAATTTAAACCACATTTTTGAGAACAATGACTTTAGGTCGACCTGCTTATGTGCGACTAAACCCAAATACACAGACTAAATTGAAGAACGCACGAAAAGATCGATCATTTGCGTGCGTGCCTAATTTAAACAATGGTATTTTGATTTAATTGAACGGGGAGATTGAGATTGGTTCGGGTTGGTAACCGAGACGCTATACTAATAATTCTCGTAATCATGCGACTTCAAAACACGCCCCTAATAAAAATAAGCGACTAAAACAAGAAAAAAGAAGACGGACAAAATTGGGGTATAACAACTGGGTTCTTGAGTTCTTCACCATCCATGTTGGTGAGTGGTGTGTGGAAATGCCACATACACTTGAGTGCAAGTATACACTGTCCAAAAACAAGTAGTAAAAAGATCGAACCCACAGAGATTGAAAAACTCACTTTTAAATGATATAAAGTAATATAGTGTAAAGTCACTAAGTAACAAAATAATTTTGGATTTTGTTTGATGATCACAACTAAGTTAGAAAGAAAGCAAGTAAAGAATGTTGATAGTGTAAAAGAGAAAAGCTAGTTGGAATGTCTTCATCAAGTAATTTTACTTATAAGTGTATGATGCAGTATGTGATGCAGCTGCACTGAATGCTGTTGCATTAGCTATGTGCCTTTCGGTCACTTTCTTCAGAGTATCATTACCAGCTCTTATGATCCTTGTTCTATGCAGTAAAGAAAGGGGTGTTAGTGCCAATCTTGCCTCCTAACAATTATCTAATTTGCTTAAGTGAATTCACTCTTGTATTTTAAGTACCCACAATTATCCTATGGACTATACTATCCTATGTCTAGGACTTAGCATGGTTTTCACAAAGTTTTCTTTATGTAAAACACTCACCCATATTAGTTCTTGAGTTCTTAATTGTAAGCCATGTCCGGTCATTTACAAATCTACTTATTCTAAGTGATCAAGTTTAAAATAAGTTTTGAAAAGATTGTCAAGCAAGAACTAAAGTACAAACATACATACATGCAACATACTTACTTAAAAGCTCATTAAATGATTAGAACATTCCAACTAAGAAAGGTTTAGCTAACAAGAGACATTGCAAGATATATATAAAACTGAATAGACCATGTTTATATATATAGAAATCACTAAAGAGAAACAACAAGAGTAAAGTTACAAATGTTGAAAACCTTTATATGAAGTCTTCTAGCAATGCACTAGCATTACTCCTTAGCACTATACAAACACTATGAAAATGAGTAAAGGAGGATTTATGAATTCCTTCCTCTTCCTCTAAAAATATAAAAACTAACTATGTATATTGAAATTTTGATCTAACTTATGGATTGTGATATATTTCCAAATGAAGATGTGAGGTCCTTTTATAGCCTTCAAGTGAGGTGCTTCCTTCCTTCATGTTGAAGTCATCTTGAGTGGATCATAGCTGTAGTTGCTTTTTAGAAGTTAATCCCATGTTGAAATCTTTGACTTGATACATAGGGCGGTTCCATGGTGATAGAACATGTGTCCCTATGTTGGTGACTCTTCAAAGCTAAGCCTATAGCTATGTGTGAATGGTAGGCGCCTACTATACATTGTTGGATGGCATCAGGGAAGCAGGCAGGAGGTCATCACATTGCATGTGGATGCATATGAAACAGTCGCTTATTCACCAAGTTGCGTGAGAATTGATGCAGGATCAGTGCAGGAGCATTGATGCAGACAGCATTGAGACTGCACTGAACAAAAACATCAAACATACCACAATATATCCAAAATGGCCTATAACTAACTATAACCATTCAATTCACTCAAGATATCATATATCACACTAAATACTATATAAACTCTTTATTATTACTTGAAAGAGAGCAAATACTAAGTTTAAACATATGAAATACTCTATATAAAATAGAGTTATCAGTGAGTATCAATGCTCCTCCAGAAAAGGCTTTCTTCACCACATATGGACCTTCATAACTTGGGGTCCACTTCCCATGGGGATCACTTTGAATGGGCAAGATCTTCTTGAGCACAAGGTCTCCTTCATTGAATGCCCTGGGCGAACCTTTTGTCAAAAGTCGTCTTAATCCTTTGTTGGTATATCGACCATGACACAAAGTCGCAATTCTCTTTTCCTCTATGAGATTCAATCGATCTAAACGGGTTTGAACCCATTCAGCCTCTTCTAACTTGCTTTCCATGAGCACTCGGAGAGAGGGTATCTCAACTTCAATGGGAAGAACTGCGCCTGACCCATACACTAGAGAGAAGGGGGTTGCCCCGGTTGAAGTGCGTACTGAGGTGCGATACCCGTGCAAAGCAAAGGGGAAGCATCTCGTGCAATCTTTATAGGTTACTACCATCTTCCGCACGATTCTCTTGATATTCTTATTGGTCGCTTTGATCGCCCCATTCATCTTCTGGACGGTAGGGAGAGGAATTGTGTTGTTTGATCTTAAACTCGTGGTACGCTTCTTTCATCATTTTACTATTCAGATTGCTACCATTGTCCGTGATGATTTTATCTGGGAGACCATAGCGACACACCAGGTCCTTCTTTACAAACTTGGCAACCACAGAACTGGTTATGCTGGAATATGAAGCAGCTTCAACCCATTTGGTGAAGTAATCAATTGCAACCAGGATGAAGCGGTGCTCGTTTGACGCCTTAGGCTCTATGAGACCAATGACATCCATGCCCCAAATTGAAAATGGCAAGATGCGATCAAGACATTTAATGAAGCGGAGAGGCACGTGATAGGCTTTTTAATGCTCCCTTTTTCCCAGCTCCTCCCAGAATCATAGGTCTAAATTCTGAGTAAAGAGTTGTTCCTGCTGCTGAAGCTGGTGTTACACCAATTGATCGTTCCTGCTGCTGATGTTAACACTCCTTTTGAGAACCAGGTTATAGACTATGCACTTTGGAAGAGGATCAAGATGGGACATTAAGAACAATCATTAAGAGCAGATACAGGCTATTAGCCTAGTGTGAGGGACGGTTGCATAGGCTGTTAGAAAGAGTGCTTGACGGGATGCGACCCGCTCCTACGTATCTCCCGGTGCGATGGAGAACTCAAAGCTACGTAGTTCTTCTTTGTCTTTTCTTTGAAAAGGTTTTTGTCTTTTATCTTTTTAGTGAGTTTTCGAAACAGGACGAGCATTTAGTGAATGATTAAACTAACAAAGGTTATGAGTAATCACCGCTAAGTACTCTTGAAAATGAGAGTCACTACCACTAGTCAGATGAACAAAGGTTCTGATTGACTATTAGTAGCAACTCGTTTTTTATTAGCTCTTTTGAAAGTGGTTTTCGAAAGAGATTGATTGGCACGAATGATCAAACTAACAAAGGTTATGAGTAATCATCGCTTATTGTTCTTTTGGGAAAAAGACATCTGTACCAATGGCTAGACGACAAAGGTTCTGACTAGTGACAATGGGTTTGAAAATGAATCTTGAAAGGAGAATGTTTTTGTTCTGAAAATGATCTTCGTTTGCGAAAGTGATTCTTTTTTGTTATGAAAATAACTCTTTTCTTTTTTGTTATGCAAATGCTAATTTTGTATGGTTGCGCAGCGAGAATGTGGCTCGCTCCTCACGTATCCCAAATGGGAATCAAAGCGGACGTAGTTCTAACGAGCCTTGAAAGTGAAAGTCTTTTTGCTTTGGTTTTGAAAAGTGAAGGGCGTTCATAATGATCAAACTGACAAAGGTTATGGGTGATCATTACTAAAAACTCACTTAAATGCATGTAAAAATCTCTTTTGAAACATGAAAGCCTTCATGATGACCAAACTAACAAAGGTTATGGGTGGTCATCACTAACAACTTGCCATAACTTTTGATGCTTAGGAAAATATCTTTTGAAATTGAAAGCGTTCATGATAATTAAACTAACAAAGGTTATGGGTGATTATCGCTAGTAGCTTATGCATATGAAAACATCTTTTTTTAAAATTTAGGCTCTCATGACAACCAAACTAACAAAGGTTATGGGTGATTGTCACTAGTCACAATTTTCATGCTAAGCTATTTAGAAAAGAAAACAATGAATGCAAGAAGATTTGGAGATTCAAGCATGGCACAATCATTGAAATCGAAGCGACAGAGTTCTAACGAGCCTTGAAAGTGAAAGTCTTTTTGCTTTGGTTTTGAAAAGTGAAGGGCGTTCATAATGATCAAACTGACAAAGGTTATGAGTGATCATTACTAAAAACTCACTTAAATGCATGTAAAAACCTCTTTTGAAAAATGAAAGCCTTCTTGATGACCAAACTAACAAAGGTTATGGGTGGTCATCACTAACAACTTGCCATAACTTTTGATGCTTAGGAAAATATCTTTTGAAATTGAAAGCGTTCATGATAATCAAACTAACAAAGGTTATGGGTGATTATCGCTAGTAGCTTATGCATATGAAAACATCTGTTTTTGAAATTTAGGCTCTCATGACAACCAAACTAACAAAGGTTATGGGTGATTGTGACTAGTCACCATTTTCATGCTAAGCTATTTAGAAAAGAAAACAATGAATGCAAGAAGATTTGGAGATTCAAGCATGGCACAATCATTGAAATCGAATCCTTAGGCAAGCAACAACATGGACATAACTTGCAACTAATCTCATTTGAATTCTTGAGCAAATATTAGCCTAGACTAAACATATTAGACCACAACACATAAATAGGCAAAGAAGGAACTTTAATTGGGCATTAAGCAAAAATGCAAGAGTAGGCAAGATTGAACCTAAATGCACATCTAATGGAAGATGCTAGGCGAGGACCATACTCAAACATTTCTACAAAACGCAAGGGAATCTAAATGCACATCTAGTGGAAGATGCAATGTAAGGAATGGACCTATCTAAGTATTGATGATACCACATGAGAGTAGACAAGGAAGTTGTAGGCACAAATGAATTCAAAAGAGTAGCCTCAAGTATGATCATTGGCAAACCATAAACAAGCAAGTCATCTTAGCAATCAAAGCATCAAAGTATGTTGAATCACTTTGGTCAATCCTCAACACTTAAATTAGAGTGCCCAAGTGCACAAGTGTGAATCCTCTTGCCAATCATCAACAAAGACAAGTTTATTAAAGCAAGCATTTTGGAACAAACCCAAACCGTAATTCTTTTGAAGTGTCCGAAGCACATGAAGGGGTGAAGACCTTCTTATTATTTCACTAAATAACTTAACCAAACAAGCAAGTTAAAGTAAAAAGTTGGGGCAAAGTTTTGGTAAAAGTTTATGAATGCAAGAGAGTAAAAATGTTTTATGAGGTGAAGTGAAAATGTTTTGGTAAAAACTAAGTGAAATGGTAAAAACCAAAGTGGTAAAATGTTTTTATGTTTTTTGGTAAAAAGTTAATGAAGTAGTAAAGTAAAATGGTAAAGAGTGAACAAACACAATTGCACAACTTGCATTTACTCAAACACAATCAAAATGACAATTTTCAAGCAATCAAAAGGGGCAAAAACCCTAGTCATGGCCGAATGCAATTGTGCATTGAATCATCAACTTATTTCATGCAAAAATTGACAAATTAACACACAAAACATCACAAGATATAACCCTAATCTACCATGCAAGGTTCTAAGATAAAACATCAAGCAAATCATGCATTTTATTCACACAAAAATGAAAGGAATCAAAAGAAAACACAAACTCTAATTCTTGAGCTTGAACCCGAGGCCACACATACCCACAATCAAGCAATCATTCAGCTACAACTCATCAAATAAGCAAGAACACATAAGAACCCTATTTTTCCCTTCTTGGCCGAAGCTAATAAGCATGAAAAATGAGTTTTATTTGACCAAAAATTATGCAAACAAGATGGATATGCATGGAAATGCATGAAAACACAAGAACAACTCCTCCAAAGCCAAGGAGCCACCTCAAACCCCCAAGCCTCCATAGGTGCTTGTCAATAGAGTTTGAAGTGGCTCCTCAAAGAAACAACAATAATATGAAGGAGTTGAGATGAGGAGAAGAGAGATTATGCAAGAATTTAAAGACTAGATGCAAAGATTCAAGGCTTACCTCAAAATCTCACAAAGAAATGAAGAAAGATATGAAATGAACTCAAGAACAAACTTGGATCTACTCTTGAACTTCAAAAATATCTAGATCTTGGAGATTTGATGATGAAACCTTGAAGAGAATAGAATGGTAGAAAGATGATCTAGTGTAGGAATCAAAGAAATGGAGGATTTGATGGTGAAAAATTGAAGAATGGAGGAGTAGTGGTGGTGGGTTGTATTCGGCCAAGAGAGTGGGAGAGGAGAGGGAGTGTGTTACGGTTTATGTGAGTGAGAAATGAGAGGCCAAATATTCTGAGAGATGGGCTTAACAAGGTATTTATAGAATGCAATTAGGGTTGAGAGTTTTGGTCCTTGCATTCTAGTTGTGCTCTAGGATTGGACTTTAATTTTGAATCAAAGGCTAGGATTGATGATCACATGGATTGAGGACATTGAGAAAGCACAAATGATGGAGTATGTGCAGCTCATGAGGAGAGTGGAGAGGGTGTGAATTTCCAAAAATGTTTCTCCACAATTTCATATTACAAGATTGCCATTAACTATGAATGAATGGTGGAGATTTGCATCTTAATTTGAATGGAGGGTCATGATTGAGATACACTTTGCAAGTAATGAAAATAAATCAAAAATGGAGTGATAATGGGTTGGAGTATGCGCATGCATGTGAGGAGAGTGGTGCCCAAGTTTTGCAAGTTGTCATCTTGTATTGTACTATTGTGAGACCTTCCAAATATCCTCTTTTTTGATTATTCTTTTCAAGATAATTGTACAAAAATACACCCCATTTAGGCCACATACTAGGAATCTTAGGAATATGCCATTTTATGAGATCACCATGACCAAAAATATCATAAAAATCTCACCTTGCAAATCTTTTTGATCATATCAAAATCTTTTTGATCATATCAAAATCTTGCACAAAGTCTGTGTGCACAACTTACTAACGAGAGGAGGATATTATGAAGAAATAACTAACACTGATCTTCTAGTACTATTAACACTCAAAATAAATTAAGTTGTTGGCGAGGGGAATAGAAGGATAGGAAGGTATAAATAGGGCCAAGGCGTCCATAAAAACACTTGGGCTAAGAAAATATTTGCCATGATAACGGATAGAAACTTAGCATATTTCGGGTGTCAACAAATTCATGTTGTCATTTTGATAAATAAATAAACTTCTCATTCACAAATGGGTGGCATTCAGTTTATATAGGAACAACGTTATTCTTTTCTTTTTTTATACATCCACACTACGCCAGAATTGTAAAAAGAGATCGCCACCTTTAGTAGCGTTTATAAAAAAACGCTACCCATTTTAATAACACGCTACACCATTAGTAGCGTTTTAAAGTAAAACGCTACCAATTAGGTAACACGCTAGACAGATCCCTTGCGCTTTTGCTTAAAACGCTAGCAAATTAGAAAACACGCTAGACAGATCCCTAGCGCTTTTATTCAAAACGCTAGCCAATTAGAAAACACGCTAGATAGATCCCTAGCGTTTTTTATAAAGCGCTAGCTATTTAGAAAACACGCTAGACAGATCCCTAGCGCTTGTTTTCAAAACGCTAGCCAATTAGAAAACACGCTAGATAGATCCCTAGCGTTTTTTATAAAACGCTAGGTATTTAGTAAACACTCTAGACAGATCCCTAGCGCTTTTATTCAAAACGCTAGGTATTTAGAAAACACGCTAGATAGATCCTAGCGTTTTTAGAAAACGCTAGGTATGGTTAAATAATTTTTTTGTTTCCCATTGAGCTACTTCCTCTTTCACCTAACACTCTACCTAAAAACGCAAAATCACTCACCCGAAACGCAAAACCCTAACACCCTAACTCAAATTAACATCATCTCTCTCAACGAAAATCATCTCTCTCGGTGGTGATCATCTCTCTCACTCGGACAACATTGGTGAGTTTTCTGCATTTCCTTTCTCTGTTTCTTGTTAGATATTAATTGTGGGTTCTAGCTAGTTTAGAAATATATTAGTTTTGTCACTTGTGCACACTAGACTCTTCTTATTTTTTTCACCACTAGCCTCTTCTTGTTACACATAAATTAATTATTTGGAAGACTAGATTATATGGTTCCTTTGTTTTTTTTATATGAATTGATTCTTCATTATATTCGAATTGCTTGATGGGTCATATGTTAAAGTTCTCTTCTCAGGATTTTATTATAAATATTTGGCAATTATGGATAGAAATTGGATGTCTGCCAATCGTCTATCCAAGGAGTATGCCGCTGGAGTGGATTATTTTGTGAGCTGTGCTGTTGAACGTTTAGGGACTTCTAGTGGTATGAAATGTCCTTGTTTAAGGTGTTGTAATTAGTTTGTTACATATTAGTTGGGTTAGATTGGATCTATATATAAGGTCAATCTCTCATTGTAATTAACACACCTTTTGTATCAATTATCACCTACTTCACACTGTTCAACGTCTCTCTCTCTCTCAGCTCTCACTTCGTTCTGACAGTAAATTCAATTCCTCTCGGTTCCTCTCGGTTTGTGCAGGCAGCTTCCTCTCGGTTCTCTTCCTCTCAGCTCGGTTCTCTTCCTCTCACGCTCTCTCTCAGCTCGATTCTCTCATTGCTTATGGTTTTTCAGTTTTGATTTTGATTTCACGTTCTCAAATTTGAAGCTTTGCTTGTTCTCAAATTTTCTTTAATCAATTTCATTTTTGTTTCAAGTTTCATTTTACTTTCATTCTTTCTTCTTCTCGGTGTCTTTCTAATTTTTCCCTATGTTCTTTTCTAAAATGCGATTCACTACGCCAGATTTGTTAAAAAAAGGCGCCCCTATGAGCAGCGTTTTGTCATAAAACGCTACATTTGGCCAAAACAAGTAAGCAATACCCAGCGCCTTTTGAAGAAACGCCACCCATTGCCTAGAACGCATGAGACAATACCCAGCGTTTTTTAAAAAACGCCACCTATTGCCTAGAACGCGCTACGAATACCCAGTGTTTTTTAAAAATGCCACCCATTGCCTAGAACGCGTGGGCCAATACCCAGTGTTTTTTAAAAACGCCACCCATTGCCTAGAACGCGTGAGCATACCCAGTGTTTTTTAAAAAATGCCACCTATTGCCTAGAACGCGCTACGAATACCCAGCGTTTTTTAAAAAACGCCACCTATTGCCTAGAACGCGCTACGAATACCCAGCGTTTTTTAAAAAACGCCACCTATTGCCTAGAACGCGCTACGAATACCCAGTGTTTTTTACAAACGCCACCCATTGCCTTTAACTTTATCACCTACTTCACACTGTTCAACGTCTCTCTCTCTCTCAGCTCTCACTTCGTTCTGACAGTAAATTCAATTCCTGATTGTGAGTGTCGGACATACTCTGTTGAGCAGCTTGCTGAGCTTAGGGTAGAGTGGTGCGGTTATATCTCCCGTTTTTTTAGAGTTTGATTTGGATACTGTTAAGTTTAGCTAGCTAGTTTTGGACAAATAATCAATTAGATGATGTAACTTGTTAGCTATTTTGTTTTGGTTCATCTTATGTTGACATATTAGTGCATTTGGATATAAAGAGTTTGTTTCGATTATGTATTGTAATTTGTTAGCTAATGATATATATATATATATATATATATATATATATATATATATATATATGTCTGTGTTATACATATATGAATTTGATTGGATTGATTGGCTGCATATGACCAGGTAATTGTAGATATAAAAAGGAAAATACACAAAACAGAAAAAATAAATTTAAAAAAAATTTAGGCAATGGGCAGCGCTTTTAATGAAGTGTTGCCTATAGGTGGATAGGTTTGGGCAATGGGTAGAACTTTTAAGGAAGCGCTGCCTATTTGAGAACGTCTTTGGGCAATGGGTAGCGCTTTTTAGGAAGCGCTGGCTATCTGAGGACGTGTTTGGGCAATGGGTGGCGCTTTTTAGGAAGCGCTGCCTATCCGAGGACGTGTTTGGCCAATGGGTGGCGCTTTTTAGGAAGCGCTGCCTATCCGAGGACATGTTTGGGAAATGGGTGGTGCTTTTTAGGAAGCGCTGCCTATCTGAGGGCGTGTTTGGGCAATGGGTGGCGCTTTTTGTGAGCGCTGCCCATTGTTGGAGTGGAATACCCAGCGCCACGTTTAGCAGCACTCAAAAGTGCTGCCCATGGATGAAAAAAAGTGCTGCCTATATACTAATTTTGTTGTAGTGATTCTTTGCATTTATGATTCCTCATTTGAGATATTCGTATCTTGATATCGCAATTTTCCTTGATTGCTCTTTTGCGTTTTGCAATTTCTGAGTTTGCGATTCTCCATTGCTTTTGCATTTTTGATTTCACATACATTTTGCTTTCCTCTCTGTGAATCGTTCTTGATTTCGTTTTCATCTTAATTTCGTTCTTCAATTCTTGTTCGAAACTCCTCCTATTTCAGTTGCGGTATTTGGTTTTGCTCTTCAATTCATGTTCAAAATCTCTTCAATTCTTGACCGTTTTCTCCTTCCTCTCTCGCTTCTTTGAGAGTGTGTCTATTTCTGCAACTTTCCTTCTCCAATTCGATTCTTGAAGTCTCTAAATTTCTTTCAACTCGTTTTGCGATTCTTGCAATTCAGTTTTACGATCCTGCTTCACTGTCCTCCTTTCATTATGATTTCCAATGATTGTGATCTGAAGCGGAGTTCCGATTTGATTTTCGATCAAGTCAATTTTGGCTTTTTGCCGTTTGCGTTGGCTTTTTTAGCTATTTGAAGTTGTTCTTTTGTGAGTTTTGGCTCAATTTCATGAAGCGCGAAGAACAACTTCAGAGGCATATGAAAATATGTGATCTTAACCATCCCCCTGGTGATGAGATATACATAAGTAGTACACTCTCAATGTTTGAGGTTGATGGCAAGAAGAACAAGGTTTATGGGCAGCATCTTTGTTATTTGGTCAAGTTATTTCTTGATCACAAGACCCTCTATTATGATGTTGACCTGTTTCTGTTCTATGTTTTGTGTGAATGTGAGGATCGCGGGTGCCACATGGTTGGCTATTTTTCAAAGGAAAAACATTCTGAAGAATCGTTCAAGGATAAATGGCGAGATAGGAATGTTTATAGTGGTTCTAGGCTTCCAAGGCTAAAAAGGCTACTTCTGCTAGCTCTGTTGTTTCGCCTCTTCCAACCACCTCTTCTAAAGTTGCTTCTCAAAGTGATGATCATGAAGTTTTTTTACTGCCTTTGCAGTGCTCTCTTTGTAGCCTTCATGACTTGTTTTTCTGGTTACACTTTGGTTAGTTTTGTTGATAGTTTTGATTTTTTGCCGATGTATTTCAGGCATTTCTCAATGTAATTTTCTTTTGTCCTGATGTACTTTTCTATTGTTCATGTCAAGCTAGAAGTGTTGTGAATAACTTCAAGCTTGCGGGGGACTATTAGATATATAGCTTGTTAGTTACAGTTAGTTTGTTAGGTAATTCGGTTAGAGTTAGTTTTCTAGTTACTAGTTTGTTACATATTAGTTGGGTTAGATTGGATCTATATATAAGGTCAATCTCTCATTGTAATTAACACACCTTTTGTATCAATTTCACTTTGATGAATATTAGAGTTTCTTAACCTTTTCTCTCCAATCTTCTATGGATACCATATTCTTCAATAATTAATAACCCTAGAAAATGTAAATATATATATATATATATATATATATATATATATATATATATTTTAATTAATATTTGTAACGTAAAATATAAAACAACAATAACTTTTGGTTTTACCATTTGTACTACTAAATCACTTTTATATGCATTTATTTCACCAATCAATTGAGCTTTATAAATGTGTATATATATATATATATATTCTTTATCTCATAATTTTATGATGTCTTAATATAATTTTACTATATATATAGTTAATATATGTAGTAAAATAAGAATGACATTAGGTGTCATAATTAGCGACTTACACTAATTAATAACTGCATGTAAAAATTAAAATTTATCTATCCGACCGCCGGATATCGTGAAATTATTGTTGTGATCATTTAAATCAATTTCCAAATAATTTGGATACTCATAAGCATGTTATCTAACAACAGACATTTGTTTATCTTTTAAATGACATATTATCCATCAAAATAGAATAGTGTCAAAAAGGGCAAAAAATCTAGGATTTTTTATGAAATTTGACATATATGATCTCCAAGATAATATCATGTTATTCAATGGTAGAATTGATAAATTTATTTGTACAGGTAGAGTTATTAATTGGTGTAAGTCACTAAGTTTGACACTTGATGTCAATATATCCTATCCTAACTTATATATATATATATATATATATATATATATATATATATATATATATATATATATATAAAAGTATTATTCTAACCCTTCAATTTTTTTGTAAATGTTTTAACCCTTCAAATGATCAAAGATAAACAAACCTTTTTAATTAAAGTGGGT